>CM035777.1:7824642-9033928 GCA_020466155.1 Pachypeltis micranthus | reverse complement strand
ATGCGAATCCGATAGCCTTCCCTGGTCCGTAAACAATTTGTAACTGGAATGCCAAAAGATCGCATCAAACAGATTGGGAATCAACGTGACAGGATGGTGTTGCAGGGTGGAGAAAGATGATGCTGCCCTGGGCTGGTTTTAGATTAGCGGTGCAGGGGGATGGCGAATGGTTGAGGGGAGGGGGGACAGTTTGCATTACCTATGATATTCATGACCAATCGCAGCGAGGGGAGTTGAGTGCTGGCCAAAGGTTGATCGGTGGCAGTGAAGACCGTTCTACAACCTCGTTCGCTCTCAGCTCCCTTCCTGCCATTCTATCACGGCTCTCCTAACCAACTCCAAGCCCTATCACTCTTCCCCGCCGTCGAACCGCCCCTTCGCCTCCGCGGCAATTCCGCTTTCGCCCGGCGCTTTCTGATCAATCAGTTTTCAATATCAATTCCACCGTCGGGGCTTTACGCTCTCAAATCGAAGAGGGATTGCCAACAATCAACGTTCGCCCTCCCGCGTCACCATCACCAATCTAATTATTTCCCCCCGACTCTCGACTCTCTTCGCTTTCCAGGTTCGAGCGGACTCGCTGGAATGCAGTCCTCCCTCGCGGATCGTTAAAGCGTCAGTTTCCGAAAGCAATTAATAGTCTAAGCGTGATAAGCAATAAAAATGAAAGCTCTCAAAAAATGAGGGAAGCGTTTTCTTCAAATCTTTACTTTTTGCGGCCTCCTGAACTTCGCTGGCTTTCCAAGGTGTCAAGGTATTTTTGGGGCGTCGACTAACGTCACTTCCATCACCCGGCTTCACATTTTGCTACATCTTCAAAGGCAAGACAAAGCACAGATTCAATCGGACTGGGACGTCAGGAATGAAACAGTTCTTTTTGTAGAACTGAACCACAACGCCGAACATATTCTACATGCATTCGTTTTAGATTCTGCTTCCAAACCAGTGAGGATAGTATTGCAAATGGAAAAGAGCATTTGAAGCCTTATCAGATCTTTCACGCGCGAGGTCTGCCAAAACTAATTTTGTTCGAAAAAGCGGCGCGTTGTAACCGTCAACGACACAGGCTCCTTTTCGAGAAGGAAGTCAAGTATAAGTGAGTCAATATACTCGTAGATGAGAGGTGGTGTTCAGCACGAGCAATCAGGAAGACCCCTTGGAGCGAGTGTTACCATGGCACAATCCTCCTAGTGGCAAACTCCTAGTCAGTCGAAGGAGTACTGGTCCGATTCCAGAGAGTTGCGCTCTCGTACCAAGGCTTACAAGACACCATCCACTGAAACACAACTGATGGAACGTGCTCGTTCGTATTAAATACATTTGAATTAGCTGGGTTTTTTGGCCTTCGAGTGCCCGCGCTTGACCCTAAGGCGATTGTTTGTATTTGTGGGAAGTCCTGCTCCTTAGTTATTTCCAACTGACAACGGATTTCCCCCTGTGCTGGACTTTCCAAAAACTATCCTTTTCCTAACTTTCTTTTTACTTTTCTCTCCTCAACAGACAGCTCCTTCCAGCTCGCTACTCATAACTCAACACTCTCTCTCTTTCTCTCTCTCTCTCTCTCCACTCAGTGTTCCACAACCAGTTCACGTGTATTTAGAGTCCCCTTGTTTCCGTTTATTTACTCACACTCTACTGGATATCGCTATTCTGCCAAGTGTAACGCAATCCTCACTCACGCTCACCACGTCCATTTATTTCCTAATCTCAAGCTCCCCCCTCTGTGGGGCTAACATTTGTGTTGGGCAAGACACAGTTAAAATGTGGATTACGTAACGTTATACGCGTCCTAATAAACATCTGTAAATACTTTTTAAAGCTTGAATTCCCACCAATATCTTGTGCGCAGGAAGCACACACAATTCTCACTACGACTTAATTATTTTTCCCATTGCAGGCGGATGTTTCCCACGCTTCGGGTGTCTTTCAGCGGCCTCAGACTTGATCAAAGATACGCCGTCCTTATGGACATCGTGCCCGTTGACAACAAAAGGTAAGCCATCAAGATGTCTGTTTGATGCCGCTCGAAGATTGCTGTACCATATGAATAATGATTCTCGTCACGGGTTAGCGATTAAACGCCTTAGTTCAATGTGTTGGTACAACACGGAAAGTGACCTTCCGGTTAATTAGTTGCGGCCTTATAGAGAAAGGCTGAAATACGAAGCGCAGTTTGAAAAGAAATGAGCTTATTCAGTGTCTCTCATTGTGTCTTCCTTCCACCCTTCAGATAAAGTAAACATTGCAATCCTACAAGAGCAAATCTGGTGCTTAGTGGTTTTATAACTTTGACTGTCCCTTATTTGGGTTGAGCATCTCGGGCTAAAGTCCTATTGTGCCCGCCCCAACGTCTCACAGGTCTTCAGAGTGCCAGGTATTTCCTGCAAGAGTCTTCTTTGATGTCCACCCTTGGAGACGTTGAACCAACGGCCCAAAATCGCTCCCTTTCAAGTCTCTGGCATTGGGCAAGGACATGATAGGGAGTTTTCTCATCTGTACCAGCTCACCTGCACCGAAGGATGTCGACTATGCCCATAACATACTTGTATTTGTTCATTTTGCAGTGCCCTGTGAAGATACCCGCAGTCTGCAGTACGTCTTATCTCGTGATGTTGGTACTGAAGTAAAGCGTATGAAGTGACTCACTCTCTCAGAGTTTCAGACAGTCTGATGCATTCTCCTGGCATATTATCTCACAGGCCTCTTGTCTTAATGACGGAGATGCCCCATAGCAGGGAAGTGGCTATATAAATACAGTAGACTTGTACCGCCTGACTCCCTTTAAAGGCAAGCGGTAAATCGTGGTCTAGTGGTTAAGACAGTCGATTCTTAATTCTCGACGTAAGTCGAGGATTGTGGATCGAATCTCCAGCGCGATTGCCGTAATTTTTGCCTGAGTCAGCGGATTCCCAAAAGCGTCTCCAAACCCCCTCGTAACATTGGTGGCAGCAGTGGGATTTCGCTGACGCTGTGAAAGTTCCAGCGGAGAGAAAAATGGTGACGCGCCTGCTACAATGTGAATGAAAAAGTAAGCACCCTTTCCTTGTCGCCCTCTTGTTCCCTGAATCTTTGATCGGATTTTCTGGGGATTCGCTCAACTCTCAAAAATCCGTTCATTAAAAGTCGTCCGCTCGAGGAGCAGCGGCTAATGGTGAGGGGGGAGATGTACCGCCTGACTCCCTTTAAAGGCAAGCGGTAAATCGTGGTCTAGTGGTTAAGACAGTCGATTCTTAATTCTCGACGTAAGTCGAGGATTGTGGATCGAATCTCCGGCGCGATTGTCGTAATTTTTGCCTGAGTCAGCGGATTCCCAAAAGCGTCTCCAAACCCCCTCGTAACAGACGTACAGAGTCTGGCCAAATGGTCCTTCAATTTCCAGTGGTCTCTTAATGCCCAGGAATCCAGTAAACGTTAACTCAGAGTTTGCTGTAGTTAAGCCACATCCTTCCTCCGCTTCCTCGCCAGTTTTTACGTTGTGCAGTAGCGTCTTGCAAGACGCTTGGCGATCAGTTATGATGTCGATAGTGTTATTGCCATACCCTTAGTCGAGCATTATGACGGCCCCAGCTTGAAAACCCGTAGGAGTGGGGCCCAGGGCAATGTACACCCCACTCCTCCCGGTGTCGGTGTCCTCCAGGGTTCAATCCATCTATGTAGATGTTAATACCATTAGGAGGCCGGTAGTGACGACATTCGCTGTTCCATGGGCTTCCTTCTGGTTGCATTTCCTGTCGAACTCGTACCTGGCCACAATCGTGTCAGTGATCTTACCAAGACTGTATAGGCTCTCAAGTTCCTTAACATACCCAGGCGCCCATTAATAGCCTGTGACACTTTAGCTGTTCCGACGCCAACTGCCACGATTACAATACTTTCCTAGTAATTTAACTGGCCCCTTAGCGCGATCAATTACCGAAGCAAACTGTCATTCGCGGTCCGTGCAGTGTCAAATAAGATCCAAGGAACGAATAATCCGTCAAATAATTTGTACGCTGTCAGTTCAGAACTTTCAATATTACAACGCGCACGCTTTTCACGTTATAACCCTTTTCAGTACTAACGTTTTTAATTGCAGGTACAGATACGCGTACCACCGAAGTTCCTGGCTAGTGGCGGGGAAAGCGGATCCACCCGCTCCATGCCGCCTTTACCTCCACCCCGATTCCCCTTTTACCGGCGAGCAGCTGAGGAAACAAGTCGTCTCTTTTGAAAAAGTCAAACTGACGAATAACGAAATGGACAAACACGGTCACGTAAGTCGCCCGTTCAGTATTTCGTTTCTTATTTTACGGGATTTTACTCACGCTTCATTTTTTCGAGTGTTTTGTAAATATGTTCGATTATTGTTGTTGAGGAACGCTTAAATTGCAACGTTCCCATATTTAGAAGGTTACTAACACTTGATTTAGATGTAACATAATTATCTAGAATTAGTGTCATAATAATGGCGTCAAATGGAGATACAAAGCAAAAGAAACATATTTTTAAATTTAAATATAAATCTCATATAGAACCTCAAAATTATGAATAAAACTTACTACGCCAAGTCTTCTTCCTAATCTACATTGAATGTGCATGTACGAATGACCGAATGAATGAAAATACGCATTTTGATACAAAAGAAACGTACAGCACACGGCAATGGGCTAAGTCCATCTGTCGAAGGAGCATCTCAAGGCCCTACCCAATGTTATGACAGTATTACTCATTTTTACATGCATATGTACGCTGAAGTGGTGGCACAGTTGTAGTAAAGACGCATTCGCGGATGTTAGAAAAAACTCATACGCGGCATGTCCCGTTGACGAGGATTTCGCTTGCTAATGCTCGTTCACTAACTACAGTTATCAGAACGATCAAAACAATAATTTTTTGGTTTTACGCGGCTCTAAAGATTTTAATTAAGTCACGTGGACGGTTCTGAATAAGACAACAGTATAAAATTCTCATACGTTAAGTATTGTACTCGGTCAAAATTGGGCGCACGAATGGGCGAACTTGAAACAGCGGAATAAATTAACACGGTGAGCGTGAGTGAGGATTATATTACACTCCGGTTGAGTATGACTATATAAACGCGCACTAGGGACTCTCAATACATGAGAAACTGGTTGTGAGATACTAAGCGGAAGGAGAATGAATGAATGAATTTATTTATCGACCGGGGAGAATTAGGACCATGTGGCCCTCTCTTCCATTCTCCCTGGCTGCATCACACAGTTACATTTACTCCTCATTATGTTATTTATATGTACATCTCATTCACACCAAATAAATTACATTCATACCTTACTCACTAACACACTCGTCCATACATAAACACTTACTGACAAACACTCGCTGCCCCGACTTTGGAGAAGGGTGAGTACTTGGATAATCCTCCCCTTCTCCGCAGTGGATATCCTAATCCTAATAGTTAACAAATATTTACCAAATAAAAAACATTAAACGATTGGCAACAAACTATTTACAATGTAGGAGTGTGTGATGACTAAATAAATAATATTAGTATAAGGTCTAACTAGAACACAACAACGATACAATCTAATAGCTCTCAATTAATATTTTTTAAATTTTTCTTTCAACATCCTACCACACTATTGAAACAGCTCTGTACGCTCATTATGTATTTTTGTCCCTTGGACTACGAATGATCTTGCCAACATATTCGTCCGATGGGCAGGAATTCGAAGAACGATGTTCTTGCTCCGAGTATCGCGCTGTGAGAGAAACTCGAACGATTGGTGTAGATATTGCGGTCTACGATGTTTCAATAACTTGAAAAACCATACAGACGATATGTAGCTTCTTACGTTCTCTAATCTTCAGCCATCATAACGTGCTCGTCCAGGCGCAGGAGCAAAACAAACCGTAGAGCAACTACGGAGAGGGACAGAGAGAGAGAGACGAATTGGGAGAACTGAGAGACGACTGTATCGCGAGAGCTGAAGGATGACTGACTTGGATGGAGATGTCTGTTGAGAAGAGGAATCTAAAAGTGAGGGGTGGGAAAACATAGATGGGAAAGTCCAGCAGAGGGGAAATCTGTTGTCACTTGGAAATAACTGAAGGCTTTCCACAGGTACAAACAAAAGGTTCCGAAGGTCAAAGACCCACCTATTTTGGCCTGCCAAACATTTCAGCCCTTCGATTTAAGCAATTTGTGTCGTCACTCAGTTTATAACTTAACGTCCTTGTTGGAGAGTTACACACAAAACTGGGTGTGCATGCGCTGGTCTATCGAGATCCGCTAGAACAACTACTGGTCGATTACTTCTGTGTGTGGACTGTATAATAGGTACTTGTAGTTTGTGAATTTCGTAAAAACAATAGATTGTGTTGCACAAGTTGGACAGAATGCAGTACTCACCATGCAGCTCCAGACGTAGAGTTTCCCTGGCCAGGGAGAAGAGGAAGCGGTGATGGACTGCCACGTGATTGGGACAATTAGAGAAGCAAACACAACGAGTTCCGAAATTCACACACAAACAAATTGCGTCTGACAATTGACAAAATGACTTTTCTTAACAAATTAATAAACGAAATGATCACTAAAAAGGCAAATGATTTGAAATTATACAAAAGGGAAAATATCAACGAGCAGGTGGACTTGGCGGGAGGCGACTAGCACGAGAGGCAGGAGAACGCGGAATAACAGCAGGCCGCAGCGAGAGCTCTCGTTGGCGCGGCGAAACACGATCGAGCTAGGTCGGTCTGCGCTCAATGGCCAATACAGTCCTGATTTTGTTGGGTTGCTAAGTCAAAATACACGTCATGTGAGCCCCTAGCAGATGGTGTACTGGGAGAGAGTGGTTTCGATATAATGATGTAGCTGCAATGAAATAACGCAAACACTGGGATTGAAATTTAAAAACGTTCGTTCATCAAAACAAGAGAACGAAAGCGAAACTGCCAAGGCGATACAAAAGTGAACAGAAAATGGCGCTGCTCGCCAGGTTCAAAGATGGTGGGCGTACATCGTCGGCAAGACCCAATGTGGCCAACAAATGACATCATCTTAGGGGCAGTAAGTGCTGGATTTGGGTCAATCAGTCTTGAGCCATGAGCTTTTTACATTCTTTAGCTCCGCGAAGTAGAAAGACAAGATACGTGATCGGACGAATTTTCTTCTTTTTTTTAGTTTCTTTCAGACTCACTTTTCAGTGCTACTGAGTCCCAAAACACAATAAGAGTGGTGTGTATGATGGTGATTGGTGTGTATAGTGGCGATAAGGGGGGAGGGGAAAAATTGCGCCTCAAAATTGTAAATTAAGCCTGTGGGTCATCGTGGAACACTATAATAAGGATATGGATAAAATGAGCCCTAAACTGATTATTCTTAGTGACCAAAATACCAATTTCTTGCCTCAAAAACATTTAATTTTGTGTGTGGCAGGCTGAGAGCAACGCAATAAATTATGAAACATTTCGACGGAAATCGGTTTCAGTGCAGTTTCTTCTTGATAATAGCCAGCCATACACGAGCAGATATTTGCGGCAGATTTGGTCGCCCGATCTCATCTGACAGATATCACTAACGATCTGGAGTGACCGATGAGATCGGTCGTTGCCCCCTAACACGAAAAACTTATCGGCCGATCTTTCATGCCCGAGATCTGTCACCTGACCAGTGCCCGATGTCATCTGTTCGTTCGTGGGATGAAATCTGACAGATTCAGGTCTGTCACCGACGTTCGTCTGGCAGACTCGAGTTATCGGTCGAATCCGAAATATTTTCTAGATCGGTCACACATTCCGTTGATGCCATGGGGTTAGTGATTTTCGTAGTAAAAAAAGCGTAAATTAGCGGCTTTTGCGGCGGGTATGTTTTTTATTGCCCATAAAACGACTAAGCCAAAAAAAGACAAGTTTGGGAGAAGTCATGGGTTTCGGAAAGGAGAAAGTTCGGGCACATGAAGTTGTTAACGCACCTTAGGGAGAACAACCCGCGGGATTGTGAACATTTTGCTAGCTCATCTCCCCGGCTCCCGTAATTCAATTCATTTGGTTTTTTGTTGATAAAAAACTACAACTAAATTTGAAAATACTATCCCCCCCCCATTCTGGGTAAATATGCCACTGGGGGTAGGTGCCAACCAGTAATAATGTATTTACGAATTTATTAGGTTGTGGGGAGATCGTTTTTTGTAGTTACGAAAATTGTAGTTTCCTACGAATGTTTGCTGTTACGAGTTTTGAATTACTTATGTGAAAACAGGGGAAAACACTCGTGGACAACAGAACATCTTAACGTTAAGTGACTGCCCGATCCAATCGAACAGTTCTTTAAACCACAGACATCGCTTCCGAGAAGTCTGCAGGTTAAGGGGGACGCCCGACTACCATCTGCCAGATTTGAACTCTCGCAGATATCTCTGGTCGATTTTCACATCTTTCATCATTTTTTAACGCCCACTAATGCACAGATCTTTCCCACGGATATCGTTTAAAAACGCGATATCTGTCGCAGATATCTGCTCGTGTATGGCTGGCTAAACTCCGCTCAAATGTTACTAGGATCTTCAGAAAAATGGACGTGATAGTCCATTCAAGTACCTGTACGACGAGTCTTGAATGGCGATGATATGACAAGTAGTAGCTACTTCAGAAATTCCGGAATGGCGACCGAAAATTAGTTAAACGGCGACCAACACCATTCATCACAGTTTTTACCCGATAGCTGTGGAACAACGGTTATCATCGCTCTCCAAAAAATCCCGTTTAGTTTCATTCCCTGTGTAGTGGTTGCTTATTAATGGTCTAGGCACGAGTGAAAGCACCACAATTAATTCCGAAACTATACGCGATATACATTTCTACCACCGAGTTTGACGTTCAAATGAACTGAATCAAAACTAGTTAATTGTTGTTAACTTAAAGTGTGATCGAAATCGTTAGGGCAATTTCTGAGAAAATTGGAAACCCGATAAATTAATAGACAAACCTCCTTTTGTGAGTTAACTTAGTTTATATCTCCGTTCAACATATATACGAGTATACAGAAATAATGACGGAGAGCGAAATGTGGGTATGGGTGGGTAGAAGACACTCTGTTGGATTGATCACATCTGGTGAAGGAATTATCTCGGAATTTACGGAAATGTTCGAAAAAACGTTATTCTCGACAAATTTTGATTGTTATCTCCTTTCAATGGACTGTCAGAGGAACATTTATTAGGAACAATATATAGGTATTAACTATTCGAAAACATCCTGTGAGTTTGATGAAAATCGTTGTAGCCGTTTTGCCAAAAAGCGCAAAAAACTAATGTTTGCTTCATAGGGATATATCTCCGTTCACCGTATTTTCACGGAGATATGTATGGAGAAGTAAACTTAGGTATTGATTAGTAGAAGATACGTTGACAGTTTAATCAAAATCGTTACAGTTGTTTTGAGACAAATGCGAAAAACCCTTATTTTTGGTACATTTACCTCCATCACCTTTCCCATCGACCGAAATCGCCCATAACCTTATTTTGGTGTGTACAAATCAATAGGTTCAGCCGTTCTCTGCGGAAAGTATTGTAATCATGTTAAAACGAAAAAAAATTTGGGTTTTCCTCTTTTTAGGTTAGACTTTTTACGTTTTCTTTCAATCGCGTTCACAGACATGCACGGACCATTCACCCAAATGGTGTTTTACGGGCCATTAAAACTCGATGATCCGAAGGAGATGCTTACTTTCTTTTCGGCTGATTACGTAACTTTCCTTCCTGCTATTTTCGTAGTATTTTCCGTGTAAATACAAATTAATTGCTTATTTTGGGGGCATTTAAAATCTGGACGGGAGTAGGGACTGAATAATGTTCCTTTACCGATTTCCGTTTGAAACGTTACGTTCTACCGGTTCTAATGATTGAATTAGCGGAGACGTATAAATCGCTGGTCGGCACTGAGGAATGTAGTGAGGTGTGTCGCACCAGATATTTTCAGTCGAGATTCGATGGACTTTTTTCCCTCTCTCCAGTTTCGCTTCCCGTTTTCAATACGGAGCGAATAATGTCGTTCTCTGGGAGTTTCGGAAGAGCGATTGGGGGAGAGCGCAGTGACGAAGGGGGGTGAGGGCTGGAAGAGAGGTCGGGGGAGGGCTGACATAAAACCCGGGACTCGGGGAAAAAGGTATTTGATGCTCAGACTCACTTCAGTACATCCACAAGTCATGTACATATGGGGAAACCCTAAAATTTTATGTTTGGCAACACTCTTCGATTGAACGTGTATACAGAGGATGAGGGTTCTAGTGGGGAGAAACTCTATTTCATATTTTAGGTGGGTTCAGGAGACAGATGCGAGTTTTTTTTTTGCTGTTCTCCCTTTTTTCGGGAGCGGGAAAGCTGGTCGCGCGGAAAAAGGCGCCGTTCGAAGCGGTTTTCGGGGTGTGGGTCCCTGAGAGCTGCTGTTGCTAGTCGTCCATATGCGACCCCTTGAGGTTCGAAACCCCGCAATTCTTTTTTACGACTAGAAAAAAAAATTCCATTTAATTCGCGGAGGGCAACGCGAATACGAGCGGAAGCGTCGGTGAGCGGTTGTTTGATCAGAGTCGATCATTTACCTGTTCGTACCTTAAGTATTCCACGTAGTGAGTCGACGCAGGGGATTTTGATTACATTTTTTATATTCAGAGGCAACCATACCATAAAATTCCCATTTGTGGGAAGATGACAAGAGCAGCACAATAAATTACCAAAATTTCGATTTTAGCGCGATTTTTACTTTCCTTGGCTCTACAAAGTAGACAGGAAAGTTATGTAATTGGCTGAAAAAAAAATTGAGTTTTCTTCAGATCTTTACGTTTCAGACCCTCCTGAGTCCGAAAAACAAGTATTTGGTTTGGTTGGTGGCCTTTAGAGGTCGGAGTCGAATAAAGATGTTCACCGAACTTGAACCCCTCAATTTCCTCACTGAACCCAAACTGAGCGATGAAGTTCGTTGATTTCAATAATAAATTCCAGGATTGTAGCATTAATTAAAAGACCGAAGGTTTTTTGAGTTTCTTTAACGTACGACGAGTTCTGACCTGATTGGTGAAACTGCTCGTACATTTTTCACGCGTGAAAATGGTCTATGTACGTGATTTAAGGAGAACTGGACCGGACCTGCTCAACGTTTTCAATTTCCTTGGCTCTACGAAGTAGAAAGGAAAGTTATGTAATCGGCGGAAAAAAATTTTGAGTTCAGTTCAGATCTTTACGTTTAAGACCCACCTGAGTCCGAAAAACACAATTTGGGAAAATGGTCTGTTTGTCTGTGAACGGTTTTTAGAGAAAACTACCGAACTAAATCAACTCATACTTGATATCTAGCTTGCAGGTTACCATGGGACGCCAAAATAAGGGTATAAGCAAAATCCATCGAAAGTTAACTATAGTTATCATAGTGATCAAAACACCAAATATTTGTTTTCTCGCAAACGGTTTTAACGATTTTGATAATTTTTTTAAAATTGATAGCTCTCAATATGCCAATTGTACCTTAGAATTCCCATTTGTGGGAAAATGACGAGAGCAGCACAATAAATTATCAAAATTTTCGAATAAATCGGTTTTAGCGCGGTTTTTTATTTCCTTTTAAACTCTGCTGAAATGTTATTAGAATGTTTTTAAAAAATATCTAGTGGGTACATGGATTTTTTTCTACTTATTCAATTCATTCATCATTTTGTTCGTTTGAACTTCGTCAAACAGCACTTTACGGCTGCAGCAAACGGTAGTGCTTACAGTTTGGGAATTTATTTTGCTGCTCGTTTTCTTATAAACTCCACTGAAACGTCACTAGAATGTTGAAAACATTGATGTAGTAGTCCAATACAATACCTATAGGGTGAGTGTTTAAAAACGCTCATATGATACATGGCGCTCACTCCAGAAATTCCTGACTCCTGCCGTTAAGCGTTCTACCAGTTCTAGACGTTTTTACCCAATAACTATGCAGAAGTAATTATAATCCTTCTTCAAACAAATCGTGTTTACAGCCTCATCAATTCTCTGTGTAACGATTGCTCAATAATGGTCCGGGAATGAGTAGGAGCCGCACAATAAATTCCGGAACTAAGCGCTACCGCTTTCTGCTGCTGTGAAATGTTGTTTGACCAAGTTCAAATGAACTGAGTGCGTAGAAAATGCCATGTGCAAAGTGAATTGACGTAGAGCTAAGGAAAGTTGCGTATTGCAACGTACCAGATATTATTTATTTCGCCCCTCATCCCGTTGCAATCTTTATTGTCTCGGTTTTTCTCTCCGTATTACCTATGTGGTGCTTGAGGTCTCTCTATTTGACCTGAACTTTTAGCTGATCGAGTGAATGGGACCCTTTTTTTACTCTGCCCGAACAAACAGTGAATTACTGATCACAACCGACGTATTTTTGTACAATAAGCTCAATATTTGAACACGTTGTACGACCGTTGAATATTGCGCAATGCACAACTCTGACGTTATTCCAACAACCCTATTTAATTGGCGTATAATATGTAGGAGAAAAGGCGTATGAAGTCGTGCGGAATGGAAAGGGGGGTTTAACGATATATCCGGCAATTACGTTACGTTTCACTTTTTTCCCAAATTTAGTTCATAAAGATTTCGGCTCTCCCTCAAGGATCTGAAGTTGATTCCATTCAAGTCCATCCTGTGGACGGAATGTCGAAGGTTTCGTAGTATCGACGCACCACGTGAAAACGAATCATCAGCTTGAACATCGACTGTCGTTTTTAGCCAGTTGCGGAAGAGCTCTCTCGTTGATATACAAAAGGCTTGACGCCTCACGTCCAGGCGGTGCCCTTTAACGGACCCAATGAGACCGAAGCCGGCTTCTAATTTCCTTCAAATCAGGAGCCTGTTGATTAACTAAATTGCTTTAAACGGGATGAACCGATCAAAAGGCTGCGCGAAAAACCCGCTACGCAGGTGTTCGATCCCGCCGCTCGAGTTACATAAATCTTGAATGAAGAAGCCGAATTAGGTTCAATAAAGTCCAGAAAATCACAAAGCAGCTCGCCGAAATCCGGTTTTCGTTCCTTTCCGTTTTCTCCGGCTTCAGGAAATGAGTTGTTCGCGTCTCGTTTTTTGACGCATGGCGGTTATGCAGGAGGCAAAAGGCCTTTTTTTTCAAACGTGTAAATACAATTCGAATTCATGCCTGATGCTCGAGGGACGGTGTCTCGTGTAACGCTTTTGAGGAAAATTGGCCGATTGGTTTTTCATACGCGGTGTTTTCGAATGTTTGGCAGGGAGCACGCACGGATTGTATCGCACTACTTTTCTCAGCCCCACGCGCATTCAGAGATTTCTGCCACTCTGGCACCTAATCCTGATATGAGAAAATATTGAGAGGTTTCCTCCTAGCCCTATCACTAGCTGAAACCATCTTAACTTCCAATAACTCGCACGATTGAGCTGCATAAGGTCGGTAAGGGAGGCCTACGTCCTCACATCTACGAGGTGCCTGCTAGAGGCATGACGAGAGTGGTTTCATGTTAGTCTCGCTTTTCACGTCACAGACGAAAACCTGGCCCGTAATGAAGTCCTTGTCCAGGTAGCGGCTGGGCTTCGAGGGGACTGTGGGAGGTGCTACCCACCCATTGGGCACAACAACCTTGCTATAGAGGAGCGTAGTACGGGTTCCAGGCTTTCTCGTGTGGTGGATGAGTGCAAGTCCAATCCTGTGCACCCCCGAGTGAATGAAGCGTAGGCGCAGGAAGAACACCTCTTGGCACGCTAGATTTTAACTCCTCGTGAAAAGGATGTCACTTGTATAAGTTGACCCCCAACATCCGTGAACGTCAGATAGTGGATTTAGCTAGACCACTAAATGAGCCAGTTCCTTACGGCACATGGCGCCTTCAAAGTGTGGCTAAACCTTTTTTTTCCCATCCGGCACACCTTGCACCAACAATGTGATGGAACCCAGAAACCTCATGATGTTCTGCTGTAGTTCCAGCAATGCTCTACAGTTCTTAGAAGAGCTGTCAATCGTTCGAGCTTTGACTGACGCTAAGCAACATCCAGGACGTAGCATAGGGCTCTGTACCGGACGTACCTTTACAGGTCTTAGTTAAGTCGGCCCGTCCGAACCTCAGTGACTTTCGACCAGTATCACTCCTTCATGAGTGTTAAGGAACGGTCACTTTGATAAGGAAAAACCCTGCAAATTATTACACAATGGTTTATTATTCTCATGAACAGCTTGACCTAGTATTACTGCTCCGAGACCCATCCCATTCAATTCAGCATCGAATACTAGTAAACCATACGAAACATGACCTGGTTACAATGGTACTACGGAAATTAAATATTCCCCCCGCCCCAGGTGCCCGTGAACGTCTGTAGGCAAAAAGAGTCGGGGAAATTGGGACGGGGGCTTCCAGCAAACCCGTTGCAAGAGTCGAAAGGGCGTTGCGAGTCGAGTGGGTGGGTGATTGAGTTTGATATGACGGGAGGGAGTACTTACGACGAAATGTTGACTTCTGCTGTAGTTCCCGCGTTATACTTCGTTTCATTAATTTTTTTAATCAATTTTCCACCCATAACAACCATGGGCTTCGTCCAATCGGATTGCCGAGAAGGCAGACACAACTAGATACCAAATGGGATGTTTGTGTGAAAGAACGAATTTTTTAGACCACGTTAAAGGCACAAAACGGCCCGGACGGCGGATGGCGGATGGACGTTGCAAATTAGGAATCTCCATGTCTTGAAACGTCAAGTATCAAAATTTTGAGGGCGGGGGCGGGGGGGGGTGGTGTGACCGAAAACATAGGGTTATTATTCAGAATGAATAATAAACCAAAAGACTCGTAAGTTACTATACCTCTATTTTTGTGTCTTCTTCATCCAATGAATCAACAGCGCTCCCCTGAACGCCTCTGGGGGCTCACAATGTATTTCTCAACTCATCTTACATCCGTGGCCCTTATTGCGCGATATCGCGGTTTTTCGCGCAGCCCTTTGATCAGTCATCCCGTTTAAAGCAATTAACTTAATCAACAGGCTCTCGATTTGAGGGAAATTAGAAGCCGGCTTCGGTCTCATTGGGTCCGCTAAAGGGCGCCGCTTGGACGTGAGGCGTCAAGCCTTTTGTATATCAACGACAGAGATCTTCCGCAACAGACTGTTTTTAAAAGACAGTCGACATTCAGGCTGAGGGCGGGCTTTGTTTCTCTGGACGCTTTCGGTTCGTTTTCACATGGTGCGTTCGAACTACGAAAGTTTCGACATTGTGTCCACAGGATGGATTTGAATGGAAACAACTTTAAATTTCTCGGGAGAGCGCCGAATTATGTATAAACTAAATAGGGCAATTAGCGACATGTTATGTCGCCAATTAGCCCATTCAGGTGAGGTTATTGGATCTAAAAGAGCAAAATTTTCCGATACATAATAAAAAACGTCTTTCTCTCTCACGCGATCTTCTTATGCCTTCTCACCTACACAATTCCAGTTGAATGAAGGCGTTAGAATACAGCTGCCCTTAGCGCATCATCTAACTCTGGGTTAGAATTCCAATTAGTGCCTGGTTAGATATGAACTATTTACGTCTTAACTTGAGCAAGACTTCCTTATTGAAATTTTTTGTGTCCGATAGAAAGCCAATTGCCACCTAACGCATGAATTTTCATGAGTACGGAGGCGAAGGAACTCTGAATTGCTACTCTGAAGGGATCAGACAACGTTTCCCAAACAACCTATCTGGGAGTAATTATAGACGAACATTCAAACTTTAAGAGACATAAAGAGAATGAGAAAACTTTTTTACGTTTTTGGAATTTTCAGGGGATTATTGAATTCGTTAAGAATGGTTTATTTTGGCTTATTTAATTCCTTTGTGAGATGTGGTATCTTGTTGTGGGAAGGGGCCTGTAAACGTTCTCTCCGCTCTTTGCAAATTATACAAAATACAATCTTGCGCATAATTTTAATGAAGTACTGTTATTTACTTTACAAGGAAGCGGGCTTTTTAAGAATTGAAGATATTTTTTGTTATTACGACAGAGATTGATTTAGAAAATATTCAAATAGATACAACTAGAACAGCTACCAGATCCACTATTAGATTACCTATAATCAATTGAGAAAATTTTTTAGAAGGAAAAACTATGTTTAAGAGGAGGTAAACCGAGAAGTGGAAAGTTTAAAAAGGGAAAATCCGTTGTCAGCTGAAGAAATAACTGAACAGGCAGGCCGAATTTTCCCAGCAGCTACAGACAAAAGGTTTCAGGTCAGAATTGGCTGGACTCGATGTTCAGGGAAGGCTCGAAGCAAGGACTTCCCAGTAAGGGCAAGCGCGGAAGTTCCGAGCTCAAGATTCCAATTAATTCGGCCAGCACCGAACAGGTATCCCTCGAGGGCCCCTTAGCATACTCCTCCTGGCCGAGTGCTTCGACTGTGAGGTCCTCCGTCTTTCGTTTGCTGATAGTACGATAATCTGACGGTTGGTTGCGTCATTCAGCCGGCCATCTGTAGTCTTGCGGTTTGGTGATATGAAAACCAACTTTTCTTCGACCCCTCGAAACGTACTGTGGTTGCTCGTGTAATGGCTGACCTTACTCTGCTTTAAGAGGGCTGTGAATGGCATTATTGAGTTTCCTACGCTTTTCCTTACATCCAAAGGGGGCCTAAAAGTCAATGCCAACAAGACCAAATTCATGGTATTCAGCCGCACAGTCCACATCAACCTTAAACTGGAACATAAAGGTTCCCCAATTGAAAGGGTAAATAGATTTAAATACCTGGGAAGTATCATTACAGAATGCTTAGACCCTGACGTAGAAATAAAATGCCGAATAGAAATGGCACGTTCAACATTCAGTAGAATGAGACAACTTCTGTGTGACGACAATCTGAAACTCAAAATACGGCAAAGAATGACAAGATGTTATGTCTGGTCTGTACTCCTATACGGACTGGAATCTTGGACATTGAAAGTTAGCACAATGAATCGTCTCGAGGCTTTTGAGGTGTGGTTGCATCGGTGAATGCTTCGCATACCTTGGGTGGATCACGTCACCAATGCGGAAGTACTTCGAAGAGCCAATACCTTCAGGCCTACTAAACACAATTAAATCTCGCAAAATCGCCTATCTTGGTCTTATATTGAGAGGAGAAAATACCAACTACTCCAACTTATAATTAAAGGAAAAATAGAGGGGCGCAGAGGACCTGGGAGGAGGCAACACTCGTGGCTACGTAACATCCGTGATTGGACTGGAAAAGGATCAGTGGGAGAATTGATGCAGGTAGCACAGGACAGAGAAGCCCTCGCCATAGTGATCGCCAACGTCAGGGAGTCCGGACATGGCATATGAAAGAAGAAGAGGCTTTTCCTTATCATCTGCCTTCTGGTTCTGCGTTCTGTTTTCCGCGCGACACATCACACAAAACCATTTTTTGGCCGATTCCGACATACCGGGACCGCGTCAGAATTTCCCGCTTTGGCATCGTATTCAGCGCCACAAAAAGCAGGTTGGGTGGTACTCGTATCTAGTTTGTCAAGTTCAGACTAAAAAGGTTTTTTGTGTTATCGCTTGAACTGCCCCATTCGTAAAAACCCGGCTCTGACAACAAGTTTCTCTCGTCTTCGCCCACCTGATTTTTTTCACCACTCCTTTCGTCACCAACGGGGTTTTGACATGTGTCCCTTGTGACGTACTTGGGGAATTGTCTCACAATTCCCGCGTACAGAACACTCGTGAAAGTCGTGTCTCGGCCCAAAAGAAAAGAATAAATCAAATACGCTCAATAATACTCACTCGATCAAATAAATAAAATAATAACTCTCAAGAAGGTAATGGGAAATGAAATTATAAAGCACCCTCTTGAATTTAATCAGCAAAACTCGATATGAATGAAATGAAACGAACTTCTTTTAGAATGAAATAAATAACCTATGCTCGGATTGTATTAAATGACAATAAAGGGACAATGGGGAAAATGAAACACAAAGCTCTGATCGCTTACCTTACTTCACACGATCAAACAGGGAATTTAAACACTGACTTATAACAGGAATATTATTCGCTGACGAGCCGATAGCCGTTCTGATCTCGAAATGCGGCTCCGACGCTAATATAAACAGGGGCGGCCTGCACGGGTGGCGGTCAGTGTTGCCACTTCGCGCAGTCCACCGCGAAAACCATTACACCCTCCAGTCAAGGGTCGTCGGAGCGCCAAGGCTGTCACAACCACTCCTGGTCTTTGTTTGACTTATCTCAAGCGCGTACATATTTAGTTATTTAGGTGCGAAGAGATAGGTGGTGATAGCGAAGGTGCTGGGAGACTAAGAAAGAGAAAAACTGTGGAGATAGAAAATTATGTGGAGAGCAAATGAAGGGCAACCCGCTTCCTTGGGGGATGGAAATGGAGAGAGAGCTCGGGTTTTGGGTGGAAGGCTCAGCGATCGTCCTCTGCTGAGCACGCACTCTCGTCACCTCGAAATCGGTTCTCGAGCGGGTACCTTATCTAACTATCACTCCTCGTGCCGTTGATATGGTTAACGGCAAAGAGGAGAAACGATAGTGAAGCCTTCTCTCCAGGGGGAGAATGCTGATGCTCAGTCCTCCCTCTCGCTAGCGCCGTTCCTTGGGCGGTACAATGAGAGCAACCCCAGTAATAATAGATCTAAATAGTAGTCGCCATGACATACTCGCGAGAATGTACGGGACACTTCACCAAATGAGCGCAAATGGAGAAGTACAGATAGAAGCTATTCAGTTTAGAACGTAGAGTAGGCAGGGGGAGTAGGTCAAGATGAGGAGTGGACGAAACTTAGCTAAGCGGGTTGAACCGCTCAAGTGGGTAATTTATTTTGCAGGGAAAAAAGTCAGTATGGGAGAAGTTTCGGTGGGGGAAGTACAGAGCAACCTGGGCAAGAATGTAGGGAGCATCAAGCTGCCCTGAGTAAGGCTATGCTCATCATGATACAGTCAACAAGCCTCGAGAGAAATAGTGTATAGGAGAGCGACTGGTAATCAATGTGACTCAAGGCACTCGCTCTAGGCGCTCGACGTGACAACCATAAAACAGGCTCCAGACAACGGAGCCATATTCGATAATAAGAAGACCTGGTACTTGATAACATGCATGAAGACATGTGAACTCCTGGCATTTCGTTTCTGAAAGACACGGGAACGCATTGCAAGAGTGAAAATTAGAGGAATATGCTAGGTGAAGGTTAGCTGGGTGTCCAAAAGTATTCCAGGGTGAGTTGTATATCGTCCTGAATGCCCCCTCTACGATGACGTGCAGGCCAGGGTGCGCAGACTCCCCCCCAGAAAGTGCAGTTGGTGCTCCGCTCTTCTCATGTAGGTTGTCGGCAGGGCGAAGGTTCACCACATTTGCTCTAGCCGGGGCTGCTCAATGGCAGAGGTGTAGTTGTGCCCCCCCCCCACCCGACTATAGCGAACGCGCACCACTCAGAATCCTTCATCCCCCTCCCCTTAAGGGCACTACACTAAGCCCTGTGCACATCTCGCAGTGTTGAGGTTTGGTGATGTGTCCGTAGAACCAGATTTTGTCTTAAAAGACTCCCCTCCTCTCATCCTTCGCACCAACCAGCCAGTAGGCCAAAACTGGTCTGGCTTATTACCCCATTAGGTGAGTTGTATATAGAGTATGTGTGGAGGGCTAGAGCATGGGAGCGATGGTTGGATGTTATCACGCATCTTGCTGTGTTGAGAGAAATTCCAACTCTGGCAAACCAGTTTTGCAGGATAGAGTCGAGGATATCTTGCCGGAGGGCGGGTCAGTCTGAACGTGAAGTAGGACCTTGTCATTGTCGGTGTAAGTGAGGAAATTGACCGGGCTCAAGGCAGCACGAACGTTGATGACGAGGGTGAATAGAAGAGGGCCAAGGTGGGAGCCCTATGGGACACCGGATCCTACCACCAGCCTGTGATCCACCAAGTACTTATTACTACATCATTGTTATAGTGAACTATTTAATTAATAAGTACATTTCGATGTGTAAATCAAACGTAGAAAGCCTCTAGTGCTGCATACATGAATAAAAGAAAAGAAACGTACAACCACAAATATATTTCCTTAACTCGCAGAGTACGGGACTCAGCACAATACACCCTATCCATTTTTACTTTCCTTTATCCTAACCTTGTTAGGGTGAAGTAAGAAGAAAAGTCGTATAACCCGGTGAAAAAATGTTTTTAGTTTAAAATTTGGCGGCAACTAAAAAATTACCATTTGTGTGTGTTAGTGAAATGTTCGTACGGGCTGAGTGGAAAAACATTGGGTTAGTAGGTTGAATATACGTGGAGCTGAGAAAAGCTGTGTGAGGGCTCGCACCGAATAGTTTTATTCTCTCCGTCCTCAAAACACGCGTGCACGAAGCGCGCGTGTCAAGTCTCACTCGCAACAAACGGTCGGGGACGTAACCCCCTCGCATTCACATCTCGTACAGGAAAGAAGCGTCCTGTAATTACCCGTACCGAAGAACAATATGCCCACAAGGAGTCGTGTTTACAGACAGCGAGACCATTTTGCGGAGACCGGTTGATAATAAAGTTCGCGGTTGTGTCGCCATATGGAGTGCGCGTGTGAGGTGAAAGGAACGAGAATGCTGCAAAACCCTCGGGCCAGATTCCTTCCTTTTGCCGGCGTGTCATAACAAAGAAGAGGCCTCTCCCGTTTCGACGAAACAATGATTTCTGAAGCGGTTCGTACTTGGATGTGATATATTTGACTCTTCCAGTTGTCAACGTTTTCTCACGATTATGACGAACTGGTAGCTGCTGATCAACTGCACGGTAAAACTTCGCTTGGTGGGAATGACCGCTCTAACCAGGACTGACACGGCGTTGAACTGTATGAGAGAAGTCAACTTGAGCTAACATCACGCGTGGTTCAGGCAAACATGTTGCTCTCCCCTCCCTGTCCTCCCACTCTTCATTAGTTCACAGAGACACTCGTGCTATAAAAACCAGGCGTTGACATTTCCGTGCCGTGGTACAAAACTCCTAGTACGACTCATATACGAGCATGGCGCGAAAATGTATGATGAATTGATTTGAAACAATGTCAAACTACTAACCTTTAAGGACTTCCCATCAGTACGTGCTAACTCCGCAGTTTTACTTTTCGTTATTTGTTACAGCTGGTTCTAAACTCGATGCACAAATACCAACCTAGAATACACCTCGTCAAATGGAAAGAATCCTCGTCGAGCGCTCCTCTCACAGACTTGGAGCAGGAAATGTACAAAACTTTCGTTTACCCCGAAGCCATTTTTACAGCGGTCACAGCCTACCAAAATCAACTGGTGAGTTCATTTTGTTGCTTCGATATTTGACTTTTCTACCGTATTACTTATGTACATATAACATGCCCTTGCTCGCTTGATGGGTAAATTAGCAGTTTGTAATGAATGCAGGAGGTAAGATGCCAGCAGTTCATCTTCAGTCAGCTTTCATGTACCCATTTGGTCTTATTGCCACTGTGTCTGCCAGTGATTCGAGATTTCATTCCAACTGCTGCGTGGTAAACTTCTGAATTTCTTGTACTTGCAATGTCTTAATCAGTGATGATTATTGAGTTCATTCTCGCGATTTTAGTCTGTACCATTAAGCAGTGAGCCACAATGGTTTCCCTCACTTCCCGCATTGAACAGTTTGATTTTCTAACCCGACCATAGGTTAATCTTTACACTTTTTCAAGAAGAGGTTTATTTATTTTTATTTTTTCGTGGAATATCAACGTGGCCAAATATCGATTTTTAATCTCAGTTACCCAGTTCTTCGAAATTCCACACAATGAGGCAATTGCGATTAAATTTCATGCGTGGGCATTCCAAACAACTCAGGGTTACGTAAAATATAATTCCACCGAATAATGACGAGAGCAGCTCAATGAATTAACGAAGACTTCGACGAAATTCGACGGCAGTTGCTTTCGTGTAAATCCCGCTTTTTACTTCCATTGGCTCCACGAACTAAAAAGGAAAGTTATGTGTTCGGTTGAAAAACAAAATTTCTCTTCAGACCCTACTGACTCCGCGCAACACTATTTGGGAAAATGGTCTGTGTGTGTAAACGCGAGAGAAAGCGGGTGAACCAAATCAGCTCAAACTTGATATCTAGCGTGCAGGACGCTATGGAACGCCAAAATACGGGTATGAGCGAAATCCACTCAAAATTAACTATAGTTATCATAGTGAACGAAACACCAAATATTTTTTTAACCAAAAACGGTTGAAACGATTTTGATTAAACTTTTTATGTCGACTGCTCCTAATAAGACGACAATACCATAAAATTCCCATCCGTGGAAAAATGACGAGAGGAGCACAATAAATACGACGGAAATCAATTTTTGCGCAGTTTTGGTTTATTATTCATTCTTAATAATAACCCAATGTTTTCGGTCAGGAAAAATTTTTTACAACCACCCCTCAAAATTTGATACTTTACGTTTCAAGACACGGGGATTCCAAATCTGCAATGTCCGTCCCCCGTCCAGGTCGTTTTGTGCCTTTAACGTGGTCCAAAAAATTCGTTCTTCCGCACAAAAATCCCATTTGGTATCTAGTTGTGCCATCTTGGCAATCCGATCGGGCGAAGCCCATGGTTGTTATGGGCAAAAAATGGTTAAAAAATTAACAAAAGCAGTATAATCGCAAATGTGTTTCGTATCGTTCTCAAGGTATTTTTACATTCTGGGTCGAATGGAATGAGTATCAGACGTGTACAACTGCGTATAGGGAAATTACAGTAATTATAGTGAGCCTAAGTCAACTAACTGAAAGAACTCGCGGGAACTACAGCTGAAGTCAACGTTTCGTCGTTTGTACTCCCACCCTCCTGTCTCATCGAAACCACCCGCCCGCTCGACTCGCAACATGCCATTTGCCGAGGGTTCGCTCGGTTCGAGGTTCCCCGTCCCGATTTCCCAGACTCTTTTTGCCCGACTGGCAGAGAAAGGTGAGTGCCACTTCCTCCGCACACCCCTACATCGGATCATAAATGCCTACAGACGCTTATAGGCGCCTGGCACCAGGGGAATATTTAGTTTCCATAGTTCAGGTCATGTTTCGTATGGTTTACTAGTATTTTTCGATGCTGAATCGAAGGGGATGGGTCTCGGAGCAGTAATACTAGGTCAAGAGAATAATGAGAATAATAATAATGGTTCATGAGAATAATAAACCGTTGTGTAATAATTTGCGGGGTTTTTTCCTTATAAACCTTTAGAAAGATTCAGGCGATACTCCAACCAAGTAACCTATAAGATGACTTTAAGAAAGCTTATAAGTTACACAGGGGCTTCATAGAAATTCCAGAATTTTTTTTTTATAGCCTCATCAACTCTATGCGTACTAATTGCTCAATAAAGGCTAGAGTGTGAGCAGCGCAACAGTAAGCGATGCCGGCGTGTAATGATGTTTTACCAAGTTCGAATGAACTGAGTGAAAAGCTATGAACACAAGTGTATTGGCGTAGAGCTAAGGAAAGTTGTGTGACGCGGTGTACCTGATCAAAGAGCTACCCGATGAGTGTTTAGTATTGGTTACAAGGTGATTAGAGGACACTCCACAAAGTTCTGAAAGTTAAGCTACCGACGTATGTTGTTCGATTCATCAAAATCACGTTGACAATTTCATAAATTACCCGTACGCCCAATAAAAATGACATGCGAATAAATTCTGGCACGTTAAGCACCGTCAGTTTCTGTAGAATAATTAACGGATTGTTAGCAATATACTTGGGGTTGAGGAAAGTTGTGGGCTTCGAACCAGGCATTTTACATCGTGACATCATGGTTTATGGAGCGTTCGGGAGATATCGTACTTTCGACGGGCTTTCGAGGTATTTTGTAAGTTCTGGTATGAACCAAGAAAATTCGTTTATCAGAACAAGCACTTTTTTGACATCCTAGGTTGTTTGTTCCGCGAGCAGTTCAATAATAAGAGTTCACGAGTGGCTGGGTTAGAGCAAGAGGCTTCGTCTGGAGTTTAAATTCCCGTAGGAGTTTAGTTGAAAGTCTTCGATGGGCAGAAGTGCGTGTCGGATCCGGTCTTCTCGCATGTTCCAGGCACTTCATGACGAAGGTTCGACAGCTACTTTTAGACGAGTAGCCAGTTAATGAGAGCGTCAGCAGACGGGTAAACGTTATACTCGATTACTCCGATCTTGAACAATTTATGATTGATGCAGACGCGCTCAATCGAGCTGCACTATTCAAACACTCGACGTTAAAGAAATGAAAATTAATTATGGGACTTCAGCAGGGTGAAGGAGGGAATCCAGGGCAGCATGAAAGGTCGTGAGAGAAGCGATTCGTTGATGAAAAGGGGAACCCAAGCATTTTTCTAGCTTCAGAAACCCAATCCGTGCGACCAGATGGAAGATCAAGCAGGAACGAAATGACGGCTACTAAATGACGCTCCCGGAGATCTCGCTCTATGTGACACTATACTTTTTCTAGACTCACGATACTGTCTTTAAGGAGGCTTATTTGATTGATCCGCGCGAGTTTTATTTGACGAGAGGCGTTCATTTATTCCGCTCCTACGGCGTAAAACATACGAGCCGTTGACTGACCGATGAAGCGATTGGTGGAACAGTAACAGACATCGTGATGAGACCACCGCCCCATGTTCATTATTCAAACCCCCTATGCGGCTAATCGTAGAGCAGATGTCACTCTGGGCGGCCTTTCGCGGCTGCTCAATATTTCACGACAGATGCAAATTTCTGATCACCTATTCGCGTCTCTTCCTATCAAATATTTACTCGGATGGGAAACCTCCCTCCGAGTAACCCTAAATTAAGTCTCACTCTCGAACTACACCCGGAAATGACCAAAAACCCTTCGGTTGGTGTTCATGGATATTCGTTGACACGCGTTCTAATAAATAAGCGATTATCCGGACGTTTTCGCCGATAATTGACAAATAATTCGCGCTCGTAAAGGAGTAATATAGGGAGCGAGGAGAGAGAGCGAAGGGGCCGTCATTTTCTTGATTGCTAATTGGGTGTTTTCTAAAGTTGGATTTTGATGCTTTGACGAAACAAGAATATAACGCTCACACACGAAATTACTGCGCCCTGGGGTGATTACTTAGGGCCGGTAATCGGCGGAAACTCCTGATTTAGGCCACTGGTCGGCGTTGCTGGTACGGATTATTCAATTTCGTTAGTTATTTTTCCTGGAGGTAGAATTGAGAGCATCTTCATGAAAATGGATGAGGGAGGGCACTAAGCGGAATTTCTATAACGTTTTACAAAACGCGGTGGACTATTTAGAGCAAAGTCACTGAGTTTCGTCCACCAATCTGCTCGCTATTCCACTGAGTCATGGATAAAACTCAAAATATGCCAAAAAAAGAAGAATTTTGTTAAATGTTCCCTAAGTGAACGGGTCAGTAAACCAAGAAAATGTTCGACCTTTTCCTCCCCTTGATATATTCGTTAATTTCGTTCAAATTATATATGGAACAGTCAACACAGTCTTTTTTAGGTTCGTGTCTACGCTTTTGGAATACCAGGGAAAACGCCGAGGAAGGAGTTAGGCAAAAATTTGAATTCTGGAATTCTCTGGGTTGTTCTAAATCATTTTATGGATTTATGGATCTTATCTTACTCATTAGTCTTATTAGGCAACCGACGTGATTTTTGTGAGTTTCGTATGAGCTGAATTTAGACAAAACGCGCTCCTCAGTCCTTGAATTCGAAAAATGTTTATTAACCGACACACCTCGCAATACCCAACAAAAATATCTAGCGCGACGCATCACACAACATTCCCCCCCCCCATTCCTGGGTGAATTAAGTGAGTCTTTTGGCTCTTGCAACCAATCAAATTTGCACTCTGTCTATCAATGTTGTATATGACAGTCAGAGGTTCATTCATTGCGCTGCTCCCACTACTGCCACTACCATTATTGAGCGATCAGCTAGCAGACGATTGTTGTTTACGCAGTTTTTTTTTTTTGAGAAAGATTGCGGGGACCTATTGGAAAACCCTGCAAATTATTACACAATGGTTCATTATTCTAATGAACAGCTTGGCCTAGTATTACTGCTCCGAGACCCATCCCATTCGATTCAGCATCGAAAAACACTAGTAAACCATACGAAACATGACCTGAATACAATGGAACTATGGAAACTAAATATTCCCCCGGCGCCAGGCGGCATTTATGATCCGATGTAGGGGTGTGCGGAGGAAGTGGCCCTCACCTTCCTCCACCAGTCGGGCAAAAAGAGTCTGGGAAATCGGGACGGGGAACCTCGAACCGAGCGAACCCTCGGCAAATGGCATGTTGCGAGTCGAGCGGGCGGGTGGTTTCAATGAGATGGGAGGGAGGGAGTACAAACGACGAAACGTTGACTTCTGCTGTAGTTCCTGCGAGTTCTTTCAATTAGTTGTCTTAGGCTCACTATAATTACTGTAATTTCCCTATACGCAGTTGTACACGTCTGATACTCATTCCATTCGACCCAGGATGTAAAAATACCTTGAAAACGATACGAAACACATTTGCGATTATACAGCGTTTTGTTAATTTTTTAACCATTTTTTACCCATAACGACCATAGGCTTCGTCCGATCGGATTGCCTAGATGGCGGGCACAACTAGATACCAAATGGGATTTTTGTGCAAAAGAACAAATTTTTTAGACCACGTTAAAGGCACAAAACGGCCTGGGCGGCGGACGGACATTGCAGATTTGGAATCCCCATGTCTTGAAACGTAAAGTATCAAATTTTGGGGGGTTGTAAAAAATTTTTCCTGACCGAAAACAGGGTTATTTTTCAGAATGAATAATAAACCAAAATATCGGGTAAAAACGAGGAGAAATGGTAGGTGGGAGCCGAAATTCTCGAATTCCTGGAGGAACTCAAAACGCTGATCAAGGTGGTTGATTGGACTACCTCGCAATCTTTTTTGAAGATCCTGGTAACATTCGAGCGAAGTATAAGGAAAAAACGATGCTGAAATCTATTTTCGTCCAAATGATCAGTAATTTATTGTGCTTGTTTCGACCTGGATAGATTTGAATGAATCTCAGAGACGACAGGTTTTAGTTAAGCTCGAACTTGTATTTCGAAGAGTTACATCACAAGATTTGGAGACATAGATGTTCAAGAAGAGGTGATTTAAACAGAATATGATTTGACTATATAAGAGCGTACAAGGAAGGCGTGAGACTGGTTGATCTGGGAAGGAAGGAGAAGGAGAAATTACACGTCAATGAGGGGTGAAACAAGTGTCCGTTGGGAGAATCGGAGACGACTATATCGCGAAAGGCTGTGTTGGGAGAGCTGGAGACGACCGACTTTCGCGAGATTTCGTAGGAGAATGAGTTTGGGATGAATGTTGCTTGTCTGTTGTGGAGAGGAATGTTAAAAAGAGGGGAGGAAATAATAATTCGGAATGTACAGACGAAGCGTGAAATCCGTCGTCGTCAATTGGAAATAACGGAAAGGGCGGAATTTCCATAGGTAACAATAAAGGGGTTGAGGAAGGTCTTCGGGCGAACCAATGAAACAATGACTTTCCTGTTAAGGGCCAGGGTGTCCCGTTAGGGCAGGAGAATCCCGAGGTAAAAAAAACCATACTGATCCGGCGTTTTGCGTTGAACAGTGCTGCTCTCGTCATTTTCTCACAAATGGGAGTTTTACGGTATTGTCGGATCATTTGAGTGTCCGTGCAAGAAATTTATTCAAAGTCGTTAGAGCCGTTTTTGAGAAGAAAAAAAATTAGTGTTTTGATCGCCGTGATAGTGTATAGTTAGTTTTGAGCGGATTTCGCTCATACCCTCATTTTGGCGTTCCATGGGATCAGCCCTTTTTTATGTAATCGCGTTCACACACACATACACCATTTCCCAAATATTGTTTTTAGTGTAGTGGTTTGACATGTAAATATCTGGTGACAACTCAATTTTTTCTTTTAGCCGATACCTAACTTTCCTTTCTGCTGCGTAGAGCCAAGGAAAGTAAAAAGAACACATCAAAGGGTTTTGCGTTTGTGATAATGAAGAAAGCAATGTTTATTTTGATTGATATTTCTCATTAGTTCGCTGAAGTGTGGCTGAGATAAGTGATTTGCCACCCCTGATAATTTATTATTAATTTCAATGAATACGCCGTATGGGTATTATTGTATATATAACAAATCAAGAGACTAAAATCGTGTGATAATCCGATGGTATGAAATCACTACATGAGGTCCCCCATAAATGGCCGTCACAACATTCAGTGTCGTTCTTCTCGTGAATCCTAAAGCAGCGGGAAAAGATCTAATTTCGACCGGCATTTGATAAGGTCAGGACACCTTGTCATGAATCTCTGAGCCTTTGGCACTAAACCTGACGGATTTAAATCAACTATTTACAGCTGAGCCATTAGGAAGGGAGCTAACGATGGCTCAGTGGGTTCGCAGTGTGATGTCGGTGGTGAGGGAGAGGGGGGAAGAGTGGGGGCTCATTAAGAAGCTATCCTTCACTGGAAAAGGTCCCTCGGAGTAAACACGAGGAGCTGAGGACTTGGCCCAACGCCATCCTCGCGCTGGGTGTCTCCGAGCCGCCTTTTGCGATATCGAGTTTTCACTTCAGCGACGTTAATTCGACGAGGGACGTCATTTTGCCTCACGCTCTAAATCTTCTTTACATACTCCCATTACAAATTGGGTCGTGCCGCTTCGTCGATAAACTCATTCGTAAATCAAGCGTTGACTCAATCTTCAGCGGCACGGAGACATTGGGGACCCAACAGCAAAACTAAACCAACGATGGCGACCATAACGTCCAACACAATCATAATTAACCTTTTTGTCGCACACTTGTCACTTTCCGCAACCAAATCGACCAGCGGGAAGGGGGGAGGTTAGGAAAACCTCATTTCGCACTGCTAGACAGACCTTCTTCTTTTTTGCTTGTCCGGCATTTTATGAAGACAACTATAATTTCCATCAACTATTCGAGGGCGGGCGGGGGGGTCAAAATGTACTGAAAATTAGGGGTTTGCTGGTTTTTGTCAAAACGGCTAGAATGGGAAAACTAAGATCATTTCTATAGTGAAATTGTATGTTTCCTAACGGATTTTCACGCTTGTTTCACCCATTACATATTGTTAATGGGGTAACAAGCCCGGCCATTGCTGGCCTCCCGGCTCGTTGGTGCGAGGGGTGGGGGTAGGGGTGGGGTGGGGTCTCCACGAACAGCCCTGACCTTGTCCTGGAAGCTTAGCTCCTAAGGGTTCGTGGAGGGGGAAGTTGGTGTCCTCACGGAAGGTAGAATGCAGGGGGTGTGGGCTGGGAGGGGTCCACCACGGTGGGGGGAGTCCACAACTCCAGCTCAGCCCGCCGAGCTGCCCATGCTTGGGCAAAAATGCCAAACCTGCGCCTGGCAGACTCGGTAGAGGGGAGCTCAGAGGCACTTTCTAGAGGGGGAATGCACGTGGGGATCCGAACGTTGTTGTAGAGTGGGCAGAGAAATAGGACGTGCGATGCGTCCTCCCCTATCTCCCACCCTCACATGAGCAGAGCTGTGAGCGGCCTGAAGAAAAAGAGACGCTGATTGAAACTGCCAGGAATGAGGGTACCATCCTCCCATTGCCAGGCGGTCCTGGACCAAGGGGATGATGCCACGCAGGTGGAGTGCGGTGGGTCCTTCATCCCATTGCTCCTGCTACGCATCGAGCATTGCCCTGGTCGGAAAGTCGAGCTGGCGATCAGTTGATCCTTCAGCTGAAGGAGAGGTACCAGCCGCTCCAGGGCACCCCGGTAACTGCTCAGCGCAGATCGCTGTATACAAGACCTCAGGACTGCATGGTCCAAAACTAGGTCCAGGGAGGGGGGGGGAGGGGCACCTGCAAGGACCTGAAGAGCCAGAGGGGAGGTTGTACTGTAAACTGGCAGAATGGCCAGGAGGACATCCCTTTCTGCAGTAGGTGAAGCAGGGGGTCCATTAGTGCTGTCCATAGTATGGTGGAAACCACAGCACCCTGGGGGTGTTAATCACCTTCCATCATTTAGAAATAAAATTGAGGGAGGTTTGAACATAAGTTAACTATATTCTGGAAACCAATGTGCCAATGTGCGCTGAACCCGAATATGCTCCAACCACCCACGTTCCCATGAATACGCATCTGTGGCCCTGCGGAGTAGAAAGAAAAGGTACGTATTCGGCTGAGACCTTATTTTCTGAGTTTTCTTCAGATCTTTAAGGGTTAAGGGCTACTGAGTCCAAAAAACGGCACGAGGGAATGGTCTAGGGCCTGCAAACCATCCTAAAACTGTACCTAACAATCACTTGAAAAAAAAAATCACGTTGGCACTCCCCTCAATTAGCCAAACACTAGGTTTACATTTAGGGTGGTTGCTTGAATAGCAGCAGCGCGATAAATTCCAGAACTATCAGCGCTGCCGGTTATGTTTTATCAAAATGAACAGAAGACTGTGGATTAGTAGCTACACTGATAAAAATACGATCTGCAAAACAATACGGGGCGCCAAAACAGTTTTTTCAACTGTCAAAACGACTGTAACTATTTTGATTACATTCCATGAGCGAACCGTAACGAACGACAACGCGGTAATAAACAATTGGTGAAAAATGTAGAGTTGCCACTCGTTTGAAAATGACGAGAGGAGCATAATAAATAATAATAAATTCAGCGTCACGTCGTGCTGGAGGAGCTTACCCGTCAAGTACAACCCCGTCGGGTCGTAATGTAGCGCACTATGCCACGAAGAGCTGCTTGTGGGAAGTATTTACAGCTTCTTCTGATCGTAGCTGTGCCCCATGATGAGTGCCAATGTAATAATAGGGATCCCGAGAGCGTATAGCAATAATCAGGTCATTTCCTTCGTAAGAGTTGTGTCACACAGTTTTCAGTATGTACAATTAGCCGCGCAGGTATTAATCCAATTGAAGTCCAGAATAAGAATCGGAATCGCCACCGAATAGAACCTCCTCCCTGGTCCCCTGTCAGGTGCATTAGGTCCTCCCCGCCCACCTCCCAACATTACTTTTTCAGCTGAGTTTGTCTTCACTCTTGGTCCTACATTAGCAGGAACGATTGATTAGCTAGACCTCTTTCCATTCCTTTGTCACCGCAGGATCACATCAGAACTATTCAGGCATTAACGCGACTGATGTTCACTTTTCGAGTATGACCCCTCTCGGGCTCACAAATAGCAGCTTGAAACCGAGAAATAAATGGACGTCTGAGCGTGAGTGAGGACTGTATTACGCTTGACAGAATAGCGTTATCAGTTTGAGTGTGAGTATATAAACACAAATAAGGGGACTCTGAATACACGTGAAATGGTGGCTATGGAAACTAAGTGGAGAGAGAGACAGAGACTTGAGAAACGATTGTGTTGGAGAACTGGGAAGGCGACTGCCATTCGCAAGTGCTGATGGATGACTGACTTGGAAGAAGCTGTCTGTTGAGAAGAGGAATAGATAGGGGTGGGAATAGATAGTTGGGAAAGTCCAGGAAAAGGGGAAATCCGTTGTCAATTGGAAATAACTGAGGAGCTGGACTTCAGTTGGGACAGGAAGGTATTCGGGGAAACAAGGACTCTCTATGGGACCAGTGAGTACAGTTAAGGCGAGTGCGGAGAGTTTGGAGGTCAAACACACAGCTAATTCGGCATGCCAAACAAGCACCCTAAAGGTAACAAAAGTATTCGGTTCGTGTGATGAGGACTGTACTGAACCTAAAAAACCTAGGGGAAGGGAGAGAGAGACAGTTGAGCTAAGAGGCGAATCGAAGGGAGAACTGGGATAAAATTGTCATTCGGGAGTGCTGATGGATGACTGTGTTACGGGGCGGATTGCTTCCCCCGCTTTGGGCTGAACTCCGTGCGGATCTCACCACAGAACAAAAACTTGCCGCCATCGATGAATGGGCTCTATTGAAATTGCAAGCGAGATGGGAATCCTCGTCAAAGGGACGTGATACGTATAAGTTCTTCCCCAACATCCGTGAACGTCTTTCAAGAAAATGGGTTGAGCCAGACCACTGGAGGAGCCAGTTCCTCTCGGGACATGGTGACTTCAATGCGCGGCTCCACTTCTTTTCTCTGAAAGACTCTCCATTATGCACGTCTTGTGCCTCTAGTGCGGAGGAAACAAGAAACCATGTGCTGCTCCACTGTAGTTTCTACAACATTGAGCGTCGGTTGTTGGGAGGGCAAATGAACTTAGCAGCATTGACTGCTACAAAGCAAGCCTATAACCATTTTGCAAAGTTCGCGAAGAAGGTGATGGCTAAGAAACGTGGTCATAGTTGATCTGTCCTTTTGAAACTTGACACCCAAGTAAATAGTTAGATCAGGTAGGAAACCAGGTTAAGAACTCCTCCCAGATGGTACGGGATTCCTCAGGTCCACCTCCCCGCGGTCACACACGGGCAACAGCTCTCTACCAGGAGACTGGCCAACGACCAAATACCTGCCGTACCTCCACATGTCTGAGTTCGGTGGATGCAGCAGGGGCCGGCCTCTTGCATATTAGCGAAACTGCAACTTCCATGACTGATATAATAAGAAAACAGACATCAGGATGGTACAGTCATCAAATAAGAAAACAGACCTGCTACGGGGCGGATTAGCAATATCGCACTAAGTAATTTGGGAGTAGGTACAATACCAACCGAATGCAATTGGAACACAGAGTTTTATTTTCCATTACACAAGGGGATGTTTTTTCACCCACAAATAAGGAACTGGGTGGTAGCGAACGAGGGCGACGTGGGAACCGCTCAGTTACGACTCACAGCAGCCAAGTTTCGAGCGAATCGGGGCATTTGAGGTGCCCAGTCAGTACAAATGCCCCGGACGAGCCTCCGTTGAATGGTAGAGTTTGGTTCGTTCAGGTACAGTTGACTTGGATGGAGCTCTCCATTGACGAGAGAAAAGTAAAAAGAGAGGAAGGAATAGGAGTTTTTGGAAAGTCCAGTAAAGGGGGGAATCCTTTGTCACTTGGAGATAACTGAGGAGTAGGACTTCCCACAAGTGCAAACAAAGGGGTGCTCGGTGTTTGGGAGAAGCATTACTCAGAGCCAAGCACAGTGGGATGTTCGGAGGTCGAAAACAACCCAGCTAATTCGGCCTGCCAAATAACCCTCGCTTCTCTCGTTCAATATTGTGATTACATGTACCCATCATTCTTCTCTATCAACTTCGAGAAAAGTGAATTAGGAGGTTGAATGTTGACGCAAAATCTTACAACAGCGAGTGGTGCAACGAGCAGCACAATAAGTTCCGAAACTGTATGAATTTCACCGTGAAGTTATGTCCAACCAAGTTCAAAATGAATAGCAATAGTAGTCAAAGCCTTGAAAACCAGTGAATTTATGCAGAGCGAAGGAAACTTGTACGATGCGGTGCACCTGATACTTTTGACGAAGTTTGCACACGAACAGCACATGGCGCATACTAATGGAACGCCTATCCCACGCATCGAACTCCGGCAGTGTTTACATTTACACGCTGAATTTTCCGTTGAAGTCAATAATTGCGCCAACGCATCTGAAATATGGCGATGTAACGGCGCCGCCGAAGCCCTTCCAACGTTTCGTGGAGATTCAAAAAAGTTACAACAATAAATCATCGGATCGGTCGGCGGTTTTTATTCTGAAATAGTTGAGACTCGAAATGGACGGGGAGGATTAATAGTTTCTAAGAGGAAACTGAAATACGGTTACGGCTCCTACCGATATTTGGGGCTTCTGGGGGAGTAAGAATAGAATTGTGGTTGACGGCCTCTTTCCGCGAAGGCTGGAGGTAATTACCTTCATATACCACAGACACGAGCTTCCTCGTTGGTAAAAAAAAAGCTCATCATTCAAGAAAGAAGCCTTCGTTTACGTGAAGTAATTTAGGGAACCGACGAAATACTTTCTCTCCGTTCTCTTTGAAAGTTCGTAAACGAAGTCTTCGCTTTGGAGCTTTCCTAGTGATTAAATGACACGTAGAACTGTGGAACCATTCACTTTTACGAGGTTTGTCATATTTTGAGGACTTAGAGTGCTTTTTTAATCTGATCGTTATAAAACGGAAGAAAATGTTGCGTTCACTCAAGTTGAAAGCAGCAACAAAATGGTTTTTAGAGGTATAGTTCGCGACACTGTTTTAATTGGCGGGCATATTGTCAGCTGTCAAGTGATTTGAGTCTAGATTGGTTTACATAATCCAAATCGTGCAGAATTGAAGGCACACGATCACCTAGCAAGGCGAATGGTCCCAAAACGAGATTTTTGTTGATCCCAATTTTCATAACAGTTTAGCGATGAAGCTCACTTTTGGATGAACGGTCACGTCAATAAACAAAACTGCCGCACTTGAGTGAAGATAATCCTCAAGAGTATGGTGAGACACCGTTACATCCAGAAAAACTGATTGCAACGATGCCCGCTAGAACGTTACAGTCAATAGTGACCGCAATAGAGTCATGATTATTGACTTTTTCGTTCCTCAATTGAACAACCGAGATGTGCAGAAGCTGTGGTTTCAATGAGATGGTGCAACATCTCACACAGCTCGTGCCACAATTGATTTACTGAAGATATCTTTTGGTAACCGCAAAATCGGCCTCCAGGCTCCAGGACTATTTTCTGTGTGGATATGTGAAGTACTTAGTTTACGCCGATAAACCCGAAACAGTCGGCCACTCCGAAACAATCGGCCACTTGGAGGACAACATTCGCCGTGTTGTTGACGATATAAGGCCATAAATGTTGGAAAACGTCAATGAAAATTGTACCTCTAGATTAGATTACGTCAAAGCCAGCCGTCCTACCGCTACAGCCCTCAAATGTTAGGCCGCTTAGTGTGTCTCGTTAGTACGAGTTCTTCGCTCTCTTCGGCTCCTATTTTTTCATAATTTAGCTTGGCTCTTTATGTTAAAGCTAACGTACTTGTAAGGTGAGTCCGTCTTCGCTGGCTGGGGAAGTACTGTGGGCGAGCGCTTTCGATGTAAAGACATTATCGTCTGGCCGATAAGTCGGTACTCTTACTACTTTATTTTCCTCTTCAGTTGAACACGACCACCTGTGCAACCATTCAGAGGCCCACTGTGTCGTGTGAACTAATTCTACGTGTTGCTCCACTCACAATTCTATCGTAGTAGTGGATGAACCAATACAGCTCTCTGTCTCGTTCGTCTCATTAATCAATTAATTCAATTCTCTCTCTCGTTCAATAGTCATTTCTTGCTTGCCTAGGCAGCTGTCACCTGACGAAGATGGGCAGATAGATAGTTTCTTACGTTTATTTTTCCATAGACGTAGAAGTTGTATACGCTTGTTTCTTTATTATATTTGTCCCTCTAGTTTTTACTTTCCGCTACCCGAAGGGAAGGAAAGTATAGTAATCGGCCCAAAAAAAAAATTTGGGTTTTCTTCAGATCTTTACGTTTCAGACCCTACTGAGTCTAAAAAACCTAATTTCGGAGCGAGGTCCGTGTGTGTGTGTGTGTGTGTGTCTGTAGTTCGATTTGCGGGAGAACGGCTGATCCGATTGAGCTGGTTCTTTTTTTGTTTTGTTCGTTATTTTTTGTAGACACCAAAATAAGGTTATGGACGATTTCGGCCGATGAGAAGGGGGGGTGGTGGACGAAAATGTACCAAAAACTAGGGTTTTTCGCATTTTTCTCGAAAACGGCTCTAACGATTTTGATTAAACCTTCACATTATCTTCTCCTAATCAATACCTAACTTTTTTTCTCCATACATATCTCCATGAAAATACGGTGAACGGAGATATGGGCCCCTGAAGCAAAAATAGGTTTTTTACGCTTTTTGGCCAAACGGCTTCAGCGATTTTCACCAAACTCACAGGATGTTTTCAAATAGTTAATACCTACATATTGGTCTCAATAAATGTTCCTGTGACGGTCGATTGAACAGAGATAAAAATCAAAATGTGTCGAAAATAACGTTTTTTCGAACATTTCCGTAAATTCCAGGATAACTTCTTCACCAGATGTGATAAACCCTAATCGAGTGTCTTCTAGTCACCCATACCAGCATTTCGTTCCGTATAATTATTTCTGTATATATATGTTGAACGGAGATATAAGCCAAGTTAACTCAGAAAAGGAGATTTGTCGAATATTAATTTATCGGTATTCCAATTTTCTCCGAAACGGCTCTAATGATTTCGATCAAACTTGCGGAGTACTTTCAGCTAACTAGTACGTACATTTTGTTCTCTATAAATGTTCCTGTAGAAATGCGTTGAAAGAAGATATAGCGCTCGCATATGTAGATGGTGTTCGAACTTAAAGGGGTGGCGGAAAGTAGTGTGTTGCTACGCACCAGATATTTTTAACATCGAGCCTACATATTTTCCTACATACATACATACCTATATCCTACATACATACCGATATCCTACATACATCGAGCCTACAAGAGCATTATTTAACTGTGCCCGTACAGGTGCTTAATTGAACTATCACTCACTATCATTGAACTAAGGCTGTAATAACGATTTGATAAGACAAAAAACTGCGCTAAAGTCGATTTTCGTTTAAACGTTCGGTACTTTATTGTGCTGCTCTCGTTATTTTCCCCTTGTTGAAAATTTCATGGTGTTGTTGCGTTATTTGAAGCTGTCCATACAAACAATTTAATCAACATCGTGAGGAAAAAAATATTTAGTTTTTCGATCACTACGATAACTATAGTTAGTTTTTGGTAGATTTTGCTCTCACCGTTATTTTGGCGTCTCAACGTGACCCGATAGGTAGTTATCAAGTTTGAACCGATTTGGTATGACCGTTCCCTCTCACGTTCACATACACACAGAACATTGTCCCAAATAGTGTTTTTTTGGACTCAGCTGAGTATGAAACGAAGATATAAAGAGAACTGAAACCGAAAATTTCCAGCCGATTTCGCAGTTTCCTGTCGACTTCGTGGAGTCATGGAAATTAAAAATGTATGATGGTCGCCTTTTTGGTTTATTATTCATTCTGAATAATAACCCTATGTTTTCGGTCGGGAAAATTTTTTTACAACCCCCCCTCCAAATTTGATACTTTACGTTTCAACACACGGGGAATCCAAATCAGCAATGTCCGTCCGCAGTCCGTTTTGTGCCTTTAACGCTGTATACAAAATCCGTTCTTTCGCACAAAAATCCAATTTGGTATTGTTATTTCTGGCGCTAGTAGATTGTTGAAAACGAAACTTGTTACTGACGGCTCACCTGTTGTCGGCGAAGATGTGAAGGAAAGGGGCCCCTCTGGCGTGAAGACGGTTCTAGTGAGCTGTCAGTTCGGTCGTATAGGGCAGAAAATATTTGTTTTAATTTGAAAAAAAGAACTAAATCAAAAATGAACAAAACCTCTTCGGCTAGCGATTTATACGTGGTAAGCGGGAGTGCGACCTAACTGAGACGAGAGGCAAAAGCAGAATGAAATTAGTGGGGAAAAAAAGGAGCAGCAACAACGGCCAACGGGATAACCTCGCCGAGGGTTATATTCGGGAACATAAAATATCTTCTGTGTGGCGTAAGGGATTTGTAACTGAACAGGTATCTAGTTGTGCCCGCCATCTCGGCAATCCGATCGGACGAAGTCCATGGTCGTTATAGATAAAAAATGGTTACAAAAATTAACAAAACGAAGTATAATCGCAAGCACGCCGCGTTTCGAATCGTTTTCAAGGTATTTTTACATCCTGGGTCGAATGGATCGATTATCAGGCGTGTACAACTATTTTATTAAAGCCTAACGGGAAATTGAGAAATATTTGTGCCTAACGTCCCATGCGAGCAGCCCTTCTGCAGAGCGATTTTCGTGGACAGTCCCGGAATAAGTATCAAAACTTTTTTTTTTTTAATCAGTGGACGCAGGTGTGCTGACTGACTCCTATTAAAGGCATCGGGCGATCGTGGTCTCGTGGTTGAGACAGATGAAAGTCGGAAATTAAGAATTGGAGCTCCGCGGGATTGCTGTTAATTTTTGCCTGAGTCAGCAGCTCTTCAAACTACCTCAGTACACAGGCGATACCCTCTCTGCGGCCAAAAACGGTTTTTTTGTGTGAGGGTTCCATGAACCTCATGGCCCCCTGTTCCACCCCTAGGACCCACGGCACTGGCCTCACGTGTTGCGACGTCACCTAATACGTCCTCACCACCCCCAGCACAAAGCGGTGTATTTTTGCAAGTTCTGCATTCGCCACCTCTTCCGGCTGAAGAAAGGGCCTCCACACGACGGCGCGAGTCCATCGCATACACACAGCCCATGGAGAATCTTCATACCTGTACCTCACCCTTCAACTAGCTCGGCGGACAGTGACCTGTGAACAGGCTCCATATGATCCTCATATCCTTCCTTCCCAGTGCAAGCGCCTCCTTGGCCCTCCTTCTAGAGAGTCAGATGAAGAGTTTTGACTGTCTAAGGCCGGGCAACCCCTGCCAATGAGTATCTAAACTTATACAATACAGAGATTTCCAACTAAACATGAACCCGCCGGTTGAGTGACGGATGTAGCAGAATACAGAGGAAACGAATGTTTAGAACGAGATTATTTCTACAACGAGAGTTCTTCTATGGTATTCATATCAGGGCAGAGTTGAAGCAAGTAAGGATATATGAGTTAGATATCACAAACCGTATGAAAAGTATAAAAGCCAATCAAAAGCTTCCAGTTCAATGCCATGTCGGTCTTTTTTCTACGTTTTTCCTTTCGTTCGGCCCAATTTACCAATTTAGATTGGTATCCTGTTCGAGAAGTATACTTATTATATAAAAATAAATACTAACACCCATTCAAGGCTTATTTAGAGAAGTTGAAAGTCAAACTGTTCTAGCCTCGCACTCATCGGTGAATTTCTGTTTTTATGAAAGAAAGATAGCGATCTGCCCTCACTTTTAGTAGTTCGACGGTAGAAGTGGAGTATCAGTGAGCTGTTCTCTTCTCTAGCGACAAATGAGTGGGGAGATTTTCGGAAAAAGGAAGGAGCATTAGACTAAAATAGCGATCAGCAATTGAAGAGTTCGTTAGAGGGCAGAGCTAGCGGACACGTTTAATGGGATTAAATGGGGTGTCACTTGGCTCACTTCTCCTTTTGGCTCGGCTCTCGGACATGACAAATCGACAGAACCTATTACTATAATTGTGATCAAGTTCAGAGTTTAAGGTGGGAGGGGGGGGGGAGGGGTAGTAAATTAGAACACCTTTGCCAGGCTATGACGTGCCGAAACCAAACAGCTCATTTGCTTCCCAAGCCAAACCAGCGGGTGCCAATTAAACGTCGTTTTTTTGAGCTTTTTTTATGAGCAGCGGCCGATTGATCGGCTCGGGTTTAAAAATAATTTGTGTAAGAAACTATTGCGTCCCTCGTTCCAGTACTTATAGCCTTTTTTGTGCGTCGACTCGAACTATTAACTAATTGCCGCGTTTAATGCGCGTCTACCTGTGTTAGTCCCTGTTATCCTGGATCCACCAAAAGCGTCAACCGTAACTGATAAAAATCGACTTGGTCATTCTGAATCGGTTGGTACGAGGATTTGACATAAAATGAGTTTGCAGCGTGTTCGAGTCAGAATATTTACCCCACAATTTCTTTCTTATGACCTATCCCTCCTTTCTGTAGACCTTATTTATTTCAATAGGGTTATGTCCGCCAGTAGGCAAATTATTAACGTTTACGTATCTGTTAGGTGAGTCCGTCCCCTCTGGCTGGTGAGTTGCTGTGGGCAAGCGCTTTCGATGTAAAGACATCATCGTCTGGCCGTTAAGTCAGGACTGGAGTCAGTCAGTTGGTCGTGTTCTTTATATACGAAAGGAAGGTAAACGGGATGATGGAGCGTCGGGGAAGGGTCGGGGAGAGGAGGTCATGTACCTCAGGGGGAAACCCCTAAAGGTGAATGGAACGTCTTGAATGATCTGTCAATTGTGGAGTTTCCGTCTTTTTTGTGTAGGGTGAACTGTAATTCCGTCATTTGGTTGTTTTCGTTTGTGTAGTGTTTTGAGTGGTGTGAATATGGTGTCGCATTTTGTGTTGATTTGTTCATTTTTGATCTGTCCATTGAAGTTTTTTTGTTTATAAAATTCCATGTTTTCTAATATGTTCAAATATGTACTTGTACAAACGCATACATAGGACAGACAGGACGAAAAATATGGACCAGATACTCAAAACACATTAAATCTCTTAATAGGAACAAAGACAATTCAAACTTTGCAAACCATCTCAAAACAACTGGACATAAACCTACCAAAATACAGGACTGTACCACCTTACTACACAAATAATACAAAGGACGAAAACGAAGGCAGGAACCGAAATGAGTAGTTCGTGTTGTAGCTCAGTCTAAGAATTGCCCTTTTTTTCGTTCGTAAAAGGTTCGTACTTCCTTACAAGTGAGACTCTTATAGGCCGTCCCGGCAGAATCGAGGGGTTCCATTCACAAGAGGAGCCTGTAAACTAAACGCCGGGCCGTACGCGATAAATCAAGGACGATCCCCTTCGACCCCAGAAAAATCCGTTTAAAAGCGTCGCATAAATCAGTCGGGGAAAATGCCACACTAATCTGAACGATTATCTTATTAATTTTTTGTCGAGTTTTTATTTAGCGGAGCGAAGTTAATTTGAAACGGAGACGATCGACGGGAGTCGTGAAGGGGTGGAAGTTGGAGCAAATTAACATAAGGGTCAGTTAGCGTTCGAGAGAGTGGTGAGGGGAGGGGGGTGTGAGGGAATGGGGATCGAGAGACGGAATAAGAGGGTAGTTAGAGTGGAGCGTTTCAAGGGGTAGTTAGGGAGCTGTTCAGAGGGTAGGCAAGTCGAGTCGGCTTCTTCCCTTATCTGCTCCGGTAATTTATATCGGATTGACCCCATCCCTTGAGAGTCACGGGCCATTAGATAAATCTAAGCCCGCAACAGTGTGAAATGAGAGGCTAATGGGGGCACAAATGTTACGTTTTGACCCCTTCGCTTCTGTGATTGTAACACTCCAGTTTTCGTATCAATTCGGAATCGGGAGGCAATTGACAAATCGCAACGTCAACTCGCTGGGAGATCGAACAAAAAAAAAAATATATATATATACATTTAATTTTGCATATTTAAAATATCTGGTGCGTTGCAACACACAACTTTCCTTAGCTCTACGTCAATTCACTTTGTACATGGCTAATTCTATTTATTCAATTCATTTATCACTCAGTTATTTTGAACTTGGTCAAATAACGCTTTACGGCAGCAGAAAGCGGTAGCGCTTACAATTCCAGATTTTATTGTGCTGCTCGTACTCATTTCAGGACCATTATTGAGCAACTGGTACACAGATAAATGATGAGGCTGTGAACAAAAATTTTTTGAAGAAGGATAGTTATTACTTTTGCAGAGTTATTGAGTGATAACTGTTAGGACTGGTAGTAAGCGAAACGGCAAAAGTTGAAATTCAGGAATTTCTGGAGTGAGCCCCATGTATCTCATGAGCGTTTTTAAACACTCAATCTTTAGGTATTGGATTGGACTACAATACTGATTTATTTTCACACTCTAAAAGAATTGCAGCGGAGTTTATAAGAAAAATATCTGGTGCGTAGCAACACACAACTTTCCGCCACCCCTTCAAGTTCGAACACCACCTACATAGACGGGCGCTATATCTTCGTTCAACGCATTTTTACAGGAACATTTATAGAGAACAAAATGTAGGGACTAGTTAGCTGAGAGTACTCCGAAAGTTTGATCGAAATCGTTAGAGCCGTTTTTGAGAAAATTGAAATACCGATCAATTAATGTTCGACGAATCTCCTTTTCTCAGTTAACTTGGCTTATATCTCCGTTCAACATATATATACAGAAATAATTATGGGGAACGAAATGTTGGTATGGGTAACCAAAAGACATTCCATTAGGATTTATCACATCTGGTGAAAAAGTTACCCTGGAATTTACGAAAATGTTCGAAAAAACGTTATTTTTGACACATTTTAATTTTTATCTCTGTTCAATGAACCGTCACAAGAACATTTATTGAAAACAATATGTAGCTATTAACTATTTGAAAACATCCTGTGAGTTTGGTGGAAATCGCTGAAGCCGTTTTGCCAAAAAGCGTGAAAAACCTATTTTTGCTTCAGGGGCCCTTATCTCCGTTCACCGTATTTTCATGAAGATATGTATGGAGAAGAAAAGTTAGGTATTGATTAGGAGAAGATAATTTGAAAGTTTAATCAAAATCGTTAGAGCCGTTTTTGAGAAAAATGCGAAAAACCCTAGTTTTTGGTACATTTTTGTCCACCACCCCCCCTTCCCATCGGCCGAAATCGTCCATAACCTTATTTTGGTGTCTACAAAAAATAACGAACAAAACAAAAAAAGAACCAGCTCAATCGGATCAGCCGTTCTCCCGCAAATCGAACTACAGACACACACACACATACACACGCACATACACACGGACCACGCGCCGAAATTAGGTTTTTTAGACTCAGTAGGGTCTGAAACGTAAAGATCTGAAGAAAACCCAAATTTTTTTTTTGGGTCGATTACTATACTTTCCTTCCCTTCGGGTAGCGGAAAGTAAAAACTGCGCTAAAAATGCTTTTCGTCGAAAATTTTGATAATTTATTGTGCTGCTCTCGTCATTTTCCCATGAATGGGAATTTTATAGTATAATTGTCTTATTGAGAGCTATCTATATAAAAAATTTAATCAAAATCGTTAGAGCCGTTTTTGAGAAAAAAAATTTGGTGTTTTGATCACTATGATGACTATAGTTAACTTTCGGTGGATTTTGCCCATACCCTCACTATTGCGTCCCATGGTAACTCGCAGGCAAGACATCAAGTTTCAGCTGATTTGGTACGGTTGTTTTCTCTAAAAACCGCGCTAAAATCGATTTCGTCGAAAGTTTTGGTAATTTATTGTGCTGCTCTCGTCATTTTCCCATGAATGGGAATTTTATGGTATAGTTGCCATATTTGGAGCTACCAATATAAAAAATTTAATCAAAATCGTTAGAGCCGTTTTGGAGAAAAAAAATATTTGGTGTTTTGATCACTATGATAACTATAGTTAAATTTCGGTCGATTTTGTTCATACCCTTATTTTGGCGTCCCATAGTGACTTCCGGGCTAGATATGATGTTTGAGCTGATTTGGTACGGTGGTTCTCTCTAAAAATCGTTCACAGACACACATACACACAGACACACAGACCATTTTCCCAAATAGTGTTTTTCGGACTCAGGGGGGTCTGAAACGTAAAGATCTGAAGAGAACTCAAAATTTTTTTTTCAGCCGATTACATAACTTTCCTTTCTACTTCGTAGAGCAAGGAAAGTAAAAAAAAGCGCGTTACGAATGTCAACGTCATTCAATTTAAAACAATAAACTCTGTGGTGATCTATGACATTATTCATTATTATCTATTCACTTTATGTCGATTTTTGTTAACGGTTGGTGACTACACAATATTACAATTTGGTATACATGGATACACAGAAAATTTATGAGAAAATAGCTGGCGAATTGAAGAATTACATATCAGTTGATTCCATTACTAATGAAGATGAAGTTGTCAAATATCCAACAGAATTTTTAAATTCGCTGAAATTGCCCGGCTTACCGCCTCATAATCTACAATTAAAAATCGAATCAGTAATTATTATGTTACGGAACATAAACCAGCCACGTCTGTGTAATGTCACCCGGCTTGCGGTGAAGAAATTATTGAACAACGTCATCGAAGCCACAATTTTGAAAGGGAAGTACGAAGGCGAAGATGTCTTAATCCCACGCATCCCTATGATACCCAACGATATGCCATTGAGTTTTAAACGTCTACAGTTTCCAGTGCGCCTTGCATTTGCAATGTCAATAAATAAATCGCAAGGGCAGTAAGTGTATGTGGCATCAACCTAGAAAATCCATGTTTTTCACATGGCCAATTATATGTCGCCTGTTCCCGCGTCGGAAAACCATTAACATTATTTATTTACGCGCCAGAACATAAAACTAAAAATATAGTGTATCGAAAAGCATTAGAATGGAGAGAAGCAGTGAAGGGTCTATTAGTGGCTTTCTAGAGCGCGGGTGATATTGAGATCAGTGTTTACTTCAAAATTCCCAGTTGTTCAATAGCGATTTGTAAAAATATAAGTGAAATTATTGAACCCTACGGAATCAACAGTATTATGAAAATACATATTTTGTTTTTGACATTTTATGTCTTTACTTTGCTACATAAACTCGAAAATGTAACGCGGGATATGTAACGGAGAAGCGTCACTAAATTTGTGTTGGGTTAAGTGCATGGTAACGTCTGTTACAAAAATGAAAAATATTTTTTGTGTTGTAATTTTATATTTCTTTATTTAAAATAAACAAAATTATATTAAAAGAAAAAGACATAATGTCCCTCGTGGTTGCGTACTTGTGCGAAAGCTGTACCCACAGTTTGTGTTAGTGATTTTAAATTTTGACATTTTAGAGAAAAAGACATAAAATGACCTTTGGATTCAGTAGGCTTCGAAACATGTTTTTATACGTTTTGGCATTTATGGATCGCGGAATAGTTACAGAAATAGTTGGCAAGGAACAAAATGAAAGTTGCCTGAAGATGCTCGGACAGGGTTCTCATGATTCCCGCTCAGAGAACATGTAGAGCATGTAGGTCAGTTTCAATGAGGTTTTTCCACAATTTTTATTTATGTAATAAAATTAGTAAAGTCCTTCTCAGGTATGACGAGACCAGGGAAATAGGTATTCATTTTTATACGGAGGATATTATAGATTCCAGTTTAAATTGAATTGGTACGCATACATAAGATAGGTCAGCTATACAAAATAAAGTAGTGCATCAAATTTACTCTAAGGCGGTACGCGAAGTTCGCTGGGTCAGTTAGTTTAGTTAATAATAAACTTTGGTCTAAAAGTATGTACAATTGACGTAGAATGCGATGAGTCGACCTCCGTCCATTTGCCGACATTATTGACAAGTGGCTAATGAGGAGCGGCCCAACTGACGGTGACATTGTGAAAATGTGTGCGCGTTTGAGGGAACGGCTTTTGACGACAGCGACAATAACCGTAAAAAAAATGAGAGTTGAGCGGGGACTCCCTCGACTTATCCTCTTTCCTGGTACAGTTCAAAAAATTACGGTTTGTTGTGGTGCTCCGCTGTGTGGTGCTTCGAGTCTCACCTCGCGTTTCAACTCGCTCCCTCTGGCGGGCATCGGACTCCCCGTCAGCCTTTGGTTTTTTTTACGACCATCCAACTCTTTTACTTGCCACAGGCCCCCGAGACGATGGACGTTCGACGCAACTGCCATTACGGGATTTACGGCCAATATTTTTTGCCTTCGTCATTCTCGGGGCCTTCGTCAGTATCTCGACAGCCGCTACTTGTGTTTCTGGAGAGGTGACAGATCGTATTTTTACCGCAAGAAGGGCGAGGCCGGTTATGACTACTGGTTTATACGTTTCAACGTCGGTGATCGCTCTTCAAATTCCAATCAGTCCTATTACTCCCAATCGATCCCAATGTCCCATTCCAATTATTAAGTTATTTGTATGTTCACATTGATTGCTTCTTAATTACTTGGTTACTCGTTAGCTACACATATGCCTCCTTTACCACAGATATTGGCAACCATCCCAAAACGGTAAACACGAGCTTCCTCAAAAAAAAATTGTGTTGACAGTCATGGTCTCATTTTGGAGTGTCTGAATATCGCCTGGCGGGCTCCAACTTTCCCCAGACTCCATGGGTTTAAAAGGATTGAGTGATGGGTGAATTACCTCTCAGCGACCAGACGACCACCACGATGTGCGCAAGGCAAGCAGGTTTTCCAGCTTTGTCAGGCATCGCCCTGGGTAGCTGCGTACATACCACGCATTGTTGAGGCAGCCACTTGGTGATGGACTGGGGCAAAGCCGTGCTTATTTTACGTGCATAAATTTAGCAAAATATGTTATCTACCAGAGATGTGGTTTTCGATGTAGGGAAAATACCAAACATCCGAGGCAACAAGAATTGATTTTAAATTGTAATTTTACTTTGAATCATTACAAGTGAAACAAGAAACTGCTTCTAAGATGTAAATGGAAATTAAAGAAAAGAAAGAAAATTAAAGTGTCTGACCGTAATGGTTATCAAGGGAACGAAATCTCGCAGCTGCAGGTGTTGGACGCCCCTGATGCACTTTGGGAGAACGCGTCGGCAGAATGGCTGGTAGCTATGTCCCAACTGACTCGAAGATGATGACGAGAGATGAGAACGGTTTGATGCAGTCGTACGATTCGATGTAAACTGGCACGAAGTAAACCAATGGGATACTGATGACCCAGTAAATGTTCAGAAAACAGATTTCGTCGGGATTCTGATGACCCGTATTCGATCTAATGGTAAGAAGAATGGAGATGTGGTCTGGCGAGATTCTGATGACTGCGCAGAGAACAATACTGGCTACGGCTGGTAATCTGAGTCACTAGGTGTCGTCAACTCGAAATGTCTGGTGGCAGAGACAGCGAGTCTCAGCAGGACCCAAGTTGATCCAAGTTGCTGCAGATCGGCGGCTTATCGCGCACAAAGCACACACGAACACTTACACAACGTTGACGGAGGCTTATTTCGTAAAAAAAAACAGATTTCAGCGTGTAAAATAAACAAAACGCTTCGGCGTTGACACTGGGGCAAAGCCGTGGGCTGTGCATCCCCATGTTACCGTTTTTGGGTCTAACAAGAATGGTTGATGGGGTTGGGGTTGTCTTTGGATGGAACTTACGGCTTCTCCCCACTCCACATCCGGGCAATTTGGACTTATTGCCCTTTTCCGAGGTTTGGAAGGACCCCAGTAAGCCTCGGCAGTGGAATCGTGACGACAAGTGTAATCGAGTGTTGAGGGTAGATTTACCCAACGTTGCAGCCTTTACCTCTCCGCCACCGCACTCTAAATAATTGTGGAAACTCCCAGCGAGACCGAGGCCCTGACAAAACCAACCCATGGCTAAACGGCTGGCGGCGACGCGCAAAAAATGCTCCATGCCATCGGCTGCGGGCAAAAGCCTTCATGGTACCCTTTCTATTTGGGTGCGGCTTATGCAGCCTTCTGAGCTGAATGGGTGGCAGGCTCGAGAGCCGAATAGCCAAGAGGCGTTCAACCTGCTGTTCCAGACCGGGGGGAGGCGGTTGCATCTAGGCCTCGTACGTGGCCCATAACAACCCATCAGCACCTCAGTGGCCTCTTTCTTGTTTTCTCATCCATTCCTCATTAAGATTTTCCGGTCACCTCATTTCTCTCTCGGACTGTAAAGAAACCCTTGCCCTTTACAGTGACGTGCCTTCCGGCACGCCTAGGAAACAGCAGGCCCCCCTGCCCTCCAGACTTTCGTCATACCTCTTGGTATGTCCAGGCTGGACCTCGTGGCGGCGTCAGGATTTTGGATGGCTGGGACGGAGATTTTTTGGTCTTTTCTTATTTATTTTGGTTTCTCCGGGCAGGGGTGGAGATATCGGCACTCAGTCCCTCGGGCTAGGTACTTTTCCCCTCTTCGTGTATCTTAGGGTTTTCCCATTATTGCCTAAACTGATTGGATCTTCGGGCTAGATACTCTGCTCCCTCTTCTTGTAACGTGGAGTTTTCCCATCATTGCCTAATACTGGCGGCCCCTCTAGCCCATCCCCGCCTCTAATACCTACACATATAACATCGAAACAATATCCTACATATACATTCGCTCTGAATAAGTTACTTTCACTCTTAATAAATTTCATTCACTCTGCTGGGAGTACTGAGATACGCCCTGCTTTCTACCTACTCTACTCGTCAGTGGTAGGAGGGCGAGCCGTTCAACCATACGTTTTATCTCCATGGGGATTCTGGGGAATCGTGCTGACTAGTATACGCGTGTGATGAGGAAGCCCGGGCTGTGGGGAGAGTATGAGAGCCCAGCCTTGTGGCCTCTACCTCTCCTCCGTCGCTCTCTACACAACTTGGGAACTCCAAGTGAGACCACAGCCCCCACGAAGCCAACCCATGGCATCATGGCTGGTGGCAGTGCTGGCAGGGTCATGAATCGTCCGAGCATTGATTGCTCAATAACAGTCGAGCCATGAGCAAGAGCGACACAATAAATATCGGAACCTTAACCGCCTCAATTTTTTATGAAGAACGTTGTGTGTGAATGAAAAACACCGATTAGCACAATTCACGTGGGGCGACATAAAGGGTTGAAAAATTGACGAAAACTCAACTGTTATTTACCAGTTACAGTACTTTAGAGAAAACCCTCGTCAAATGGACGTGACACATATGAGTTTCTTCTCAACATCTGTGAACGCCTTGGAAGAGGGTAGGTTGAGCCAGACCCCCGGACGAGCCAGTTCCTGGCGGAACATGGTAACTTCAATGAGCTTCTTTTGTCTTATAGACTCTCCATCCTGCACGTCATACGCTGCTGTGCGAAGGAAACAAGACACCACGTACTGCTCAACTGTAGTTCCTACAGCTATGAGCGACGTCGTTTGTTGGAAGAGCAGCCATACCTCCAGCCCTGACTAGTTGGACTGCTACTAAAGAAGCCTATAACCGTTTCCGCCCAGTTTGCGAAGAAGGTCATGGCTAAGAAACGTGGTCACCCCGTGGGCCCGTTGATTGGTCTTTTGCCGCCCAAGTAAAGAGTTGGATCAGCGGGAAACCAGAGTATGAACTCCTCCCAGACGATGCTGGATTCCTCAGGTGGTCAGACCTCCCTGCGGTATAACATGGGCAACAGCCCTCCACCTGGAGGCGGGCAAATTGACCAAACCAGGTCTCATGATAGCTGAATTGAACCTCCACGACAGTCGACTGATATAGCTTTCTCCAAAGGTTCAGGAACATTTCATTTTGATGAGGAAACAGACCTAATTTAGACAGACCTGGAGGTACAAATCAACAGACGCTCCCTCAATAGACGCTTGTGGCTGAATATGTCGCGTGATGCGTAACGTCAGATATCCTTCTTGATTGTAAGGTTTCTACAGCACTTCACGGTCTTAATTAAATAATTTAATCCTGACTCATGGAATTAGTTCTTGAAACGTTCATCCCAACTCAGATGGCCAAAGTGGTGTATTTAGGAGAACCATGAGAACGGCTAATAGGTTGGAAGCGACCTTCAGTTAAGTTCGGATAGTTCCTGGAGATATTCCAAAGGTCACACTTTAGCCTTAAGCCCCTTTCCCCCACTGAACGTCAACCACGGATAAGCGGGAACTGTTGAATATTGTGCTTCGCGAACGCTAAAACTGCAGTTCTCAATCCGCTCATGGAATAATACATTTTAGGTTGATAGTTTGAGAGAGGGTTTTTGACATGAATTGGTTAACTGCCACTAAGATTAGGAAATACATAAGGAGGGGAGCTGGTGAAGGCGTTTACTTGATTGAGTGCTGTCTGCCTCGTTGTTCCACTTTTGGTTTGTTATTCATTCTGAATAATAACCCTATGTTTTCGGTCACGAAAAATTGTTTACAACCCCCCCCCCCCTCAAAATTTGATACTTTACGTTTCAAGACTTGGAGATTCCAAATTTGCAATGTCCGTCCGCCGTCTGGGCCGTTTTGTGCCTTTAACGTGGTCTAAAAAAATTCGTTCTTTCGCCCAAAAATCCGAGTTGGTATCTAGTTGTGCCCGGCATCTCGGCAATCCGATTGACAAAGCCCGTGGTTGTGATGTGCCAAAAATGGTTAAAAAAATTAACGAAACGCAGTAGAACGCGAGAGCAACAGCGTTTCGTCGTTTGTACTCCCTCCCTCCCCGCCTGGCTCATTAAAAAAGCAACCGCGCTCGAGGCGAGCGAGTGCACCTCCCGCTCACTTGCCTCCCAACTCCCCTTTCGCCTCGGAACGGGGGTTCGCTTCGAGCGCCCCCGTTCCAATTTCCCCGACGGGGCAAAATCATCAGACGTTTTGTTTCCAAAGTTCCATTGTAGCCAGGACATGTTTCGTATGGTTTACTAGTATTCGATGCTGAGTCGAATGGGATGGGGAAGCACTAATACTAGGTCAAGCTGTTCATGAGAATAATAAGCCATTGTGTAATAATTTGCAGGGTTTACGTTTTGTTTTGTCCTTGAGATTTTTAAATTTACAAACCAATATTCTTTTAATTTGTTTAGCGCTTCCCCTTTACACTTGAAGTTAACTTACCACGTTTTTATGGACTGAGTGAGAAATAGATTGAAGTAGTAGGTAACGCCAAGGAAGTAGCTGAATGTACGTTGTGTGATGCGCCCGCTATAACTAGAAACTAGCGTTTTAAAACCGTTCTATGAGCCACGTATACAATTGACAGTTACTGGTGGTGATAAGATAATTAGGGGCTGCTTCAGAAATCCCACAACTCAAACTACCGTCGTTTCTGCTGTTCATTTTTACTTTCCTTGGCTCTACGAAGTAGGAAGGAAAGTTACGTAATCGGCTGAAAAAATTGTGAGTTCACTTCTGATCTTGACGTTTGACACTACTGAGGCCAAAAAACATGATTTGCGAAAATGGTCTGTGCATTTGCGTACTTTCTTGCTCCAGTTGGTCGCAGGAGGTCGTGGAGGGGGAGGCTCAATGTTCCATCTCTCTCTACCTCCATTCTGTTCTTGCAAGCTGTAAGCATCTTGCTGGTATGTGGCACACCCTTTGGTTGGTCTTGGATTCGTTCATGATCAGCTACGTTGGTGGGACATGGCGAATACATCTGCTCCTAAGCCACGTAAGCCTTCGGAGTTAGTGGCTGCTGCTCTACATGGTTGGGTGTAATGAATAGGAGTGCAGGCAGTGTTCCGATTCTCCTTGCTCTTGTGTGTGGGTGGAGAGGGCTTCAGAGGGCACCTATTGAAGGGATACTGGCTCTTTCATGCTGTCCTTGTGGCGTCAAGGGGTGCAGGAGGCTCGGATCGTAATGTTATGGATGCTCGCTGTCATGCCTGGGGCAACCAGTTCGACAATCATGGTGGTGCAGTTGTGTCAGCATAGTCATGATTGCAGGTCACTGGCGCATTGTCATCCGAGGGTTGGGAAGTGGGGTGAGAGCGGCACTACTGGGTTGTCTCTGGAGAAGGGCTGAGCCCTGGCATCGTTGGTTTTGGTCCCGACCAGTCTGCAGTGGTGCTAGATGGCCAGGATCTTGCGCTTACTTTGCCAAGAGGCGCAAATAAAGCAGGACGAATCTTTGCATGACAGTGTCAGAAGCTCGTAGAGTGAAGGAAGGTCACATCAGGGTTGACCATGTTCTGGCACGAAAAGTGCTAAGGAGAGTGCGTCGGCTGTGTGCCAGCAGGCGTTGTGGGAGGCATCATCGGGTGTTGCTCGGTTCGTATCTAACCTGGTGGTCGTTCTATCGTGGAACATCCTCTTATACTTCTTCCTTTCCCTGCCCCAGCCCGTCTATCCCTAGAGCTGGTGTAAGATAGTCTGGGCGCCCTCCCCATTTCCTTGATTTTATCAATTTAGTTTCTCCTTTTTCGGTGCCACCATTTACGCATTAAGCCACTTTCGGTTGAGTTTTGCCTGATTCCGAAGTCAATGCTTTGAGCATTGGGCCTAGTTATGGCGGGACACACAACGGACGGTCTTCCCAGAAATTCATGATCGGCTGGGTACTGTCCTTGAAGGACTGTCACTGCTGTAGACGGATCATGGAAGAGTTCGTGCTTGTGATTCGTCCAGGACTGAAAACATTCAGTGTTTCGGTGCTTGACTTTGAACTGCAAAGGGCGCGGTTGGAGCGGAAACGTGTCGTGGAAGGTCGGGCGTGGTCAATGCGAATGCTGATCCCCACACCAAGATACTTTCCATACCCTTTGGGTCAAGGAAAGTAAAAATTGGTGTTTGGATCTATAAGAGATTGGGAGTTTAAGATCAATTGTTGTAAATATGAGATGCGAGTTCATTTGCTTTACTTCAAACGCTTTCGCTGACACACATCACACAACCATGCGCCGAAAATCAGATTTTTGGATTCAGTTAGTGTGAGACAATGTTATGTTTACGTATTCCTTACGAGGATGTTGACCCCAACAGCAAATCCCCTTTCTTCCTGTAACAACTTCGAACGTAATCCCTTCGTTTCGAAAGCCCTTTAACGAGGCGACTAATAATCCCGGATCGAAGTCGGTCGGTCACCCGAAAATCGTCTGACGAGAACCGACAAGCGGCCTGTTTAATGGTAACATTATATCTGCGGCAGTAGATCAGGGCGGGCCCTTTTTTCGTTGAAGAGCCGCCGGTACAAGCGGGACGGACGGGCTCCTCACATATCACCGCGACGACTTTGGAGGGGGTTGGGGAAAAGTGAGATCCATAGGGATTCGTCACGGACAGACACCCGATAGCTTTGGTTGCCTTTCATTGCCTCCGACGGATTATCTCCCCGTACCGTGCAAAATCCGCTCCCGTTCTCACGACTTCCCTTTCCGCACGTGACCGGTTCATTGCTTGAACTTTTCTGGGGAGCGCCGCTCCCTTTCCTTGTTTACAACAAAAAAATCGAATTTCAAAAACGCCCAATTAATTAGTACTGCCAGAAGTTGGCTTCGGGGTGAGAATGTCCCCTAAAAATAAAATGATGCGCTCAGTTTTGTATATAATGACACATCATCTCGGTACATAATTGGAAACTGGTAACTGGTCGAAACTTCAACCAGTGGTCAAAAATTCTCGTTCGTTTTGGGGAAAACGAGTGGTGGTCCGCACGTCCTAACTTTCCTCGCTCCTACGTGCATTCCTCGAATGTCATCTTTACGACCAGTTTCTCTTCGCATGAGCACGGTAAAACCTAACTTCACGCTCCATTCAGAAAATTATAGTACTTAAAGTTTCAGAATTTATCGAGTTGCTCCTACTTATGCCACGATTTTTATTGGACGATCAACACAGGTCTGTTTCATTATTTGATGACTGTACCTAAACCCTCGACGAGGGTTATATCAGTCATGGAAGTTGCGGTTTCGCTAATATGCTAGAGGCTGGCCTCTGCAGCATCCATCGAACTCAGACCTGCGGAGGTACGGCATGTATTTGGTCGTTTGCCAGTCTTCCGGTAGAGAGCTGTTGCCCGTGTGTTACCGCACGGAGGTGACCACCTGAGAAATCCTGTACCGTCGGGGAGGAGTTCATAATGTGGTTTCCCACCTGATCTAACTGTTTACTTGAGTGACAACTTTCAAAAGGACAGATCAACTATGACCACGTTTCTTAGCCATCACCTTCTTAGCGAAACTTCCAAAATGGTTATAGGCTTGCTTTGTAGTAGTCAATGCTGCTGAGTTCGTTTGCCCTGCCAACAACCGTCGCTCACTGTTGTAAAAACTACAGTGAAGCAGCACATGGTTTCTTGTTTCCTTCGCACTGGAGGCACAAGTCATGCATGAGGGAAGGAGGAAGAGTCTTTCAGAGAAAAGAAGTGGACCTGCGCATTGAAGTCACCATGTTCTGTTAAGAACTCGCTCGTCCAGTGGTCTGGCTCAACCCATTCATTTTCTTGGAAGACGTTCACGGATGTTGCGGAAGAACTCATACGTGTCACGTCCCTTGGACGAGGATTCCCACCTCGCTTGCTGTTTCCCTAGCGCCCATTCGTCAATGGCGGCAAGTTTCTGTTCTGTGGTGAGATCCGCTCTCCACTTGTCAACCATGCACTCAACGGCCAAATTAACTGGTAACTGACCAGTGATCACCTGTATTACTTATGTTGATACAGTCTTGTAAGCCTTGGTGATCCACAGGAGCGCAGCTCTCTGGGATTCGGCCAATACTCTCTTTTGATTGACTGTTAGTGGACAATCAACACATTTCATGGGACTGCCAACGTTATTTTGGTCATGTTTTCGGTCGGAAAAACCTTTTTTTTTTTCATTTGGTATCTAGTGGTCTAGTTGGGTATTTTTAGGTGCTGGGTAAAATGAAACGAGTCTCAGAAGTGTATGACTGCGTCTAGACTGTAGACAGCGAAATCGCGGTAATTATACTGAGCCAAATCCACTAATTGACAAAACTGCACAGTACAGCAATGGTAATCGTTTCATCGTTTGCACTCCCTCTCGTCTCAGTTCAACCACCCGTCAGCTAGACTCGTCACATCCTGCCAATTGCCCGGAATATGATGATTTTTTTCGTTCCGTTGTAGTCAGGTCATGTTTCGTATCGTTTACTGGTGTTTTTCGATGCGGAATCGAATGGGATGGGTCTTGGAGGTGTGAGACTAAGTCGAGCTGCGCACGAGATAATGAACCGTTGTGTAATAATTTGCAGCGTTGATGATGTTGATCAAAATTACTGAGTACGTAACTCGATATTATGTGTAGTTTCTGAAAAAATGAGTCGAATGAAGATACCACGTCTGTATTTATGGAGTATAATCCGATTTAAGGGATTGAGGAAAGTTGCATCGCATTTTTTTTTTTTTAAAGAAACCGAAGACATTTAGGTCGACCTCTCGTAACAGCAATTGACAAAGGTGAAGATCATTTTTAGCTCGTCACCGAAGCAAAGCGCTCCCTTTCTTCCATCTATCTGGCATTTGGCTCTACGGAGGCCTCAACGAAAGGGGGCGTTGCGAATGAGGCAATTACGGACCCTCTGCAATGACAATAAATCCAGATGCCAAAACAACTTTGGCAACAACTTCGACCTTTAAAACAAACGGCACTTTTTTTTTTCTGTTGCAGATCACTAAGCTGAAGATAGACAGCAACCCGTTCGCCAAAGGCTTCAGAGATTCCTCCCGGCTCACCGAGTTTGAAAGGTGAATTTATTGATTCATTTCTCCTTCAAGCGTCTGTTCTATCTATTCAGAATTTGTTGTCCCGCCGTCCTTTCAAGAGAGGAATCTCCTCTAATTAACGGCCTTTTCCAATAATCGACGGACGTTTTCAATGCATCTTAATGGAGCGTTCTCGATGAATACGTCAATAGAGCCGAGCGTGTGACGAATTTATGTGACCCCGAATTCTCGTTTTTTTACCCTTCTCAGTAAGTAGATACGTTTGGGACTTCACGTTGTGCGAGACGAATTTATTTTTTGTTTTCCTTAGCCCGGAAGTGTTGGGAGAAAAGTTTCTCAATCGGCTGACAAAAGCTTTCTTCGCATTTCGAAAGCTTCTGAACTCACAAAACGCCAAATCACAAACCGGTCTGTTTGTGTCTGAAACCACCATTGAGCAACGGTTAGTCAAAGGCTCGATTTTAATATCCAACCTACGAGAGGGCACTTGAGCAAAATTGGTCCCAAACTAACTATAGTTATCGTAGCGATCAAAACACTAAATATTTTTGTTACACTTGTCGTATGAACAGTTCACTACAATACTAATATAATATGTTCAGCTCAAAAGAAGGCGCAATAAATTATTCAAAATGTCTTATAAATCCATCTCTTATGGCGGTGGGATGTTTAAAAAAAAAAACTCGCGTTAAAATGTGTTATAACGACGGTTATAAAACAGTAAGGAACGTCCCTCAAAATTTCGAAATTTAAACTATCGTCGTTTTTCAAACATTTTTTTATAATTTCGAAACTGTGAAATGCCTCTTAACAAAAAACGCAATGGTGTTTCAATAACGGTCACATAACTAGAGGTACAATAAATTTCGGTGTTATAAGCGCTAACAATTTCTACACGAAACTCTGAGGTAAGTTCCACCAATTTCATACAAACTGAGTGAAAAACAGATACAAATGAATGGGACCGTCGTATGGTGCGTCGTACTAGACATGCTAAATTACTATTTCTCTCCGATTACGGTCAACCCCTTGGTATCCTTATAACTAGTAGATTTAGTGTCACATTAACATGTATTCTCGACGAGGGAAGTACGCGCTCCTGCGACACAGTGTGTTTCCCCTTCAGAGCTCCTCACAGCCCGAGAAACTGAGAAGCTGCGCTATGGGAGTCGTGTGCTTCGGCACAGCAGTATTTTTAAGCCTTTCAGTTCAGAAGAATTAAACTACAACATTTACCGCATGAGAAATAAAATTTGAGTTCGAATTATTACTGTGCAAAGTTGTTGCGTTTAAATGCAATTTTGTATAACACTTGCTGGTAGGTAGAAACATTGCCTGTATACAGAATAATATATATAAAATCCTAATAAATGTGTAAAAGAGGCGACAAAGACAAAACGATAACGTTATGTATGCAGCCGGTAGAGTCGAAATCAGCAGATAGTTGTTGAAACCATTCACCTAGTATGTCCACTTGTAAGTAATGCGTTGTGATTTTCATTGGTTCTTCATGGTGGCTTTTGGGCGCACGAGAGCGGGAGCTTGAGTTGGAGTAACAGAAATAAATGAATTAACGTGAGTGAGGACTGTATCAACACTTTGCATATGAGTTTGAACGAGCATTTAAGGCCGAACAAGGGGGTCACTGAATTGGTGAACTGGTTGCAAAGAACGAGAGCGGAGAGTGAGTGTGCGTTTTGGAGTTGGGTTTGAGAAGATCTCTGAGTTGGAGAGGTGGTAAACCGAGTGGAGGGAAGTGGATAATATGGAAAGCCCAAATCTGGTGGCTTCGGGAATAAACTGAACTGGCAGTCCGGACTTTACCGTTCCTACAGACAGAAACAGCTGGACTCGATGTTCGGGCACGGCTTGAAACTAGGACTTCTCGTTAGGATCACGTGTGGAAGTTCTAAGCCAGGGGTCTCCAAACTATGGCCCAAGGGCCACTTCCGGCCAGCGGACAGATTTTGTCTGACTCGCGAAGAGCTAGCATTCTCTGAAAACTCCTTTTAGAGAACATATTTTTTATAGCAAATCAAATTTAGTTTACTGATTTTGCGAACTTTAGTCCGGTTTGCAGCCTTTTTTAAACGACTTTTTTAGACTTTTTTTTTAATCTGTGGACTATTTCACTTTTTACCACCAGCAACAATGATAATATGGTTAGGCCCTCGGAACTTACTGGAGTAATCAGTATGGCCCTAAGGCTGGACAGTTTGGAGACCCTTGTTCTAAGCTAATGGTTTAAACTAACTTGGCCTGCATTGAACGATGACCATCATCATTGTCTATCCTGGTTTTTGGGTCTTCTTCTCGATTCTTCCTCTTCTCTTTCTTTGCATTCTTTGTGGTTCCTCTTTTTCTTTCATTCTTGTTTCTTTATCTTCAGGATGTACCTGTTCTTCTTGATTCTTCTTCTTCTTCTTAGTTCCTATCGTTTCTTCTTCTTGCCTTAACTTCTTCTTCTTCTTCTTCTTCTTAGTTCCTCTCGTTTCTTCTTCTTGTCTTACCTTCTTTCTTCTTCTTCTTCTTCTTCTTCTTCTACTGTGATTTACTTTCCCGTATGGTTCATTTTCTATTATTAGTTCTTCATCATCTTCTTGGATTGCTCTTCTGTTGCTTCGTTTTGCATCTCAATCCTTCTTTTTAGATTTCTTTTCTTTTTTTTCTTGGTTCTTGTTACTTTGTCGTGTCGGTTTTTCAATTTATTTTCTCTTCTTCCTTCTTTCTCCCTGTTTTTTTTTCTGCTTCAACTGGGTGTTCTGTTTACTTCTTTGTTGTTCTTCCAGTTCTTGTTTGTTCTTTTGTACTTAAAATTCTGCTCAGCGAAACCTGTGGTGGTTTGAAGCGGACTTGTTTCAATGTAAAATTAAGTTTAAGTAAATTCCTTGTATTCAACTGAATGAATCCATAAAAGCATCAATACAATCTAGTTTTATTGCAGTTAACAAAACTCTTGAAGCTTATAAAAGAAATGTTGTACTATGAAAATGTGTACTATAGTTAGGCTATAGGATTTGGGCGATGCTATGTTCAAAGATACGATGCGTATAGCAGTTTGTTTTATCGTTTTACAGGGAGACGATGGAGTCGATGTTGAACGAACAGCAGCTACTTCGTTCGTCGTTATTGGACGGCAGCAGTTTAACTCAGGATGAACGAACGCTTCTAGCAGCTCGATCTCAACTTTTCCTTCGTGCCGCAGCCGCGGCTGCAGTAGTTGGCGCGCCTTATGCCGTCGGTTTCAACCCCGCAGTCTGCTCATTGTACGGTGCCGCAGGCGGTAGCGGCATGGGAGCGGCCCCACAGGCTCTTTGGACGCCCTGGCCCTTCCACCAACTCGCCGCGGCGGCCGTCCCCAGGCCCTACGCCCCTCCCCAGCAAGTCAGGTTCTCTCCCTATTTGCTCCCAGTCAACAATAAATCTCCCGATTCCTCGCCGGAAAGTATGCGAGAAACAGAAGACGCCAGCCCCAACACTTAAAGTCGACAAGCGAGCTTTCGGAGCGATTCGCGTTTCGACGCTCCCAATCCTCTCATTCGGGATTCAGAATGTTCGTTCCTACTCGTCTTGAAGCCGCTATAAATGCTGCTCTCGTTCCTAATTCTCTTCATGCGATGAAATATCGCCAAATGAATTTTGTAAATTTCCCTTAAAACACGACAATGGCGATAATTCTTGCAAGGCGAGCCACAAATGCGGGCTCCAACATAAAAGAAAGCCAACAATACATTACGAATCACGAAACCTGTTCGGATTACCATTTTCACACGATAATCCGAGAATGTGCTCCGTTATAAGGTTCACGACCTCGTGTTTCACAAATCGCGATCAAATATCGGGCAGAACTGTAGAAATGACTGAAGGCAGAACAGGCCGTAAGATGGTTTGATGATGTAGGAGGAGGAGGACCTCATCACCAAAACATTCCTTGTCCTGTTACTTTCGAACTTCTATCACACACCTGAATCCGTTCCCGCGTAATTGGATTAATTTATAGTTCGTCGGAAAATATTGCGAAACTGATTTTACCATTTTTTCTATCGAATGTTACATTTTTCTTTAACAAAAAATGACGGATTTATTCTTTTACGGGAACCCCCTGGTGTTTTTTTTTGGTTTGGGAAATACTAATCTGAAGAGACTAACTTTCCGGAAAAGCCGTTGCACTGATTTGTTGCGCAGACCCCTTACTAGGTGAAATACTCGCGATAACATTGTCGGCCACACTTGGACTCTAGAGGGTTTCGAATATAGAAAACCATTTTTTTTTCGGGAATTATTAATTACTGACGACTTTCTGAGAAGACCGAACGTACTTGAAATATCGCTTAACCATAATATTCAACCATGCAGCCGAACCGTTATCATTTAGCCGCGATAAAAAGGAGTACTAGGACAGTTAAAGGTGCACTCAGTTTAAACGACATTGCGCATCATGAATATATTGTGTCATTACGACATACAACACGACTACAGCTCTAGACCGTTATCTTGTAAACTGAGAGATATTCAACGGTTTGGCAGTCTCTTCACAAAGATGTCGCTAGTCTTTACAAATTATCAACCATTTTTACTCAATTTCCCCATTTAGTGAGGCAAGGGAAGGCGGAAAACATGGCTTTTATGAAGCTTCCCTATTGTTTATTGTTCCTCCAAACAACACCATGGTAAGACGCCAATATGAAGAAGGTATGAGCAAAATCGCGCTCGAATTAACTACACTCATCATCATAGATGATTTTTTTCTCAAAAAACGGTTTTGAGGGGTTTTGACAACATTTTGTGCGCGGATAGTTTCAAAGCGCGTTACGATAACGTACAATTTTTATTCGTGTAAAAATGGCCGGCGCGACTCCGTAAATTATCAAACGTTTCGAGTCGTTTCCTTCCAAATCCCACTCACTCTTCGAAAAATCAGGCCCGTTAAACCACTTGTATGGTTGCTCATAGTCAGGATCGACCCCAGACATTCCAGAATTCACACCACAGCCGTTTCATTTGCTACCGCTTCTCACGGCGTGTGCCTCGTTAATTCTAAACAGTTGCCGACAAACCTCAAAAAAAAAATCGTGTTGACGGCCCTTAAAATCACCTACGCTCTGACTACTCAATAACGGCCGTGACGCGAGTAGGAGCAACTCGATAAAAAGTTCGAAACCTTAAACTCGGCTTGAGCTACGTAGAACTTGGAGCTATGTACTACCAAGTTCGTATGAACTGGATGAAAAATAGGTCGAATTAGTGGCTGAAGTTATAAAAACCGTGTGATGGGGAGAGGGAGAGGAGAGGGTGGTTAAAAACGCTACGAAAAAAATACTCATTCGTCAGCATCTAGGTAGATGATTCACGTTCTGGCTTGACTGTGATGCTTCAAGGGAAACAGACACGGTAAAATCACTTGTTCAAAACCTGGTTGTACATTGGTACATACTGAGGGATTTTGGTTGCCCCTGTTAACGTTGTTGTTTGTACTGACTTGTCATTAGGGAGAGAACTGTCATCGATTGAACCACCAACCAATTTCGAATAGCCGTTCGCCGTCTCAGTTCAAATAGCTGATTTGGCATCGATTCCACAGACTCGTAATTACTGGTAGGGCCCCCAGTCGCCATCAACCATTCCAGAGGTTGGAATTTCTGTTGAAGTCGAGGGTTCTTCGACGGCTGGCCGGAGTCTACTTGAAACTCTTCCCAACAGAGCTTAGTACTCCACGACGGGGAGGCGTTACATGTTGTTTGACCCCGGGCGAGCCCCCAAATAATTTTAATATTCTACGGCACACTTTTTTTCGACTTTAAACATACCAGGTATAGCTACCGCAGACAGTGTGCCTAAATGTAGCAAGTTAATGAGTAAGGTTGTAGTTAGAGAGAGTCCCACATCATCTGAGCTAGTTCACATAGACCTGATGATGTACGTACAGATTTCTCTGAAAATCCTCTTCGAAAGCTTCGTGTTTTGAAGCTACTATTTAGAACGATTGAACAGTAAATGTTCACACATTTACCACGTATTAGGCGTGTTTCCAACGAAGAGCTGCCGTCTTTTTGAACCTCATTAAGAGAAATTACTAAAAACCGGTTTGTTTGATTTTCAACGTCCTAGTAGATAAGACTGGAACTTGACAATACGTTTTGGCGGCCAAAGGATTCTTAAGAAGCAAGTCAAGTACTTAGTCAATATATTTGAAAGGCCCTACCATCGCAAAGTTTGTATCAGTCCGAGCAATTAGTAAGGCTTCTTGGGGAGTGTTGCAGTGACACAATCTTCATGTGCAATGCCAGGAGTGGTTGGTCATTGCCCCGGTGTTAGGGGTAGAAAACTCACCGTCAATCGCAGAAAAGTACTGGATTAATCCCAGGGGGATCCATCAAGGCCTATACGACAGTATCAACGGTGGCGCTGATGATGGTCAGTTACCAGTTGACTTGGCTGTTGAGTGCACGCTGGACCACTGGAGAGTAAATAGGGAGCTTCCCTCGCTCTGAGCTGGGCTGTGTGCAGATCTCCCTACTGAAGGAAACCTCGCTGCGATAGATGACTGAGCGTTAGAGAAATGGCAAGTGAGATGGGAATTTTCGTCGAAGGGTCGTGACATATACGAGTTTTTTCTAACATTCAGGAGATTGAGCCAGACCACTGGACGAGCCAGTTCCTTACGAGACATGGCGACTCCATTGCCCGGCTCCACTTCTTTTCTTTCAGAGCCTCATCATGTACGTCTCACGCCTCCAGTGCGGTGGAAACAAGAAACCACGCATTGACTGCTACGAAGCAAGCCTCTAACCATTTGGCCCAGTTTGTACAGACGGTCATGGGAAATAAATGTGGTCATAGTTGATCTGTCCTTTCGAAACTTGCCACCCAAGTAAATAGTTAGATCGGGTGGAAAACCAGATTGAGAACTTCCCCCAAATGCTGCGGACCTCCGCTCGGCAACACTGAGAGACTAGCAAAATGGCCACCTTGCCGTACCTCCGCACGTCTGAGTTTCCACATTGCACGCTGAATTCAAGGGATATTGCCGACCACAGAAATAATTATAAAAATACCCACCGATTCGCCATCTCCGTTCAAACCCATCTTGAGAATTTCATCCATGCACCCCATTGAAGACATGCGTACATTTTTACTTTCCTTGCTCTACGAAATAGAAAGGAAAGTTATGTAATCGGCTGAAAAAAAAATTTTGAGTTCTCTTCAGATCTTTACGTTTCAGACCCCCCTGAGTCCGAAAAACACTATTTGGGAAAATGGTCTGTGTGTGTGTCTGTGAACGATTTTTAGAGAAAACCACCGTACCAAATCAGCTCAAACTTGATATCTCGCCCGCACGTTACCATGGGACGCCAAAATAAGGGTTTGAACAAAATCCACCGAAAGTTAACTATAGTTATCATAGTGATCAAAACACCTAATATTTTTTTTTCTCAAAAACGGCTGTAACGATTTTGATTAAATTTCTTATATTGGTAGCTCTTGATATGATAATCATACTATAAAATTCCCATTTGTGGGAAAATGACGAGAGCAGCACAATAAATTACCAAAACTTTCGACGAAATCGATTTTAGCGCAGTTTTTAGAGAAAACCACCGTACCAAATCAGCTGAAACTTGATGTCTAGCCTACAGGTTACCATGGGACGCAATAATGAGGGTATGGGCAAAATCCACCGAAAGTTAACCATAGTCATCATAGTGATCAAAACACCAAATTTTTTTCTCAAAAACGGCTCTAACGATTTTAATTACATTTTTTATATTGATAGCTCACAATAAGGCAATGATACTATAAAATTCTCATTCGTGGGAAAATGACGAGAGCAGCACAATAAATTATCAAAATTTTCGACCAAAAGCGTTTTTCGCGCCGTTTTTTCCTTATAAACTCCGCTGGAATTCTTGTAGAATGTTAAAAAAAAATTGGTATTGTAGTCCAATCCAATACCTAAAGGGTGAGTGTTTAAAAACGCTCATGAGATACATGGGGCTCACTCCAGAAATTCCTGAATTTCAACTACCGCCGTTTCGCTTACTACCAGTTCTGACAGTTATTTTCCAATAACTCTGCAAAAGTGATTACTATCCTTTTTTTCAAATCGTGTTTACAGCCTCATTAATTATCTGTGTACCAATTGCTCAATAATGGTCCTGCAATGAGTACGAGCAGCACAATAAATTCCGGAACTGTAAGCGCTACCGCTTCCTGCTGCCGTAAAGCGTTGTTTGACCAAGTTCAAATTAATTGAGTGATAAATGAATTGATTAAATAGAATTAGCCATGTACAAAGTGAATTGACGTAGAGCTAAGGAAAGTTGTGTGTTGCAACGCACCAGATATTTTTGAGATGAAACTGACACCAATCTACTACACTCGGGAATCACCACACTTAATGGATGTATTTTGCCTATCTATGGCCGGTCGAATAATATCAACAACCAAAGACCCATAAAAGGGCAGCGGGGAACCACCAAAGTCTGAGATGAGTTTCAAATGACAAGGTTAACATGCGTTCGATCGCACTGGCAGTCACTCGTGAACGGACGATCTTTGGGATAAAACGGAAAATTGAAGAGCGGGTCAGTTTGATTCGATAGTCCAACGATTAGTCGAGGGGTTTGAATCATAAAGATCACCAGCGGTAGACACTAGTCAGCGATAATAATTGTAACTAGCACTCATTAACAGTTTCGAATTCCAAACCGAGGTTCCAGCCTTTTCTACTCGCCATACATTAAGAATCAATCATGGTTGTTTACGCAGTTACTTTAAATAAAACATAAACCGATCGAACTGGCAACGGATTGAAATTTAAACAAACAAACAATTACGTGGAATTGACTTCGAGAGAAAATGTCCAAACGCGGGAAAAATGGTATGAAACCAGAACACATTGCGATGATTTGGCGGCGTGAGTTGCCTGAATTATACCGCTAACGAGTATCGAGGTGGTAAAGCTGAGTTGGTGAACGTTGGTTGGTAATATTTCTAAGCTTCCTGGGATCTGTTCGTACGCGGTGTGAAACTTCAGTAAAAACACGTCCCTCACGCGCAATGTCGATTCGCCAAATGGTTCAAAGCCCACGGCGTTACAAGAGAGGAAACACAAAAGAAAGAAACAGATACTAAGGGGATCGATGCCTCTTGCAAACCGAGCTCACTCAATCATGCCTGTAGTACCCACTAGTCATGAAACATACTAAATCCTCCGTAAATAAATGAAAAACGCCTAAGGCGCGCAAACTATCGTTACAAAGGCCAAAACTACGCGCTAACTCACAAATACGTTCCTCCGCAGGAACCCGAATTATTGTACCAATAAATCTGATTTGTTCGAAGGATCGACATCAGTTTTATGGTGTTTGAAGTTCACTGGGCCGAAGCCGCTCGTTTCAACTGATTCCTATACCGTTGGTTAATAACTGCGATGTAAATATGTGATGTTAAATAAAAATACATGTAATTTTCTGTAATTAAAAATTATTGGACCGCGTCTTTGTCGTTTAGAATAGACAAAAACTGAGCAATTTCTTTATATGCTTCTTTCATAGTGAACAAAGTTGCAGGATTGTTTTGAACGTATTTCGCAAATGTAAGTATTTTGTTAATAAAACGTAGCGATATTTAATAATCAAGCCATTCGTGTGTAACGGAGAAGTCAATAATAGTTGTAGAAGAAAGTTGCACAAAAATGTGTCAAATAATTGACTTGAAATTTTGACCATACTATTTTTTTGTGAAAATAATTTAAATTGCTGAATTATTACAGTTTGTATCACCGAGCAAAGCTCAACTGTGTTAAACGGTCGCTACTATTATAACAACCGCACTGTGATCATAAAACAATTATATGAAATGAATGTTGTTCGCATTCGTCGTATTTTTGAACCCTGATCTCTCAGAACATTTTATACATTAACGTGGCTGAACGTCGGGAAGAAAAACTTTTTCTGTTTAAGCGATTACCGATTGGGGGAGCTTGAAACTGAGACTTAAATGAACGTGGGGAGGACTGTACTATGCTTGGTAGAATAGGGATATCAGTTTGAGTATAAGTATATGAACGCGCACAAGGGACTCTCAATACTCGTGAAACTGGTTGTGAGATACTAAGTGGGAGAATTGGAACATCTAGTTGAGTTGGGAGTAGCGCGAGTTGAGAGACGAATCCTTGGGAGAACTGGAAGACGACTGTATCGCGAGAGCTGAAGGAACGAGCTGCCTGTTGAGAAGAGGATTGGGGAAAATGTAAATGGGAAAGTCCAGGACAGGGGAAATTTGAAGTCAATTGGAAACAACTGAAGAGGTGGACTTTCCATAGGTAACAAAAGGCTTACGGACGAAGGTGTTTGGGGAAACAATGACTTTCTGTTAAGGCTAGTGAAGACTTTTTGGAGGTTAAAGATCCAGCTGATTCGGCCTGCCAAACACCAATGTTCGAGAAATGGATATTGCTGACGGACAACGAAATAAAACGTCAGTTGAGACGGAAGTGGACCGAGCAGTAAGGACAAATACTGATTGGTTTGACTGAGGGAGGGAGCAAAGTTGATTGAAACGTTTATTTATCAATCCTAGAAAATGCTGGGCCACACGCCCCTCTCTACCATTTCCCCTGGAATCAACCTACAACACCCTCTTAAGTTACACAGTCTCTGAGCCCTGCGATACCTTTTTCATTCAAATAAAAAATGTCTCTTCTTAAAATGAACCAATTCCTCACCTTAATAAGTTACACTCACATTAAAAAAAACAATAATCTCCATTCATGTTAAAATAAATTACGATCGTACCAATATCCCCATTGACAGCTAAGTACTTAACACTACCATTGTGAGGAGTGAGTACTCATGTGTACTCCTCAGCAACATATGAACTAACCTAAATAATATACACACAAACGGAGCAGGAAAAATTTGAAGTCAGCCTTTTGTTACCTATGAAAAGTTCACCTCTTCAGTTATTTCCAATTGACTTCAAATTTCCACTTTCCCGTCTACATTTTCTCCATTCACGAAGAGCGAGAAAGAGATTTATTGTCTAGCTAGGAGAAATTAAGGCCATACAGCCCTCTCTACCATTTCCCAGGGAATTTAAGTACAACAATTCCTTACAGGGTCAACACGCCAATGTATCAAAGCCACCAACACCATTAATGTCTCAGTTGGTATCATGTTTTTTACCTGAAACTTTCTCCACAGGAGAACATTCAATTCAATCATCAATACAACCATACCAGAATAAATTACAGAGGGAGAGAGAGAGAGAGAGGGAGAGATTGATAACGTTTTTATTATTGAATCTGGCGAGGTTTGGCCATACATGGCCATTCTTTCACCTAACCAGAACTTTTCAGGCATCAAGTGTCGAGCACAGATTGGCACGAGGCGACATTACATGTTAATCAATTTTGTGTTACAAAATTCTCCAACTTTGTGTTTAAGAAAAAACTACTACTACTAATAAAAAAAAGATAAATAAAAGTAGATAAATGTCTTCTTTACTGCATTCCACATTATAGGTAATTACTTCCTTCATTTTTTTATTCAGTATAAAAAGATAACAAGTATTCCTTCAGATGTTTCTTGAAAGCAGGATAACTGGTCTTGAGGTCAGGTGAAAGTCCGTTGTAATATGAAATGCTCTGCATAAGGAATGACTGGCGATAGGCTGTAGAGCGGCACGGCTGCAGCCAGTAACTTAAATCCTTATTCTGGGTTTCAAGGGTGTGAATGTGGGAGTACATCAGATATCTGTCAGCGAGGTACTTGGGTCTTCTTGATGAGGTTATTTTAAACATCGTGATTGACACCATGAGAGAGAGAGAGAGAGAGAGAGAGAGAGAGAGAGAGAGAGAGAGAGAGAGAGAAAGAGAAAACGAGTGCGAGAGAGAAAGAGAGAGATTGATTGATTGATTGAAGATGTTTATTTTACCATCAGGGGAAGTTAGGGCTATGCCTATGGCTGGGGTTATGCAGCCCTCTCTTCCACTTCCCCTGAAGACGAATTACAAAATAACTCTACCTCTGCGGGTCTTATATAACTGACAATAAAAAAAATCAAAAATATTGCCTTCACGCCACTCTTTACATTTCAACTAAACTAAACACATAATTCATTACCGTTCATGCCAAATAAATTACATGCATTCCAACAGTTATACCACACACACACACACCTTTCATACCAGCTGGTTGGGGTGGGTGAAAAAACCCCAGCCAGCCCCAAGCCCAACCCACCAATGGACCTCCCTCGGACCCGACCTTCAGAGCGTTATCCCGAGGGAAGTCCTGAGACGGCCCTGAAAATCAATAGAAAGGTAAAAAAAAACTCATAATAACACTGAAATCATAAAATAAATTGATTAGGTAAGACGTAAATAAATAAACGAATTAGCTTAGCCCCAGCCTAATCCTATCCCGCCTCCCTGGGACTGGCTGAGGCCACGTCGTGAAAGAGATTTGAGAGAAAAAGAAGGAGAGAGATTGATTGATTGAATTTGTTTATTTAATCAGCCAGGAACAGTTAGGGCTATACAATGCACTCTTCCGCTGTCTCTTGGAGTGTTGAACAATTTACAGGCTTCGGTCAGTTATGTACAATATAATAGTCGTATAAAACAAAACACAATGTCGGGAAAACACAAGGAACTTTTCAACTTATGCCTCCATGCACGCTTTTTTCCCCTCGTCTAGAGAAAGATTAGAAAATAGTAGAGAGGAAGAGAAGAGAGGGTAAAGAAAAGAGAAGGCAAAAGAGAAAGGGAAGAGAGAAATATAAGGCGAGAGAGAAAGGGAAGAGAGAGTAGAGAGAAAGACGAGGTGAGAGAGGAGGAGAGAGTAGAGAGAAAGAAGAGGAGAGAAGGGAAAATGAGAGTAGAGAGAAAGACGAAAAGAAAGATAGAGAAAGTAGAGAGAGGAAGAGGGAGTACATAGAGAGTTTGTACAATTGTACCGATTGACTACTATTTAAGGTACTGGGCAGTTAAAAGACGATGGTTCATAATCCCGACAAAAGTTGGGCAATGGATTGGAGGAGCCCACGATCCCTGTAATTTTTACCTGAGTCAGGGGCTCTCCAAACATCTATCTCCAACCCCTCCCCCCCACCCGTCCCACAGTACTCAATCACGTAATAAAGAGAATGACGGTCAATGAACATCAAAGGACTTGTCTCCAGATAATATGAATTAAATTGACGGTAGAAGCGCATTTTGTGAGAGTTGACACACGGACTGTTTGAATTCAGGAGCTGTGATTGGGGAAGAGGACTGGGGGCGTCCTGCGGAGACATGGGAGAGGAGGAACTAGCGATTGGCTTCACGAGCGGAGGTGTGCAAGAAGAAGCGCGTCAGAGGGCGTTATTAGAAGGTTTTCAAGGAGTTAGGGGTTTTTTGTTACTAATGACGCCAGAAGGGTGGAGTTTAGGGACCCGGGAATCCGACGAGCTTCGAGGATTAAATGAAAAGCGGATCAGTGATTGTTTGAGTGTCGAGCGACAACGGCTTTGAAAGAAGGGTTTGGCAAGTGTTGATGGATGACTGTTACAGGCCGGGCAGCAACCTTCGGCGGCTCATTCTCGGGAAAGGATGTAAGGGTAGCGATTTGAAAGAACAATCCGGCGATCTTCTGTAATGGGCACTTCTTTCTTTCTCCAACATCAACGAATAACCTGGTAAGTTAACTCTGATTTGGTCGTTCTTTCAGAAAACAGGTATTAGCCACTCCATGGCATATATCATCATCATCATAAACTGAGCTGACTGTGGCGTGTCCAATTAAGATCACTTTTTATCACTACGCATTAAAACATGCTTCAGTGAGGAATGTCTGCTTAGTCCCAGGGACCACATCACTTGAGCCACCAGGTTTTTCACAGTTCAAGGTTCATTCCGTTACTCAGATGTGATGGGTCAACATTCCACTGTTAGTCTAACTTTATGTAGTATATAGTATGTGTGGTGTCAATTTACTCTCCGCCATTGACTAGCTCTAGCTCTCTTAACAAGTTTGCTCAAAGTAACATGCTTACAAACCCTCTTTTCCACCCAATTCTTCTGCTCCAATCAGATCAACTTTACCAAGGAAGCAGTATCTACCTGTCACTATGGCTCTTTTTTCTGGCTAAAGATCTCGAATTTCTCTGTGCATGCTGCATATTGCTCTGTATGTATTGTTGCACAGCAACACTCGATGGTTATAGTTTTACTAAAGTTAACGTACCTGTTAGGTGAGTCCGTCTCCTCTGGCTTGTGAGTTACTGTGGGCAAGCGCTTTCGATGTAAAGACATCATCGTCTGGCCGTTAAGTCAGTGCTGGAGTCAGTCAGTTGGTCGTGGTCTTTATATACAAAGAGAAAGGTGAAAGGGGTGATGGAGCGTCGGGGAAGGGGCGGGGAGAGGAGGTCATGTAACTCAGGGGGAAACCCCCTAGAGATAAATGGGACGTGTTGGATGGTCTGTCAATTGTGGAATTTACGTCTTTTTTGTGTAGGGTGGTCTAGAAATCCGTCAGTTGGTTGTTTTCGTTAGTGTAGTGTTTTGAGTGGTGTGAATATGGTGTCGCATTTTGTGTTGATTTGTTCATTTATGATCTGTCCATTGAAGTTTTTTTGTTTATAAATTTCCATGTTTTCTAATATGTTCAGTTTTCGTCCTTTGTATTGTTTATGTAGTGAGATGGTGCAGTCCTGTATTTTGGTAGGTTCATGTTCTGTTGTTTTGAGATGGTTGGCAAAGTTTGAATCGTCTTTGTTCCTACTAAGAGATTTAATGTGTTTTGAGTATCTGGTCCGTATTTTTCGTCCTGTCTGTCCTATGTATGCGTTTTTACAAGTACAAGTTATTTTATACACCCCACTTTGGTCGAGTGGGTCTGTCTTTTCAGTCTTTGCAGTTAGTTTGGTTCTAAGTGTGTTGTCCGTACGTAATGCAATTTGTATACCTTCCTTTCGGAGGATATTAGTTATTCCGTATATTTGTGGTCCTGTGTACGTGAATGTGCAGCGTCTTGTTAAAGTCTGTGTATTTTCTGTTTTTGAGTCGTTTGTTTTGGAGTCATATTGTCTTAATAATTTGTTTATTGTTTTTTTTAGAGTAACCGTTATTTTCTGCGATAGTATTTATAATATCAAGTTCTTTTTTGTAATTTTGTTCGGATAGTGGGATAGTTTTTAGTCTCCGTATCATGTGTCTGAATGCACTTAGTTTATGTTGTTGTGGGTGGTTTGATGTAAAATGTATGGTCGTGTCGGTGGCGGTAGGTTTTCTAAAAATGTCGTATTGTAGTTCGTTGTCTAACCGTGTGATTTTTAGGTCCAAGTAATTGAGAGTTTTATTTTGTTCTTTGTCCATGTCATATTGGATGTTATGGTGGATATTGTTTAAGTCCTTTAGTATATCGTCAGTGTTATCACGGCCTAATATGCAGATGATATCATCTACATATCTGGCGTAATGTTTGCTCAAAGTAACATGCTTACAAACCCTCTTTTCCGCCCAATTCTTCTGCTCCAATCAGATCAACTTTACCAAGGAAGCAGTATCTACCTGCCACTATGGCTCTTTTTTCTGGCTAAAGATCTCGAATTTCTCTGTTCATGCTGCATATTGCTCTGTATGTATTGTTGCACAGCAACACTCGATGGTTATAGTTTTGTCTGGCAGCGTGAGTGCTATAAAGAAATAGAAGACTTTCTCTTAAGACATAAACTCCATAGAGTAGCATATTGACGGCAATACGGACACTGGCAAGTAACTGCAAGGATGCAGTTCTGTGCTGAACAAGGTCACACAACGGGCGCTGGGTGGGTGATCAAAAGAAAACGAAGGATATTACGAATAGTGTTCGTATGCGTTGAAGGGAGAGAAATCGGTATGTGTTGTTAAACTGAGTCTTCCTACTGACTTCCAGAAAAAATAAACTTTGTATTTATACTCCTCGTAATGTGTGTTTGAATGATTCTCGAAGACGGATTTTAGTTGAGCAAGAACTCGTAATTGATGAGCTGGTGTATCACAAGATTTGAAGACTTGGATGTACAGAGAAGAGGTGACTTACACAGGATGTAAGTTGAGTGCATAAGCGCGAACAAGTAGGGCTTGAAACTGGTTGTACTGGGATGGAAGGAGGAGTCCGAATTAGAAGTTGATGAGAGGTGAAAGAGGTGTCCATTGGAAGAATTGGAGACGACTGTATCGCGAAAGGTGTTAGAAGAAGGTGTTGAGAAACGGGAGGGGACCGACTTCAGCGACACTTCGTAGCAGAGTGATTTTTGGAGAAGGTATCAGTTGTGGAGAGGAATCTGAAAAGGGAGGAGAGGGAAAGCGTGGGAGAACCATCATTGGAAATATCCGCCGATTTGGGATTTCCATAGGTGGAAAGACCTTTGGAGGAACAATGACCTTGCCACAAGTGCGACCCTTTGGGCAGGGTCTGAAATTCCGAGGTCAAAAACCTGGAGGGACCAAAAAACAATGTGGGAAGTACGATTTTGCAGAACGGAAGAGCAAGACGGTAAGAAAGAGGAGATTGGATAGGCGAAAGAATAATTTTAAAGATCATTCGGTGTGTAAATAAAGCCAGAAGGATGTGCCTGCAGACTCGTGACTCGGAATTGCCTTCTACCGCGCCGTCAAACAAACCAAACGGCAATGCTGGCGAAATTTCGTGGAAACGGAGAGCTCTGAGAACACCTGTGGCCAGCATTACAAGTCTTCCATAGAATGATGATTTTGATCCATTTGTGTAGACGTTGATACCATCAGGAGGGAGAAAACCGACGGATTTCGCTGTTCCATCGGCTGCCTTTCTGGTTGCACGTTGTATTTGCTTTGTCTGTGACGATAAAGAGCTCCGTGAAGGTTTCTGAATCGTTGAATAGCCAGGTTCCCGTTAGTCACCCCTGGCACCTTAGTTATTCGAAGCCTGGTGAGTTTGTACGCCACCTTCATAGCCGCTGCGTTGGTTTTCATCATTAGTCAGCAGGCTGCTACAGCTACCCATGTGATTGGTCCCACGACAGCCTCGTAAAACCAGGAAGCCATTCTGGGCTTTATCCCCCATGTCCTCACGCACATTCTTTGACACGCCCACAGGGTCGTTGTCGCCTACTTGGTCGTATATCTGATGAGCTCTTTTCAGGTTAGTGTACGATCTGAGAAAACCACCATCGGGGGCCTATTTGACGAGTACATGAGCTGCCTCACGTCCTCTCACGGAGTTCTCTGACTCAACCATACAATGCAAGACATCCTCGAGGTCCATCACTGCCACCTCATCCAACAACACACCTGAGGCACTACAAGCATCCTTATCACAACCTACAGCTCGAATTCATACGCCGAACGCCAACGTGGAATTTCCGTATAACGAAAATCAACCCCCTCCCTACACCCCGCATCACCGCAGACTTAATGGCCTGACAAAACATTTCGCGGATGATGACGCCCCGCCGTCAATCGTCCATTAATTTCGTAATTAAACTATTAAGTCGGCGAGTTATCGAACCTTCAACATCCACCTTGAATTGATGAGGAGCACCGGAGCAAAACCCATTTTGAGCAACGGCCGCGATTTATGAGACCGGGGAAGCAATTTCTTTGAATTGAGAGTAAATTGCATGGGAATTGCTTTTCGTGCCGAACGCGGCTACAGAATTAAGTGACTAATAGTTGCCCTCATTTATGGTCAGTTGCATGAAACCACGGGGCGTAATTGACAGATTAGGTCGGAGGTGCTGCCACTTGATAACTGCCAACAAAAGCGATTTGTTATCTGTCCGACGCGACAGCGGACACTTTTGAAATATAGTTCCTAAATATCCGCCGCCTATTTGACCTTTTTTTTTGTTAATTTGGCGAAAAACGTTTAAAAATGGTAACGAATGCGGTCGTGCCGTGTCGTGGCTGTAAATTTACGGTTATTCGAACCAGTAAAAATTAATGAAGCGTCGGACACCAAATCTGGGCAAAAGAGACGAGAATGCTGCCCGACACGAGTTAATGTTTCACGAAATTCGTGCAAAAACGTATTTCTTAGCATAATTACGTATTTTGGAGTTACGGGGGTCCTCGCTACGCAGCGCTGAATATGTTGAGTGTCGTCGATAGACAACGTCGTGTTGAGATGTGTGTAAGTCGTTGGAGGGTGTAGGCAGCCCAGTAGTCCTGCCAAACATGGGGAGCTTTCCATTGAGACCAATGCCCCCGAGAATCCATCAACACCTTTGCCTTCGCACGTGGGAGACGCTGTATTAAAGCCCCGTGGAGCCCCTGTGGCTTCAGCAGCCTTAAGGACCCGAATGGGTGGAAGGCTCTAGTGTTGGTCCTCCTACGTTTTAGTCACACGTGGATTCAGAGGATTGGGCTTGCCCTCGTCCACCGCATTACAAAGGGGAACTGCGCCCCTTTTTACTTTCCTTGGCTCTACAAAGTAGAAAGGAAAGTTATGTAATCGGCTGAAAAAAAAAAATTTTGAGTTCTCTTCAGAGCTTTACGTTTCAGACCCCCCTGAGTCCGAAAAACACTATTTGGGAAAATGGTCTGTGTGTCCGTGTGTCTGTGTGTCTGTGAGTGTATGTGTGTCTGTGAACGATTTTTGGAGAAAACAACCGTACCAAAACAGCTCAAACATGATATCTCGCCCGCAGGTTACCATGGGACGCCAAAATAAGGGTATGGGCAAAATCCACCGAAATGTAACTATAGTTATCATAGTGATCAAAACACCAAATATTTTTTTTCTCAAAAACCGCTCTAACGATTTTGATTAAATTTTTTATATTGGTAGCTCCCAATATGTTAACTATACCATAAAATTCTCATTAGTGGGAAAATGACGAGAGCAGCACAATAAATTATCAAAATTTTCGACGAAATCGATTTTAGCGCGGTTGTTAGAGAAAACAACCGTACCAAATCAGCTGAAACTTGATGTCTAGCCCACAGGTTACCATGAGACGCAAAAATAAGGGTATGGGCAAAATCCACCGAAATTTAACTATAGTTATCATAGTAATCAAAACACCAAATTTTTTTCTCAGAAAAGGCTGTAACGATTTTGATTAAATTATATATATAGGTCTTAATAAGATAACTATACCATAAAACTCCCATTTGTGGGAAAATGACGAAAGCAGCACAATAAATTATCAAAATTTTCGACCAAAAGCGTTTTTGCCGCGGGTTTTTCCTTTTAAATCCCGCTGGAATGTTACTAGAATGTTTAAAAAAAAGTCGTGTTGTAATCCAATCCAATACCTATAGGGTGAGTGTTTAAAAACGCTCGTGAGATACATGGGGCTCACTCCAGAAATTCCTGAATTTCAACTACCGCCGTTTCGCTTAATACCAGTTCTAACAGTTAGTACCCAATAACTCTACAAAATTGATTACTATCCTCTTCAAAAAATTCGTGTTTACAGCCTCATTAATTATCTGTGTACCAATTGCTCAATAATGGTCATGCAATGAGTACGAGCAGCTCAATAAATTCCAGAACTGTAGGAACTACCGCTTCCTGCTGCTGTTTGACCAAGTTTAAAGGAACTGGGTGATAAATGAATTGATTAAATCGAATTAGCCATATATAAAGTGAATTGACGTAGAGCTAAGGAAAGTTGTGTGTTGCAACGCACCAGATATTTACCCAGGTATCCAGTGGGTAGCACTTCCCGCAGTTCTTTCGGAGGCCTGCCACTACCCGGACAGGGACTTCCTTATGAACTTGGGTCGACAGGCCTGTGACGTGAAAAGCGAGGCTTACATAAAATCACTCTTGCCACAGCAGTACGCACCTCGTGGTGGTAAGGTTGTCTTGACCAGTAGAAACTAAGTCGAGCGGGTTTCCCTTCTTAATCTCATGTGTTAGCTGAAGTTATCTTTCCCTTTGATCCGCCGTATTTACCTCGAGGTAAGCGATATTCCGTGCAAAGACGCGGCCTTAATTACGTCACGACTTGATCGTTACTTTTCGACGGAAATTTAAAACGTTCTGCGACAAAAAAACAACCTCCTTGATAGTCTGCCGACAGTTTAAACGGCTCGTTGAGGAGATCTTCCTTCAAAACACTTTTTACTCGAAAAGTTGGTTGGCCTCTTGATGATCTCGCGTTTGCCTTCGAAATAGTTGAAAGCTAGTCTTAGCAAATTATGCCAGCGGCTTGGACTTATTTCTGAAGGTACCCCCCCCCCCTCCCACACACTCATTAGTTTGTTTGCCCAACACGATTCCGAATAAAATGTCACGGTGGGAAGATAAGAGATCCAAGTCGGCCTGTGCCGTACGTCATCTTTTCACACGCAGAATTTAAACAACCAAAAAGAAAATGTCTACATGAGAATTACATCTGGTGCTATGCATCACACATCTTTCCTTCATCCCTCGTTTTCAACAATTTTCATACCTCACAGTAGTATCACATCCAACCTATTTTTCACTCAAGTTCATTCGTACTGGTCCTAGTTACACCGCAATCATTATTGAGCAATTAGTGCACAATTTGTTTGTGAGACTGTCAACACGATTTATTCAATTTTTCAGTCAAAAGAAACCTTTTGGTTTATTATTCATTCTGAATAATAACCCTATGTTTTCGGTCACGAAAAATTTTTTACAACCCCCCTTCAAAATTTGATACTTTACGTTTCAAGACTTGGAGATTCCAAATTTGCAATGTCCGTCCGCCGCCCCCCATCCGCCGTCCGCCGTCCGGGCCGTTTTGTGCCTTTAACGTGGTCTAAAAAATTCGTTCTTTCGCCCAAAAATCCGATTTGGTATCTAGTTGTGCCCGCCATCTCGGCAATCCGATCGGACGAAGCCCGTGGTTGTAATGGGCAAAAAACGGTTAAAAAAATTAACGAAATGCAGTAGAACGCGGGAGCTACAGCGTTTCGTCGTTTGAACTCCCTCCCGCCCCGCCCGTCTCATTAAAAAAGCAACCCCGCTCGAGGCTCGCTTGCCTCACAACGACTCCGCCTCCCGCTCGCTGCTCAACTCCCCTTTCGCCTTTCGCTTCGAGCGCCCCTGTTCCAATTTCCCCAACATTTTGGTTTTAATACGATTCAATTTTTTTAGATTCTTTTGTTTCATTCTCATTTTGGTTTTTTTCATAGATTTTTGGTTAAATTTTGATATTAGTATTTAGCGTGCATGTTTTCATATTAAAATTCAGTTTTTTCTTGATACTTTCGTTTTTTTTTGTTTGTTTATTTTAATATTACGATTCAGTTCATTTCGACCTTTTTTGGGTTTCATTATAATATTTTTCGATGCTGAATCGAACAGGATGGGTCTCGGAGCATTAATGCTAGGTCAAGCTGATTATCCGAATAATAAACCGTTGTGCAATAATTTGCAGGGTTTTCCCATCAAATGAAACCTTTTTCCCATCAAATGAAACTCTTTTGTAACAGAACGAAAATTTTATTCAAGTAATTGGGTTAGTTCTGCCAGTAGGTAAATTACTAACGTACCTTTTTGGTGAGCCCGTCTTTTCTGGTGGTGGGATGCTGTCGGTGAGCGCTTTCGATGTAAAGACATTATCGTCTGGCCGTTAAGTCAATACTAAAGTCAATTAGTTGGTCGTGGTCAAAAAAGGTTAAAACTCTTAACTACTTGGAGCTAAAAACCCCACGGACTGAGAACGTACTAGAGTACGACATTTTTAGAAAACCTACTGCTACAGACACGACCATACACTATACACCAAACCACCCACAACTACATAAACTAAGGTCATTCAGACGCATACAGAGACTGAAAACTAGCCCACTATCTGAACCATATTACAAAAAAGAACTTGATGTCATTGGTACTATCGCATAAAATAATGGTTACACCAAACAAGAAAGTTTATTAAGAAAACATGACTCCAAAAAAGACGGTTCAAAACACACAGACTTTGACGAGACGCTGCACATTTACGTACACGGAATAACTGACATCTTCCCAAAGGCATACAAACTGCATTACGTACGGACAACACACTTAGAACCGAACTAACTACAAAGATTGACAAAACAGACCCACTCAACCAAAGTGGGGTATATAAAATAACTTGTACGTGTAAAAACGTATACGTAGGACAGATAAGACGAAAAATACGAACCAAATATTCAGAACGCATTAAATCTCTTAATAGGAACAAAGACGATTCAAACTTTGCCAACCACCTCAAGACAACAGGACATGAACCTACCACAATACAGGACTGCACCATCTTATTACGTAAACAATACAAAGAACGAAAACTGAACGTATTAGAAAACGTGGAAATTTATAAACAAAAAAACTACAATGTACAGATCATAAATGCACAAATCAGCACAAAATGCGACAACATATTCACACCACTCAAGACAATACACAAACGAAAGCAACCAACTGGCGGATTTACAGGCCCCCCCAAAACAAAAAAGACTTGACAATCAACAGACTATTTAGGACATACAAAAACTGCCCTTACATTCCTTTCCCTTCGCCTCTAGCGGGTTTCCCCAGAGGTCCCTTCCCCCCCTTACCAGACGCTCCATCGTCCCGTTTACCCTTCTCTTCGTACATAAAGACCACGACCAACTAACTGACTTTAGTGGTTGACTTAATGGCCAGACGATGGTGTCTGTACATCAAAAGCGCTCACCAACAGTATTTCACCAGCCAGAGTAGACGGACTCACCAAGCAGGTACGTTAACTATAGAAACATTTATCACTCAATAATGATTAACAAGACTATTTTTTTCCCAACCGTTACGCTACAGTATGAAATCAGACCTCGACATTGTGACCTGCTCAATAAGTTATTAAACAGCTGCTTACTTTTGGTTTATTATTCATTCTGAATAATAACCCAATGTTTTCGGTCACGAAAAATTTTTTACAACCCCCCCTCAAAATTTGATACTTAACGTTTCAGGACATGGGGATTCCAAATCTGCAATGTCCGTCCGCTGTCCCCCATCCGGTCCGTTTTGTGCCTTTAACGTGGTCTAAAAAATTCGTTCTTTCGCACAAAAATCCCGTTTGGTATCTAGTTGTGCCCGCCATCTCTGCAATCCGATCGGACGAAGCCCATGGTTGTTATGGGCAAAAAATGGTTAAAAAAATTAACGAAACGCAGTACAATCGCAAATAAGCCGTGTTTCGTATCGTTTTGCAAGGCCCCCTCGACTCGCAGCTCCCTTTTGACTCGCAACGTCCCGCCAATGGCCGTGCGAGGGTTCACTGGAAGCTCTCGTCCCACCCCTCCATCGGATCAGACGTTTACGGGCGCCTGGCGCCGGGGGAATATTTTTAATTTCCGTAGTTCCTTTGTAGTCAGGTCATGTTTCGTATGGTTTACTAGTATTCGATGCTGAATCACATGGGATGGGGGAGCAGTACTACTAGGTCAAGCTGTTCATGAGAATAATAAACCATTGTGTAATTATTTGCAGGGTTTTTCCTTTCCTTCGCTCTACTATTTAAGAAGGAAAGCTACGTTATCGGCTCAAAAAACAAATTTTGAGTTCTCTTCAGATCTTTAGGTTTCAGATCCTACAAAGTCCGAAAAACACTTTTGGGAAAATTTTGTGTGTGTGAAGATGATTGGGAGAAAACGGCAACCAAACCATCTCAAACTCCAGCCCGCAGGCCGAAATGGAACGCCGAAATAGGGGTATGAGCAAAATCCGCTCAAAACTAACCATAATTATTATAGTGATCAAAACACCAAATTTTTTTTCTCAACAACGGTTTTAACGACAAAACCAACAGGGAGAATTATTACAGGATGGATGGATAGATCAACACCTATCGAAAAAATATACCCAATTATAGGTATAGCTCCCCCACCTATTCGACGAACAGTTGCATCTGAAATAGAGCGAAAAAAAAACAATCCAGTGATCCAAGAAATCATCTGTTCAATCGCCAACAACAACGAACAAGACTCCAGGAAAGGTTTTATTAATTCGACAGAACTTTTAAGCATGACTGGTTAAGTGGGGCTACACTCAAGAAGATACAACCTGCGACTGTGGGCTAGAGCAAGATTACGATCATCTTCTACGATGTGACTTACTAACAAGCACATACGAAGATATTTTAGCACGTCATGACAAAGCGATCCAAGCTGCTGAATACTGGAAATACAAAGTTTAAACGGTTGGATCTGGACACGGAAAGAAGAAGAAGAATCAAATTGTGGGAAAATGACGGGAGCAGGGCAAGAAATTACTAAACTTCACGACGCAAATCGATTTTAGCGCAGTTTTTCCCTTGCAAACTCCGCCGAAGTAGTCCAAAGTAGTTCGTTTAGAAGTACCTAAGCCTTTAATAAGGCAAATGACACATATAGTGGTTAGTTCTGCGAATGACTTTCTTGTCAGTCGAGTTTTCCGTTGGGTAATTTGTACACTAAAGAATTGCCCTATTAATCATCATTAGTTTATTTTAGCGGTACGAATTGCTCTCAATTTTCGGACACGTTGATAGTGACATGGACTGTGGACATTTTTCCAACTCGCCCTCGTGCGCGTTCTATTATTCGTAGAAACGGTCAATGGAAACAGGCCGAGCCGTCGTTTTTCGTCCCAATAACGAAACGAAAAACCAAAGGGGTTCGAGGGAGAAATGAAAACTTTATATTTTGAAGCGTTTTCCCACTCCAATGGCCACGTTCCCACCTCTGGGGCACCGCGAAATATATGAATAAATGAGGAGTGGCTCAAGTTGGTGAGAGAGGACGTTGAATTCACGAACCCCGGGGGGAGAGACGTCGCAGGCCTTGTGGGAGTATGGCAGCCTTCTCGACAGACAATTATGGTGTCGTTACGCGAAGTGAGACCATCGATCTTCCTATTTTATTCAAGAAAAGTCGGCCGGCTAGGCAGGAAAGGCCCCTCCTCTTATGCCAACCCTTCGCCTAATAAACTTTACAGTTCCATCGAACGGAGTTATCAATTCAACGAGGTTTTGGGAAGAGGCGGGCCGACGGCATCAAACCGGCTATCAGGCAAACATCACGATATATCAATCTATTATTTATAGACGGGTCCCTAGGATTAGAGAGTGTAGTTCTTTTCATCTTTTTTGTCCCTCCTACTTTCAAGGTTTTCCGAGAAAGCGGCCGCATACACGCTGTATATTATTACGTACTTACACTTAAAATCGCTCATTTTCAACATGCAACGGTGAATTGGGGAGAGGCAAAGCGAAAAGGAAGTGGAGAATTGTGGTCTCTTTCTATTTCCCTGTAATGACACCTTCGTTTTTCGTCGGCTCACGTTACACGTGTACTGTCTCACTTTGAGCATCTGATGTTAGTGAAATTGCGGTCGGTTTGTGATCATGTATCGCTATTACGGCTATGTAAACAGAACGAGACTTTCAAGTGACCCAATAGAGAGGTAGTTGCTTGTCCCAACCTCAATTGGTCATCGCGGTTTCTCGAAACGCCCTCAATTTCCTCGTCCTCTCTTGATGTTTCACTTCAAAAATTGACAAGGGCGACTTTGACGTCGTAAGAACAAAAGTGAAAACACCGCTGCGCATTTATTCATCAACCCTCACCCTGTAAATGACCTTGTTCCACAAACACGATTCTAGTCAACACCATTCGCCAGAAGTACGCCGCGTGCGCGTTATTTCTTTCACCACAACTCACCATGCAATAAGCCCACTTTTCTGTTGTCGTGGAAAAAAAAGGAGAAAGTGTGACTAAGTTTCTTCGGACTGGAATCTTTAATTTTGGTCTTTAATTACAACTGAATTCATCGGAGAAAGAAATGCAAGAGGGTGAATAGGTATGGTTTCCGGCGAATGAAACGCAGATTCCTGGGGCCCCAGTAGCAGCAGCAGACGCAGTCTGACATTCCGATCCAGAGGGAAAAATATGAAGCGAAAGAATCAGGAAGCGCTAGTGTTGGGCGCACGAAGGAGGGGAGAAGGGGAGTTGCAGACGAAATAAAATAAAAAAATAGGACGACTCGGGATACGCGTGAACTGGCGCAGTAAACTGTATCAGAAGGAAAGTGCAACTTGTAACTGGGACTGGACTTGATCGAGGATTTTGTGTGTGTGAGCACTGGGGGACGAGTGACTTTCACAAGAATTCATTGGTAAATGAGTTTGGGCTGTCTGTGGTGGAGAGGAATCTGAAAATGAGGAGTGGGAAAAGAAAGATGGAAAAACCACTTCAGGGAAGTACGTTGTCGTTGGAAATAACCGCAGAGGTGGAATTAGGTAGAAGGGGGGTTTGGGGAAACAATGACATTGCCTTTATGGCAGGTGCGAGCATTCCGAGATCAGAAAACCAGACTGATTCGGTTCGCGTCGTCGAACAACTAGTTCAAAAATTAATAAAACACACTTTGAAGGAATCATAAACTTCTGGGGAATGGAAATCCGTGAAAAGGCTTTTCATAACAAATCGTGGGCGGGCCTCGTAATAAAATGACCAAAATGGTTGATGGATGACTAAATAAGTGGCACGGAGGAAAATCCGCCTTAGAGGCGGGAAGTTTCAAACACCTGGCGTTCAGTGCACAGGAGAAATTGGTGTTAGGCATCGCCCAACTATCCTCATAGCAATTAGGGACGTCCCACGGCATTGCCGTTAGGTATTAAAGAAATTGGGTTGTGTCCGCCAGTAGGCAAATACTAAAGTTAACGTACCTGTTAGGTGAGTCCGTCTCCTCTGGCTTGTGAGTTACTGTGGGCAAGCGCTTTCGATGTAAAGACATCATCGTCTGGCCGTTTAGTCAGTACTGGAGTCAGTCAGTTGGTCGTGGTCTTTATATACAAAGAGAAAGGTGAAGGGAGTGATGGAGCGTTGGGGAAGGGGCGGGGAGAGGCCTACTGGCGGACACAACCCAATTTCTTTAATACCTAACACAGCCAGTCCGGCTAAGGTACTACTAACAAGACTGACCAACAAGACCTCTCCCCGCCCCTTCCCCAACGCTCCATCACTCCCTTCACCTTTCTCTTTGTATATAAAGACCACGACCAACTGACTGACTCCAGTACTGACTAAACGGCCAGACGATGATGTCTTTACATCGAAAGCGCTTGCCCACAGTAACTCACAAGCCAGAGGAGACGGACTCACCTAACAGGTACGTTAACTTCAGCATTGCCGTTCCTTTGCCTAACTGCTTTCACGATATTTTCCCCGTAATTCCAGAACTTTACTAGTGAGCGCATTAAAACAAGTCGTTGTCAATTGTAATGTGTTTGGGAAGGTTGAACAATCCAACTAAGTAATCACGAGTTCAAACAATATTGTGCAGGGACTTATGAATCAAGGGGAAAGTACGACAAGAACAATCTTGACGAGAAGAACAGGACGGGGTTCGAAGAGTAAAGACAAAACGCACAGGAATGGGAACACTTTGTCGTATACCGCAAAAAATACGGATAATGCGCGCTCTCAAATGCGGCGTGCAACGAGAGGGCCGAATCAGGAAAACTCTGCTACCAATTCGTAATATGTTTTGGGGTTACTACTCTCGTTGGGGAAGTTGGTGTCTAGACCCAATATAATAAATCAAACTAGCCCATTGAAACTCACCTTTTTTTTCTCGAGGGCATGCGGGACATGGTCCCTTTGTCACTGCAGCCACACGTGGGCTTATGTGTGCCTTTATGAAGCCAAGTATGTCCTTCACCGCAGATTCCGCTATGATATGGGGCTCAATAATCCCCTGGGCAAAATATTCAAAGCGTTTGACTGCTATGGTCTGCATTTCACCGCCTCTGAGATGCCCATCTTGTTGAGGTGATACCTGAGAGGGCAGTGTCCAGTGAGGAAGCTAATCAAGACCCTCAGATCCCTCCTGGAGAATGTCAGCATCGCCTTTGCCCTTGGACCAGAAGGCGCAACAAGCCTTTTCGATTGTCGAAGTCGTGGCTGGCGATGCCAATGGGCGCTGTTTTCCTGTATCTCCCATCCACCAGACGATTCAGGTGACTCTTCGTCATCCCTATCAGCCTTTTCGTTGCCCTCATGCCCCCTGTGAGACGGCACCCAGATGAGTGAATGACTACTGTGGGCGTCAAGCTGCTTGAGCGCATGAAGGCATTCCCACGCCAGCCTGGACCTGTAGCTATAGGCCTTTAATGCGGCCTGGCTGTCCGAGAATATGTAGATCCGCTTGCCCTTGAGTCCTTTAGACAGGATCTCTTCCGCACAGATCTTTATAGCTAGGATTTCAGCTTGGAATATCGTGGCGTACTCTCTCAGCGGCTTAGCCAGACTGTAGTTGGGCCCAACAATGCCCAGTCCAGCTCTGCCTCCCATGACTGAGCCATCATTGTACCACTGCAGGGCGCCCACCTCGGTCCGGAACGTCTCCTACTCCCATCGTTCCTGCGAGTTACTGACCTTGAATGGCAGCCGAAAGTTCTTTCGCTCTGACATGACGTCGGTAGCAAGGACTACTGCCTCTTCCAGTTAGAACTGTCTAGTTGTTCTTTGGAGGCTTGCCTTAACCCTGGTGGAGATGTTCCCTGTCTGCAAAAGCCTTACTGCTCCCAGGTAAGCAGTCCTCTGAATATGTATATGGAGAGGTGAGATGTCTAAAAGGACTTCCATTGCTTGAAAAGATAGAAATAAAATGAATGAATCGAACTCCTTTTCAATATTAAATCACCAGAGATTTGCTCACCATCATGCAACAATATTCATGCGAGGAAAAAGCACTGAAAGTATAGTCTGGCTGATAACGAGAGAGTTTCAATTAGAACATTACGCAGGACTTGTGCAAATCAAAATGAAAGACAGCTAGTGTGGCTGTTCTCATGGCGAAAAAGAAGTATTTCATTTTAATTTCATAATATCAATAAACCGTTTTGTTTATCCGTTTTTTCTTTCATCTTTATTACGGAACAATTTGTGACGGGATGTGGTTTTGTAGTGCCATCGATTCTATAGACTCGCCCGCCACTGACAAAAACTATCTAGACGAGAAACCTTCTATTTTTTGTTATCATCGTGTATCTCTTATCACCGTGTTTTTTATACCTCGTTATACCTACCGCGTTGGGGCGCGAGGCTGTCCGAATCAGGCAGGGATAGAACCAGCGAACTCTGGTTCGATCCCCGACCAGGTACCTCCCTCCTCCAAACCCAGGGGGGTGAGGCATTGGGTACCGGGCAATAGGGTGGGGAGATGTGTGGGTCGCCCAACAGGCTCGTGAAAGGGGAGTTGGGGCATGGGCCCTCAGTCGCCACTGCAAACTGCCATTGGTCCCGCAGCTTCAGGAAGGCGCTGCGGTCGGTGGGCCTGAATACTGCCTCCCTGTAATCATAATCATCATTATACCTACCGTATTCCTTTTTTTACCACCACCATCTATACCACCTACCAAATTTATTCAACATCTTCTACTTCCATTTTCTTCAACATCAAACTCATCCGCACACTTATTTGTGGGTGGAAGAAGTGCATCACTTAACCACGCTATCTCCAAAGCAACATTTTATTTTATTTATTTATATATTCTATCAGAAGATTGAAGTGTTTGTTAATTTTTTTCTTTCCTGGTCGATTATGTTTTCTACATTACAACAGCCATATTTTTTAAAAATGTTTATTAACAAATTCCTGTAGAGCGGCATATTATAATTATCCCCCTGCTATAGCCCATCCGATAGCCCTCGCAATTTGCGTCTTGGGAAGCCGAGTCTCTCCCCCACCCCCTCCCTCCGCACCCAGGCCGCCACCAAACGGTCGGGTTGCAATGGAATCATCATTGCTTTGTGATAATTGATCGATACAACCCAATAAACTCCGAAATTTTAAGCGCTGACAGTTTCTGTATAGAAAGTTGAGATAAATTATAACAAGTTCGAATGAAAAAATATCTGGTGCGTAGCAACACACTACTTTCCGCCACCCCTTTAAGTTCGAACACCGTCTACATAGGTGGGCGCTATATCTTCGTTCAACGCATTTTTACAGGAACATTTATGGAGAACAAAATGTAGAGACTATTTAGCTGAGAGTACCAGTAAGTTTGATCGAAATCATTAGAGCCGTTTTGGGGAAAATTGGAATACCGATAAATTAATATTCGACAAATCTCCTTTTCTGAGATGTCTTGGCTTATATCTCCGTTCGACATATATATACAGAAATAATTATGGAGAACGAAATGTTGGTATGGGTGACTAAAAGACACTACATTAGAATTTATCACATCTGGTGAAAAAGTTACCCTGGAATTTACGGAAATGTTAGAAAAAACGTTATTTTTGACACATTTTGATTTTTATCTCTGTTCAATGGACCGTCACAGGAACATTTATCGAGAACAATATGTAGGTATTAACTATTTGATAACATCCTGTGAGTTTGGTGAAAATCGCCGAAGCCGTTTTGCCAAATAGCGTAAAAAACCTATTTTTGCTTCAGGAGCCCATATCTCCGTTCACCGTATTTTCATGGAGATATGTATGGAGAAGATAAGTTAGGTATTGATTAGGAGAAGATAATTTGAAAGTTTAATCAAAATCGTTAGAGCCGTTTTCGAGAAAAATGCGAGAAACCCAAGTTTTTGGTACATTTTCGTCCCCCACCCCCCTTCCCATCGACCGAAATCGTCCATAACCTTATTTTGGTGTCTACAAAAAATAAGGAACAAAACAAAAAAAGAACCAGCTCAATCGGATCAGCCGTTCTCCCGCAAATCGAACTATAGACACACACACACGGACCACGCGCCGAAATCAGGTTTTTTAGACTCAGTAGGGTCTGAAACCTAAAGATCTGAAGAAAACCCAAATTTTGTTTTTGGGCCGATTACTATACTTTCCTTCCCTTCGGGTAGCGGAAAGTAATAGAATGGATTCGTAGCAGGAGGGATAATAATCGCTGAATGCTCGTTGGGCTGCGGAAAGTTGTCCGATGCGTCGCAGTAAGTAGTCATTTACAGTATGGCGTCGGTATTTTTATTTTATTGAGGATATCTCGCACTCGAAACGACAACTTGATTCGTAAACTAATTGGTTGATTACTAGGCGTCGCAATGAATTGCAAATAAACGGGAGACAGCGGGGTGAGATTGTGCCCGGTAATCACCGGACGATTATTGAATGAGAATCACCACAAGGCTGATCGTTATTTATCGTGGACCTCTTGGAACCGTCGTAATCGCTCGACGGGGAGGAGGAGTTGGATTCTAGTCAGAGGTGGCCCTCGGTTGGATGGTCGGAGGGGAAGGAAGGTCCTAGCGAAGAAATGGTTTTTCTGAGAAGACCTAACGGGGGTTATAAAAGTGTGATTAGAAATCTCTGCCATCTCAAACAACTCCGTTCACGTCCGACGTACGACTTGTCGAAGGAGAGGAAAAGGACGAAGAAGACGGAGGCTGGCAAGTTACATGGGAGGAATTATAATATATAATTGGTTGAGAGAGCGTTTCCCACGTCGGAAGCCTATTCCACGTCGTCGAGGATTGATGAGTTGTCGAGAGACGTCTCGTGAGTCAGCACTGATCAGTTGTCAGCGATGTAACACATATTGCCTACCTGAGCTGACCTAATCATCGTTTTCTTGGTGCCTTGTTGTCTATATTCGAACCGTCATTTGACTGTCTAGTTGGTTGTGGAACTTCTACACTTCGAACGTGCACGGCAATGACAACAATTTTAATTTATTAACCGCCGGTTATTGAAACGATTAGGTGCGCGTTAAATGCGAGGAACGTCAAAACTTCAATAAGTCACCGCTTATAAGAGAATAAGAAAATTCTCAGGTGGTTCGCCCAAACAAAATGGAACTTGAGCATATAACGAAAATCTGATAATGTACGTAATGATTGCAGGTAGTCATTTTCTTTGGATTGATAGCGCGTGGGCGGAGCATTTGAGGGGTGCTCCACAATTTTGCAGGCTCATGCTGCAGATGGCTGAGGAGAAGACCTCTCGAAGGGAAAATTAAATAGCCAAATGCCAGGCTCGTTCTTGAGAAGCAAGTCAAATACTTAGGCGTCCATATAAGTGAGAGGTGGCATTTCAGCCAACGCCTTAAGTCACTGAAGTGTACTACTGTCGCAAGGTTAGCCTCACAACGAGCAATTATCAAGGCCACTCGGAGTGTGCGTTACCGCGACATAATCTACTGCCCCATTGTCCGGCCGAATCCCAGAGAGCTGCGCTTGTGTGGAACAATATTACGACCACCACTTTAAATATATGACCCGGGCAACGAAGGAGTGTTGATACCTCAGAGAACACCAGTTGATACACTCAGCTGTTGCACTTTCTCAGCCTTTCCGAGGCCTCTTTGCCTCATGGGTTCGTTCAGAGAAATGCTTGCTCAATACTGAGCTCTACGCGTGAGAATACCTTACATTTACCCTCCCCACACATACGCTCTTGATACTACATCAGAGTAGTTTTTCCAATACGCTCTGCGGTGCAGCGATTTTGTGGCTGGCTCCATCTCGTCGGGACCGTTAGTGGGCAAGGACCCTGCAACGCAGTACCATATTAGCAGTCCTCCCCGTATAAAGAACAACCTCGCACCTAGCCCTTCAGGCACTAGCAGGTACGATCTCCCGAACCTTCTCCTCAACCTAGAGGTTATCAAGTCTAGCATCAGAAGAAGCACTCTGAATTCATACAGCAGTGGGATGGTTAGGGCTGGTTCCAAGATTGCTGCAGGAGGAGACCACAGAGCCAACAGAGACTGGCGAATCAATGGGTCAAGCTGGGATAATGCAGGAACCACTGCCCACCACCTTCCCGCTTTTATCCCTGTCTGGATCACCGATGGTAACATTCAACGTTTCCTACAATCCAATTGCTGCCAGGCCATGGGGCATACTAAAGCCCTCCACGTGATTACTCGTTGAGTTGGTCATTGAGTGCATGGTGGGCAAGTGGAGAATAAAACCCGGCACGATTTGCAACTTCGCATAACCGTAGATATGACTCCCCTTCCGTTTCATCCAAAACCGGCTCATTTTCGGGATTCCTCGAACAACGCAAACGCAAACGATATGACCGCTGTCAACTCATTTCTGGCACCGAAGAGGTTGTATTCTCTTAAAAGCAACCAGCCATCTGGGAAGGTAACTCACAGGTTATCCCTAGACCACTACTAAGTCGGCGTATTAGCCGTATCGACCTTATTCAAACGCTTTGGTCACTTTAAACTAAATTACTGATAACGCATTAAAACAATGTTGAGGTTGAGAATCGTGCCTCAAGGCTGTAAATTCCTCGTAATTCTGTATAAATCCATCGTGCGGGCTCAATCTCCCATCAATATTAAACTAACAGTAACCCGAAAAACTATCCTGAAGATTATTGCTAAAAAGCCAAAAACATTTCCCTCCCACGAGCAGTTCAGTATCGTTTAAGCGTTTTCTGTCCGACAAACATATGTAAAATCAGGCGGTACGTTTTTACTTTCCTTGGCTCTACGAAGTAAAAAGGAAAGTTGTGTAACAGCTCTCTTTAGATCTTTAGGTTTTGAAACCCGCCCGAAAAACGCTATTTGGGAAAATGATCTGTGCAGTCGTGTGTCTGAACGCTATTGAGAGAAAATGGCTCAACCTAATCAGCTCAAGCGTGATGTTTAGCCCGCAGGTCGTCATAGGACCCCAAAATAGTGATATGAGAACAATCCACCCCAAAATAACTATAGTTATTGTACCAGAACGAACCAAACCTTTCGACTCAGTGGAGGCTCGTCCGGGGCATTTGTGCTGACTGGGTACCTCGAATGCCCCAATTCCCTCGAGACATCGTGGCTGTCAGTTGTAACTGAGTTCTTCCCACGTCGCCCGCGCTCACGTTCGCTCCCACCCAGTTCCCTGTTTGTGTTGGTAAAACATCTCCGAATGTAATCGAGAATAAAACTCCATGTTCCAATTGCATTCGGTTGATATCGTACTAACTCTCCTTATCACATAGTGCAATATTGCTTTTATTTACCCGTAACATTGGTGCCCAACTAGTGGTCGAACTTCCCCTACATTAGTTTGAGATGCCGGTCACAAAGAAAAACTTGAAGGTTCTTCTAATGCGATTGGAATTTTTGATCCACCACCTTCAACTTTTCTGCACTACTGCCTTGACCTACTCTCTCGACTGTCATATGTTCGAACATTGTCCGTTCTTGAAGAACAGTTGAACACAGGTTTTGTGTTCAATCGACGACGGCTGCTTCGAGGAAAGCAGGACAGATGTCAAGGAGCTTCTGGTCCACCAGCATCTCGCGCGCATCTACATACAGAGCTTATCTAGCATCGTCACAGCATGAACCTACTAGTCAGCGGAAACCTACAGACCGTACATCTCATAAAGACTGAATTTCCCATCCTGCATCAACATTGACATCTTCCGCGTGCCTGCTCCCGAATGACATCTCAAACAACGAGTCTTGGGAAACCACGCGACTTCAAAAAGGCCTGGTGAAGACAAAACTCCATAGCGGCAAACATCGTGGGGTAGAAATGTGCCCACGTTGTCTCAACGCCAGCCAGGAGGCTTGAAGAACCTACGGGGAAGTGCACAATCCGTGTACGAATTGTCTGACAGCCTCATACACGCTCAAGAGCTGCCACTCAACGTACACGTGTGAATGCTGTCAACACAGGCATCACACCCTGCTACACGCCATGAGCCAGAACGCTGCACTTGTTCCCAAGAGTGCAACTAACCAGTGCACGGTAGACGCCGAAGACTGGGAGAATCGTCTTTCGCCAAGAGATGGACTGATTCTCTGAACCATGGATCTCACAGCTGTGTGGGACGAAGACGTAAGATCCACAGAAGATGTGTACGTCAGAGACATTGTGAGTGACTGTTTATTTGTATTTATTCAATACTCCCACCACAAACATGGGCACCCTTTTGGAACTTTAATCACAATTATCTCTCGCTCGCTACGCTCAAGATTAGGTTCCCCTTTGTTGGGTGGACAGCAACGCCTTGAACTGCAGTGTTCATGACTGCCTGAAGATAGGAACTTCATCAAGGGCGGAGTGATGTACCGGAACGAACCAAACCCTTCCATTTGTGCTGACTGGGCACCTCAAATGCTCCGATTCGCTCGAGACTTCGCTGCCGTTTTTGTATGGACAGCTCCTAATGATACGACAACACCATCAAAGTCCCATTTGTGAGAAAATGACGAGAGCAGCACTATAAATTACCAAACGTTACGACGTAAATCGATTTTAGCGCAGTTATTCCCTTACAAACTGTACTGATCCAAACACCGAATGTTTTTTTCTCAGAAACGGCTCTAACAATTGTGATTAAATGTTTTAATGGACTAACAAGATAATACCATGAAATTCTCATTTGTGGAAAAATGCGAAGAAAGCATTATCTCAGTTTTTGGTTTTTAGAAGCCTCAACAAAATGTAGATGGTAGTCCAATCAAGTACCTAAACGACAAGTTTTCAATTACACTCATGACATATATAGGGGCTACTCCAGAAATTCCGGAATTTCAACCACTGTCGTTTCACTACCAAGTACAGTTTTTTACTTTACTTGGCTCTAGTAAGTAGAAAGGAAAGTTAAAAAATCGGCTGAAAAAAAAGTGGAGTTTTCTTGAGACTCTACCGAGTCCATAGAACACTATTTGGAAAAATGTTCTGTGTGTGTGCCTGTGAACGATTTTTAGAGAAAACGACCTACCAAATCAGCTCAAACTTGATATCTAGCCCGCAGATCATCATGGGACGCCAAAATAAGGGTTTGAGCGAAATCCTTCGAAAATTAACTATAGTTATCATAGTGATCAAAACACCAAATGTTCCTTCTTTAAAACCTATCTAACGATTTTGATTACATTTTTTTGTATTTATAGCTCCCAATATGTTAAATATAACATACAATTCCTATTCTTGGGGAAATGACGAGAGTAGCACAATAAATGACGATTTTAGCGCGGTTTTTTCCTTATAAACTCTCCTGAAATGTTACTGCGAGTCAAAAAAATTGGTGAAAATTGGTGTAATAGTCAAATCCTATAGTTAAAAAACGCTCATAAGGTATACGGGGTTCACTCCAGAAATTCCAGAATTTTAACTACCACCGTTTCACTAACTACTAGTTCTAAACGTTTTACCCAATAACTCTACAAAAGTGATTACTATCCTCTTTAAAAAAAATCTTGTTTACAGCCTCATTAACCATAATACTAATCGCTCAATAATGGTACGGGAATGAGTACGAGCTGCACAATAAATTCCGGAGCGCTACCGCGAAATGTTGTTTGACCAAGTTCAAATGAGTGATTAATGAATTGAGTAAATAGAACGAGACATGGATCACAAGCGCATTGACGTAAAGTCAAGTTTTTTCACCCGATAACCCTGATGATTATTCTTAAAATCATGTTCACAGCCTAATTAATTCTTCGTGTACCATCTCAATAATGATCAGGGCATAAATGCCAGCAGCACAATAAATTGCGGAACTGTCTGCTGCCGTGAAGTGACGTTTGACCGATTTCAAATGAACCGAGTGAAAAATAAATTGAGATGGTAGAAAAAGCCACGGAAACCAGTGAGTTGACGTAGAGCTAAGGAATGTTGTGAGATGCGGCGCATATTCGTACAAGCACCCCCGGTAAATTTGCGTTAGTACAAAAAATTGCGCCTTGTATGTTTCGCCCCACCAAACAGGCCGTTGTCCCCGTATTAAGTCCCACTTAATAAATACGTCACGCCGCAGAAATGCGTCGTTTGACTTGAAATACTCCACAATCGTTCGTAGAGCAGTTCATAAGAAGTATATTGTTAGTTAGTTAGGAGTTACTGATAATTTAATCAAAGCGTCTCGATGAATGACTTTTAACCACTTTATAGCAAGTTTCTGGGCGGCGTGCCAATGGGGGTTACAGTTTTTGACAAACCACTCTTGTAACCCGGATAAAACAATTGCCGAGCTGAACTTGATAAATGTGAAGGTATTTAATTTGCAAATTGGCGTTGATATTTAGCGGCTTATAAAACACTAAATAATTTATGAATATAAACTAAGAGAAAATTAAAAAGCTGTAAGATGTAAAGACATTATCGTCTGGCCGTTGAGTCAGTACTAAAGTCAGTTGGTCGTGGTCCTTATATAGAAAGATAAAGGTTACGGGATGGTGTAGACGATGATGTATTTTCATTTAAAGCGCTCGCCCACAGTATCTCACCAGCCACAGGAGACGGACTCACATAACAGGTACGTTAACTTAAGTAATTTAGCTACTGGAGGATCTAACCCAATCATTTTAAATTCAACTTGAGACCTAATTCCTCCATTCGGCACTTCCTTTTGTTCGGCCAATTGTTTATTATATAACGACTTGAAAGGAATAAACTTATTTTTTCGTTTCATTTCACTCCTCGAATTTTCATGAGGAGCATGTACAGCCTCCAAAGGCGAAGGAACCCGAGTTTCGTTAGAGTAAATAAATAAAACACGATCAATTCTTCCGCCAGCGTCGTCGAAACGGAAAGAGTTGATTCACCGTTGAGAGACAACAAAAAGTAATTATAGAGCTGTAGGCGCAACTGGAGAAAAAAAAAAAAAAAAAAAAAAGCGCGGGCTAAAGAAAAAGGAGAACCTGCAGAGTCTGGCGCGAAGTTATTGGAAGGGAAATAGGCGGAGTGAAGGCGCCGGTACTTACGCACCACCGAAGGATGAAGAAAGAGAAGACGCGATGAAGTATTACTTTGGGTGGGCTCGCACTCGAGGCCACCCACCTGGAAGACTTTCCATATTAAATGGCTACCACTTGTGAGGATTTAGGATCACCTTCGCCTTTTCTTCTTTCATTTCTATTTGTATCCCTCCTCAATTTTATCACGTTTAAACGAATTGAGAAAGCGTGAATTACTGGGACATTAGCTCGTGTACAGATCGCTATGTCGTTCTGTCAAGTGTAGGGATAGGCGAATATGAGTGCAACTACCTAATCAGTCAACTCTGTATTCATCACAACCGAAGCGAAATCTGTCGCTCATTTTCATTTGATCCTTGCGCAAGTAAGTACTGTCCGTTTACTGGATCGAATAGCTCTGAGTTACCATAGCCATTTGATTAAGCTGCAATTCGTTGATTAAATACAGAAATGAACCTTCCTTTGAGTCGGGGACTGAAAAGACACATTGAATAGGCGTGTTGGGCGCAAAAAGGGGGAGGTGAAGTTCACAAGACGCAAGGGCGAAATATAAGCTGAATGATGACACCAGAAGGCTCTAATAGTGCATTGTTTAGTTACTTGAGACGTGATATGATTGTGTTCACGCTAATGGAAGTGTCGGAGTTAACACGACGCAGGGGGTCTCTGAATAGGTGAACTGGTGCGTTCCAGGGGGAGCACTGAGAGCGAGGGCTTAACTGTCCAATTTGTAGCGCATTACTAAGGGGGATAAGTGAGATGAGGGAAGGGAATGAGAAAAAACTCAACTGGGGAAATACGTTGTTGGCTTGGGGCACAAAGTTGAAAGAAAGAGAATGATTGACGAAAGTAGCGACCTCAGCTTCCAGACAGAGCAACTCGGCATGATTTGAACCCAACAGCCGTAATTCGAAAAATAAACAAGAGTGGAAGCTGCTCGCATCGCATTGCGTCTTTTCATGTGACTGTGAGGGCACACTGGGGTCAAATTTGTCAGCAACTCAAACTCAACGTAACAAGCTCAGTCTCTTCCTATGCCCACCCAACCCACGCTGATGAATTGAGGCCGTTGGCACACCTGCGGCTTGAGGCAGATGGCATTGTCCTGCCACATCACAGTTGATCCCGTGCAAATCCACAACCTCTGCCGCAAGCGTATTGTACCGGGGGCGTAATAAATCGTTAAATTAGACATGTCGGGCACCGGTTCCAATCAAATCAAGTTCAAATGAGCTATTTTCAAGGTGAACAGAAAGCAATAATAAGTAAGGCTCGCGTACCAGAATAGAATGTTGGGTAAGGACTCACCTCTGAAGTCTTCAAACTGACGAAACATCCCCGGCGGGAGTGCGTAGGTTTGACGAAAACGCCGGAACATCTTACCGCGCACTGAGTAAAGGTATGTCCTCGGACCGGTGGAACAGGCACTTAATTTTGGCGAATAGCGGAACACGAAACACGACCGCGCGCTGTTGTCACCAAACTTCAAACATTTAATTGATAAATCGGAATTTTTAGTTATTGAAACGGGTTTCTCCAAGGTCGTTTGAAATGATTAAACGATCAGAATGAACAATTTCGGGACTGAACATCGTCTTAAATGAACCAACCATTTTTATCTGCCTACGTTTGTTGGGGTTCACGAGCGTACTAGCCTATTTATCAAGAACTAGTTGGTCTGATGATGCACCTAATTGACTTGATTTGCAGGAGATACTTCCACTTTTTTAAGTCCTCTTCAGATTTGTACGGTTCAAGGGCTTCTCAGTCCAAAAAAACACTGTTCGCTAAAAGCTCTGTGTGCCTGTGAACGCAATTGGGAGAAAACGATTGAAACTAATCGGCTCAAATGCCATATTTAGCTTAGGTTACTACAGAGCGCTGAAATAACGGCGCGAACAAAACCGGTTCAAAACTAACTATAGTTATCATAGTGATCAAAACACTAAATTTTATTTGTCTCCAAAATATCTGCAACGATTTCAATTACATTTTCAGTATGAACATCTCCGAATAACTGAAATGATAATTTTATCTAAATTGTCCCGTGAGTTCCTTCAAGTAATGGAATTCAACACTATTCACTATGATTTCACTATTGTCCATCTGGACGCAGTCTTGCATCTTTGAGACCCGTCCTATTCGACTCAGCACCAAAACATACCTAGGAAACGATACCGAACACGACGTAAATGCAATAAAAACACACCCCATCGTTTTTGGCTAATTTTTTAACCACTTTTTTGCTGATAACAACCATCGGTTTCGTCCTATCGGATTTCCGATGAAAATTTTGTGTGAAAGAACGAATTTTTTAGATCAAGTTATAGGCAGGATATGGCCCGAAAGGTAGGCATCGCAGATTTGGAATCCCCGTATCTTGAAACGTAGTGTAAACTATAAAACGATTTCCTGACCAAAGACCGAAAACATAGGTGCATTATTCAGATGTTGTTAGTCTCACGATCCTCTTGTACACGGATGGTAACTCAATAAAGGTTGTGGAATAAGTAGGAGTGACTCAATAAATTTTGGAAACTGGAGATCCACCAGTTTTTGCGTTGTTATAATATAAATGAAAAACAAATTTGATTACCTTCCACAGTGAATAATCGCTAAATGGGCTGAAGAAAGTTTTGAGATGAGCCGCACCAAATATTTGCATTTAAAATACACGCCTAACCTGTAATCATTCCTCATTTTTGTTCCTACTTATTCAAAAATGAGCTGTGGTAGAGCATTTCGGTTAGTATTAGCAGCTGTTATTGTTCAGGACCACAGCAGACCAAACTAACAACAAAGGAGTTCAAGCTGGACGAAATTTGTCCTTCAATTGGAACCATTTAATTGGTCCTCTAACAAATTCAGTGTGAGTGAATGCTCAGATGACATATCATTGCACCAGAATCATTTTATTACGAACTATCCAAATTGAAATCATAACCTTCACGTTTCTTTGAACTGCCGAAATGAACCCCGTATTATCCTCCGCCTTTTGGGCGTTTCAAGTACGCAAAGTTTACGAAACAATTCGAGACAAAATGAAAAGCAATTATACAACTCGTATTATTAAGTTAAAGGCCGTTCCCCGGCTGCAAAACGGTCTGTATTTGGCGAGCGGTAACCGCGACGCGAGTCAACTTTTAACCGCTACGACTCTGTTTTGAAGACTTCGCGGTTTGTTATTTTGTTTTAATCGTAAACCACCTCGGTGAAATCCGCTATATTGTATAGTAAATCTGAAATCGGCGATCATTTATGATCGTTTTAAACGACGAATGTGAGCGTTTGGTGAAACCTCCCGGTGACTCGACTTCCGTTCAGAGCGGACTGAGGCAGTTGACGAGCCGGAGCCCGGTCGTGGGTGGTGAAGGGGGGAGTCGACCCGCTGAGGAGAGCAGCTCGCGGAGCTAACTACGCTCCGGACGCTCAAATTATTAGTTAATTAGTATTTTTCACTTGTATGTAACAAAAAATAGACACAACTGACTGAAAAAAGAGTAGAGTGCTCCCAACAACTCTTCTCCTCAATAAATATCTCCACAAAAATACGGCAAACCGAGATTTAGCCCTAAAAAGCCAAAAACAGATTTTGTGCGCTTTTTGGCAAAACGGCTCCTACGATTTTCACCAAATTCACTGAATCTTTTTAAATAATCAATACCTACATATTGTTCTGAATGAATGTTCCCCTGACAGTCCATTGAACAGAGATAAAAATAAAAATGTGTCGAACATAATGATTTTTTGAACATTTTCACAACTACCAAAGTAACTTACTGTGCTCGATTAACTCACGGAGTGTCTTTTAGCAACTTATACTCACACTTTGTATTTCGTAATTATTTCTGTATCTATGCGTTGAACGGAGATATAAGCCATGATAGGACGGAAAACAAGATTTCTCGAATAATAATTTATCGTTTTTTTTCTTCAGTTTCCTCGAAAACGGCTCTAACGATTTCGATCATACTCACTTAGTACTCTCAACCGTCTAGCACCGACATTTTTGTTCTAAATAAATGTTCCCGTAGAACGAAGATATAGCGTCCGTTTAGGTTGCAGGTCGTCGAATTTACGGGGGTTGCGAAAAGTTGTGCGTTGCTACGCACGAGATATTTTTTGACACGATTACTATACTTGCCTTACCCTTTGCGTCGCAAGGAAGGAAACAAAAATTGACGACTGAGGATAGTTAGGGCAATATTTGCCGAAAAACGTGTTTCCAAGGGCTGGAGTTACTTAACCTAAAAATATCTGGTGCGTTGCAACACACAACTCTCCTTAGCTCTACGTCAATTCACTTTGTACATGACTTTTTGTCTACTTACTCAATTCATTTATCATTCAGTTCGTTTGAACTTGGTCAAACTACACTTTATGGCAGCTGGAAGCGGTAGCCCTTACAGTTCTGGAGTTTGTTGTGCTGCTCGTACTCATTCCCAGAGCATTATTGAGCATTTGGCACACAGAGAATTGATGAGGCTGTGAACACGATTTATTCGAAGAAGAATAGTAATCACTTTGGCAGTTATTGGGTAAAAACTTTAAGAACTGGTAGTAAGCGAAACGGTGGTAGTTGAAACTCAGGAATTTCTAGAGTGAGCCCCATGTATCTCATGAGCATTTTTAAACACTGACCCCATACGTAAAGAATTGAACTACAATACCTCTTTTTTAACATTTTACTAACATTCCAGCGGAGTTTGTAAGGAAAAAACGCGCTAAAAGCGCTTTTCGTCGAAAATTTTGATAATTTATGGTGCTGCTCTCGTCATTTTCCCACAAATGGGAATTTTATGGTATAATTGCCGTATTGAGAGCTATCAATATAAAAAATGTAACCAAAATCGTTAGAGCCATTTTTGAGAAAAAAAAAAAAACTTGGTGTTTTGATCACTAGGATAACTATAAATAACGTTCGGTGCATTTTGCTCATACCCTCTTTTTGGCGTCTCATGGTAATCTGCGGGCTAGATATCAAGTTTGAGTGGATTTGGTATGGTGGTTCTCTCTAAAGATCGTTCAGAGACACACAGACCATTTTCCCAAATAGTGTTTTTCGGACTGAAACGTAAAGATCTGAAGAAAACTCAATTTTTTTTTTCAGCCGATTAGATAACTTTCCTTTCTACTTTGTAGAGCCAAGGATAGTAACAATAGACAAATTTAACAACAAAAAAAAACAATATAAGCCCCCTTGGTGGCTCATTTGCCCACTCACTGCGGCACTTCCCCACCCCTCTCCACTTTAGGTAGCACAAACTAAAAACAGGTTCGCTGATTAAAGTCGTGGGACGGACGCGGAGAGGAGGGAAGTTGTGTGATGCGTCGCACCTGATATTCATTCTATTCGCGATGGCGCCCTTGCTCACACTGATTATTGCGTTTTGCTGCTTTCGAGTTCAAATTATAAACGTCTCCGTAATACGATTTCGAGTAACTGAGTACTGCGAGTAGTTTTTCGGCTCCAATACCCACTCCCATTTATTTTTCGTGCTTAGCATTCGTGTTTTGTAGCGAGCGTTAAAATTGAATCATTTCAAACGCCGAACATGTTCAAAGAAGGTCGTACGTTCCATTTTGCGAGTTCCCGATAGTAAAATAAAAACTCCTCTAAATGTTTCCTGACAAATCCTCTTCTAGAGACCTGTCACTAAGATTAATGCGTTAGATAGTCAAAAGTAGCCCCCGAATCACCATACCTCTGAAAAGGGACATCGTTACTTCTTGATAATAAGACAGCTTGCCGAGTCACTGTAACTTGAGCGCCCTCCCGTTCCGAGAGGGTTTCTTTCTATTCACCTATGAGATCTTAGTGATGAGGAGGCGTAACCTCCGTCGCTTTTAGAAATACGAAATATATCAGGTTTATCGCTTTAATGATAATTTATTGTCGTTCCGTGCGTTTCTCAAGTGGAGAGCAAAGCGTCTCTCATGCGTTTTTGAAAAATGTGGTAGTACGGTGCGGACTCATCTCGAGCACCCTGGTAAGCAGTAGGGATGCGAGTTGTCGTCCAAATTAGTCATCTAGGAGACTAAGCTCACTGGTTCATATGAAATCGTCTTGGATTACACTGTTTCTTAATGCAAGGTGCGATAGAGGTTTCAATATGAATAACTTCCACTTTGCAGCACAGGTTTGGGAGCATGTGAAGGCCAAACTATGATGATAATGGTTGCACGCGAAGCCCTCACAAGAGAGGAGAAAAAACTGACTTTCTTGCTGAAACAGTCAGCTATTCGATACGTGTTTTACTACTGCAGGTCGCTGCTTCCCCAGTCTATCACAGACCACATTCTTTCATCTCTCATCTGAGTTTCAATTGGTCGATTATCGAGACACTTAGAGCGGGTTTATCAATTCTTCGGTTAAAACTCCAAATAGCTAACCAATGGCTAAACGTAGCCGGCGATTGTAACTAATAGAAGTTTCAATTGCGTTTATCTAATCGGAGTGGTAACGGGGGGGGGTGTAAAGGGCTCCTGCATGGGTATCCTCTTGAACATAGCGGGTTTTCATCGTACCTTGTGCAAAATGACACTGAAAGAACATGCCTTCACCCTCATATATCTAATTCCCGGAGAACCAGAGTAAGATGAGATAATAACAGTGCTGCGCCAACATTATGGGTGAAGGACAAGAATATCTACTCATGAGTAGACTTAACACAAAACTGCAGGGTCTTAAAGAGGATCTAGCTACGTTTGGAGTAAACCTAACGGTCTTGGCTCGCCAGGGCCCAACCAAGAGGTTCAACCATAGCTGTTAAAGCGCTCGCCTTACAACAATTCTATGAGGGGATACGTAATGACAGACTTTGGGAGTTGGTTCATGGTTTTCCTGCAACAACAGTGCGCGCTGCTTTGGCCCATGCTCAGAGGGTTGAAGCAAAATTACTGAGTGCTGGAAGCATTCACCCTACTATTCGCAGCTTCACTAGTCAAGCATCGACATGGGGTGGTCAGACTGTTGATCCTACAGATCCACTGCAGGAATGTGAGGTTATGGCATGTAATGGTTTGCGGTGGAGGAGGCAGGAGGTGGCAACACTGACCGCCACCCGTGCAGTTCGCCGCTGTTCATATTAGCGGTGGAGCCACGTTTCATCATCAGAACGGCTACCAACTTCGCAGACGAATCGTCCCCTTTTCCTAAGCCAGTGAATAAGTTCTTAAACATCCCTTTATATTGTGTGAAGTAAGGTAAGCAATCAGAGCTTGGTGTTTCATTTTCCCCATTGTCCCTTTATTATCATCAATACAATCCAAGCATAGGTTATTTATTTCATTCTAAAAGGAGTTCATTTCATTTCGAGTTTTTCCTGATTAAATTCAAGTAGGTCTTAATCGCTTTATAAATTCATATCCCATTACCTTCTTGAGAACCATCATTTTGATGAAACGTGGCTCCACCACTAATATAAACAGCAGCGAACTGCACGGGTGGCGGTCAGTGTTGCCACCTCCTGCATTCCGCCGTAAACCATTACAGGCAGTACACCAACGTGATCAGGTTCATAATAGCCTTGAGCATGACGAGTGGACGGGTTGGAATGGCCAATGCCAAAGGGCTAAAGGAGACTATTGGAACTGTGACTGCGGTGGGCATTGGAACAGAAATTGTCGTCGAAGAAAGGAGAAGAGGCACCAGCGTCTACCTGCAAGTATCACCAGTCGTTGGGAAACGCATCAGTACCAGTTTAGAGAGAGGAAGCTTGGTGCTTAGAGAATACTCCCTCAATGAGTCATCCACGAATTTACAGGGTGGAGAAATGTGCACCATGGTTGTTGACACAGGAGCAGGAGTTACTGTAGTTCAAAACGATATTGGAGTAGCCATGAGAAGTGATAATATTGATTTTATTATCTTCATTGTTGTTATTATCAATATGGATGCAACCACAAAAGGAAAGACTTCAAAATCACATATCTTATTTATCGTGATTCAAAGTTAGGTTAACGCAAAGTCCGTTTCCTCATCACAATGACAGTCCCTGAACCATCGGAGAGAGTTATATCAATCTTCTGTCACGGAAGTTGAGGTTTTGCTATCATGCAAGAGTCAGGCTCTTAGCTCAGCATCCACCAAACCCAGACCTGTGCAGGTACGACAGGCTTTTTTGGTCTCTCGGTGGAAAGCTGTTGCCCATGTTTAATTGTGCTGAGGTATGACCACCTGGAGTTCTTATTCTGGTTTCCGCCTGAACTATTTATCTGGAGGGATCAACTGTGACGATGTTTTTTTGCCATAACTTTCTTCGCAAACTAGGCGAAACGGTTATAGGCTTCCTTAGTAGCAGTCAATGCTCGTAGGTTTGGCGGCTCTTCCAATAACCATCGCTCACTTTTGTAGTAACTACAATGAAGCAGCCTGTGGATTCTTGTTTCCTCCGCACTGGAGGCGCAAGAAGTGGAGCCGCGCATTGAAGTTGCCTTGTCGCGTAAGGAACTGGCTCGTCGAGTGGTCTGGCTCCACCCACTCTCACTCAAGACGGTTACAAATGTTAGGGAAAGCTCATATGTGTCACACGCCTTTCATGAGTGTTCCCATCTCGCTGGCCATTCCTGTACTGCCCATTCATTGGTGGCGGCAAGTTCTCGTTCAGTGGTGAGATCTGCTCGACATTCAGGCCTCAGTGCTGGAAGCTACTGTTTCACTCTCCACTTGTCAACCATGCAACCAACGGCCAAGTCAACCATTAACCGACCAGTGAGCACCCAGAGTGACTTGGTTTTCCACTGGAGCGGTGCTCTCTGGGATTGGGCTTATTCTGCACAAGCCGAAGTAATAGGGCTCTTGAGCTTGGGCCTTTTTCCAAGTGCGTTCGTTTGACCCAATGATTTCGGATCCTTTTTCACGTTATGCCGCGGGGAAGTCAGAGAACATCAGTCGGTTCCTCCTCCAGACAAAGGGATTAAGTTCGGTTTAACTTCCAACGACAACGGATTTCCCCTTTTGGACTTTCCAAAATGTCCTTCCCCCTCGATTTACCTCCTTCTCCAACACACACCGCTCTTCCCAGATACACTCGTTTCCCTATGCTCACACAACAACTCCTCTACCAACTCTCGGGCAGTCACAGCTCTTCTCACTGTCTCCCTTCGCTACAGTTTCCCCACACCAGTTCACACGTATTCCGAGTCGCCCTTATATACTCAACCTCATTCAATATTCATTTCACGTGCAATACGCCCTTCTCTCCGCTCACGGTTCCTTTTTATTTTATTTAAGCTCCCCCTCTCATGCACCCAACAGGGCCAATACTCTCCCAAATACTCTCTCAATCACGCCTAGATAGGTGGTTTTGTACATAAGGAATGCGTCACAGTAACACACTCCCCAAGTGGCTTTACTAGTTGCTTGCAGTGAGACAAACCTGGCAATGGTTGTGCGTATAAGAGACTGGAAGTGTTGGCTGAAGCCCCACCTCTCACCAATAATGACTCTTGAGACTTGATCGCACCATTGGGTGACAGTTGGAAGCACTTGATGGGTGTTCAACTCGATTTTGTGGATCGGCTGTGCACGGATCAGCACAGTTAGGTCGTACGTGTTGACTTATGGCTCTATCAGGCTCCTGAGAAGACCTCTGGGTTCCTCATGCTTCGTGTTGTGGGAAGAAACATTTTTGTAATTCGGGAACATTTCCATTTGCGTTTGGTTTTTTAATAATTCGGGGATTATACACGCACGAGTCTTTAGTGTAATAATTGAAGAAGAAGTTGTATCTACATGATGATACAATAAACCCAATATTAGATGGTAACGCCTTCATCTCCGTTTTACGAAGCCGAAAATGGCATGAATCCTCCCCTTTGGGCAGCACCAAGAGCCGGATTAGTTGATTGAATGCAAATGCCGACTCAACGAGGTCACAAGGGACCCATCGGCCAGTACCCCAGTTGCTCCGTGTGTGGTAGAGAATCTTTGACAGGCTGAATCATAAGGGGATCGCTGAAGCCTTGTCGGCTCCAAAGGAACACGGACACGGCTCGTCCGCGGCAGCTCCCGGACTCCCAATTTAATCAATCAATCCTTCTTCAAGGCATAAGCGACATGTGAACAGTTGCCGAGAGCTTGTAACTTTCGCTCGGAGATCGTGATATGTGGCTTCAGGAGGTTTCTCTGGGGTCCAAGTAAAGGTCACCTTATTAGAAGCTAATATTAATTTCAAAGCCGGCACTTCCCTCGACGCGTCCGACAGCCGTGTTATCTGGATTCAGAGATGAAATGGAAAGGAATGAGTCGGGTTGTAGATCGCTGTCGTGATGAGTTTCGAACGTTGAGGCACCGCAAATAAAAAAAACTCGCCCGTTTCATTAAGTTGAAAGCGCATTCAGAATTACTTATTTACTTTACATAAAACCCGCCTACAGAACTGATACGAATTCCGTGTAAATGAATAAAGAAATTATTCTGCTTCGGACATCCACAGTTCGTCCCACTAGATGTTTGGTACATGTTTCTGGCTCTCTCCGTCTACCACAACCTGATTAATCGTTGAGATTCCCATCTAGGCTCCACATCATGTTACAACTGTACGACCACGTCAAAATGTACTTAATTTACATAAACAGAAGAAGCCCAGTAAAGCGGAAAAAGCAGGAAGAAAGCCCAAACGACTTGGTATCAAATTACCGTTGGTTACAAAAGAAGTAGGCAGAAGGAAAAGCTGATGAAAAATCCTAAATCAAGGACTGGCCGGGAAAATAACGCACAGGGCACTTCTGTGGTGTTTACTGATGCGTAAAGTCCACGCTACCGCAATGAATCGTCACTCATTTTTGGAAGTTGGACAGTATTCACAGCCAACAAACCTCCTGCAACGGAGTTGTAATTTGTCGATATTTGTAATTGACAATTTGTTATTTCATTGTGCTGCTCTCATACCTTTCTCATGAGTCAAAAGTGTATAATACCTTTACATAGTTTTGACCGGTTGGCTCAACAAATTTAATCGAAATTCCTTACAGCCGCTGTTGAGGATAGAATTATTTTGGGTTTAGTTCACAGTAATAACTATTATTGGGCGCATGAGAGGGTGAGAGTTGAAGATCGAAATACGAGAACCCTGCAAATTATTACACAATGGTTCATTATTCTCATGAACAACTTGACCTAGTATTACTGCTCCGAGACCCATCCCATTCAATTCAGCATCGAATACTAGTAAACCATACGAAACCGGACCTGACTACAATGGAACTACGGAAACTAAATATTCCCCCGGCGCCAGGCTCCTGTAAACGTCTGTAGGCATTTATGATTCGATGGAGGAGTGTACGGAGGAAGTGGCCTTGGTGCCCCGTCGGGCAAAAAGAGTCGGAGAAATTCGAACCTGTTGCAAGTCGAAAGGGTGTTGCGAGTCGACGGGTGGGTGATTGAGTTTGATATAACGGGAGGAAGAGAGGGAGGGAGTACTAACGACGAAACGTTGACTTCCGCTGTAGTTCCCACGTTATAGTGCGTTCGATAATTTTTTTAACCATTTTTTGCCCATAACGACCATGGGCTTTGTCTGATCAGATTGCCGAGATGGTGGGCAGAACTAGATACCAAATGGGATTTTTGTGCGAAAGAACGAATGTTTTAGACCACGTTAAAACGGCCTGGATGGCGGACGGGGTACGGGGGACGGAGGATGGCGGACGGACATTGCAAATTTGGAATTTCCATGTCTTGAAACGTAAAGTATCAAAGTTTGAGGGGGGGTTGTAAAATATTTTTCGTGACCGAAAACATAGGGTTATTATTCAGAATGAATAATAAACCAAAACTCGGTGAGCGTGAGGAGGACTGTGTTATGTGCAATGAATTGAGTGGAGTTTGAGTACAAGGGGACGACTTGTAATATGCGGAAAGTGTATCGGAAGGCAAGAGCAAGCTGTATGGGCGGAGAATAGTGTAGGGGGACGAGTGACTTTCACGAGAGTTCGTAGGTGAATGAATTTGGGAGTAGCTGTCCGTTGTGGAGGGGGATCTGAAATTGAGAAGAGGGAAAAACCACTTCAGGGAAATACCGCGGTAGTGGAATTCCCACAGGTAACGGGGGGGCCAAGGGGAGACAATGACTTTGCCGTTAGGGAGGTGCGAGCATTCCGAGGTGAAAAACCCCAGACTGATTCGGCTGGCGTCAAACAACTATAAAATACTTTACTACGAAGGGCTAAGGAATGTAAAAAGACATTAACTGTGCCTGATATAAGTTTTTTGACTAGTAATACTGACTTCATAACGAGAAGAACGGAGAATGGGAAGGAGAATTTGTATGTGAAACTGAGAAGTGGAAATCATTTCAAGAGCACCACAACATGGCCCGTCGTCGGCACCATGAGAAGGATTCCGCCTTCAGTTCAATTTCAAGAGCTCCATTCCGAAAGTGGTTCCTCTTGTCTGGATGTCAATTCCACCGCTATTTTTGCGGAATATGAACGGTGTATATATGATATGATTACTTACTGTATACCCCATCGTATAGGTACATAACTGCAGTACCACCTGAACAGTTACTAACGTTTGAGCGGAGTTTATAAGGAAAAAAAAATCCGCCAAAATCGATTTCCGTCGAAATGTTTGGTAATTTATTGCGCTGCCCTTGTCATTTTCCCGCGGATGGGAATTTCATGGCATTGTTGTCTCATTAGGAGCTGTCCTTACAAAAAATTTAATCAAAATCGTTTAAACCGTTTTGAGAAAAAGAATTATTCGTGTTTTGATCACTATAATAACTATAGTTAGTTTTAAGCGGATGTTTCTCAAACCCTTAAATAGGGTTATGAGCAAAATTCGCTTATGGTGACCTGCGGGCTAGATATCAAGTTTGAACTGACTTGGCTCAGCCGTTTTCTCTCAACCGCGTTCACAGACACACACAGACCATTTTCCCAAATGGTGTTCTTAGGATTCATTGGACTACGAATCCCCGCTGAGAAGTGTTTTCCTTGTGACACACAAATTCCTTCACCAACCTCAAACACCTTCAACATCTATAAGATAGATTAGATGAAACCTGTGCATTTTCAATATCAGGGGAAATTTAATGTATTTCATTTATACTTAGTGTACTTTTTTACATTTTACTTAATACTTTTATGCACTGCATACAGTGGCAACTCTAGCTCGTCACCACTGGTTCGCCTACGACGAGCAACATTTATTCAAATTGGGATGCTAAGCAGTACCTATTGTATACTTTTTGTTGAAGAACAAAAATGTCGCTCGCTCTCTCTCTCTCTCTCTCTCTCTCTCTCTCTCTCTTTCTCTCTTTCTCTCTCTCTCTCTCTCATTGCACGTCTGAAACGTAGAGATCTGAAGAGAACTCAAATGTTTTTCAGCCAATCACATAACTTTGTTGAGCCGAGCTAAGTAAAAAACAGCCGGAAATAAAAAACAATAATAATAACAATAAAAATGCAACACGCTCTTTTGGCTGTGTGTAGTGGTTTTCTACTGTAGTAGTTTGTGTCTGGGCCCAATATATTTAATGAAACAAGAACTCATGAACCTTACCTCAGATATCAAATAAATAAAATAACCGTTCTTGAGGAGAAAACCCGGAAATGAAACTAAGAACGCAATAAGACTCATTTTGAATTTAATCGAATGAATAGAAATGAAATAAATGAATCGAACTCCTTTCAACATTTAATGAAAGTAACCTAATTTGCTCGGATCGTGATTAAAGGCAATATCGGGACGAGGGGTTAATAAACAGGGATTTGCTCACTTTTATCCAACAATATTCAAGTGAGGGAGGAAAACACTGAAATTAAAATATATGGATGATAAGTTAGAAGCTCGATTAGTACGCCGAAGGGTGTGTGTGTGTGTGTGTGTGTGTGTGTGTTTGTGTGCCTCGCAGGTAAGCCACACGCCCTTCCCCAACAGAGCGAGCGGAATTAGGGGCTTCCTACACGGCGTGAAGACTAACTAAAGCCGGTTTTTTGGACTAACTGTTCTCGGACCATTCTAGAACTATACACATGAACGTTTCCATTCGAACAGTCTCATAAATTATCGACGTGATGGTCACTGAAGGTCGTGACACTGGGCAAATCTTGAGCACCACCAGTTTCTACGTGGAAAGTTCAGCTAACGAAGTTTCCTTGAATATAAACCGACATATCTGAATGATGCTGTGGAAAATTGTGTGATGCTTCGAACATACATTTTCTGTATAAGTACCGCCGAGTCTGATTGGGCGTAATAATATAACACAAGCCAATAAAATGTGTCTCATCCTTTCAATTTCTGATGATTCCGTTGAACGTTGTAGAATGATAACCATCTGAGATGAGATGGAGCAGATTTTTTTTTTTTTTTTTTTTTTTTTTCGTAGCAAGGGCAAGAAAAGCTTAACGCGGTCGCCGTGACTAAGCGGATATGTGAGGCACTCAAAATAGAGTTCTTTCTCTCAGGAAACAACAGGTGCAAAAACATGGACCCTCCCTTTTAGACAACGGCCAGGATTGATGAGCTTCTGATTAGGGGATTGTCATCGAGAGTTGACTTGAAAGATGACGCTGAGGGCCTCCAAGGGCCTCCAAACCTCGGATGGAGAGGCCCCCCTGCGGGGGCGAAGCATGATTTGTCGTCGTCTACCACAATTGAGGTATTCGAAACTCTGGAGCTAAATGGCGAAAAGGGCGTTTTCCCTTGTGGGCAGAGGCTGCGGAATTGATGATGTTGAAACCCCGGAGGAAACCAAACAGGAAAAGCGTCGTAAATGACCCGCTCGTCGAACATCCTTCGCCACTCCTAGAGTGGTTCCGTTACGAAGCAGTTTTGTCTCAAATGCCATCCGTATCCTGAACACGGCCCTCAGGACAGTTTTGTCAACCTTCCACCAATAAGGAATCGTTATCATAATAATGCTTTATACATTTCTCAGCCATAATCTTCCTCGCAGATTAGGAAACAGTTTAAGCATTGCTTGGTACTTCAATCCCGTCGCTCACTATTGTATAAGTTACGAAGAACTTGGACAACATTTCTTGTTTTCGATAGAATGCCAGAAGACCCCGGAAAAAACAGTTCCTTTTTCAATTGCCATTTTTTGGTCGCACACAAAATGGCCAAGTCAACGGATAACTAGACAGTAGGTTTATGGAATGAGTGGTCAACAAGAGTGGAGCTTGCTGGTACTAGCCCAGTAGTCTCTTTTGATTTGTTGACAATAAGTGGTTGTCCTCGTACGTGGGCATTGCGTTTCAGTAGCATACACCATTTTAGTGGCATTTAGTGGCCTTACTAGTTGTTTGTAGCAAGAGAATAGAGAGAAATTATCATTCACGGATGGAGATAGTAGACGAGAGCGAAATGGATGGAATTTTAATGCTGATTACTCGGTATGCACAAATGTGATGGAAATGGAAGAGTGAAGGTTCAGAATCACATGCGAAGACTCTACTGGGGCTTTGCCTCCTGGATAGTTTCCTCTCTCGGCAACTGAGGGACTCCTATCACTCTGGGGCGGGGAGGGGGTGTGAATGACGTGTTCTGGAAAGGGCCACATGGAGCGCAATCGATTACAAGGTTCATCAGTAATTAACACAGGACTGGCCGAAGATGGACTTGCAGGTTGTTTGGAGTGGGGAAAAGGGCGACGGATGGGGATTTTTGCGGTTTAAGCGAATCAAATGAATAGATTGACGGACAGGGGCTTTTGGGATGTATCTACACCATAGGAAGCCCCCGCTTAAACGCTGATAGCCCTCCGTCAGCAAATCTGGTGATGGTTGTCCCTTCTAGAGGGTGCAGGTGTTGGATGAAATGCTAGGTCTCCATGTATTAACCTGAGGTACGTACCCTGTTTCTCTAAAACGAGCCTGCGGCCGCCAATACGAATTGATGGCTATTTAGTTTCGCTTTGAAGAGAACGAGATGTGCCTTTTCCTTCTCCCACTGGCAGCTTGCCGCGCTCGCACAACCAGAATACATGTGTAAGACGAGTGCTCCAGGTCCTGAGACGGGTGGTGACAATACCTAGCCCTGCTGCCTTTATCTTTCTCCTTCCACACGAAATAAAGCGATCTCCCAGCACCTACGCTTGCCCTCATTCACCACATATGAAAGGGTGTCAGGTTCTATGGGACCTGAAGTGCGCTCCCCTTTAGACAGGTAGTTGTGCCTAATGGGTAGGCCTTTTAAGTGGCTGGTCCTCTCAGAGCCCTGCCACTTCCTTATGGACGCAGTTTTCCTGGCCTGCAGGCCCCCGTCAGCGACATGAAAAGTGAGAGTTGCATAAAATTACTCTCGCCACGCCCCCAACAGACACCTCATGGACTGGCCTGTCTTGGCCAGTAGAGGCTGAGCCGAGTGGGCCTCCGTTACCCATTTTTATTTCTCAATCTTAGGGGTTACCTTTGAAGTTAGATTCCTTCCCAGCTGGAAGGGAGCCCTGCGACATATTCGCACATCTGACCCCGCCACAACCAGAACTTTTTTTTGCCCAGGGCATACGGGACAAGGTCCCTTTGTCACTGCGGCCACACATGGACCTATTGTGACGCTGGCCCTTTCTTAGTAGAAGGCGTCGTACATACCCGCCCCCCTTAGGAAGCCGAGAATGTCCTTCAACGCAGATTCCGCTATAATGTGGGGCTTGGTAGTCCCCTGAGCACATTCGACGCGTTTGGCTGCTAAGGCAGAGCAATACAACCAGAACTTGAAGCACGCAATAGGATTTGACTTTGATCACTTATCACAGTCTAGATCCAGGCACATATCTCACTGTCAGGTGCTGAGAAGGCGAACACAATGGCAAACACCCTTTACTCAAACAGCGGCACCATTGTGACTTTTCAGTTCACAATATTAAGCCTGTAACTCTTTTATACGTGACATTCTCCAATTCAACTCCCAGGGGCATTGGGTAAGAAGGCCAGCATGGTCTCCTGTGGCTGTTCGCTAAACTTCACGACAAGCCTTCACCAGTTAAAGCAAAAAAATAGGTTTTCTAGTTATGTGGGCCAGGGATTCAGGTAGCGATATCACTGGGTGTGCTGGGGGCAGTTTCCAAGTAGAGCTCTTCGCTGTGGCAGTGTGTGTGCAGCACCTCCTGCGTACGGGCCTGAAGCGGGAAAGAATATACTTTACGTCGGACAGCCAGGCTGCACTTTAGGCCCTGGCTTCCCTTATACCATGACGTCAGGGCTGGTGCCTGACTGGCCTGAAGACCTTGGCAAAGGAAAACACATTAACACTGTGTTGGGTGCCAGGTCATGCAGGAATGGAAGGGAACGTGAAAGCCGATAAACAGGCGAGAAAGGGATCTGTGCTTACCCCGGTGGATTCTGAGCCTTTAATAGGGACCACCAAGAGCCACTTGATCAAGGAGGTTGGTAGGTTGGAGGAGAAGTAATAGAAAGAAGATAGATACGGGTGCTATGCTGCCTGTTTACAGGTTACTGTCCACCAAGGTACCGCCAGGTCAAGATTGGCAAGATTCTGCGAGTTCGGGCTGGAGACGGCGGAGCATGTACTGTGTACGCGTGAGGGGCTGGCTGCAGCACGCCTCAGAGTGCTTGGGGTTCATCATCTGTGGCCGGAGGAGGTTAGGGAGATGGACCTCAAGATTGTCTTGCGTTTTGTGCTGGAGACAGTGGAGCATGTACTGTGTATGCGTGAGGGGCTGCCTGCAGCACGCCTCAGAGTGCTTGGGGTTCATCATCTGTGGCCGGAGGAGGTTAGGGAGATGGACCTCAAGATTGTCTTGCGTTTTGTGCTGGAGACAGTGGAGCATGTACTGTGTATGCGTGAGGGGCTGCCTGCAGCACGCCTCAGAGTGCTTGGGGTTCATCATCTGTGGCCGGAGGAGGTTAGGGAGATGGACCTCAAGATTGTCTTGCGTTTTGTGCTGGAGACAGTGGAGCATGTACTGTGTATGCGTGAGGGGCTGGCTGCAGCACGCCTCAGAGTGCTTGGGGTTCATCATCTGTGGCCGGAGGAGGTTAGGGAGATGGACCTCAAGATTGTCTTGCGTTTTGTGCTGGAGACAGTGGAGCATGTACTGTGTATGCGTGAGGGGCTGCCTGCAGCACGCCTCAGAGTGCTTGGGCTTCATCAGCTGTGGCCGGAGGAGGTAGGGAGATGGACCTCAAGATTGTCTTGCGTTTTGTGTGAGAATGGTGAGGACGTATTGTGGACGCCGCATCAGAGAACACCAGCTCCAGAGGAGCAGGGGGAACATAAGGGGCTCATGCTCACCCACACAATAGGCCTAGTTGTGGCCGCAGCCGGTGCCACTAAGCAAATTGAAAAAAAAAGAAAAAGGTTTTCTAGTTTCAGTAAGCCTCAACGCGTTAAGGTGTGATGGGAAGTGATAAAATAAAAATATTGCCGTACTCTCGTGACTATAAACCAAACAACAGCTTAAAATGGCGGGCAGAAGTGGTAAATCGTCCGTTCACGACGTCGAGCGCCTAAAACCGGCCGGTCGAAAATTACCGTCGATTTATTTCAAACGACGTTAGTGAAATCTGACGTCGCCGTTTAACAAGCAAAAACCCCGGTTTAATAATTAAACTTCGATTGAAAATGTTCGGTGGAACCGGCTCTAAATTATGGAAGTCGTTCGTGAAGGAAGGCGCCGACGGATTTAAAGAGGCGAAGAAGTCTTCGGGAAGGGGCACGTACCATTTCACCTCCGACGCGAAGAAGTTTCCAAGAACGCGGAATTATCCGAAGAACTTGACAAATTTGTATTCCGACCGTCGGGAACCTTCAATTTCCATTTTATAATTCCCACTAAGTTGGACATTGTTGACACTGCTGGGCGCGGAAGCCGGAATTCGATGTCTTGGGAGGTCGACGGCGGTCTGTTCAACGCCCAAGTCACGTACTTCGGGGTCTAAAAGTTGTTGTCGACAGGGATCAAGCCTTCTAGTTTGGGAAGCCACTTTTACCGTGTGGACTATCTTTGATCTGAAGAGTGGAGGGGGGGGGGCAGCTGGAGAAGGTAAGCCGAGATTCTCTAGTTGGGCAACTCTCGAGACTAATTCGATTTAGAGGCCCCCAGTTGGAGAGAAATGGAGAGAAAACGGGGTTGGCCTGAAACAGCCAAGTCAATCGCTCCGAAAGCTAATGCCTTTTTTGAACCTCAACTCGAATGTTATTTCTTGCAGAAGAATGCAAACATTTCATCATTTTTTCAAGTTGATAACATAACTTGTTTTCCTTCGCCGATAACTACTTCCTTCGTCGGGCTGAGGGCTATATAAAGCAAATTTGAAAGGGACAGCGGACAAACTCATTAAATTAGCCTTAGGAACTGTTGCTACACGAGGTATTGAACTTATTTTGGAGAGGTTTACGATTATCTCCTTTCAACAATACCTGATGCTGCAATAATAAAATAATAAAAAATAAAATAAAACGGAGAAATAACAATTGTCTATTTCCATAAAATTTGAGTTTGTTCAGTTTCGGAGAAAAAACGTTCATTTTGACGATAGACAGAGGGGTCGCTGGAAGGGACCACCTCTCCCCCACCTTTTCCACTTCAATTTTCCTCTCCACCTCTGATTGTTCCTTTCCTTCCAATTTTTTGGCTCATTCGTATCCAACTTTCTTCGGAAACAAGAACCATTTTATACCCCTTCCTTTTCACCCCTTTTTCTCTGTGAAAAGCGCAAGAGATTCGGTTGTTAGGCCAAAAAACCCTTCCGTGTCTGCTCACGATTAGCTGTGGCTTTTCTTAAAAGCGTTGGCGCCAATCCACCTTGCGTGACCTTCCCATGGTGCACCGGCTTGCGCCGCGGGCTGTGCACCCCCGCAGTACCATTTTGGGAAAAATATCCGTTAAGGCTAAAATTGTCGCTAGCCCGCCCGAACTTCCGTCCAGACTTACGGCTTTGGGGACCTCTGCCTTGGGGGGGTTTGAACTTGCCCCCCTTCGCCGGAGGACCCCAGGTCCCTGGTAAGCAAAAGCTCTCCACGTACCGGCAATGCCCGATCACCTGATGGCGGAAACGGGCCCCGCAATTCCAGTAAGCTTCAAGGTGATACAGTCCACCAAGCTACTTGAGTACAAAAATGAGGAATTTCCCCCGAACAACTTTTGACAGAGTTACAATGTTACATCGATTTCGACTGCTGCTGACACCATCATACACTATACATCAAACCACCCACAACAACATAAACTAAGTGCATTTAGACACATGATACGGAAACTAGAAACTATCCCACTATCCGAACAAAATTACAAAAAAGAACTTGATACTATCAATACTATCGCAGAAAATAACGATTACTCCAAATAAAAAACAATAAACAAATTACTAAGACAATATGACTCCAAAAAACCCTGCAAATTATTACACTACAGTTTATTATTCTCATGAACAGCTTGACCTAGTATTACTGCTCCGAGACGCATCCCATTCAATTCAGCATCGAATACTAATAAACCATACAAAACATGACCTGGCTACAATGGAACTACGGGAACTAAATATTCCCCTGGCGACAGGCACCCGTAAACGTCTGTAGGCATTTATGATCCGATGGAGGGGTGTGGGGAGGAAGTCGCCTTGGCACCCTGTCAGGGAAATGGGACGGGGGCTTTCAGCGATCCCGTTGCGAGTCGAGCGGGTGGGTGATTGAGTTTGATATGACGGGAGGGAGGGAGTACTAACGACGAAACGTTGACTTCCGCTGTAGTTCCTGCGTTATACTGCGTTTCGTTAATTTTTTTAACCATTTTTTGCCCATAACAACCATGGGCCTCGTCCGATCAGATTGCTGAGATGGCGGGCACAACTAGATACCAAATGGGATTGTTGTGCGAAAGAACAAATTTTTTAGACCACGTTAAAGGCACAAAACTGCCCCGACGGCAGACGGCGGGCGGACATTGCAAATTTGGAATCTCCATGTCTTGAAACGTAAAGTATCAAATTTTGAGGAGGGGGGGGGGTTGTAAAAAACTTTTCGTGACCGAAAACATAGGGTTATTATTCAGAATGAATAATAAACAAAAACGCAAACGAGAATTAAATTGTAATAGAAGTTTTTGTGTCACTTGGAGGATTTTAGTTGACTTTTCTTGAAACCCCCAGTGTACTCTCGTCGGTAGTATCAATAGTATATCGATTTCTACTCTAGCTGGGTGACCTTGTCATTTGCATGGCGCTAATGAAACGCGAGTAAGGTGTCGCAGTTGCAAAATAGAATTATGAGGACGTTTGGGTTTGTTATTGGCTATTCAATCGCCCTGGAAGAGGAAATATATACGAGATCAAGGGAGCTAAATACGCGTTATATATACAACCACCTGGTCGTATCAACCTTCGCCTTGAGTCGAGTAGGTTGATAATACGCGTAGGTTGTAGTGGGCGCGGGAGTCACGACCGCGAATGTCAAACAAATGACCAAAATACGATCCCTCTCGAGTGCCAATTGCCGCCCTTCCTAATCGTTTGAATCCGTTCTCAACCACTATCCGGACCCTAATACAAGATCAAGGACTCGTTTATGCATGTAATTTGTTCGAAAAGATAATCCCGCTCTGAGATCCTGATCATTCGACGTGGACGGATGTCGGGAGGAGACCTGGATTAATGTCGCAGTTCCACAGCTATCATAGGTAGATTTGAGTTATACGCGTCATTAGTTGGATTGATGGGTGTAAGCTACCTTTGAATTCCTTCTCTTACTTTCGAGACCCACTATTTAGCATAATGACTTGATAAATGCTGGGCTCCAAGTGGCACCCTGGGGATTCTCAGGCGCCAACCCTCAGCAAACATCAGAAGGAAATGCCAGCTCATTGGAGCCTGAACGAGACCGGAAGAGGCTACTGAAGCTAGAACCTGTGGAACTGATATACTTCATCAGTTGCTTCATCCCCACTAACACTCTTTCTGATAATATTGTAATAGATGAAATAACAACAAAACGCAACAATTAACTTCACGATTGGAATCTCGTGAGAATACTTTTTTTTTTAATGACAACAAGGTAACAACAACAAAACAAGCAACCTAGCTACGATGTGGAGTTGGTTGACTCCACACTATCCCCTCCTTCTTTTTTCGGACGAACATTAGCCAGAGCCAACCTGTTGGCATGCAGACGTATTTTCCTTGCTCCTAAGCGAACGTCAAATAGTACGTCGTTGTGCCGCTTTTCAACGACCCACGGTCCCGTCCACGATGGTTGAAGTTTCGGGCATAGCCCACGTTTTCTTTTTGGCTCATATACCCAAACCCAATCTCCTCGGATTGCATGTTTAATTTTGCCTCATGAAGTGCGAACCTTCTCATGGTTTCTAGATTAGTTCTCAAATGTAAAGCGTACGTTGTGTCAACTGGAATTTGTCTCGAAGGAGGTCTAACCAATACCTCAGGAAGTCTTAAATCCCGCCCATACACCAACTGGGCTGTGGAAAACGTTGTTGTTTTACGAGGAGTGGCTCTGTATGCCATGAGAAACAACGGAATTTGGGTATCCCAATCGTCCTGGTGTTTATTGACATGCATGCGCATATGCTGGGTGAGTGAGCGGTTCAACCTCTCAGCCAATCCTGCTGACTGTGGATGTAATGCAGTAGTACGAGTACGGTGGAATCCGAGAATGGCACCCACTTCCTTTAAGAGCTTGGACTCAAAATTCCTACCCTGATCCGTGTGTATCTCCAGGAGTACGCCGATCCGACAAAACACGTGATCAACTAGAGACCTGGCCACTGTCTCAGCTTCTTGGTTTGGTACTGCTATTGCTTCCGGCCACTTGGTGAAATAGTCAGTGGCCACCAAAACGTACCTGTTACCTTGTTTGGTCATTGGGAAAGGTCCAAGGATATCAACACCCATTCTGTCAAATGGTGCTACAACAACCATTTGTTTTAGCGGAGCAGGTTTGATTTGTCCTGGGCCCTTAAACCGTTGACAATCCATGCACGTTTTGCACCACGACCGAATATCTCTGGTCATTCCTGTCCAGAAATAATTCTGGCGAATTTTGGCCAAGGTTTTCCAAAACCCAAAATGTCCACCAGTGGGGCTGTCATGGCTAAGTTTTAAAATGGGCTCAACCTTATCTGGGGGCACTACCAATTGTAGCCAACTTCTACCTTTGCCTCCCAACCAGCGATGAAACAACTGCCCATTTGCAACTTCCAAAGATTCCCAACGATTTACTAGCAGCCGCATTCTTGAGTCCTCTTCAACTAGCTTTTCAGCACTGGGACGCCTGTTGCTATTTTTCCACGCAATCAACTGCTGAATAACCGCATCTTCCTTCTGTAAATCGTTCTGCATGGGAATGATATGGATAGTATTGATTGAGCTGGGGATTGACGCTGGCAGTAGTCACAAGTATCTTCACAAGGCCTTCGTGAAAGCCCATCTGCATTTTTGTGCGCCTTCCCCGATCTGTGGATAATGGTGTAATCATACGCTTGAAGTGCCTAAATCCAACGTGCCAGTTGCCCTTCGGGCTTCTTGAAAGAGATCAACCACTTGAGCGCTGAGTGGTCTGTCCGGAGAAGAAAATGATTTCCGTAGACATACTGATGAAAATGGCTTATTGCGTTAACTACAGCCAACAACTCGGCGGGTCGTACAGTAATTTCCTTCTTGCCGAGAGTATACATTATATCAACTGTATTATTTTTTATTACAACTCGCATTCGAACCCAATCCCTTTTTTACCGTAACGAAGGTATCGAACGAATACAAATGTTCAACTTTCCTCAGATCCGCAAACATGCAACATTTCTAATCGGACGATCTAGTTTTGTTTTCGATCAGGAACGTCTTACAATAAACTCCCTTGAAATTCGGCGCTGAACGTTTCAAGGCCAGGGAATTCCAAATCTGCTATGTTCGTCCGCCGTCCGTCCACTACTTGGAGGAACTAGCGGACAATCTAAGGAAAGTTATCGCTGCTCCCTAGCCTGCGCTCATTTCCCGCTCTGCCTCCCGTCTCAATCCAAACAGCTGCCAGTTCGACTCGTCACGTCGTGCCAATGGCCTACAGGCGCCTAGTCGTGGCAGTCAGTCAGGTCATGTTTCGTATCGCTGACAGGTATTTTTCGATGCTGAATTGAATGGAATGAGTCTCGGAGGTGTAAGAGGATAATCTGTTAGAGGATAATAACCTGCAGCGATTTCTTTTGAGGGGATTCCATTTATCCAGCACCCACTCATTCATGTTGCTAATTTACCTTTCACGGAGAGGCTGTAATGGGGGGATGTTGGTTTTTCACTCCCCGTTTTTTCACGGTAGCTTATCAGCGATCACTTTTAGTACTTTGGTGGACACAGTCTTGTAGATTAACTGGATGCGTAGGAGCACAGCTTCCTGAGACTGGGCTACCAGTTTTTTTTCATTGACTGCTGTTATAAGCATACCACACAATGGAGCAGTGGATTATCATTACGTCAATGGCCTCTACTACAACAGGGTGTGTCCCCTAGGAAGCGTAAACTGCTGATGGGAGCAGCAGAGGCCATAATGCTGTATGGTGCGGAAATATGGGCAACCTTACTTCGACACCAAAAACATAGAGCCAGAATCGAAGGAGTGCAGAGAAGAGGGGCTCTCAGGATCTGCAGTGCATACCGCACAGTATCGACACTGGCAGCCCAGCTGATTGCGGGGGTTGTCCCAATTGACATGCTGGCACAAGAGCGGCAACGGGTCTATCGAAGAAAGGGGGAAGAGACACCGTTGACGATCGTCAAGAAGTAGGAAAGAGAGGTCACTCTCAGACAGTGGCAGCGCAGTTGGGATGCGGAGAGTCGGGGACGGTCCGCCCGCCTCGTACGGAGCGTTGAAACATGGACGACAAGGAGGCATTGAGAGGTAGGTTACTACCTGACCCAGTTTCTCACCAGGCATGGGTATTTCCGGGCCTACCTTAAAAAAGTGGGAAAGTCAGCAGACTCCATATGTCTTTACTGCCGGATGGAAGATGAAGATGTTCACCACACCTTTTTTGTGTGCCCCCACTGGGACGAAGAGAGGAGACGGCTGGCCCACAAGCTTGGAGGACTGTCCGCAGAGACAATTGTCAATGTTATGATGAAAAGCAGAGAAAATTGGCAAGCTGCAACAGACTACGTGCACAGCATACTCAAAAAGAAGGAGATGAACCGAGAATGGGAAGGACCCTAGAAACTGACCCGAAGTAATACAGAAAGTAGTTCCGGGTCAGTCGTTCTAGAAGAAAGGGCGGTTTTTTAGACGGTAGGGTCTGGGTTATCCCTCCCTAGTCCTACTCCGTCATATCCTGTCGGTCCTTGCAGGAATCCATAAAGGCTTTTTTCGCCCATGTAAAAAAAAAAAAAAAAAAAAAAAATACAACAGGGTGTAAACAAATGAAAAAATAGCTTTGTGTGGGCATTGACTAGCTCCTAGTGTTGGCAGTGTAGCAACCTCAAGAGAGTGCACATGAATACCATCATGAGCACTCAATGAGTTACACTTGTGAGGAACAAGGTTGGTACAGACCTAACCAGCCCAGCAGCAGGACAATATTAGTACAGAACACGCTTTAGCCTTCATCTAACTGACGGACTGGCGTTTCTTTGGCCACAAACCCTTTCCCGCATAGCGATGTAATAAGTCTCGCGACTGTGCCATGAAATCTGACTGAAGCAGTTTCGGGGGTTTGGGCTTCAAATATCCATGACCCGCACTAGCTGCCGGGAACAAACCTGGACAGAAACGAAGGCCAATGAACGGTTACTGAAAGAAGGTTCGGCCGTACTTACCCTTCTCTCCCTTTTTGTTCTGGCATATGTTCCCGTTGAGCTTATCTCCTGTTCTCTGTTCACTTCCCTCGCGAAAACGGTTCTCTGGATCTGTTCAAACGAAGAGGAAGAGGACTTGACCGTCGCTTCGAAGTCTGTGGCTCTATATTCAATTTTTTTTGGCACGCCGTAGGAAGGAGAGAACTATTAATTTTCATTTCCAGTTTTTTTTTTTTTTCCATAACAATACTGTCTACACCTTAGGCGGGATCTTGTTAGGAAAAGGTGAGGTGAACTATTTGGACATGTGAATTGTTTGTGCATCGCGGGACAGAAGCAGGTTGCATCTCCCCAAGTCTAACCTCGCCGCCTCTTCATGTTCGTCTCTGTCGTCGTCGTGTCAGTAGTATCCTCACGCGCGCACGGTACAATAATCGACATTTGGGTCTTCAGTATCCCAAAACTTGTTGTTTGTTTGGTAAGTCAGAGCCGCTCTACTTGTGACTAAAGGCTCTACTCGTGACCAGCCTAAAGGGGGATGCGCTATCGGTCATTTTTAGTTTCCCGATGAATGCAGAAAGCTATCCGCTAGCTCTAGCAGCGTTAGTTAATCGCTATCAGAACCGGCGAAGATTATCCTCACATTTTATGAACTGCATTCTGGAATTCAAACCCCTTTAGGCTCGAATGAAGGTAGTGCAACTTCTTGACCTCAATGTTAGCAAATGAGGGATCGTCGTCGAGATTTGAAGAGGGAGTAGAATTCTGTCCACTCTTCAATTTTCCCAGAGAAACTATGTAGAGATATCCTGGGACGGTAATTACCAGACGACGAGATATGGGGTTCTGCTGATGGCTTTACTACAGGCGATGAAACTGTTTTGAGCGTGTTGACATATGTGCTATGAGAGATGTCAATTACTTCTAGAAAGTTTAGGTACGTATTCGTAACTTCCAATTAGTACTTCTGGGCTTGATCAGAAGGACCTATGTTGAAACGTCTAATCCTGGCAGTTAATTCTTCGACTCTAGACTCGATCACTGCCAAACGATCGTAAGATGCGCTGAATTCCGTGACATTTTTGGCTGCTATGCTCTTCGATTTGTCAAAAATACTTTGAGCACTAGCAAACAAAACCCCACTTTCCTGCATCGGTTCGAACGAAGAGGAAGAAAACTCGAAAATTTGGTGTTCTTCAGATCTTTACGTTTTGAGGCCTACTGAGTCTAAAATATCTGGTGCGTTGCAACACACAACTTTCCTTAGCTCTACAACAATTCACTTTGTACATGGCTAGTTCTATTTAATCAATTCATTTATCACTCAGTTAATTTGAACTTGGTCAAACAACGCTTTACGGCAGCAGGAAGCGGTACCGCTTACAGTTCCAGATTTTATTGTGCTGCTCGTACTCATTGCAGGACCATTATTGATCGATTGGTACACCGATAATTAATGAGGCTGTAAACAGGAATTTTTTGAAGAAGGATAGTGATTACTTTTGCAGAGTAATTGGGTAAAAACGTTTGAACAGGCAGTAAGCGAAACGGCAGTAGTTGAAATTCAGGAATTTCTGGAGTGAGCCCCATGTATTTCATGAGCGTTTTTAAACACTCACCCATTAGGTATTGGATTGGACTACAGTACCAATTTTTTTTAACATTCAACAAAAATTCCGGCGGAGTTTATAAGGAAAAACCTGCGCTAAAAACGCTTTTCCTCGAAAATTATGATAATTTATTGTGCTGCTCTCGTCATTTTCCCACAAATGGGAATTTTACAGTATAATTGCCTGATTGAGAGCTATCAATATAAGAAATTTAATCAAAATCGTTACAGCCGTTTTTGAAAAAAAAATTGCGTGTTTTGATCACTATGATAACTAAAGTTAACTTTGGGTGGATTTTGCCCATGCCCTTATTTTTGCGTCCCATGGTAACCTGTAGGCTGTACACCAAGTTTCAGCTGATTTGGTACTGTTGTTTTCTCTAAAAACCGCGCTAAAATCGATTTCGTCGAAAGTTTTGGTAATTTATTGTGCTGCTCTAGACATTTTCCCACAGATGGGAATTTTATGGTATAATTATCATATCAAGAGCTACCAATATAAAAAATTTAATGAACAAAATCCACCCAAAGTTAACTATAGTTATCATAGTGATCAAAACACCAAATTTTTTTTCTCAAAAATGGCTCTAACGATTTTGATTGCCCTTTCAAATTATCTTTTACTGAACCATACCTAACATTTCTTCTACACACATATCTCCATGACGATACGGTGAACGGAGATATAGGCCTATGACGCCAAAATAGGTTTTTTACGCTTTTTGGGAAAACTGCTTCTACGATTATTACCAAACTTTCAAGAGATTTCTGAATAGTTAATACCTACATATTGTTTACAATAAATGTTCCTCTGACAGTCCGTTGAACAGACATAGAAATCAAAATGAGTCGAAAATAACATTTTTCCGAACATTTCCGTAAATGCCAGGGTAACTTCTTAACCAGATGTGATAAATCTTAATGGAGTGTCTTTTAGCCACCCACACCAACATTTCGTTCTCCATAATTATTTCTGTATATATATGCTGAACGGAGATATAAGCCAAGTTATCTCAGAAAATGAGATTTGTCGAATATTAATCTATCGGTATTCGAATTTTCTCAAAAACAGCGCGAACGATTTATAACAAACTTACGGAGTTCTCTCAGCTAACTAGTCCCTACATTTTGTTTCCCATAAATGGTCCTGTAAAAATGCGTTGAACGAAGGTATAGCGCCCGTATATGTAGATGGTGTTCGAATTTGAAGGGATTGCGGAAAGTTGTGTGTTGCTACGCACCGCTCTTTTTTTCGTCATAAGACCCAAGAAGGAGTAAGGCCTTGCGGTCATTTTTACCAACAGCGAATGATCATTAATTGAAAGCTCGCGATTTCGTTGAAGTTTAAAGTACCTATTTTAAAAGTTTAAATGCGAGTGGGATTTATGAAAACAAAAACGGGGCTGTAAAAATGGCGTATTCACAGCGAATAAATGGTTTTCCTCGAACAAGGTTTGCTGTATTGTACATATTTTGGTCATTTAAGTTTATGCTTGAGAATATTTTTTCACAAGTGATTGGCGATGTCATTCCACGTTGTAGCGCACGTTTCAGTGATTAATTACGTACTATTATTTCGAACGTAGCAGGCTCGGTAAGAATTGAACAAATATATTTAAAAAGGCGAAGGGCTTCCTCTGCTTCCTTCGCTGATATGCAGACAGCTTGAACTACCTAGTATTATAAATATGTTTGACTTCTGTATGGCAACGACGTGGCACACTGCCACAATTCCCAAAATCCGCCTTTCGCGATAATTTGCAGTTCGTTCCTACTTCATCCGTCAAATTCGGTAAGTTTTACGACCAGAAGCAGGCGCATTAGCGCCGGCCTCCTCGTCGACCCGGCGGTTGGCAAATCAGAGGACTCCTGGCGGTCGAAAGACCGGTCGCGGTTATCGAAGAAATTGGCGATCGGGAGGGGATAATGGCCGATGAGTGATGCCCAGCAGGTGCTGTTCCCTGGCGGCTACAAGCTCAACCGCAGAGAACCGCCTCCTTCCAGCTGTTGACTCTTCGGTGGCTTGCGAAATATCCGCTGCCTCGGTCTCTGCTACTGCACGGCGGCTTGAGAGGACCATTTCACCAGTCAATTCAACTGTTTCAGTTCGCGTACGAAATAGGTATTATTTTTTGCTATGAAATGAGCATACTGCTGTTTCTATTGAAGACTTGGGTCCAACTAGAATTCAGAGATCTTGAATTCAGTCCAATGTCAATTTTGTTTGATGGATTTATGGGACGTAAGAGCCCTACGGATTTACGAGTTGAGGTAAAGAGAGATGGCGCCCTCACGCCTCTGTGCGATGGCACTAACTCTTTCTTGTTCACTTCACCCTTAGGAGAATCTAGGAGTGGGTTTTCCTCGGTGTCATCGTGCCTGCGGGATATTGGCCTTAGAACAGATCTGTTTCCTTATCAAATGACTGTTCGTGAACCCTCAAGAGGTTATATTAGTCGCCTGTCATGGAGGTCGCATTATTGCTATCATGGAAGATTCTGGCCCCTAGAGCAGCATCCACCAGACCTGTACAGGTACGATCGTTTGGTCGTTCGGCATTCTCCCAGTGGAGAGCAGTTGCTCATGTTATACTGAGAGGAGGTCTGACCATCTGAGAGGAATTATTAATCTGTTTTCCCACCTGATCTAATTATTTAGTTGGGTGGCAAGTTTCAAAAAGACAGATCAACTATGACCACGTTTCTCAGCCATCACCTTCTTCGTAAACTCTGCAAAATGGTTACAGGCTTTGCTTTGTAGCAGTCAATGACCGCCAACAACCATCGCTCACTGTAGTAGAAACTACAGTGGAGCAGCACGTGGTTTCTTGTTTCCTCCACACTGGAGGCGCAAGTTGTGCATGATGGAGAGTCTTTGAAAGGAAAGAAGTAGAGCCGCACATTGAGGTCGCCATTGATTTTGGCACGAACTGCGAGGGTTTGCCTGTACCAGTTGAGTTTCCTGTCAAAGATGACACCGAGGTACTTGGCCTGGTGTTACGGCGGGAGAAGAAGACTGCTTCTGATTTGGATTCGTTGAGGCGTAGTCCCCATTTGTGGTACCAGCTGAGCAGGGACGGCAGTAACTTATTCATGACTGTGGCGCAGTGGAGCTTGGTTTTGGAGGTGTAGAGGACAGCTACGTTGTCCGCATATTGTGCTGTGATGATCTTCTCATGGACAGGTATGTCGTGGCAGACGATGTTGAAGAGGGCGGGGCAGAGTTTTGAGCCTTGGGGTACGCCAGCCATGATGTGGTGGGTGGTGGATAGAGTTTTGCCAACTCTCACCATGAAGGTCCTGTCGGTGAGGAAAGAGCGAATCAGACTGATGAGAGAGGGTGGACAGCGGAGCAGGATGAGCTTGTATATCAGGCCCTCGTGCCAGCCGGGTGTCCAGCAGAAGCATGTATGTGTGCCGGCGCTTGTTTCGGCTCTTGAAGTGGCTGGAGGCCCTTTCGATATTTATACAAATCGAGGTAACCCCTTCTTCGTGCGCTGGGGAATCCCCCAGTGTTCTCAGGGGGTTGACCTGGGCCCAGGGGAAAACCCAGGTGGATGGCCTTCTGTCAGTGGTTTATTTCCAACGTATTTCCATAGTTTGATATAAAATATTATAAAAACATATCATTTGTTGGTTGTGTACTTATGGTAAGTTGATTGCAATGATTATCTTAAAGCTAAGTTCACTACACACACCAATGCGTCTTCTCATTCGTGCAGATTCCAGCTTTTCCTTAGGTAAGTACGCGCTTAACTCTGCGTCTCCACATTCTGCGGTCTTCTCGTGGCTCAACGTTAGAGTTTGAAATTAATTAGTGGTAAGCTAACGAGTGCCGCCTCTCAATTCCTTTCTACTTCGACGAAATTCGCGCTAATTGAAACGTGAATTACCTTCATCCTAAAGAATGTCAAAGGAGAATCGTCTAATTGGCGGCCCCGGCAAGTTCGTTTGGCGAAGGCAGTTGCTCGCACTTGTTGTTGCGCCCCTCGACTCAATTAAGAAGTTGAAGGGTTGAAAGCCTCGATATTGCGGCAACCCTTCGCGTCACTGACTTCCACAATTGACCTCGCTCTTCTAATTGTTTTTTAATTGTCTCTACCAGGTCGTCTTATGAGCGGGCAATCAGCGGCAGGTCTCTAACTTGCAACCTCCCAATGAGCCCTTATTAAATGAGTTGACATTTTTTATGGTTCATTCCGAACAAACGAGAGCAGCCGTACAATTTGCGTTTAGTTGGAAAAAGACGAGAACGTTTCGATAAGTCTCAACACGAAAACGTAAATGAGCTCGTTAGAATTAGAACGAGATTGAACTATGATTGTTGTTATAGTAATCACAACAGTTAACTCTCTGTGCGAGTAAGCGCCAGATCGTTTCAATGTGGCCCTTGTTTGCGACTACACCTTAGGGCCATTCTCACCAAAACAGCACTGATCGTTATCCAGCTAATCACGGCTATGTGAATCGAGAACTCTTGCACGATGGCGAAACCACTTTCTCCACCAACTCTCGCTGCACCCCCTCCACCCCCCCCCCGCGCGGTTTCTCTGTTACGCACCATAATGTCAAATCTGTGACAGATCAACCGTAATTGCGCGTAAATATCTGGTGCGTTCCAACACACAACTTTCCTTAGCTCTACAACAATTCACTTTGTACATGGCTAGTTCTATTTAATCAATTCATTTATCACTCAGTTAATTTGAACTTGATCAAACAACATTTCACGGCAGCAGCGAGCGGTAGCGCTTAAAGTTCCAGATTTTATTGTGCTGCTCGTACTCATTGCAGGACCATTATTGAGCAACTCGTACACAGATAACTAATGAGGCTGTAAACAGGAATTTTTTGAAGAAGGATAGTGATTACTTTTGCAGAGTTATTGGGTAAAAAACGTATTAGAACTGGTAGTGAGCGAAACGGCGGTAGTTGAAATTCAGGAATTTCTGGAGTGAGCCCCATGTATCTCATGAGCGTTTTTAAACACTCAATCTTTAGGTATTGGAATGGACTACAATACCAATTTTTTTTAACATTCTACAAGAATTCCAGCGGAGTTTATAAGGAAAAAACTGCGCGAAAAACGCTTTTGGTCGAAAATTTTGATAATTTATTGTGCTGCTCTCGTCATTTTCCCACGAATGAGAATTTTATAGTATCATTGACTTGTTGAGAGCTATCCATATAAAAAATGTAATTACAATCGTTAGAGCCGTTTTTGAGAAAAAAAATTTGGTGTTTTGATCACTATGATGACTATAGTTAACTTTCGGTGGATTTTGCCCATACCCTCATTATTGCGTCCCATGGTAACCTGTAGGCTAGACATCAAGTTTCCGCTGATTTGGTACGGTGGTTTTCTCTAAAAACTGCGCTAAAATCGATTTCGTCGAAAATTTTGGTAATTTATTGTGCTTCTCTCGTCATTTTCCCACGAATGGGAATTCTATGATATAATTGCCTTATTGAGAGCTATCAATATAAAAAATTTAATCAAAATCGTTATAGCCGTTTTTGAGAAAAAAAAATTTGGTGTTTTGATCACTATCATAACTATAGTTAAATTTCGATGAATTTGGTTCATACCCTTATTTTGGCGTCCCATGATGACCTGCGGGCGAGATATGAAGTTTGAGCTGATTTGGTTTGGTCGTTTTCTCTAAAAATCGTTCACAGACACACGGACCATTTTCCCAAATAGTGTTTTTCGGACTCAGGAGGGTCTGAAACGTCTGAAGATCTGCAGGAAACTCAAAACATTTTTTTCAGCCAATTACATAACTTTCCTTTCTACTTTGTAGAGCCAAGGAAAGTAAAAATAGGTGACAATGTACGACCCACCAGCCTGGAAAACAGTATTGAATAGCACAGCTAAGTAAATTATATGTCTGTGTTATATGTATATGTATTGTATCTTCCAATATATGTGAGTCCCTGAATCAGAGTCAACCGACTCATAATGATATGATGAGATGTCTTGACAAACACCACACAAACTCCAAAGAAGCCTGAAAACGTTTTCGTAAGTAACAAGGGACTCAGTTCGATATCGCGACAGGTTTGGGATTTCGTCGAAGACTTCGGAAATACCCTATTTGACAACTCACGAGCAAAATGGCAGAAGTTTCAGTAGCCCTGGGCAGGCACACCGGTAGTCAACACGGGCAGGTTTGACGTGATACACACATCAGTGCCTAGTGAAACCACCAAAGCGCACTTCAGACAATTAACCGCCCTGAAAAGAATGTCTCGAAGATAGTTATGAAGTAGTGTTCAATTGGATGGCATTTGATCGTCAACTTTCTGGTCAATGGGGCTAAGGAAATGGGTTGTGTGGAACAATGGGGGCATTGGCATCATGTTACGTTCGTCTTGCAGACTCGGACAATTGCGATTGCGAAGCCACGACTAGCGTGATAACCTCGGGACGTACTGTGATTGCTACAGAATCGAGAGCGCGAGCCTCATCATTGACTGTATTTAATGCTAGACGTTTAGAGAGACCAAATTGGTCTCATCAACTGACTTAGGGCAAGCGGGATGGTGGATTAAAGAATTAAATCCAAAGACCTTGATTCAAAGAGAGGAGACGAAAGAAGCTTATAAAAAGTTCAGAGTGTAGCACCGTCATGATATCTTCTCTAAGATAAAAACAGTCATTATCTTGGCAAAGCTGCTACGTTACAGGCTGCTAGGTTTTAAAATATCTCTTCTTCTCAAATGCGCATTATATCAAGCTACAATCTATCCGTATTCTTATGTGTTATGGCAGTTAGAAATAACTGGGTCAACGAGCTTTTTTTTTTTTTACCCAGAGAAAGCGTGAAGAGCGACATCTGCTGGCCACAGGACATGTGTCTCTGTTCAATGAAATGTGAAGTTTATTGATCATCCAATCGCCGTCGGAAGCCTACCGCCTTTTGACTAAAATAGCCGACTCGAAAAGTCAATAAGGCGAAGAAGAATCCGAAGGACCGGGCAGCGGCATCGAGAAGCGCCAGGGCGCATTGTCCCGTCAAAATACTGGTTCAGGGAGACTCAAGAAAGTGGTCGCTTCTCCACAAAAGAAACGGCACTTCGCATACCCTGCCATTTAAATACGACTCATTGTAGCTCGGCTCCGACGCCTAAAAGCAGATGGCGATCCATCAAACTGCCTCTCTCCAAATATCACAACAAACAATGCAGGGTTAGTAGCCCTTCGCCAAGATGAATAAGGGAGATGAATGCGCAGGGCATGGTCCCGTCCGACCACTTCGCAACTGTCGCTTCAACGCCTGGAGGAGAGAGCGACGCGACTTCCATCGGAACCCCCAAGACACAATGAAGGCGGTTCAACACAGAAGCCATTGTTGAATAAGTATACACTCCCCCCCCCCTCCAGTCATCTCCACGCCCCACCAATCTCAATTCACGCGCTTGAGGAGTGAGGTGATATCCAGTCTGACACCAGATCGAACGTACGTTTCGAAGTTGAGCACATTTACATTCTGCTGACGTGATAATGGGCTAAGATACAAAGTAGCCGCTGTATTTAACTCCCCAACCCTTTTGCGTAGGGAACTGCATATTTACCAGTGAACTGCCGTGCCAAGGTGGGCCCCAAGTCACCCTCCAGTGCAAGTAACTTTTTCACAATTTCTCAGTCGCTTGAAATATTGCGTAACACCACACAATCAGCAAGTCGAAACGAAAGTTGGTTTTTATTGTTTTACAAATCAACCATTAGAGGCATATTGAACTCAGAATAATAGATGTTTGAAACGTGAGGTCTTGTGGCGCTGAGAGGTGGTAGCACGTTGTTCAGCAACTGGGGAGCTGCCGAAGGACGGACATTAGGAGATGTGGCTGGACAACTGTCCCACTGCCGCCTCAAATGGGCCTATCGTGTTGCGCACTTGAGCTGCGTCAGGTTCCCATGGGGCTGGGGTTTCCTGATGCGACGTCCCCAATGTGCCCTCCTCATTCTGCCTTCAGGTCCTTCCAGAAACCACATCTGAGGCGCACTAGACGGTATATGCTCTGCTGACTACAAATCCGTACAAGTGACTTACCAATCTTGGCCACGTAGTACCTTAGTGGACAGTGTCCTATGAACCAGCCACTTACCATTCGTATAGTTGACCGAGACTGAGGACCTCGTTTGATAGCTCTCTGGAGAGTATAATAAACAACCGTGACAATAGGCAGCCCTGCACTGCTCTTTCTACTTTCCGAACTCGCTACCCAAGAAAATTGTCTTGCTGAGCTGTGTGACAGCCACTTCATACAACCCACTTAAAACTTTAACTTTTGGAATTTCATTTTCTTACGCAAATCAGAAGTTATTCATCCACAGACCTGTTCGATCTCGTCGAACCGCGTGAAAATTGTGTGATTTCCACTCGGTTGCGGTGGCGTGGGAGGCCGGCCCTGTAGAAAGGGGCAAAACGAAAAGCCTACAAGAAACGATATTTTATCGTCAAGAAAAGGAGGGAGAACAAAAAAAAACAAACAATCTGTTTGAGTGAACGGGACGTGGGAAGCCGCAAAAGGAGGAAAGAGGACGACGAGCTCCGCTCTCAATCTGTCGGTGTGCGGCGTGCAGAACGTAATTTCCCTCGGCGCCTCAGCCCCGATATTGAAATTGAAGAGCGTTTTCTCGCCGCGTCATGTCGCGCGCCTTCGCACGAAACAAATGTTCATCAACTCGGGAGGAGGTTTCGACCCCAAAACAGTGAAAACGCGAAACACTTGTTACTGTCGAAGGAGAGAGATCCCTGAAGGGGGTGGGGAGTGGGGGGTAGTGGATTGAGCGAGAGTTGACAATATAAACGAGACTACCGGAGGAGAAATCGATATAACACACAAAAGCGAGTTATGACGTTGTGGGGGGGGGGGGGGTCGTGAGAAATGGTTTTTTTTTTTCCTACTAACATTTGTCGTACTCGAGGCTCGAAGAATTCCAGTTATAACCGAAACGATAAACGTGTATATATAAAGTGGCGGCGGGCCCACAGGGGAGTGATGATGATTCAATCAGATAACCAGAAAGGGGGGTGGAAACCCCGTTTTCACAAAAGCGCCCCTAATTTGATGAGCGGGTTTTCAAACCCGCCAGTTTGACGTAGAATGGGACGCGAGTGTGGTAGTTAGAATGGTTGTGATGGTGGGGGGGGGGACGAACGCCGAAATTGCGACGAAGTAAGCGCTGATACCCTGTAGGGGTTGATTGGTAGATGAGGGGTGAGTTTGATGGTGAAGGGGGTGAGTATAAAACGAGGGAAACAAATTACGTTTGTCTACGACTCCCCCCCCCCACCCTCAACCCTTCATCTATCAGTACGAAGCAATTAGTCGGCCGACAAAGCTTTTCTACTCACAAACCAACCACCCCGTCATTTATCACCCCTCCCCCCACCCCTCACCGCCAACCAAATGTGGAAAACTGCTTTTCCTGCGATAGAATTCGTTTTGCGCTTTGAACTTCCGACTTGACAGTAAATTACGAATTTAAAAACCACAAATGTACCGAGGGGGTTGCGGTTGGTGTTGAGGGAGGGGGAGGGGGAGTACTGATCGCTGTGAAGGGGGATGGGGGTTAACAGGGCGCTGAACTGAATTCGCGGGTATTTAATTGAAATAGAAATCCATCGGCGGGTTTTCGAAGCGATTCGAGCGGGAGAAGGGGACAAACACACGTGTGTGTGTGTGAGGTGGAGGGGGGTGGAGAAGAAAATGAATTCGAGAACTGTCGGACATACCAATATATCGAGAGCTACCCTTAACTCCTCTTCTTTGTACAACTGGCACCAATAGAACAGCAGAATGTTTCAGAATTTTCTTACCCAGAATGATGTGACCTGCCTCTTAAGGATAGGAACAAATATTAAGAATATAACGTGGCACGATGGAGAGGACATGATTGAAGATGGCTGAGAGCAGTTGAAATGGCAGTTGTGACTACTGTTTGTGGTCCAGTAGACATAAATATACTGAAAGAAGGAAGCTACGAGCAGTTGATGCGACAGCTATGACTATTGATAGACTTCAGATGTCAAGACTATGAAACATTACTTTGATGGGACGTTTGTTTTTTGGAAGGGCTTTGATATATGCAGATACATTTATCTTAACACCCAGGCGAACTGATAAGTGAACTGATTTGCAAGGTAGTGTTGAACATCGGCGACGCTAGGCCATTGGCATGACACGTTGAGTCGAAGTGATGGTTGGAGTGAGACGGGATGCAGTGCGGTAAATGAGTACAGGCTGGAGAGATACAATAAGTTTCACCATATTGTCTCGCGAGCTCCTTCACAACGTAGTATTTGCCTCACTATATTTATGGTGTTTTTATAGTTTTCCATCCGGATGCAGTCTCACACCTCTGAGACCCGTCACACTCGATTCAGCATCAAAAAACACCAGTGAACGATACTAAACATGACTACACTACGAAATTCACTTTTTTCGAGGTCACCCTGGCACAGTGTGATGAGTCAAACTGACAAGTGGTGTGATGGGGGGGGGGGCAGTGAGAGGAAATAAGCGCAGGCTGGGGAGGAACGATAACTTTCACTGTATTGTATCGTGAAAGTTCAATAGTCGAATTCCCCTCACTATATTTACTGCGATTTCACTGTTGTTCATCTAGACGCAGTCATAACCCCTGAGACTCGTTCCACTCGCTTTTGGGCTGTCAGAGGAGCGCATTGAATGGTTCCAGGGACAGTCCACAGTAATAGACCACTTCCGACTGGGAATCTCTTTTGTCTCTGGTATTAAAGAAATTGGGTTGTGTCCGCCAGTAGGCAAATACTAAAGTTAGCGTTACATCGAAAGCGCTTGCCCACAGTAACTCACAAGCCAGAGGAGACGGACTCACCTAACAGGTACGTTAACTTTAGTATTTGCCTACTGGCGGACACAACCCAATTTCTTTAATACCTAACACAGCCAGTCCGGCTAAGGTACTACTAACAAGACTGACCAACAAGACCTCTCCCCGCCCCTTCCCCAACGCTCCATCACTCCCTTCACCTTTCTCTTTGTATATAAAGACCACGACCAACTGACTGACTCCAGTACTGACTAAACGGCCAGACGATGATGTCTTTACATCGAAAGCGCTTGCCCACAGTAACTCACAAGCCAGAGGAGACGGACTCACCTAACAGGTACGTTAACTTTAGTCTTTTGTCTCTCCCCGCCACCGTTTAACTGCCCAAGAGCCTGTAATACGTAAATCCTATGTGCAGGAAAAGCTTTGAAGCCGAACGTTATAGATCTTCCCTAATCGTCACCACGAGCAGGCCACAGAAGGCAACATAACACCCTTAAACTGGTCCTGGCAAAATACTACTGTCCCAACGCGAAAATTATTTAGTACGTGCAGTCCAAAGTGTGCCCTATTCCACGACTGTGGGAGGCAGAAACCTCCACTTGGTGACTACAGGGAATAGAAGGAAGTGTTTGAGGCGTCCATTGATCTAGGTGTGGCCGAAGGTGGTCATAGATATGTACTCCTGGAAATGCAGTCTGCGGAGGAAACAATGGTAATTGTGCTTTGAGCATTGCCCGTGGCACTGGAGAAGGTACCTAGCCTCACAGCCCCTCTCCAGCCAGCACCAATCATCTCTCTAGGTGGATTTTCAGCGAAACAACGGTCCCCGTGAGGCCAATTCCATGGCTTCACGGCCGACAGCGCCACACTTTAAAGGCTCCACGCTGCCGGCCAGGGGCTGAAGCCCCCCTGGTACTCATTCTATATGGCTGCACCTTGAGCAGCCTGAGGACCTGAATGGGTGGCAGGCCCCGGTGCGGGAATTGCCAAGAGGCGTTCTACCGGCACCTACACTTTATCTCCAAGGGGGTACGGTGATTGGACATGCCCCCGCACCAGTCATGAAGAAGGGTGTCTGCGGAAGAATCAGCACAACTCATTTGCCATGTGCGTTTTGGCTCGTTTTCTCGTTTAATATCAGATCTCGGAAGGAATTTTACGTCTGATCTCATTCACCGTCTTTGTGAATTCTTTCCCATTAAGAAGATTTCCGCTGTTGCCTATCACCCTGACAAGTCCCAAGCCTTTGAGGCACTTTGGTAGTGATTCACAAAATGACTGGGATGACCAGCTTCCAATCTCAGAGCTGAACTTCCAAGTTGATGGATCTGCCTCATTCTCTCGATACGTAGATTGTTGCTGGCAGGCCTACGCCTCTCACTGAATTCCTGAGCCTCTAGCTGTATACATTGAGATCTTAGCAATATCTTCTTCCAGTTTTTGGATGCTGTGGCCCAGACGCAGTAACTGACCTCAATGTCAAAACTGTTGACAGACTCTACTTGTACAAATTTACATTGAAGCAAGGCAAGTGCAAGGAACTCAGTAAGTTAAGCAAGCAGTGCGTGGGTCAGGCCCATGCAGAGGATACAACAGTACAAGGTGTCTAACACGCAGTGTTTCGCCTTGAGATCGAAGAATCGTTACACGACAGTGGACACTTCTAGGGTGAAAAATTCTCTCTCCAGACCAGCTGACATGCCACTGCAAGAACAAGCTTGCTGACGAAACTGACTGGTACGACATTGACGAAACACGCTCTGACAATGGAATCACTTGGCACACCTGCAGAACCTTCTTCTGATGTGAACGCAACTCCCAATGTGCTCTCCTTTGACTCAGCCTTTAATAACTCCGATGAGGGACCTGCACAGCGATCTGGTACAACACGATACAATTTCCGTACCACCAGACGCCCTAGGCATTAGTTAAACTAACCTTGAATGCCACGCTTTTCATAGAAAATTTCTGTACAATGCATAACCGATTATTCAAATGGTTATTGTGTACTGACCTGAGAACTATACCATTACAACTGGTAAGCTGGGCGCGAAATACGATTTTCTCGAGGCTTAGTAAGCAGTATTGAACTAAGATATGGCGTATCATAAGCGCATCCAATTTTTTGTTCGTCGAATGGAAACCCAATCATTTTTATAGTAAAAGGACCTCGGCGGCAGTTCCTCACTCGGCGATTGCCAATTAGTTGAGCCTCAGCGTTGGGGGTAAAGATGATGGATGGGAAGAACTCTGGAGTCTATTCCAATAATACTGAAGTTACTTCCTTCCAAAGGCTGACAGCCGCCTTGACAAATGTCCTCGCCGCGGAGGAAGGGGAGTCCCCGAGATACTTATGATGATGAAGGATGTTTTGTTTGACATTTCTCACTGTGGGAAATGATTGCCCTTGTTAGTTATAATCAACCGCACATGGACCACACAAAAGTTGAGCCAGAGGCTGTCGAACTTGGCGAGCGGGCGAATGAGAATGTATTGAGATTTCCCGTGTTTGATTTGCAGTAACCTGAGAAAACACAGATATCGCCCAGATATAAGCGCTCCACAGACGTCCTGATGGCAACTAGAATTACTTCCCTCCCAATTCTGTCTCTGTTCCGGCGGGTTTAGAGAGTGGAGCCAGCGAGATAGGTAGTGCCTCTGTTACGAGGGGTTTTCGGAAATGTTTGAGGAGCCCCTAACTCAGGCCTAAATTATATCAATCGAGAGCTCCGATCCATTGCCCATTATGAACCTTCGTCTCTACCCACTAGACTGGGATCACTGGAGTACCTGTTATGGTAGTCAGGTGGTACACCTCTGCCAACCTTTGTACCAAGAGGGTAAACAGATATTCACTCTCCAAAGAAGTGGAGGATGAGTGTGGGTGCCTAGCTCCAACTGCTGTGATGATACTTGCAGTCGTTGAAGGCTTCATTGCCTCTGACTGCTGCGGCTGCAGATCACCGCTGGACGCTAAAATGAGGTTATGAACGGGTGGCACACATCTGCCATCCCAGAGAACCGTTAAAAGGCTAGGGTGCTTACTAATAGCGGGGATGATGGAAACCACACCTACCAGCACTATGGAGAAAATATTTGACCATTTTCTTCTCGATATATTTTTCAATGCAGAAACTATGAAGGCTACTTACAAACTGATTAGGCTTCGAATAGCAAAGGTGCCACGGGCTAGTAATTCTGGAACTTGGGAGCCTTTACGGAGCTGTGGATGCTCACTGCTATGACTGTGTATAGGTGCGAGTTCCAAAGGAAATACAAAGTGCAACCAGAAAGAAGCCTATGGAATGGAGAAAGTCGTCGATTGGCTTCGTAATGATATCAGCACCATCTAAAACCCTGGAGGGCTCTGGCTCTGGAGTGTGGATAAGTGACTCACGGAGGAGTGGGACTTGTATTCCCTGGATTCCACATCAAGGGGTGTCAAGCAGAGGTTTATACTATCAAAAAGAGTGCAGCAATAAAACTATCAACATGATGACGAATGAGACGAACGAGGTAGAGAACTGTATTGTTACAGTAGCTTTTAAACGGTCATTTGATAAGCATGATGGAGTTCTGAAGGAAAGGTCGCTGGAATAGCACGATAGAGTTCTGATTAAATGGTCACTTGATGGAATTCTGATTGAGCAGCCAGAAGAACTAGTTCACGGACCACAGTGGGTCTCTGGATAGGTGAACCTCTACTACCGAGATCCAATACGAGATAGGTGAACCAATACGATAACTGATAGCGACTGAATGCTACAGGGCACTGATTGTGGAGGAATGACTTGGTATTTTTTATATTGGTAGCTCCTAATATGGCAACTATACCATAAAATTCTCAATCGTGGGAAAATGATGAGAGCAGCACAATAAATTACCAAAACTTTCGACGAAATCGATTTTAGAGCGGTTTTTAGAGAAAACCACCGTACCAAATCAGCTGAAACTTGATGTCTAGCCTACGAGTTACCATGGGACGCCACAATAAGGGTATGGGCACAATCCGCCCTAAAGTTAACTATAGTTATCATAGTGATCAGAACACCAAATTTTTTTTTCCTCAAAAACGGCTGTAACGATTTTCATTAAATTTTTTATATTGATAGCTCTCAATGAGGCAATGATACTATAAAATTCTCATCCGTGGGAAAATGACGAGAGCAGCACAATAAATTATCAAAAATTTTCGACGAAAAGCGTTTTTAGAGCGGTTTTTCCCTTATGAACTCCGCAGAAATGTTAGTAGAATGTTTGAAAAAATTGGTACTGTAGTCCAATCCAATACCTAAAGGGCGAGAGTTTCAAAACGCTCATGAGATACATGGGGCTCACTCCAGAAATTACTGAATTTCAGCCACCGCCGTTTCGCTTACTACCAGTTCTAAACGTTCTTACCCATTAACTCTGCAAAAGTGATTACTATCCTTCTTCAAAAAATTTTTGTGTACAGCCTCATTAATAATCTGTGTGCCGATTTTTCAATAATGGTCCTGGAATGAGTACGAGCTGCACAATAAATTCCGGAACTGTAGGCGCTACCGCTCCCTGCTGCTGTGAAGTGTTGTTTGACCAAGTTTACTTGGGTTCAGGGTGTGGTGAGTAGGAATGCCCAAGGAGGGAGTGACACTTTGGAAAGTCCGCGGTCTTAATCCGTTGTCGACCTCGGAAATAACCCTTAGAACCTTTTGTCAGCAGAAGAGGCTAATTGAACTCCATCAGGCTCAAGTGATGTGAGGAATGAACCCGCGCTTTCCCGTTAACGAACTAATTCGGTCAGGGCTGAACAAATTGAAGTTGAGTGTCACAAGGTGCCTATGCACATTCGATAATAATTGGGGCACACGCAGAAAGAACTCAATAAATTGCGGAGCATTGAGCGCTAAAACGTTCTTGCACATCATGATTGAGAGCTGTCCCATGCGAAACATCACCTAACTACGACATTACCTTTTTCTAGGCCACGCTAGGCAATTGGCACGGCGTGACGAGTCGAACTCATAGGTGAATGGAATAAGACGGGAGGCAGTACGGGAAATGAGCGCAGGCTGGGGAGAAACGACCAAAAATATGACATCAGAATGAAAGAATAACCAAAACAGTTTGACTAGTTGCTGGAGTGACCACCACGTTAAACGCTCGTACTACCGTGGAAAGTTATATGTTTATAAGATTCGTACTCGGGGTGAATGAATCATGTATGATTGCATCTGTAACGAAGTATTTATTGAACAAATGAAAACAGTTAAATGACCTAGAGTGACCATTCATAATGGAATATAAAATATAAACATGTAACCAACCTGTAACGAAGAAATCAAAACACATGAACATTCGAGCATGAATCCAATAGTTCGGCGTTCGAATCCGGATAGCAACTAACCGAACGAAAAGTGAGGCTGAGAACGGTAGCCCGCTGGGCGCTTGATCAAACATGAACGACGGCGCTCGCCGCGTTCGCCTCGTCATCTGAAGTTCGGTCGAACTTTACATGTTTATATTTATAAATTAATTGTTGTTCTCGCCTAGTAAATATTCTTCCAAATGGTCCGTCATCTTCGTCAAAAGCTCAAAACCTACTTCTCCGTAGATCTGTCTGTGATGCTCCGCACATGGAAACGCTACTATCACATCAACAGAACATTAAAAGAATAGCTCCGACGAAACTGTCAGAACGTAAAATACGACTAGTTAAGCTTATCATAAACGCTCCTCGGTTTCAGACCCTAATGAGAAGCAGAAGTTGTTAAACAAGGCGAGAAGATCGAGTTTGGTACATGTGGCCCCACGACCCTGCGCCGAGAAGATCGCGTTCTACGATCGGATAACTACCGTAACTCTTAATACAACTATTTTGCTTTGTGCAGCAAAGTCTCGTAAAATCCGAAGCAGGGTGACAAGGTATACAAGTTCAAACAAACTCCCAGATAATTAGAATTATTGGAAAAATAAGTGAATACCACATAAACGTCCGTTTCTTCTAGAGCCTTTACAATATCGAATAAATCCAGTGACCGCTCAGCCAAAGCAGCCATCACGCTGTACCCCCCTCCTCTGCTTCATATTCACACGACTTCAACATTGGCGTCGGCGATAGACGTTCCAATAGAGCTTGTCCAAGTCCGTTGTCACTGCACATTCCAATCCTGGCCCTTTAGTACCTTTGGAGAATGTGGATGTCGGAACTCGTCCGGCAGCTGCTCGCACAGCCAAATTCAATCTGAAACCTCCACATCACACTTGCATGATGATAATGCGCCGTTGCGTAATAGTAAATACGTTGCCTGTAACGTGATCCAAACTCGTTTGGCTTAAAAACGTTAATAGCGCTTACATTATGCTGGCCTTCTCAAAAAAAGCGTTGTCGTACACAGTTTTGTATTTATCTGTTGAAATTTGTGATTTCTGGTAAGGTGTAAAAACGGCCGAGTACGACCAAATCTCGCCAGATGTATCAATAAAATCGTCTCCCTCTCCCTCTCTCTTCATGCTATGATTATGCCACAACTTCTATATAGAATATGTGCTGTATGTGACATGAATGCAAATATTTTTGACCTCAGATAAGAGAATCCTAATTAATCTGACATTTGACGACAAAGTACACGAACAATTTAAACGCTTATGTATATCGAAAATAGCAGACCTAATTAAGTTGTGTATTTTTTTGTGCATCGCATTGTCTCTGTACAAAAGCAGCGCTATTTACTTAATTTTGAAAATGTTGGGGGATCGAGCAGGAAACAGTAGGTACTGCTGATATGAAATGAATTTTTACAACAATCATGGAAAGAAACTAACGTACAAGTACGCAACCACGAGGGACGTTTTATGTCTTTTTCTTTAAACTAAACCTCGATTACCTACGATGCGATTCCTTATGAGTGATTGGAAACGTTGAGGTTGGCGGGCGCGAAAGAAACGTTTACACAAACGGTGGGCACAGCTTTCGTACAAGTTCGCAACCACGAGGGACATTTTATCTCTTTTATTTTTTAGGCAATGCTACTTTTGATTGTGCTCGTTGATGGTTTCGATGTAATGGCCGCGTCAATTGCAATTGACATCATCACTTGGCCAACTGAGGTTATTAAAACGTGTGATGTTACCAAGCGTTTGATTTTGTAACAGACGTTACCATGCACTTAACCCAACACAAATTTAGTGACACTTTTTCGTTACATATCCCGCGTTACATTTTCGAGTTTATGTAGCAAAGTAAAGACATAAAACGTCAAAAAAATAATCGTAACCACAACCTCCTGTTTAGGAGACCGATGCCTTATGCATTACGCCACAGGGGCTGTGGTTGCAACATGGGTTAAAACGTTGCCTTATCCAATCAGCCTCCAAGGATAATTTTCGTGACGCTTGGCCGTTACATTTTCGAGTTCATGTAGCAAAGTAAAGACATAAAATGTCAAAACGTAAAATTTGGAGTAGAAAAAGAAACCCAGGTCGACACAAAAACATTTTTATAAATTATACGCGTTCAAGTAAAAACGAATTATCACGCAACTTTCCTCAGCCCTACGTTAATGCTGAGTCCCAGTGAAAACCGTCATCGTGTTTTCCTGACCATAATTTTTACTTTCCGCTACCCGAAGGTAAGGAAAGTATAGTAATCGGTCCAGAAAACAAATTTGGGTTTTCTTCAGATCTTTACGTTTCAGACCCTACTGAGTCTAAAAAACCTAATTTCGGAGAGAGGTCCGTGTGTGTGTGTGTGTCTGTAGTTCGATTTGCGGGAGAACGGCTGATCCGATTGAGCTGGTTCTTTTTTTGTTTTGTTTGTTATTTTTTGTAGACACCAAAATAAGGTTATGGACGATTTCGGCCGATGGGAAGGGGGGGGACGAAAATGTACCAAAAACTAGGGTTTTTCGCTTTTTTCTCGAAAACCGCTCTAACGATTTTGATTAGACTTTCAAATTATCTTTTCCCAATCAATACCTAACTTTTCTTCTCTATACATATCTCCATGAAAAACGGTGAACGGAGATATAGGCCTATGAAGCAAAAATAGGTTTTTTACGCTTTTTGGCAAAACGACTCAAGCGATTTTCACCAAACTCACAGGGTGTTTTCAAATAGTTAATACCTACATATTCTACTCAATAAATGTTCTTGTGACGGTCCATTAAACAGAGATAAAAATCAAAATGTGTCAAAAATAACGTTTTTTCTAACATTTCCGTAAATTCCAGGGTAGCTTTTTCACCAGATGTGATAAATCCTAATGAAGTGTCTTTAAGTCACACATACAAACATTTCGTTCCCCATAATTATTTCTGTATATATATGTTGAACGGAGATATAAGCCAAGTTAACTCAGAAAAGGAGATTTGTCGAATATTAATTTATCGGTATTCCAATTTTCTCAAAAACGGCTCTAACAATTTCGATCAAACTTTCGGAGTACTCTCAGCTAACTACTCCCTACATTTTGTTCTCCATAAATGTTCCTGTAAAAATGCGTTGAACGAAGATATAGCGCCCGCATGGCTGGTGTTCGAACTTAAAGGGGTGGCGGAAAGTTGTGTGTTGCTACGCACCAGATATTTGTAATTCCTTCGATACCCCCTACGCACATCTCCTCCATATGATGGTCATATGCAATGCTCCGTGCCCGTTTATTCACAAGCTTAGTCCAGGAACGTCAACTGTAAAGAGCCGTCCTGACTGGCCAGACCAACAAGGCTAAGAATCATTTTAAAGTTCAATTAATTTGCTCGGTTAAGAGCAGTTAGATTAAGGTTGTGTCCCACACCAAAAACGACTGTAATGAAAAATTTCACGATTATTCTGTAAATTTCGACCAAATGGCACACTAAGGGCCGGTTTATCAATGTCGTTTGCTAGCTTGATTAAAGGTTGACTAAGTCAAATCGTTAGTTAACTCCCGAAGACGCGTTAAAGATTATCATTGTCTGTTTTTATTCATTTATTATCTGCGTTAATTTATTACCGACATGTTATTTTGGGTATCAGGAAGTTGTACAGTTGTATGAAAAATTTTGTTGGCAGCCATGTTCGGTTGTGTTTCGTTTGCCTCGATCTGTTTTCGTTTGTGCTCTCGTTATCATATTATTATTATCGATCTATTATTTATAGGGGTTCTGCCAACTCAATTTAAAATCAACCAATCAATCTATAAGCAACTCCGTCTGGGAGCTCACAGACTATAATTTCTCCGACGAAGAGATGGACGCGTACCAGGTCCGTCCGAGAATCGAGTTTGTTGATACGCTCGACGACGTAAATTGTCATTTTATGTTCCGATTGTCGAAAGAAACAACGCTGTTCGTACTTTCGCTAATTCTAACGCGGATAGAATCACTAAGTCATCGAAATCACGCAATTTCGTCAATGAAGAAACTCCTAACGCTCAGGTTCTACGGCCTCTAAGTACAGTCTAATATTTTATCGACCTACCACGTTACGTTCGTGCATGATATAACTTACGTCAAGATCGAAAAGTAATTTAGAGCTTTCATCGAATGTTTACGTTTCAATTCTATTAGTCCCAAAATCTGTTACGTCGAATCACAACTTAATCCCCCTCGTGGCGATTTTTATCAAGTAATGCAATTGTGTTTCTAACTGTGTACGTTGAAACTGATAGAGACGATTGAAGAGAAGTTCCGTTTTGATTCTTTTGGAATTATAGGAAAAAGTGAACCGTATATACGGAGAAGTATACCGTACTTTGTTTGGTTATTCCTGATTATTATTGACCTTCCATTTGGTAGCTTGATATATGTGAACGATAGGTGAGAATTATGCGTTTTGACCTCAGTGAGAAGTATAATTTTGAGCTTATAACTTTCTGTGACCGTCTGATGTTGGTGTGAGATCGTGAATATCAAGTTTGAGCTGACTAGGTTCAGCCGTTCTTTCTCATTCGTGTCTACAATCGCACACCATGTTCTGAAAAGGGTGGTTATGGAAGTTAGAAACGTAAATATCTGAAGAAAACTCACAATTATCTTTTTTACCAATTACATAGGCTATACGAATGAAAACGTCCTTACTAGTCGAGGCGATTATTCGTATAAATTTCGGAATTGTGCAGAACACTAACAATAATAATAATTTTTGTTTTCTCTTTGCAGGTTCGACGCTATTAGCTGTGGGCAGCTTTTGTGGCGTTAGTAAAACTTCTGCCTCCCTCATTGTGAAGCTAGTTTCCGAGACCATTGTGAGCCTGCCCCCACTTTCATAAAGACGATGTTTGGAAAAGAAAAAATCTCAAAATCCCGAAGAGCGTTTTACCACTGGGCTAGAATGCCACAGACCATCGGTGCTATCGACTGTACACACGTGAAAATGTAAATTTTTGTGAAACACCGCACAGTTGGTGTTGAAATGCATCATGTATCGTTTTTTAATTTTTTGCAAGTTGTTTGGTGTATGATTAATTTTGAATAGTACACGTAATGTTTTCAGTAAGGAACATTTTTTTACTTATGTTGGCCGCACTCACGACGGAAAGTTATAAAATCGACGGAAAACATCACGACAAACACTCAACAAAAATAATCACAATACGAAAAATGGGCTACACAATAAGAAGAGGCGTAAGAAAAGAATGAGAAGTAAAGATAAGAAGAGAATTGAAAAAAAGAGAAAAGTATCAAGTAAGATCACAAATATATTATTTAACAATTCTGCGACTGATATTTTGGGTATTCGAATGAAAATGTCAAATAGTGAAATCGACAGGCGGCAAATGAAAGCCCAATGGTACCAACTCTTCAGCACATTGTTTTGGATGACAACTCGCCAAGTTGCCTCTTCGTTCGAGGGATTCTCGTTTGAGCGTAGCCCTTTTTCCCCGCGGTCAAACTCCCGCTAGCTAACTATTAGTCAATTGGCGATTGATGAACGCGATCCGAGCTCTAGTATTTTTTCACTCCATGATTATCGTTAACAGATCGCTACCTAATCAACGTTTTAACTAAAGAATTGATAAACCGGCCCTTAGTCTTTTGTGTAACCGCTTTTTCGACGACCGTACAAATTGTACTGTCTGACTCCCACCATTGATGATTTTATTCGAATGTTTATAGCCGAAGGCTCATATTCCGTGGAAACCCAGGAATCTGAGCAGAGGTCAGGATCGCTGTGTACTTTGTGCAATCGTGCTGTAATGTAATTCCAAGTCCTGACACTATTTAGCTACGAGGAAATTTGATTATGTTAGAGAGCAGCTGACCGAAGAGGGGGGATCCCGAGCTCTGAGTTTCCTCGGTATATGATGTCATCAACCAGTGGAATACGATCACTGATAGGTGCCTTCAATGGGACTCAAGCGGTTCAAAAGTGAATCACTCAAGTTCGAGAGCTCAGTCGAGATGATTGACGGCGCAAGGAATATGCGAGTCCCAGCCCGCACTCCACGAGAGCACTCGCGTTGTGCCTATGCGACGGACATTCCGTGAATTGAATATCAGGTCTTCGCAGTCGTGGATTCCCATTACGTGGATTATTGACGCCATTCGGGGAAGTTTTTTATTGAGAATGCAGCTTCTCGTGGACTGGCAATAACTGGATTCCTGTATCTCCTTCACCCATTTTGAGAAGTGTTGATGCCAGTGGATCTAATAGAACCTTCCTCCGCTCTAAATGTTACGTTAGTGCCTCCAAAACGCTGAATTTGACGTCATGCAAAACAAACAACGGTTTGAACAATACCATTCTACACTACAGTCATACGAGGTCTCAATACCTAAAATCTTCATTTGTGAACACCGAATATTAACGAAGTTTTTACTCTCCTTGGCTGTACGACGTAAAATTTAAAGTAAGGTAATCAGTCTCCCTACCCATCGGGCTTGAACCTCACGTAGGTTTGTCGAAAAGTCACCTGAATCGTCTGGTGGATCGGTGGGAGACCCAGGGAAGCAGCGCATGGTGCTCCCCAGCCACGACTGAGACAGGCGAAAAGGCTTGTTACGCATTCCTGTCTAAGCGCGAAGGCGATGCTGACGCTCTCCAGACAGGATCTGAGAGTTCTGATTAGCTTCCTCACCGGACACTGTCCACTCGGGTATAACCTCAACAAGATGGGCATCTCAGAGGCGGTGGAATGCAGACCTTGTAGTGAGGAGGACGAAACGGCAGAGCACATCTTATGTGACTACCTGCCTTGGCAGTCAAACGCTTTGAAGTGGAGTCTGCGAAGGACAAACTTGGCTTCCTCAGGGGAGCGGGTATGTATGACGCCTTCTATTAAGAACTCCACTCTACTTTGTCCCGTATGCTCTCGGGAAAAAAGAAAAAAAAACGTTATCAGCCGAACAAAAGTTTTTTTCTAGTTTTCTTCAAATCTTCAATTTTCAAGGACTTAAAAACTGTGTGTGTGTGTAGGCCGTGGATGCGGGTTTTGTCATTGGCAAGTTCTGGGTCTAGGCTAGTGGCGTCCTCGAGAGGAGGCGGAACCTTGGGATCGAGTACCTCAGTGCAACCTTCTCTGCTGGAAGCTGGGTGGACCTTGGTTATTATCTTCAGAGTGTTGCCAAGGCTCTACTAAAGCCATAGCAGAAGCTGCGTCTCCTCGAGACGTACTTACTCCCAACGCTGACCTACATAGGGGTTTTTGGGAGGTTGATGATCTGAAGGCTAATGCGCTCTGCTGTGCATTATTGGCTGGACCTCCCTCGTAGTGTCCCACATGTGAACATTCATGCTCTAGTTCGATGTGAGGGACTCGGCGTTCCATCACTCTCTACCATGATTCCGTTTTTCCAGGCCTGGTCTTGGATTAGTTCAGGGTGGTAAGACATGGCGACTTCCTCTTCCCTCAAGCCCAGTAAGCTGTCGTAGTTTGGGGCCGTTCTGCGTGGTTTGGTTGATGGACGGGAACTCAGGTAGGATTCTGACTCTCCTTACCCTTCTGTGTGAGTGGAGTGGGGTTCAGTGGCCAACTATAGTAGGGGTTACTGGCACTTTCACGCTGTTCATAAGGCATCACTGCTTACAGCGATGAGTTTTACCAGAGGTTGGGATGCTCGTTGTCGTGCCTGTTGTAACCAGTTTGAGTCACTAAATCATGTGGTGCACGTGTGTCAGCCTACTCATGGAGCCTGCGTCAAGCGTCATAATGAAGTCTGCAAAGCAGGCTGCTGGTGCATTGTCTCTGGATGACTGAGTCCTCACGCCAACTTGGCAAGTATGGCAGGACGGATCTTTGTATGGCAACGTCAGAAGTAGAGTCGAGTAACATCAGGGTGGCAGCGTTGACTGTGTCTTGGCGTGTCGTGTGTGGTACAAGAAAAGTGCTTAAGAGATGCGTTGGCTGCGTGTGCCAGCAAGCGTTCTCTGAGGTATCACCACTTGCGTGTTCGTTGGGTTGTGTTTGAACTGGACTGTGGCCTATCGCGGAACATCCTCTCACCCTCGTTTGTGGTGAGTCTCACGTTAAGGTTGTAAAAGAATAGTTTCCTGGGTCAGTACACAATTATACGCTACTTCCTTAAATAATAAATGTATACTACATATAAGTCCGTTCGTCCACATAGTTCGTCTAGAGCCCCTAAAAAAACAAATAAATCCACCGACTGCACAGCCAACCCCCCACCTCTGCTTCATATTGGCGTCGCACATTCCAATCATGGCCGTAAGATCACTCCCCCTTGTAGAAAGATCATGTCCCAATGTTCACAAGACTTAGAAGATCCTGCCCATCTTCACGATAGTGATCCCTTTGGTACCTTTGGAGAATGTGGATGTGGGAACTCGACCGGCAGTTGCTCGCATAGCCAAATTTAATCTGAAACCTCCACATCACTTGCATGATCATAATGCGCCGTTGAGTAATAGTAAATACGTTGCCTGCAACGTGATCCAACGCGGCAAGTAATTACCCAACGGATTAATATCCTCTTGCTCAGCATGACTGTACGACTTGACGGAGTCTCATACCTCCGAGACCCATCCCGTTCGATTCCGCGTCGAAAAATACCAGTAGACGACACGAAACATAACGTGACTACGATGGAAAGACAAGAATAGACACATTCTCGGCGCCGGTCAGCAATTGGCACGACGTAATGAGTCGAACTGACGGGTGTTTGGTGTGAGACGGAGGCAGCGTGGGAAATGAGCGCAGGCCAGGAGGAAACAGTTTCTTTTGCAATAGTGCTCCGAAAGTTTTTCAGGCAGCAGCCCTTGGCTAACTAAAATCCGTTTTTTTGCCCGAAAATTCCATTTGATATATAGTTGTGCCTGCTTGGCAACCTCATAAGACCAAACCCGCGGTTGTTTTGAGCAGAGAGTGGTTGACTCAATTAGCCGAAGGCGAAATATTGGCAGTTTTATTGCACTTAGGTCGTGTTTGGTATTTTCGTAGCGTTTTTCGTAGCGATGCTGGGTCGATAAGGACGTTTCTCGAAGGAGCAGAACTGCGTCTCGATGGGTAACAGTGAAATTACAGTAAATATAGTGAGGTAAATTCTAGTCGTTGAAGGATCCCCCGGGGCAATGAAGAGAAGGTTATCTTTTCTCCTTGGTCTGCGCTCATTTCCTTTCACTGCCGGGCGCCTCTCTGCAACCACCCATCAGTTCCACTTATCTCAGTCGTGGTCATGTTTAGTATCGTTTATTGGTATTTTTTGACGCTGAATTCAATGGAGTGGGTCTCGTAAGTGCTGTACAAACAGTAGTTTGGGTATGAATGGTCGTTTTCAGGATACGAATATTGTACTCTTAATATTGAATACTATAGGTTCCAATCATGCAGTGCAATAGAATAATAAACTGTTGTTGCAATTATCGCAGAAAAACGAAAAATATTCATGAGTTGATATTCCTCATATTGCAGTACGTTCTCGAAGCCTACAGATCCTCGAAATAGCCTTACACGATTCGTACGTGTGACTGCTAAGTGCTACCTATTACTTCTCATCCGATTTCCATCTTGGAAGCGAATGTGTCCACTGAATCCGAGCGAATGTGATTGCGTCTGAGTGCGAGAAATAATGATCGTCGATAATTAAAACGCGTAATAACGGGGTTAGAACCGACGAAAATAGCGTGCGAAATGTTTGATCCGTCGCTGATAAGAGCTCACTCCTTCATTACATCTTTCGTCACGGAAACATAATTAGTTTTCAAGAGATCCTGCTTTAATTGGTTCGAGTCGAAACCGCTGACGTTGATCCTTGTGGAGGACTCCCCCGGTGACGGGGCATCCGATGAACCGCTAATTTAGGAAGTTCCGAACGTCGCGCAATGTGTAATTTGAGAGAGGAGGAATTAATTTCTTTGTTATTAGCATTTCATTATAGCAGTTGTTGACCTACAACGTTTTGGGGGCAAACGACTGAAGTCAACCGTTTTCTATTCGTGGGGCTACGACTGTTGTCGAACTACTCTAGAATGTGGGAACTGTCCCCATGGATTGGAATTGCCACCCACGTTGATTAATATTTTTCGAAGTTCAATCGTTCCCCGCTAGATGGAGCCAATGACCTCTCACATAGTTCTTAATTATTCAAATTTACCAATGGCAAATGCAACCAATCGTCTAAATAGTGAGGTGCATTCACACATTGTCCAGGGAGGGATGTAAGTAACCGGTTGCTTGCTATTAACTGCCAGCCTCCTTGGGCGAAATGAACTAGAACGCTGGATTTACCTGCTTTCGGGCACATTTCACTATACAGCGATATGATTTCAACAGTTCGTTCAATTGATCCCTATTGTGTCAGTGGTGTGAAATGAGTTCTTTGAAGGTCCCCTTTGGAGCCATGCGCCTATGTGGACAACCTGGATGTGCTGAACTATGAACAGTCGATCCGCCAAATGGCAGCAGGAAGGCATTAAGTGCTTCGAACCGTCACCCAATGGTGCAAGCACCTCAAGGGGCTCGAGGAGAAATAAACAAGAGAATTAAACAACCAACTGTCAATTCGTTTTCGTGGTCACAGGCTCCTTCTTGAGGGGCAAATCAAGTACTGGGGAGTCAACATAGGTGAGAGGTGGCGTTTCAGCATACATCTCCAGTCTCTCAAAGGCGTTGCACTCTCAGTGTTTGCCTCATTACGAGCAACTAGCAAGGACGTGTAACCCAACGACACAATCCTCATGTACAAGGCCGTTTACTTACTTTATTTTCTTACTACTGCCGTGTTTTCTGAAGTTTAAACCCATAGTAAATCAAAAGTATTTACTGGTCTAATCCCTGAGAGCAGCGCTGTGGATTAACAAGGCTTACAAGACAGCGTCCATGGAAGCACTGCAACTGATCACTGGTCAGTTACCCTTTGACTCAGATATTGAGCATTATAGTAGTTGTCCCGCTCTACGTAATGACCTCTCCACTCAATGAAAAGCGAGAACGGAATCTTCGTCAAACGAACGTGATACGTATGAACTTCTCAACGTCTGTGCAACGTCATAGGAGAAAGTTGGTTGAGCCAGACCACCGGACGAGCCAGTTCCTTACGGGAACAAGGCGACATTAACGCGCGGCTCCACTTCTTTTCTCTCAAAGGCTCTTCATCATGCACGTTTAGCGCCTCCAGTGAAGAGGAAACAAGAAACAGCTGCTCCACTGTAGCGACGTTGTTGGAAGAGCAGTCAAAATTTCTAGCTCTGACAGGACTAAAGGCAATTTCACACATCAGCAGTGATACCAGCCTACGTTTACTTCTTCAGTCTTCTTCTCGACAGAATGGAGGCAGTGTCATGGTCTGATTCCGCGTTTGATAATTGCGTACCTTGGTTACTAAGAGGAGAGTTCAAGTAGTGATAAAGAGCTCGTGTTAGACAACAGCCGGTAGACAACAAAATACTTCAGATAAAAACTGCTACGGGTCGGCAAGGTTGTCATCCCTGTGAAGCTCGCTAATTACGCATGCGCCTCGAAAACGTCGGCCGACGTTTTCCAAACGAACGCCGTTTGAGCGTTCGGCGACGTCGGCCGACTTCACCGACGTCTGCGATGCCTGTTTGAATTGGCCCATTGAATCAAAGGGAGCGGATCTTTTTGAAAGCTCGCCGACATCCGTCCGAGGTGATGTGTGAAACCGCCTTAACCAAGCTTAAAACTGTTTCATTTGCGAAGGTTGTGACAAAGAAACGTGGCATTAGCTGATCTATCCCTTTGAAACAAGTCACACAAGTAGATAGTCATGTCAGGTGGGAAACCAGATCAAGAAGGTTTCCCTAGGATCTACATTGGCAACAGCTCTGGCTAAATGATAACCAGCCGTATCTTTACAAGTCTGGGTTCAGTGGATGCCGCAATCGCAACTTCCATCTGATATCTATCTTATGAGTGTTAAGAAACATAAATCATTTTGAGAACGAGGGATACGAGTTTTTCTCGCGATTTTCAACTACCCTGCTATTTTGATTGGCTGTCCCTCAAATGGCGTTGTTCAAACTCGAAAGCCCTCGAAGAAAGATATTTTTCAACCGATTACATAACTTTTTTCCTACTTTATAGAGAACAGAAAAGAAAATGGGAAGAACACTTTCTCAATTACAAAAAATGTACTGGATACTGCCTAGGCACTCGCGACTGCCTGTTATGCCAATTATAAATATCTGGTGAGTTGCAACACACAACTTTCCTTAGCTCAACGTCAATTGACTTTCTATATGGCTTCGTTCACTTAATCAATTCATTTGAAGTTGGTCATACAACACTTTACAGCAACATGAAGCGGCAGCGCTTACAGTTCCAGAATTTATTGTGCTACTCATTGCAGGACCAATATTGAGCAATCGGTACACAGGTAATTAATGAGGCTGTAAACACAAATTTTTTGAAGAAGGACAGTTATTACTTTTGCAGAGTTATTGGGTAACAACGTTAGGAACTGGTAGTAAGCGAAACGGCAGTAGTTGAAATTCAGGAATTACTGGAGTGACCCCTATGTATCTCACGAGCGTTTTTAAACACTCACCCTTTAGGTACTAGATTGTACTACAATACGAATTTTTTTTAAACATTCTACTAACATTCCAGCGGAGTTTATAAGGAAAAAACTGCGCTATAAACGCTTTTCGTCGAAAGTTCTGGTAATTTATTGTGCTGCTCTCTTCATTTTTCCACTAATGAGAATTTCATGGTATAGTCAGCATATTGGGAGCTACCAATATGAAAAATGTGATCAAAATCGTTAGCGCCGTTTTTGAGAGAAAAAAAATTTGGTGTTTTGATCACTATGATGACTATAGTTAACTTTCGGTGGATTTTGCCCATACCCTCATTATTGCGTCTCATGGTAACCTGCGGGCGAGATATGAAGTTTGAGCTGATTTGATACGATGGTTTTCTCTAAAAATCGTTCACAATCACACATACACACAGACCATTTTCCCAAAGTGTTTTCCGGACTCAGGAGGGTCTGAAACGTAAAGATCTGAAGAAAACTCAAAATTTTTTTCTCAGCCGATTACATAACTCTTCCTTCTACTTCGTAGAGCCAAGGAAAGTAAAAAAAGTAACTTTACACACAAATTATAAAATGAGTCAAGTAAGGTTGGGGGAAACAAAATTAATTATCTTCTCAGCGTATATGGCACAAACCATAATCACAATAAATATCAAAATAAACTGAATCTTCAAAACTAAAAGGAACAATTAGAAAGGTAGAAACCAAATGAACAAACAAATCGAAAAATGAACTTAACGTTTCAGTGAGGGGCGCCGGTGTCTGTGTTGGATGAAGGCCGACGATGAGTGTGAAAGCAGTCAATGGAGAAGTTGGCGGGATTTGGGAAAGACTTCTTTGAAAAGGGGAGGAAAACTGCGGGACTTCAAAATGTCGGGATCGGGAACAAAAACTCAGATAGCCTCTCGAATACGTTCCTTGGTCTCAGGTTATGTTGGTTGGCGAGAAACGAGACTCTGGGACACGGACGACAGATGAGGTGGAGCTACAAAAGGCAGCTCCTTATTCGAGACCGCGGAAAAACTGTTGTTACACTGTTCGTAATAAGCTTATACTGTACAAGCAACGTCGACGTACGGAGCCCAGTTATGGAGGCTGTACAGCTCAATCGAGTCGAAAAATCATTGGAAGATTAGAAAGCGAGTACCGTTAACCCGCCACCGTATTTTAAAATGTGCAACTTCATCCTGAACACAAAATGGAGACCTCAACCTTCTACGGCGCAAGTATTACACGTCAACGAGGAAGCTGTCCAACTCTTCGACGCCTGGCCTGGCGATTTGAGCCCACCAAACCAATCTGTGAAACTGCCATAGAAAGCGATTCGGCTAAAATGTTCGAGTTTTGAATTATTGTCATGTCATTTTATCAGTATGGTGTTGTTAATAAGTTGGTAACTTGGAGCAATAATCGGTCAGAGGAAGAAGAATCTCCTAAATATTATTGTTAGCTCGTCACTGTCATCCTCTTATTTCAGGATTCAGTTCCAGTTCCCAAAGAACTACCCGCTTCTCAACATCGCCATGAACTACTCCTAGGTTATTACCATTTGACATGGGTGGCTAGAAATGAGAAGTCAGCTCACAATTACAGTTTCATCCCGCTATTTAGGTTCATCGAATGATGCAGTCGTTGCTCATAAGGAGTAACGATTATTTCCCAATGACTCAATCTAGGGCAGATTGCCGTGATTCGAAAGCCCATTACGGACGACGGGTTTTTGAGTCGCAGACGCCGATTGCTTCGAAATACCGCGACCTGACAGTTCTTTCGTGATTATTGTGCCTGCGGTCGCGGCTATTGCTCCAACCACTCCCTCATCTTTTTCATTTTGTTCGCTTTGGCAACTGCTTTTGTTCGGTGGGTTCGACGTGAATCGTTGAATGTAGGAACATTCCTGAACTGGAATTTTCTCGAGGATGTACCGAAAGCCTAACAAAAATATTACCGAAGTAGAAATGATAAGTACAGCGCATGGTGTCATCAGGCTACTCGTAATCTTTTTCTCTCGCGCTCTGCGCTATCCTTGCAGTAGGGCCCTTCATGGCACGTGATGAGGTTGTTGAGGGATTTGAAACTTCCGTTTTCCGTGGACTTTACACCTCGCTACTTGGCTTGGGTGCAAACCTTAAGCAGCAGTTGTAGTGCCTGAGAGTTGGAAAGTTATGATTAATTTGTTGTTTTAATGAAAATCCACCTTGGGCCATAGCTATAGTCAACACTCGGAACGTGGGCTTTGGACTTTTTACATGTATTGGAACGTGCAGTGACAAAGGATCGAAACGAGGCTTAGCTGTTCCAACCAGTTTTAGTGCAAGAGTGAAAACGATGTCAAGCAAGCAAGGTGGTGGGGGAAAGTGTATACACATGACCAGGAAGGTTATCGTCAGTCGCTACATTGTTTTTTTGCATTTATTCATTAGGAATATAAAATCACACTCGTATTACGAAATGGTACGACTCTTTTTGACTAAGTATACTCGTGCTAAGAGTCGGAGCCTAGTACACATTATATATGTGAATTTTAAACTTACAAAAGAAAAAAGTTCGCATTCAATACAGAAAAAAAATTGTTTACACACAAACTAAGTCCAGAAGAATGTACATCGGGAGTCACCACTCAAAGGTACTCCACCGATTTTGGTTTATTATTCAGAATGAATAATAACCCTATGTTTTCGGTCACTAAAAACTTTTTACAACCCCCCCCCCTCAAAATTTGATACTTTACGTTTCAAGACATGGAGATTCCAAATTTGCAATGTCCGTCCGCCGTCCCCCGTCCACTGTCTGGGTCGTTTTGTGCCTTTAACGTGGTCCAAAAAATTCGTTCTTTTGCACAAAAATTCATTTTGGTATCTGGTTGTGCCCGCCATCTCGGCAATCCGATCGGACGAAGCCCACGTTAAAAAAATTAACGAAATGCAGTACAACGCAGGAACTACTGCGGAAGTCAACGTTTCGTCGTTTGTACTCCCTCCCTCCCGCCCGTCTCAACGAAACCGCTCGCCTGCTGGACTGGCAACGCCGCCCCCGCTCACCTCCCCTTTCGACTCGACTCGCAACGGGTTTGCCCAATTTCCCTGACCCGATGGGGCAAAATCATCAGACGTTTGTGGGGCGGGCGCCGGTTTTTTCTTTTTTTTTTTTGCTTCCTCTAGGAAGCGCTCGTGTTTCGTATATAACCTTTGTCACTACGATTTGTTTCTTCATCGTCCGATTGCCTTGTTCTCGTCGTCCCCTCCATGAATGACTGTTTCGCTCAGTCTCAACTATTTCCGTTATAAAATAAAATATCTGTTATCTTCGATTAAACTTTTCATTATTCGCTTATTTTTGGTTTATTTATTCAATAGTTCGCGCGTTTCATCTTTTTGGTTTTAATACGATTCAATTTTTTTAGATTCTTTCGTTTCATTCTCATTTTGTTTTTTTTTTTCATAGATTTTTGGTTACATTTTGATATTAGTATTTAGCGTGCATGTTTTCATATTAAAATTTGGTTTTTTCTACTTTCGTTGTTTATTTTTTATTTTTTTAAATATTTCGATTCAGTTCTTTTCGACCTTTTTTTGGGTTTCATTTTGAAATTTTTCGATGCTGAATCGAACGGGATGGGTCTCGGAGCATTAATGCTAGGTCGAGCTATTTATCCTAATAATAAACCGTTGCGTGATAATTTGCAGGGTTTTTTATTTTTTCAGAGAAGTATTTTTTGACATTTTATGTCTTTACTTTGCTACATAAACTCGAAAATGTAACGGCCAAAAGCGTCACGAAAATTAACCGTTGAGGCTGATTGGACAACCCATCGTTTTAACCCCAGTTGCAACCACAGTCCCTGTGGCGTAATGCATAAGGCATTGATCTCCTAAACCGGAGGTTGTGGGTTCGAGTCCCACCAGGGCTACGATTATTTGTTTGACATTTTATGTCTTTACTTTGCTACATAAACTCGAAAATGTAACGCAGGATATGTAACAGAGAAGCGTCACTAAATTTTTTGTTGGGTTAAGTGCATGGTAACGTCTGTTACAAAAATGAAAAATATTTTTTGTGTTGTAATTATATTTCTTTATTTAAAATAAACAAAATTATATTAAAAGAAAAAGACATAAAAGGTCCCTCGTGGTTGCGTACTTGAACGAAAGCTGTACCCACCGTTTGTGTTAGTGTTTGTTACCAACTGTCTCGTGAATGTAAATCATTCACTTTCCGAAAAAGCTTGAAAACTAAAATCCTGAGAGGACTCAAGTTTAATAACGTTCGTAAAATATATGGAAGCTTCTCCAGAAGTTGCGGGTTCCCCAAACCCTTTACCCAATTACGCATTCACTAATCTCCTTCAAGTGAGAAAAGCCGAAAAATTTCTCAAATGAGTGAAGTTTAACTCTATTTTGAATTTAGCCAATGATAGCTGTACTGTCGATATTTTGCACGGTAAATTGTTGAAAGAATCAACTCCCCAGGTGTTATATAAACGCATTCCCAATGCTGTTTTCATTCTGGGTTTAAGCAGTGTGATCCTACCAGCAGATCTTGTGGGGTTCTGGCCCCTCGATATTTCACCTATCAAGAACATCTTGTTTACATAACTTACAGTACATTTTTCCGCCAACTCATAAAGACTCAGCACTCCCTCATAAGTGCGGAACCTCATAAAAACTTTGTCCGTTGAATATCTCCTTGGTTTCTTCAATAGTATTTTCATTAATAACCTTTGCATTATAAATAATGGCCTTATCTTTGAAGTGGAAGACGGACCCCACGCAACTATGCCATAAATAAGCAGCGGCTGTATGATTGCAGTGTAGAACAGGGTTTTTAGCTTCTCCGTCATGTACCCCCTTACACACATTGGGATTAATGAACGGATCTTTATTTTATGCTTAATTCTCCTAAATGATGTTCCCGTGTTAAGCATTCGTCGATCAATACACCCAAATATTTTGTGTGAGAAACCTGGTCGATAACGGGACAGTCACAGCCTCTACAACCTTGATCGGCATGACGGGTCAGCTATCCGTGGTGCCAACGCCTTGAGGCAAAAGCTACAAACTTAGTTTTTTGAAAGTTAAGTTTCAGGTTGTTAGCACTGAACAATTTCAAAAGAATAGTCAGATTTTTTTCGGTTTTAGCAGCTACTTCCTCCCAACTTTGGCCAGTTACCAAGAGAGCAGTGTCGTCCGCAAACCCCGCTATCTCTCCCTCAATGTTTGCGATAAAAATGTCATTTACATATATAAGGTTGAATATGGGGCCCAGGGCAGTCCCTTGAGGCACCCCACACATCATTACGCGAGAACCACTATGTTGGTAATGTATTTTCACATTGATTGTTACTTTCACTTCTACTGGATTACTAGCCGATGATGGGGCTATAAAGGGGCTAATTGGAAATACTTGAAACAGAACTTGTGGCCGAACTATTGCCCAATCTGTAACTGTAATGAGAATGGGCTTCATTGGGAAAATAGGCCCACTGCTCAGTCTTAGTGCGGCAACTTTAGGATTTCATTGCGGATGCACATCAGGCCATTCACTGGAAGCGTCGTTTACAATTAAAAATATTCGTCCCACTAAAAATAGGACGTGCGTATTCTAAGCGATGACCGCCCATAGGACCAAGAGCTTCTGGACACGCGGAGAATGATGTTTTGGGGAGGATCCGATCGAGGGAAGACGCGCACTCGAGCCAAATCCTCTATGTTTTGGTCCAATCCTGGCCCCCAGAAATGATAGTGGGAAAAAGCTTTTATATTGATTGGTCTCTCTAATATGAAGACCTACGGGAAAAAACGGTTTTTGTCCAATTCTTCTCAAAATGCCGATTTTAACGCCATCTTTAGCATCTTAAGGATCTCTAAGAAATAATGAATTGTTAAAGAGGAAAAAAGGTTCCAGTCCAAAGATATTACACTTCAAAGATAGGCCATGTTGGGGAAGAACGGTTCCCTTCCGCGCGTCTGGGGAGAAACGGTTGTTGTCCGTATAACGGCCTTTAAAGTTCACCCCCAAAATCCATTGTCATACCAGAAATTCCTCGAGATTTTTGAGAATAACTTCAATATATCATTCGGATACCTTCGAAAAGATACATGTGCGTATTGCGACAAGATGAATGTTGGGATTTCCGACCTGAATCAACAACTCCTTTCTACCTCTGACATTGAAAAAAAGAAACCATTAGAAAAACAGCTAAAATCGATAGAAATTGCAAAAAAATTGCACCTAAAGAAGAGCGAACAATTTTATTCGCTAAAGAAAAAGTACCGTCGACTTGCAATGAAGAACAAACACATAGAAGGAATCGCTATAGATTATCAAAAAAATCTTTCTACTCCAAACGTAACATGTAATGATGTATATTACAAGAAGCAATTGAATTTTATAAACTTTAATGTGCATACGGGCCATTCATACATGGAATGTGATAAGGACATGTCCCTAATCAATCAAAAGTCATACACAGCAGTTCCTGTTGACTGGCGAGAAGTAATTCGAGAGAGCAGAGTAAAACCCAATCCATTCAAAGTTATAGACTGCGGAAAGGAGATGGAATTTCCAAATTGGACAGAGCGCCTGACTGGATTTTACCCGCACAAATGTCCATTTCCTACTCGGCCAATAAGAGTTCTCGAGGTGAGCAATGTAGAGCCCAAGATTGCCTACAAAACCACTTACTTTGATCACACAACCCCAGCTTCTTTTGACACTGAAACTCAAACCAAAGAAACTGTTGCTTCCAAGAGTAAGTCTTTAAGAGCTGGAAAAAAAGTCACCAAAAAACTAGGCACCAGGAAAAAAAAAAAGTTACTACAATTGTCCCTAAGAAAAAACTTTACGGCTCACCGGTTCCCATAAAGGCAGCTAAACATGCAGATTTGCAATTCCTGAAGAATTTTTTGGAAAAACCAGAGTCCCGTAATTTTTATGAAAAACTTGGTGTTTGCGAGCATCTCACAAAAATGCAGTTCAGAGCCAGAAAAAACCAAGAGGTCAGAAGAAGAAAAGCGATGACAGCGATGACGAATATTTAAGTGACGAAATGGTGATTGGAGAGAAATTGTGAGGGAATAACGGTTTTTGTCCTGGGCCTTCTTCGATTTTTATTTTTTAAACGTGCGAAATATGCGAATTTTAATTTGAAAATTTTTGAGATTAATAATAAATACTTTTTGCTTAAGGTGTTATTTTTTTAATTAAAAAATCCATTGTACATTTTCCCCAACCATACCACAAACCTTCAAATTGTTTTTTCTCAAAATTAAATTTTTTGGACATGTACCATTCTTCCCCATAGGTCTTCATATGTGACCTGTGCACCTCAGCTAGCGAAGGTTTCCTTAATTTGAAGGGTATTATCCTGTATAGATCGTCATCCTGTATAGGTGAACACGATAGGCCAACCATGTTGCAGGTACGAAATAGTCTTGAACAAAGATTAGGCGTTCCAACTCTCAGCTCTTCCCCAGGCTCGACTCTCAAACTCACGCTTGGTTGACTATCAGTTCTCACGAACTCGCTGTCGATCAGTTCACCTAACCAGTGACCCTCTTCTGCCCCTCAGCTCCCCCTCTCATGCTTTACTTTGTACACTACTCTTATCATTTGCATGTTTAATTACAGTTCTTCCTCTCATTCAATTCATTAGTCAGATTTTATTTGCTCGCCACAGCACTCTAATCTCTTGCCCAACAGTACGTACTTATTAGTAATGAAATGCTACAAAAAGAACGCAGGAGCATATGGCACTCATGCACTTTCGTCGTTATCTTGCCTACACGGCGGTACAAATAAAATACGTAACACCATGAGCGTTGTACTATACTTAGAATTTAAACAGCGATTAGTACAAAGAACTTAAGGTACGGTCTAAAGTTAACGCGAACGGGCAGAACCTGAAGGGACTGTTCGGCAGAGGATTTCCGGATGATCAGGTCGAGGAGTAAAAGGGGTCCCCGCATATGTTACCGGCTCTTCTCTATTACCTAAAAGGATATAGCAAACTGGGTTTAGTATGCAAGAACAGTTCTGGCCCATTACTGCCGCCTCTTCCCCTTCCCAACTCGTTAACTAATAAACGGATACACGACGACACCACTGGCATTATCACTGCCTCCTAACTACGCTTTTCTTCCGTCCCAGCTCTAACGTGACGTCCTTACTAACGCCCTGGAGGAAGATATTAGGTTCATGCTCGACTTAGCGAAAACAGACCGACGACACAAACTTTGCCTAATTAACTCATTGCGCGAATATTCACGTACCAATACAATAATATCGACGATTCGAAATAATATTAACGACATACGAAGGAACGCTTTTTCGACACATTCTCTGGAGATGAATTGACTAGCGAGTAACAGATTGCCTGGTCAGCCCTAAGGCTCCTCCTAACAGAAGTCAGGTTTGAGGCAGAATGGTAGAACCGGCTGAGCACGATCTTGGAGGCATGGAAGTAAGGATTCCATATGCTTAATTCCTATCAATAAATCCTTGGTAAAATGCATCGCAGTATTTTCCACAGCCCCACGCACGTTAGTAACCCGTCCTGTTTTCTAGTGTCAAAAGTGATGGCGTTTGACGTTCCAGAGTTCAACTGGTGGCTCCTACTTACGTCACTCCCTTTTTACATTCCTTCAAACGAAGTAGAAAGGAAAGTTCAACCCTGATCAATTTTTTTATGAGTTCTCTTCAGATTTCTAATTTTTTAAGCATACTGAGTCCGGGGGGAACGCACCAATGGGGGAAGTGGTCTCTAACTTGTTCAAGTCTGGTGGCTCTAGCCATTACAAACCCCACCTGCGCCTGCTTCGGACGAACTTGCTCCCCTAGCTGATTTAATTTCGGTGGTAAGAATGGTACGCATTGCTGTACGTGCTTGGCTAGGTCTCCCACATAGGGTACCATGTGCAAACATTGCGCACTGGTTCAATCTAAAGGACTCAGTGTTCCATCTCTCTCTACGACTATTCCGTTCTTGCGCCATAAGCGCCAGCTTGCTTTGCAAGAATCTGGCTGTGATGTAGCATGCGCTGTGGCTGGTCTTGGACTCCCTCTGCCCCTACGCCGAGTACGCGCGCTTTCAGAGATTGCCGCCACTCTGCACGGTTTGGTTGACAGACGGGAACTCAGGTAGCGTCCCGACTCCCCCTACTCTTCTGCGTGGGTATAGCGGGCTTCAGAGAGCATCCATGAAACGGGTTACCGGCACTTTCACGCCGTCTATGAGGCGCCACTGCCTACAGTGAGATGCCAGCCAGAGGGTGGGATCGAACGTTGTAGATGCTCGCTGTTGTGCCTGAGGTAACCAGTTTGAATCGTGTAGCGCAGGTGTGTCCAAAAACTTCATGGGGCCTCATGGAACGTCATGACGCAATCTGCAAGCAGGTTGCTGGTGAATTGTCATCTGAGGGGTGAAAAGTGGAGAGAGAGCATACTGCGATTCTTTTGAAGAAGGGCTGAGGCCTGATAGCGTCGCTGTTCGTCCTGACCAGTTTGCAGTGATCCTGGATGTCCAGGTAGCATCTGGCAACCGAGATCTTACTTGACAAGCCAAGAGGAGCAAATATGACAGGAGGGATGTTCATTACAGTCTCATTAATTCCCTGCGTAGTGATTGTTCAGGAATGGTCAGGGCATGTCTACATGCAGAACAATGAATTCTGGAACTGTAAGCGCTTCCACTTTCTGTCATCTTAAAGTGAGTTTTTACCGAATTCAAATGATCTAAGTGAAAAATAAATTGAGTTAGCGGCAATGGCCATGAAAATCAGTGAATTCCATCTGCCTCGGCGTGATTGCCAGTTGCCCCGTTGTCTAGGGGACTCAAACCTGCTCCTGTGGATCATCAAGGCCTACAAGACTCAAGTGTGAGAGTGACCACTGGACAGTTACCTTCTGACTTCGTCATTGCGTGCACTGTGGATGCGCACAGTCGCCCGAAGACGCTATGTCTTTCGGGCTCAGAATCGTTAGAGAGCAACGAGCGGAATAAAACCATTCTTTCAGTTAGTTACATAACACGTAGAGAAAGTGCGCAAACGTTTACAGTGATCGTTTGGAATGATGATACATTGCCAACATTGAATTTAGCGTCGTGGGAAGTTGCGTGATGGTATTAAAGAAATTGGGTTGTGTCCGCCAGTAGGCAAATACTAAAGTTAACGTACCTGTTAGGTGAGTCCGTCTCCTCTGGCTTGTGAGTTACTGTGGGCAAGCGCTTTCGATGTAAAGACATCATCGTCTGGCCGTTTAGTCAGTACTGACTAAACGGCCAGACGATGATGTCCTTACATCAGCGCTGTAACTCACAAACCAGAAGACAGACTCCTGCTAACAGGTACGTTAACTTTAGTAAGTTGCGTGATATTTTAAAGTGAATAAATCTCGCTGATGTGAGTCCATGACTTGGCCCTAGTAGCCCCTGGCCACAGGTTACGCTCCACCTCCCACAGCCTGCATTTTCTGTTGCCTTCGAGCGGCTTGCGGTATCTATTTAAAAATCCTGTCGACCGAAGGGGGAAATCCGTCTGCAGGAGAACGGGAGTTGTGTTTCGGGGAGTAACGTGACGAGTGGACGTCACTGAAACGCCAATCACAAAAGTTGTCAGGAGCCTCGAGGAGCAAACCGATACTCGTTAGTTTTATTGTCTGCCTCGAAGGGAGCGGATATTGTTATCGAACGAGTTGTTAGCTCTGATATTGTGTTAACCAGACGGTGACAAGGGTGCAATCTGCACGAAGCAGATTAGGGTTCTCGTGGACGGTGTCCAATTATGAACGGATTGACGGGGTCAGTGATGTGAAGGGCGCGGGTTGCTCGGGCTGAATGAATTTTGGACAGCCTTTCTACGCTCTGTCGGAAATGAAATTGGGGCGAGCCGATTAGACGTTATCGTGTTGCGGAATCGTCTGGTAAAATGCAAACCTTATCGGCATGCTATTGCCCTTGACAACTTATTTGAATGACACCCTCTCATGAACTATTTCTGTGCAATATTGATGCTCCCCGATGAGCAAACACCTTTTCTACAAGTTCAAACATAATGAAATGTGCTGCTTGACCTGAACTGTGCTAGACCATCCCGTACAGTTTCAAACTTGTCCTTGTTTACTGCACAAGAACTAAAACCTGGTCAGTACTGATATCGGCACATACAATAGTGACAAAGTAGAGTAAAAACCGTTGAAAAATAAAAATCAGATGGCTGCGTTGCACCTCCATTTTTATTTGAGACGTCGGAGGGAGGGTTAGCTCCTGGTGGCCGCATGAATTTATTCCTACCATATTGGTAACCAACCTGGAACCTTTCAGCGCATTGCATCAGGCAGGCTCTCACGTCTCTCCGTGATGGCAGCCATTCCCATACATCTCCCATACCACTCAGCAGTTTAGGAGGCTCAGTAGCGCTCTTCCCACCATGTCTTCAGCAAGCTCCATCTTCTCCTGGTTAAGCCTGCCCTGGCTAAATTGAGCAGTACTCCCCCAGTTTTCCTCGAAATGAATGCCTCTGCAGTGAGCCAGCCAACTGTGTCCTCCACACAGCACTGCCAGGGTGACTACCATGGCATGGGAAGCATCATCCACCATTGCCCTGAAGTGCGGGCAGTTTGGGCTTGCTGCCTTTCCAATGCAGCGCAGATACGCCCTAAATGCTCCACCTACTGTTAAGACTGTGAGGTAGAAATCCACCTTAGCTTGTCGCAGCCCAAACCATCGACTAAGGACTGTAACCAGCTGTCCAGCCCACTGCCCCTTCTGGGCTATGTGCCACTCGTCTTCTCACCTCCCAAGGATGACATACCATCTTCTTCGTACTGTGGTTGCTCTATTGATGGGCACAGCTCCCTCTGTTTGGCTGAAGAACGTCGACTGAGATAACACTCTCCGTCACTAATACTACAGGCACGCAATGTGGAGAACGCAGCTCTTCAGCACCCTTCCCATCCACTTCCTGCAGCGTATGAGTCCACTCTCCCAAGTCATCGCCTGGAGTGTACAACGCTCATGAGTGCCCACCTCGTGCTTGGGGTCCTGTGTTGGTCATCAAACAGAAATAAATCGTTGTTACAGTGGCAGGCTGCTTGCGAGGATGTGGAATCCAAACGACAACTTGGTATCCACCATAACGACCAAATATCAAACTGCTTCAATTGTTTGCAGATTAGAGGCAAGCAAAGCACGTCATCGTACGCCACATTTCACGCACTCAGCCCCAGGATCGACCTCTGGGTCTGCCATCCCATCTGCAGCACCCCTGGGCTTCCATCGGAGAGAGGCGTGAGGGCCAACCTGATACAATGTGCTAAACAGGTAGGTTCTCTACACACAAAAGTAATTCATAGACCCTCCAAGAGCGGACCCTCCCTCCAACGTCTCTAAGATGGTACCTCATTTACATTTCATTCGGCGGTAACAGAATTGATCTGATTCAGCGCAAGCCACAAGGAGGTAATGAGTTGTAGTAGTAGCCCTCACAGGAGCGTACGAGTCTGGTGTCCCACCAGTTGGGGCTGGGGTGTTGTATCATCGACTCCAAGATATTTGCACAGATCAAAGCGGTGTGCAGCCCGAAAGACAACATCGTTGTTTACTGCAACCAGTTCAATCTACCGGAGGATTGGTTCTGGAACAGCTCATGGGCAGATCAACTTTCTTCTTATCAAAAAGCCAAATGGCCAGTGAAACAAGGCGATTATTGTCAGAGTAGGCCCCACCCGAATCCAGCAAATTGGAAACTGCTGGCACCAAGATTGAGTAAAACGAGGGCGAAATATTAGGTTATCCATTTAAGAGTTAATGCCGGGTCAAGAGATAACTTTCTTCGTTGTTGCTGCTGGGTGTGGGAGGGGAGAAGGAGTACCCTCTTAACAGAGGTACCAACTGTTTCCCTGAAAAGCCTGCGTTCAGATGAAGCGCCTGTGAAGACTCCATTGAGTAATTGACTAGTTGGAACGGGCGTGAAGTAACAGTGGCTGTTCGGCGGATACATTAAAATTAAAAATGTATGAGCTAACAAGTTTCACACATGCAAAGCCGTGGTACATATGTATGTAGAAGAACTGTACCACCTTTCCAATATCAATTATTCAACGATTTGCCAGTTATTCTATTGCAAAACAAAATCCGAATATTTTCACCTTAAAATATCTGGTGAGTTGCAACACACAACTTTCCTTAGCTCAACGTCAATTGACTTTCTATATGGCTTCGTTCACTTAATCAATTCATTTGAAGTTGGTCATACAACACTTTACAGCAACATGAAGCGGCAGCGCTTACAGTTCCAGAATTTATTGTGCTACTCATTGCAGGACCAATATTGAGCAATCGGTACACAGGTAATTAATGAGGCTGTAAACACAAATTTTTTGAAGAAGGACAGTTATTACTTTTGCAGAGTTATTGGGTAACAACGTTAGGAACTGGTAGTAAGCGAAACGGCAGTAGTTGAAATTCAGGAATTACTGGAGTGACCCCTATGTATCTCACTAGCGTTTTTAAACACTCACCCTTCAGGTACTAGATTGTACTACAATACGAATTTTAAACATTCTACTAACATTCCAGCGGAGTTTATAAGGAAAAAACTGCGCTAAAAACGCTTTTGGTCGAAAATTTTGATAATTTATTGTGCTGCTCTCGTCATTTTCCCACGAATGAGAATGTTATAGTATCATTGCCTCATTGAGAGCTATCAATATAAAAAATATAATTAAAATCGTTAGAGCCGTTTTTGAGAAAAAAAATGTGGTGTTTTGATCACTATGATGACTATAGTTAACTTCCGGTGGATTTTGCCCATACCCTCATCACTCATCATCAAGTAGGTGGTCTATGTATGAATATTCAGTGTTTTCTTCTGTGGCAGACGTTCCTGGCAAGTTCTCGTAGAAGGTTTTTGCGTGTGGGTTAATCAAAAATTGCTTCAAATGTTGCAAATCGTTGAACTTGGGTTGAGGGATCGGCACTGACCCATTGTGAAGATTTTCAAGAGTTTCTCTTGGTAGAGCTGATTCATCTTTGTTTTTACCTCTTTTTGCGAGGGTCCATAGGATAGCGGAGCTCGTATATGGACCAAAAAAGTTGTTGCGGTAGAAGACTTTGGTGGGGTGCTCTGCCTTCAAGCAGCGTACTGGCCTTGACGGAAAAGGGCATTTTGGTTGATAAATTGGCTTCAAAATATCTGGTGCGTTGCAACACACAACTTTCCTTAGCTCTACGTCAATTCACTTTGTACATGGCTAATTCTATTTAATCAATTCATTTATCACTCAGTTAATTTGAACTTGGTCAAACAACGCTTTACGGCAGCAGGAAGCGGTAGCGCTTACAGTTCCGGAATTTATTGTGCTGCTCATACTCATTGCAGGACCATTATTAGGAAAAGCAAATGTAGAGCAGGTCTTAGCTGCGATGCAAAATGAGTCAGGCTGGGCCTGCAGTATCGAACGTTCACTGGAAACCCTCCTTGAGAAGGCGTTCCCAGATGACCAACTAGCTCGAGACACTGAAGCCCAGAGGGCAGCAAGGGAGCTGATCATGGACCCTCCGAACGAGCCCGACATCCCATTGTGGACAACAGGCGACCTCGGCAGGGCTCTTGCGACCTTAAAGCCCAACAAATCTCCTGGGCCAGATAAAATAGAAAGCAATATGCTAAGGAAGGCTGAGCGGACAATCTCCAGCGGTCTCCTTAATTTATTTAATGACTGTCTGCAGGTCGGACAGTTCCCCACTCAGTGGAAGTCTGCGCGCGTTGTCACTCTTCAAAGGAGGCGACCGCAATCAGTCGGACCCGCGATCATGGAGACCACTCAGCCTTCTTTCCATATTAGGCAAAACACTAGAAATCTTGATGTTGCAGTCCTCGAAGGAGTCTTTGGCCGCAACCTCACAGGCAGGCAATACGGGTGTACCAAAGGAAGGTCCACGCAGGATGTCATTGTCGAGATTCGGCGTGTTTCCCTGCTGGCACCGGCTAAGTACGTCGTAGCAGTTCTGATTGACATCAGAGGAGCGTTTGACAACCTTTGGTGGCCAGCGCTCCTTAATGAACTCAAAGGTAGGGGAATCCCCGCAACCTGTACTCGCTCGTCAGAAGTTACCTGACAGACAGAACTGCTACGATCGAAAGTAGGCATGTCTCCGTCCGGAGAAAGATTGAGAAGGGGTGCCCACAGGGCTCGGTCCTAGGACCAGCACTCTGGAATGCCTTCTTCGAAGGTCTTCTCAGGAAACTCATGGAGACTGACTGCGAGCCGTACGCCTATGTGGATGACTTGACTGTGCTGATCTTTGCAGAGTCAGTCCGCCAAATTGAAGAAAAAACCCACCACGTGCTCCGCACTGTCAACCAATGGTGCGAGCACGTCAAGATGCAGGTGGCTGAGGAAAAAACCCAGCTAATCCTCTTGAAGGGGAAAGTTAATAATCCACCCACAATACGCTTTGGCGGCCACAGGCTCCTTCTTGAAAAGCACGTCAAGTATTTAGGAGTGAATATAGGTGAGAGGTGGGGTTTCAACCAACACCTCCAGTCCCTTAAAGGCACTACCATTGCAAGGTTTGCCTCACTGCGTGCCATTACTAAGGCCACTTGGGGTGTGTGTTACCACGACACCATCCTCATGTATAAGGCCATCTATTTAGGTGTGATTGGCTACTGCCCTGTTGTCTGGGGTAGCAAACTAACAGTCAATCAAAAGAGAGTATTGGCCCAATCCCAGAGAGCCGCGCTCCTGTGGATCACCAAGGCCTACAAGACTGTATCAACGGAAGCACTCCAGGTGATCACTGGTCAGTTACCAGTTGATTTGGCTGTTGGGTGCATGATTGACAAGTGGAGAGTGAAACGGGAGCTTCCCCCGCTTTGGGCTGAACTCCGTGCGGATCTCACCACAGAACAGAAACTTGCCGCCATCGATGAATGGGCTCTAGAGAAATGGCAAGCGAGATGGGAATCCTCGTCAAAGGGACGTGATACGTATGAGTTCTTCCCCAACATCCGTGAACGTCTTTCTAGAAAATGGGTTGAGCCAGACCACTGGACGAGCCAGTTCCTCACGGGACATGGTGACTTCAATGCGCGGCTCCACTTCTTTTCTCTGAAAGACTCTCCATTATGCACGTCTTGTGCCTCCAGTGCGGAGGAAACAAGAAACCATGTGCTGCTCCACTGTAGTTTCTACAACAGTGAGCGACGGTTGTTGAGAGGGCAAACGAACTTAGCAGCTTTGACTGCTACAAAGGAAGCCTATAACCATTTTGCAAAGTTCGCAAAGAAGGTAATGGCTAAGAAACGTGGTTATAGTTGATCAGTCCTTTTGAAACTTGCCACCCAAGTAAACAGTAAGATCAGGTAGGGAACCAGATTAAGAACTACTCCCAGATGGTACGGGATTCCTCAGGTGGTCACCTCCGCGCGGTAACACACGGGCAACAGCTCTCTACGGTGAGACTGGCTAACGACCACATACCTGCCGTACCTCCACAGGTCTGAGTTCGGTGGATGCTGCAGGGGCCGGCCTCTTGCATATTAGCGAAACCGCAACTTCTATGACTGATATAACCCTCGTCGAGGGTTTAGGTACAGTCATGAAATAAAGAAACAGATCTGCAGGACCATTATTGAGCAATTGGTACACAGAGAATTATTGAGGCTGTAAACACAAATTTATTGAAGAAGGATAGTAATCACTTTTGCAGAGTTATTGGAAAATTGGAACTGGTAGTAAGCGAAACGGCAGTAGTTGAAATTCAGGAATTTCTGGAGTGAGCCCCATGTATCTCATGAGCGGTTTTAAACACTCGCCCTTCAGGTATTGTATTGGACTACGATACAAATTTTGTTTAACATTCTACAGGAATTCCAGCGGAGTTTATAAGGAAAAAACTGCGTTAAAAACGCTTTTGGTCGAAAATTGTGATAATTTATTGTGCTGCTCTCGTCATTTTCCCACGAATGAGAATTTTATGGTATCATTGCCTGATTGAGAGCTATCAACATAAAAAATGTAACTAAAATCGTTAGAGCCGTTTTTGAGAAAAAAATTTGGTGTTTTGATCACTATGATAACTATAGTTAACTTTCGGTGGATTTTGCCCATACCCTTACTATTGCGTCCCATGGTAACCTGTAGGCTGGACATCAAGTTTCAGCTGATTTGGTACGGTTGTTTTCTCTAAAAACCGCGCTAAAATCGATTTCGTCGAAAGTTTTGGTAATTTATTGTGCTGCTCTCGTCATTTTCCCATGAATGGGAATTTTATGGTACAGTTGCCATATTTGGAGCTAACAATATAAAAAATTTAATCAAAATCGTTAGAGTCGTTTTTGAGAAAAAAAATATTTGGTGTTTTGATCACTATGATAACTATAGTTAAATGTCGGTGGATTTTGTTCATACCCTTATTTTGGCGTTCCATAGTGACTTGCGGGCTAGATATCAAGTTTGAGCTGATTTGGTACGGTGGTTCTCTCTAAAAATCGTTCACAGACACACAGACCATTTTCCCAAATAGTGTTTTTCGGACTCAGGGGGGTCTGAAACGTAAAGATCTGAAGAGAACTCAAACTTTTTCTTTCAGCCGATTACATAACTTTCCTTTCTACTTCGTAGAGCAAGGAAAGTAAAAAGAGGAAAAAGTAGAGATACCTCAACCAGTCCTTCCTATATGTTGCTGCTGAGTTAAGAAATTTGGAGAAAAAAATGTCTACTCCAATCTATTCTTGTGTTTCCCTATAGATACGTTATTAACAAAATGGTTTGGAAAATAAATGCAGGAATTGTGGGTTGTGTGGCGTTCGATAGAACCGGGTTTTTTCGAGCCCTACTGTAACAGTTCTATATATTCAGAAATAAATTCCAGAGGTGGACTACCGTTGTGAAACAGTAACAAAATTAGCTCTAACTTTTGGTACATGCGACACGTATTTTTAACCGAAAAGCAATTTTTCCCTCCGTTTCTCTCCCAACTCCCCGGACGCCCCGGAATAAATTATTGCTGATCAACTCGACTCAAGATGGCTACCGATTACAAATGGTAGGGGAGCGTTCATAATCCCCGGCTGACATGTCCTCCTAAACTGATTAATATCGACTTCTAAACGCCTCGGTCGGAGAGAAAGGAAAATCTGTCTGATAAACATCGCACATTAGTTCATATTATGGTAATTGGAGGGAACCCCACTGACGCCATTTGGATGGACCAACTGGACCGTATTTTTGTTTGTTCAACAGTTCCCCCCTTTCGTAATTGACGGAACCCACGCTGAACAACGTTTCTCCGGGATGATCGTTAGTTTGTGAGCGATGTCCCTTTTGAGCGTCATTCGGGTGACAGATCGTCGCACATGTAGCTTAATTGGCGGAAGGGATTGGCTGGGGTGTAAGGTGATAGTTGAGTCTGCACGCGTTCGAGTTTACTGAGCGGTAACTGATTCTTTTCGCAGGTGTTTTTACGTCTACACCCTTATAGCAATCATATCACATCACTTGTGGATAATGAGTTGTATAATGCTTTTGACGGATTTTGCCGTCAACTGGAAGACTTGAAGTACTTAGTAGGACCCGTAACTGAGGAAAGTACAATATTCGTCGGCTTGGCTTTTTAACAGGAAAGGTATCCTCTTCGTCAAAGCCTAATAAACTAACGCTTTTGACGAAAATTGATTTTAGTGCTGTTCCATTTATATAAATGTCTCTTCTAAGGCTTAAGAGTTCTCACAAAAATCGCGTTCTAGTCCAACCGGCTGACAACAACAGTATGGCGTCAGAAATTTAGGGTCGATTTCATATAAACATGGCATAAAACGCAGCAAACTGCTAAACGACGGTTTATTATTCTTCTGCGCAGCATGATTGAAGCCTATCCTAGTAAACACTTCCTGGCTCGATACATATTTCCAATAATTTGCTGCTTACCCAGCTTGACGCAATCGCATATCACCGAAACCCATCCTATTCAATTCGTCATAGAAAATTACTAGTGAACAATACACAACGTGACCTGACTACAACGGAAAAAAGAAAATTGAAATTTTCTAGGACACGCTAGGCAATTCGCATGACGTTGCGGGTCGGGGTGGCATGTGCGTTCCAATATATGGAATGTGCGGAGGTAGAACCGGCCTCATGGCCCTGAGCTACCTCCGTCCCATTGGGCTAACAAAGAGGGGGAAGGGACAGGGACTACTTCCAGCGACCCCTCGACCACTGCGATACCTGCAAGATCCCATAAATGGGTACTAGGGATTGGCGGATACTGCGTCTTTACCCTAGTTGCCTGCAGAGGCATCCACCTGGCGTAGACCTTCCCATGGTGCACCGACTTGCGCAGCTGGCTGTGCACCCCCACAGTACCATTTCGTGAAAAATATCCCTTAAGGCTAGAATGGACGGTAGCCTGCCCAGACTTACATCCCGACTTACGGCTTCGGAGACTTCCGCCTCGGAGGGGTTTGAACTTGCCCCTCCTTGCCGGAGGGACTCAGGTCCGTGGTACGCAAGAGCCCACCACCTACCGGCGGTGCGCAGCCGCTGGACAGTGGGAACGGGCCCCGCAAATGCCAGTTTTCCGTCCCCTAGGTGGAGGTGACTAGCACCACTAGTCCCTACTCCCCGTCCTTATCCACCCCCACCCCCAGACACCCATACAACCACCCACACCCAATAAATTACAGACACACTTTACCTTACATACACTTACCTATTCCTCACTCTCTCAATAAATTACTTTTGCGAGAGGCTGTAAGGGAAATGAGTGCAAGCCAGGGAGAAATGACAACTTTCGATTCGATTAAGTTCAAATCCTTGCTGGCACACTCTGTGACTTCACCATGAAGGAGACTATGCTGGATGTTGCGCTCACTCCTAATTGATTTGTTACGTATACTGGTCGACAAGACTAAGTAATTGCCATTTCCCATTTGCTGTCCCTCCACCCCCCTCCCATAAACGCTCTCCAGTCTGAACGTGAAACACACGCTCTGTGATGTCAGCGGGTCTAACAGTATTTGCGCCCAAAGACCCCAGCTCTGGCACGGTTCAAGGTCTATGTCCCTGAAACCTGGAATTGTGTCTACTTGATGCGGGAGGCTGTGGGAGAGATGTTTCGCTATAGCGTCCCACAAGTTCCTTCAAGTAGTAGTATTTGCATCACTATATTAACCCATGTTGCCCCATTTAAACGAAGTCCTACACCTCTGAACCCTGAAGTATTCAACTCAGCGTAATTACGATAAAATTGCCAAAATGTCGTTTTCATCAGATGGTCGACTAAGTGGGCACAATTAAGAATAGATCTCGCCTAAAACTTTTTGGTGAAATGACAGAATTGTTTAAAGCAATTGGGTTAGGTCCGCCAGTAGGCAAATTACTAACGTTAACGTACCTGTTAGGTGAGTCTGTCATCTCTGGCTGGTGAGTTACTGTGGGCAAGCGCTCTCAATGTAAAGACATCATCGTCTGGTCGTTAAGTAACTCACCGGCTTGAGGAGACGGACTCACCTAACAGGTACGTTAACTTCAGAATTTTTTATACCTTTTTAGTAGGTAAAATATGGCCAAGCAGTGGAGGACATTTCCCCATACCTTGAAACACAATGTCACTTTTGATGAAGGGGGAGGGTTGTAATCAATTTTCCTTACTAGAAACATAGTTGTATTATTTAGAATAAATAATAAAACAAAACAGGTTGGGTTGATTGCTATTGAGATAAGACGTTGTGTTTGGTAAATTAACCTGCTTAGCGTTAGAGAGGCACCATGAGGTTATCGGAGAATAAAGATTCATTCTATCCCTTGCTACGAACACGGTCTTTTATATCGGCATCCCTTCTCCATATATTCAAGTATATATTGTAACAATGTTGACCGATGCGTGTTTTTATTAACAATGATAATCTAATAATTTAAACTTTTCAAACCATAACAACATAACATAACAACGGTAAACACCTGTGGGGTTAGTTACCCCACATTACCCCCTCCATGACTATTAGGCCTGGCATCCGCCTTGGCTATGCGATTCGCATGTAAACGTCGTTTCGTGTTTCCCAACTTTACATCAAACAATACTTCGTCGAGTCGTTTGTCAATGACCCAGGGTCCTGTCCACAGTGGCTGAAGCTTTGGACAAACACCTTCCTTCCGTTTGGGATCGAACACCCATACCCAATCGCCTTGTTTGAAAGTCAGTGTCTGTGCCCGTCGATCGTGAACCTCTTTCTGCGAGCGCATTTTTAGGGCGAACTCACGAACCTCTTCAAGTTTATTGCGTAGATCGAAGGCGTATTCCGTTCTTGAGACAGTTTCCATCGCAGCTGGGCGGACCAAGTCTTCTGGTAATCGCAAATCTTTTCCATATACGAGCTGAGCTGGTGAAAAAGCAGTCGTATGATGGGGAGCAACAACAACGGTACCTTTGTATCCCAGTCATCTTGACATTTATTCACAAATATTGCCAAATATTTTGTGAGAGATCTGTTCATGCGTTCCACGAGTCCTGCTGATTGTGGATGGAATGCAGTTGTTCTGGTCCGATGTACCCCTAGAAGATCCGACACTTCTTGCACCACTTTGGACTCGACATTCCGTCCTTGGTCAGTGTGGATTTCCAAAGGTATTCCTACACGACTAAACACCTGCTCCACTAGAGCTGAAGCAACAGTGGATGCCTCTTGATTCGGTACACAAATCGCTTCTGGCCACTTCGAGAAATAGTCTACGGCTACTATAACGTATCGATTCCCACGTTTGCTGGTAGGGAAAGGACCCAAAATGTCGATTCCCATCCTCTCAAAGGGCGCTCCTACTGGGAACTGTTGAAGAGGGGCAGGTTTTTTTGGACCAGGTCCTTTAAACCTCTTACACTCAGGACACGTTTTACACCATGCCCTGATATCTGTGGACATGCCAGGCCAGAAATATCGTTGGCGTACTTTTGCAAGCGTCTTCCACAATCCAAAATGACCTGCAGATGGCGAATCGTGGTTATTTTTTAAAATTTCCTTCACCATTGCCTGAGGTACAACCCATTTTTTCTGGTCCTTTTCTCTCCAACCACCTGTGGTAAAGCTCGCGATTTCTAATTTCTAGATGTTCCGAACGTCCAACTAGATGACGCAAGCGAGGTTCCCTGGCTGACAAATCCGCTGAGTTAAGCCGTTCCCCACGTATAATCTGTTGGATAATTTGGTCGTCTTCTTGTGGATTCTTCTCTGGCAAGACCCTCAGGGTGTTCACGAGCAAATTCTTCTCTTCTTTTCTACTGCAATACGTACAGTCAACCCCACAAGGTCTTCGCGACAGCCCACCGGCGTTTTGATGTTCTTGTCCTCGTCTATGTGTGATGGCGAAATCATAGGATTGAAGAGTAAACACCTGTGGGGTTAGTTACCCCACAATATTAATAATTATTTACGAGCAAGCACCCAAACACGTAGGGCCAATGCAAGTATTGCAATGCGTCAGTTTGTGGGTATTTTTATCATTTTTAAATGCCTCCACCCTCTATTGGGATTATTGGTGTATTGTGTGAGTTGTGCGATGATGTATAAAAAAAAAAAAATGAATGAATGAATTCCGGAGCTATTACCAGTTGTGATTCAGTGGGGTGGCAGAAGCTTTGCCGTAAATTTTCTTAACGAAACAGAAATATAGCACCCAGAACGTTGTATCGAGCTGGTACTCTTATTAGTGTTAAAGTTATCAAGCAACCGATTAACAAATTTACCTGTTTGAACATTTCTTCGCTCGTGTTTCGTTCGTGCGTGACAAACCCGATCCAGTCAAAAGTTTTCGTTTTAGTTTTCACCGTGCGATAAAGTGGGCGCATTGGAAAAACCGCTCCTTCGTGCTGAAAGTGAACAAAAGTGTTGAATTCTCGCAGGATGTTGGATTATTAATAATTTAACTAAAATAATAACAGGGGGGGATGGCAGACGAGAAGGAACTCAAGAAATTGGGAGGAGCTTTCGTGAGAGGCGACGGTTCCGGTGGGGCGAGGAGAGCTCCTACCGCCAGGAGCCTCGTATTAATTTGCATGCTTCAGTCAGTTACATCCAGAAGTGCTAATGAAGTTATAAAAGAAGGTTGTGGAAGCAAAAGGCGGTCTTCTCAACGGTAAAAACTGTTCGGCTCGAAGGCCAACCGACTTATTTCATTACGACTTTCACCACTACGCCTCAAAAACCTAGGCCTTGTGTGTTATATGTTGAGCGAGTCAGGGAAAGATAAGGATCGGAAGAAAAATTCTGTTCCAACAGTCTGCACAACGTCATGTTCTCTCGCCTATTTAACTTTATTAATTTGCCTAATTGGAACAAAGATTTCTGAATAGCTAATAGCACGCCACGCTGGTGGTTTAGTACATTAAATCACAAGCACATGAAATCGATTTAAACCCCCCTCCCCCATTCCACAAGTTTCGACGTTAGAATATCAAGTATGAAACACGCAATTCTAGTTCATCCTACCACAACCAAAATTTGTGTAGTTTTGAACCCTGACCCTTCAACTCGTGATCCGTGGAATTCATAATTCTCACCCTAATCAATTAGAGCTGTACAGTGTGCTAATAAGTTGCACACGTACAGCAATTGACGCCTTGTTCAGCATAAACTTAATGTCAATACTTTCAGCCTCCGCTAATTCGATTATTTCGCACTTGAATCGGTCGGCAGTTGATCGGGCACGTAATCATTGTACTTGGCCTAATAAGGTGTTCCAATATACCGAAGTAGTGTTTTCGACTTCAAACATCATTCCTGTACTAGGTTGTTGTTTTCATCAGATCAGGAAGTGAAGGTTTTGTGCCATTCGTTCAAACTTATTTATAGCATTTTCACGTCAAATTTTAGGTTTTCCATTTCAAATTGGAGGTTTTACACATCACATTGGAGGTTTAACATTTCAAATTGGAAGTTGACGGAAATAGATTCGTTTCACGTTAGTTTTAAACGCCGCAACGCTAGCCCGCGCAGAAGGCGGAAACACCCGGTAATTCTGAAAATACCTACTTCGTGCAACACAACATGACGAAAACATTCCATCCGTCCCTTCCAAATGCCATTCTTTTGAAGGTGCCTGTTGATTCGCCTCATCCTAAAGTCCCTAATTGCCGCCGTTAGTTACGACTCGCTTTATTTATGTGACGTGAGTTCGGACGACGAAGAAATGAGACCGCGTTTCGTTCGCTGATCGAACCATGCTGTAATAGTCCACATCCGCCGACGGCTAAAAACGTTGATCGTTGAGTTGAAAGTTGGTTACTATTTTTTCTGATAGTTCCCTCAATATTTGGTAAAACCCCGCAAGTCTCCTCTCTCTGAAGTATGGACTAAGAAAATGGCGGCTCATCAAAAAAGTCAAAATTAGACTTATTAGTTGATAGTTACAATATTTACCACAGTTGAGGAATTGGCTTGTACGTCAAAAAATGACCTACGTAGTTGAAACTTGAAATTTGTGTATACGAATAGGTGAAGTGGAGTACGTTAAGAATTACCTAGTCTGCTTTCCTCATTTTGAGGACTCTTTTGAGCAGACGACATCGAAATTTGATGGCTCAAAAATTGACTTATTAGTTAATACTTGCAAACGATGTGAATGAGTTCCACATTCATCATTTTTACTATAAAATGTCATCTGCCACCTCAAAAACGAGGCATTTTCACAGCAGAGTCGCTGAAATAGAATTATCCAGTATTAAAAAAACAAAAAACGTAGAGATCTGTAGAAAACGGTCCAGAAAAGTCCGAGCCAGACGCCGGTTAATACAATTACGATTAATTACGGTTAATTAACTATGAAATCAACATGAGCAGTTTATATTTATTTTCTGGACCGTTTCCTTCCGTACTCCACTTCACCTATTCGTAACATAAATTTCAAGTTTCAACTCCGTAGGTCATTTGTTGACCAAAATTCGACCAATTTTTATTGACTCTGCAACTTAATGGCCAAGCATGGGAGGTAGGAGAGTTTTGAATTCGGAAAGTACAAGCCAATTCATCAACTGTGGTAAATATTGTAACTATCAACTAATAAGCCGAATTTTCACAGATTTCGACTTTTTTGATGAGCTTCCGTTTTTTTAGTCCATACTTCAGAGAGAGCAGACTTTTACTACTTTAGAGGCGGGGTTTTACCAAACATTGAGGGAACTATCAGAAAAAATAGTAACCAACTTTCAACTCAACGGTAAACGTTTTTAGCCCTCGGCTCCTGGTAGTAGTGAGATTGACGAAGATGCTGAAAATGAGGGGATTCCTTCCACTACCCGACGACGTCGAGGACAATACGGTAGGTACACTATAGAACAAAGAAAAATGTTTCTTAGAATGTACGAAGAAGGACATTTTTCGCGCTGCTACTGGACACGATTACCTGAGGAAACATCTCCACCGCATTGGGCTGGCAAATGACCCACTGTGCCCCCTCTGCAACTCCGACGAAGAGATGACGTCCATCCATCTCAATACGTGAACTGCACTGGAAGATGCACGCCAATCACTGACAATGACTGAGCGCAAGTGGGAAAAAACCGCTGCACTCTACTGGGCTGCTCGAGAGCGCATGGCACTTCTGCCGTAACCGCGCCGTGGCATAATTAAAAAAAAAAACAAAAAAAAACGAAGAAGGACATACTACTATAATGTTTGTATAATCGGCATCACAGAGAGTACGGCTTACATGTTGTTGAAAAAGTATAAGGAAAACGAAAATGAGCTTGTTTGCCGAAGCAGAGGAGGAAAACGGCGTTAAGGACTCTCCCTGACAGGACTCTGAAGGAGATAAAACGTGTTTTTTTTTTCGAGAAAAACATTGACTTGGCCGTGAGTACCGTTGATAAAGGTTTATGTCTTTTGAAAATAACCTTGAAATTAGCTAACAAAGAGCTAAATCGGATGAATTCTGTAGAACGAAAGAGAGAAGAAAAATTTACGTAGCGGAATTCAGAACATGGGCGCCAGAAAATCGTGAAAATATGGTATTCATTGACGAATCTGGTTTTAATTTGCACCTTCGAATAAGTCATGCGAGATCCAGGAGGAATACACGTGGTGTTTCCACAGTACCCACGGTAAGGGGAAGAAATGTTTCCCTCGTCCTAGCCGTAAACACTCGAGGTGTTGTTCATTATAAGATAATATTACGAGGCTACTGCAATGGAGAGACGTTTAAGGCGAACCCAACTATCACGTACCTGATGGATAACGCAGCGATTCACCGAGCTGGACAAGTTACCAGTAAGATGATCGAATTGGGGTTTAACGTGAAATACCTGCCCCTCCTAATCACCCAACTTGAATCCAGTGGTCACTGCTTTTCATAAATCAAGTTGTCAGCAAGACCAATTCTCAGTGAGCCCCAAACAAACCACAACCTGTGTGACACGATAACCCGAAGCGTTGCAACTGTCATCACATCGGACTGCACAAATTATGTTATGAGAATGATGATGGACCTGACACAGCCGCTGCTGCAGGAAAAGACTTACGTTGAAAATTTTGTTCATTGTTGCTTGTTGAAAGTTACGTTTCACTCGCTAATTTGTTGTTATTGCTTTCCTAGAATCAAATCATGTATTTCTGTCATCCACCGAATTGATGTGTAAAACCTCCAATTTGAAATGGGAAACCTCCAAATTGATGTGTAAAACCTCCAAATTGATGTGTAAAATCTCCAATTTGAAATGGAAACCTCCAATTTGAAATGGAAACCTCCAATTTGACGTGAATATGCTATACACATCTTTCTGTCTACACGTTAAGAAGAAACGACTATCAAAATGCGCCCCAAAAAATGTGTTTTTTTTCTTCAGTACTCGGTGAAAAAGACAAAAAGAAATTAATTACTGGACTGTTCCGTGTTGAACTATCTTTAAGCGAGAATAAGAAGTTTACGTAAGAACAATCGATTGGGCTCGCCAAGATGGGCTTACCAATTCGCCACATATTAGTGTCTCAAGGTAATAATGCACAAGGCTCGATAAGAAGAACTTTGCTATGCCCATGTTCAGTACATCAGTTGCACACACTGAGGGTATGAACTAAATCGATCCAAAACTATATTATTGTAATTATCAATATACTAAATGTTTTGTCACAAAAAATGCTCTAACTTTTGTGTGGACATTTTTTGTATGTACAGTGTTCGACGTAAAGCGCGGAATCAGTTCGGGTCTTGAGCATGGACTTCCTCAGTCATTGTCTCCTTCCGACACCTGTGGAAACTCCACCTTTTGAGTAAATTCCAATTGACGACGGGTTTTCCCTTCGTCTGGGTATTCCCATCTTTTTCCCACTCCTCAATTTCAGACTCCTCTCCACAAGAGACACCTTCTTTCAAAATACTCACTCATTCAAATGCTTTCTTTCAAATACTATCGCGGAAGTCACTCGTCTCTTTGTGCTCGTGGCCCCTTCTCGCTCTCGCGTTCTGATAGTTTCCCGCCAGTTCACGTTCTTCTATGTCGCCCTTTTGTACACGAACGCTACGCACTTTCATCGTCCTCCTGACGCTCACCAAGTTTTCAATATTTTTGATCTTCAACTCTCGCTCTCTAGTTGCAAATTACTTGATGGTACTACTCAATTTTCGTTGAGTGGAAAAATGAGCAGAGCGGCACTGTGAGTTATAAAAACTGCAAAACTTTGGAGGGCAGTTTTTTCTTCATAAATATTGCTCATCAAAAGGGGGAGTTTCTCTCAAAAATTATGCTGGCAGTCCGATGTACCTCTTGCAGGATGCAGGCTAACTGGAGCGTCATTGGAGCCTGGAAAATGGAACGAGATGGGGGGCTCTACCCAGGAATGTCACCAACTACAAAGTGGAAGTCGAAAGTTGAAGTGGAAGAGGGGTGACCACGACGGAAATGGCCGCAAGGAAGCCATGCAATCGGTAGGTTCTTCCAATCTAGTGCAGGCTATCGAACGAAGCGTACTTTACTTGTGGAATATATCTATTATTCAAGGAAGGAGCCTTTTCTTGTGAGTCGAAAGTCAACTAATTGAAAGAACTAGTGGGAACTACAGCGGAAGTCAACGCTTCGTCGTTAGTACTCCCTCCCTCCCGTCTCATCAAAACCACCCGCTCGCTCGACTTGCAACGTCATGCCAATTGCCTACAGGCGCCTATGGGCACCTGGCGCCGGGGGAATATTTAGTTTTCGTAGTTCCATTGTAGTCAGGTCATGTTTCGTATGGTTTACTAGTATTTTTCGATGCTGAATCAAATGGGATGGGTCTCGGAGCAGTAATACTAGATCAAGCTGTTCATGAGAATAATAAGCCGTTGTGTAATAATTTGCAGGGTTTTCAAGTTCGCCCCTTATGGCTCCAACAAAATTAACGCGAACCTTTTCAAAAAATATCTGGAGTGCAGCTACACAGACCTTTCTGCAATCTCCGTAAATTCGACTTTCCGCTGTACGGGCGCTGTAACGTCGTTCAACGCATTTCTACGGGAATACTTACAGAAAACAAAATGTAGGTACTAGTTAGTTGAGACTACTCCATAAGTTTGATCGGAATCGTTATAGCCGTTTTTGAAAATATTGGAAAAAAGATAAATTAATGTTAGAAAAATCTTTTTTCCGAGCTATCATAGGCAGTATTTCCGTTCAATAGGTCCATACAGAAATAGCTGCGGAGAACGAAATATGAGTAAAGGTTGCTTGAAGGTACTCCTATTCACGGAAATGGCTCACAACGTTACTTTCGTGTCTTCAAGAAATAACGAATAAAACAAGAAACGATTCAAATTATTACCCAACTGTTTACCATTCTCTTGTACAACACGATTAGGACCTATCCCATTCAATATTACCGGAAGCGACAATTCATACGTAAACGACAATGTTTGTGGACCATCCCTTTCGATTCAGCGTCGAAAAATACTAATGAACGATACGAAACATGACCACCACAACGGAACCTCGACCAAAATGTACAAAAACGAGGGTTCTCTCCAAAACGGCTCTAAACGGGCAAATTATCTTCTGTTGATCAATACCTACCATTTTTTCTTCATAGATATCACTGGGCGGGATATCGGCCTATAAAGGAAAACAACTCTACAAATCATTGTCGATTATTATTCTCCTTGACAGCACGGTTATCGAGGTTGGCGCAGTCTCACATCTCCGAAACACACCCCATTCGGTTCAGCATCGTAAAATACTCGTAAGCGGTGTGAAACATGACTTGACAACGGAACAACTAATACTGACGTTTTCTAGACGACGATCGGCAATTGGCAAAACGCGACGGGTGGAAACAATTGCGAGAAATGAGCGCTGGCTGAGGGGGAACGATAACTTCCGCTACGTTGTCCGAGTTACTTCAACGGGTACGATTCGCCTCACTATATTTGCTGTCGTTTCACTGTTGTCCATCTGGAGGAAGTTCTATTTGACTCAATATCAACAAATACCAAGCACAATACAAATCACAACTTGAATGCAATAAAACTACCAACATTTCATTTTGGGCTAATTTTTACTTTCTTTGGCTATACGAAGTGGAAAGGAAAGTTATGTAATCGGCTGGAAAAAAAATTTTGAGTTCTCTTCAGATCTTACAGTTTCAGATCCCCTGAGTCCGAAAAACACTATTTGGGAAAATGGTCTGTGTGTGTGTCTGTGAACGATTTTTAGAGAAAATCACCGAACCAAATCAGCTCAAACTTCATATCTCGCCCGCAGGTTACGATGGGACGCCAAAATAAGGATTTGAACAAAATACGCCGAAAGTTAACTATAGTTATCATAGTGATCAAAACACCAAATCTTTTTTTTCTCAAAAACGGCTATAACGATTTTGATTAATTTTTTTATATTAGTAGCTCTTGATAAGGAAATTATACCATAAAATTCCCATTCGTGGGAAAATGACGAGAGCAGCACAATAAGTTATCAAAATTTTCGACGAAATCGATTTTAGCGCAGTTTTTTCCTTATAAACTCCGCTGGAATTCTTGTAGAATGTAAAAATAAATTGGTATTGTAGTCCAATCCAATACCTATAGGGTGAGTGTTTAAAAACGCTCATGAGATACATGGGGGTCACTCCAGAAATTCCTGAATTTCAACTACTGCCGTTTCGCTTACTACTAGTTCTAAAAGTGTTTACCCAACACCTCTGCAAAAGTAATTACTATCCTTCTTCAAAAAATTTGTGTTTACAGCCTCATTCATTCTCTGTGTACCAATTGCTCAATAAAGGTCCTGCAATGAGTACGAGCAGCATAATAAAATCTGGAAATGTAAGCGCTACAGCTTCCTGCTGCTGTGAAGTGTTGTTTGACCAAGTTCAAAGGAACTGAGTGATAAATGAATCGATTAAATAGAATTAGCCATTTACAAAGCGAATTGACGTAGAGCTAAGGAAAGTTGTGTGTTGCAACGCAACAGATATTTTCAACAATTGTTTGTCGATAAAAACCGTGGGTTTCGTCGGAGCGGACGTGCGTTACTAGACACCAAACCGAGTTATTGTGAGAAAGAACGGACTTTTTATAACACCTTACAGGCAAACTCGCACAATCCTCATGCCTTGAAACCAAAAGTGTCACATTTTTGTGGGAGGGTTGTGAAAAAATGTTCCTGAAAACATTACTGGTTCATTCTGAATAATAAACCAAAATGAATCTGCTCGCAAATTGAGATACAGATATACACACATACAGGCCATGAGCTGAAATTAGGTTTTCTGGATCCATTGGGTCTCTAAATCCGAAGAAAACTCTACTTTTTTTTACACGGTCTGGGGGTAGCGGATAGTTGTAAATCACCTTAACGCTCAATAAAGGGCGTAGCATAAGTAAGAGCAAAGGAATAAATTCACCAGTTTCTTGCGGTAGGAGGTATAATTCTAACAGGCTCAGAGATACTTAGCAATAAATGTAAGGATTAGTGCGGTAAAAACCGCCGAACTCGTCGACGAAATCCCACCTGATAGTTACCTTTCCGCCAGTAGTTTGAAGTATCCAGCTTCATTGACACCTACCTCGGTGAGCACCTGCGTTACAACAGTCAAAGCAGGTGCTCGTGTGCCCTACAACGATTATCGTGGGCTGCTCTCGTGTTCACCTGTCACCATCGTCAAAAATATGATGCCCGCTCTCTTTCGGCCCATCCGTCAAACGGTTGCACGTTGAGAAAACCGAACGCGCGTCAACGCTCTTCCTGTTGTTCCAGACAAGCGGGCCATCAATTAAAAGAAATATCGAACCATCAGCGGCCTAGTCGATGATTCATGTTTCAATTCGAGGGATATTCAATAGTCGGAAATAGATCATGCTGTTGAAACGAGAGCCTTCGTTGTGCCTTCAAAAATTAGCATTTACGTCGGCGCAGGTATTTTTTTCATGCGATTACGCGCAGGGACGTATTGATCAATCAATACGGTTATTCGAAACATAATATGTGTTATAACATGTTTGTTCCAGCCTCTTGCATATTAGCAACACCGCAAGTTCCATGACTGATAATACCCTCGTCGAGGGTTTAGGAACAGTCATCAAATAAGGAAACGGACCTGGTTTAACAAGAGCTGCCATGGCCAGCAGGTTAGACGGACGTCCTTCAAAAGCTGTGCCAGCTAAGGAGCGCACAAAATTTGTAGTGGGGGGCCTTCCCGCGTTTCAGAAACAACAATCGGCTGTCCAGGCACACACCTAAGAATTTGTGCACCTTAGTAGTAGGCAACGTAAGATGATGATTTATGAGCAAAGTAATAGTCTTGAAATTGCATCTTCATTTCATCTTTCCACAGGTTCGTTATCAAATGACTGAATCTTGGAAGAAGGTTATAACCGTAAACTGTCATGGAAGACCTGTGGAGGTACAGCAGGCCATTCTCCATGGTAGTTCGCTATTCTCCCGAGGGAGGGCTGTTGCTCACGTTTTACTGCGTACAGGTCTGGACTGAGGAATCTCATACCATCTGGGAGGAGTTCTTTATCTGGTTTCCAGACTGATCTAATTATTTATGTGGGTGGCAAGTTTCGAAGGGATAGATCAACTGTCACCACGTTTCTTTGTCATCCCCTTAGTTGCAAACCCCGCAAAACGGTTATAGGCTTGCTTAGTACCAGTCACAGCTGGGAATTTGGGTTTCTCTTCCAACAACCGTCACTCATTGCTGTTGGAACTAAAGTGATGCAACACGTGGTTTCTTGTTTCTTCCGCACTGGAGGCGCATGAAGTGCGTGATGGTGAGTCTTTGAGAGAAAAGACGAGGAGCGGCGCATTGAAGTATCCATGTCCCTTCAAGAACTGGCTCATCCAGTGGTCGGGCTCAACCCACTTTCTCCCAGGACGTTCAAAGATGTTGGGGTAAACTCACACGCCCCTTTGACGAGGATTCTTGCTCCCGCCATCAATGGGCAGACACACCACAGTAATAATGTAACGTTGATCACTTTAGTTGCACTTGATTGACACATGCTAATTGAAAGAAGTTCGCAGCCATCACTTAAAGCCGTTCGTTCGTACTCAAATCCTCCCTCTGTCTGTCACGATGAACCAGATGCGAGTAACGCCATCCAAGTTAACTAGACACGCATAACCCTCTTTTCACGGAGACGACGAGAAAGAGAAAGAAGTGTGATCCACTGAAATTGAAAGCTTCACGCGGAAATAGACTCCGTCCCAACGAGCCCTGACGCGGATCAGAAGGGCCAAGCGATAAGGGCAGCATCGTTCCCCCCCTCGGCAATCAATCGAAGGAAAAACGAGGTTTCACCCTAAACGATGTTTTCTCGCCCTTCGGATTTCCTCGTATCGCATTGTAGTTGCCCAATGTCTGGAAAATAGAATCGCGATTGCCTCCCCTTATCGGGACTTTTAGAGGTGGCGCCCGAAAATCTGGTGAAGGCAGTTGGGGCTTTCCCAGCGGATGGAACGCTAAAGATCCCACCTTACGCATCCAATTCCTTCTACGCGTTCTTCGAAAAGGACGCCATTATTCACTTCCCCACGAGTCGTTCGCCGTCTTATTCTGCTATCGCTAGATGGGAGAGAAAATGTGCACTTCTCTCTTTGAGAAAAGAGTTAGGAAACTCCTGAAAATTACTAAATACCTTATGTTTGTGACGCATCCACAACTTTTTGGACTAATCATTTGTTGAAGCGGGAAAAAAGTGACTTATCTTGAGATCTTTACGTTGCAGACTACTGAGTCCAAAAAACGCTATTTGGTCGTCTGTGTCTGGTCTCCAGTTCGATCTTGGGGGCTCGGTGTTCCATCATCTTCCTTTGCACGCAACCGGCTGGGGTGTTGCACACGCTGCGACTGGTATCGGATTTGTTCAGAAGCAGCTGCGGTGATGCAACATTGCGACTCCCAGTGCCCTTAAGCTCAGTAAGCCCTCGGGGTTTTCGGCTGCCTCTGTATGGTTCGATTGATGAACGGAAGCTCAGGCAGTGCCCCAACTTCCCCTAATCTTCTGGATGGGTGGAAAGGGCTTCGGAGGCAATCTATGAATGGGATTAATAGCACTTTCACGGCGTTCGTATGGCGTCACTGCTTACAGCGAAGAGGTATTAAAAGAAACCTGGACCGTAACGCAGTGGATGCTCTCTGTCGTGCCTGTGGTGACCAGTTTGAGTCACTGAATCATATGATGGTGTGGGAAGTGGAGAGATAGCGGCACTACCGGAATGTCTCTGGTCTGTAATGGTCCTGAATGTCCAGGAGATACTACCAAGCAGCCGATATCTTGCGCTTACTCGATAAGGGCTGAGGCGCAAATGTGACTTACGGGATCAGCGTTGCAGCATTGACCATTGACTGATGACGTCGGCTAGGTGTGTCAGCAGGCGTTCTCCAAGCTATCACCACCCGTGTGTTGCTTGTGTAGTATCTAAACTGGTGATATTTATTTCGGTGGACCCTCCTTCCTCGTCGTAGGGTAGCCAGGGCGCCGTCCCCATTCCCTTAATTTTGTTTATTTAGTTTCTCCTTGCTAGTTCCATTTACAGTGGCAGGGAAAACGGCAGGACCAAATCAACTTAAACTTGATATCTAGCCCGCAGGTCACCATGGGACGCCAAAATAAAGTACCTATAGGATCATAGTTATCAAATCACCAAATATTTTTTTCCCTCAACAACGGCTTTAACGATTTCGATTAAATTTGTTAAATGGACACCTCCTGTTGTGATGACAATATTGCCATCATGCAATATTGCATGATGAAGTATTGCCATTCGTGACAAATTGATAAGAACAACACGATAAACTTCCAAATATTTCGACGAAAATTTTAGCGCAGTTTTTCCCTTATAAACTCCGCTCAAAGTTACTAGAATATTCAGAAAAATGCAAGTTCTAGTCCAATCGGATTTTTTTTTTGAAACGGTGGATGCAGGCGATACCCTCACTGCAGCCCATTGTAAGGGCGTCCATAAACCTCAGCTCATGGCCCCCCTGCACTGGTATCACTTGGTGTGACATCCTATACGCCCCACCACCCCCGCACAAAGCGGGGGACATCCGCAAGTTTTGCATTCACCACCTCTTCTGGCTGAAGAAAGGGCCTCCCAAACACACAACTGCGGGATGCCGTGAGTCCATTGCATACGCACAACACATGCTCAGCTGTCTCTAGGGCAGAACCTGCATACCTGTACCTCGTACTTGCCAATATTTGCAAAGTGGTCGTGTAAACAGGCCACATATGATCGTCATATCCTTCCTCCCCAATGCAAGCACCTCGATGGACCTCCCTCTGGAGAGCCGGATGAAGTTTTGACTGTCTAAGGCCGGGCAGCCCCTGCCATTGAGCAGCCCTGCACCGGTCCTCCCAACCTCTCTACGTAGGTGGCTCCTGGTAGTCCCAACAAAGGGCTCAGGGCCAATAGGGATCTGCACCGATTCCTTCTTTGCCAACCCATCAGCCCGTTTGTTTCCCTCTATACCCTGATGCCCTGGCACCTAACACAGTGTTACACTGTTGTCCTCAGCCAGGGCCTTCAGTCCAGTCAGACACTCCCACACCTGCCGCGATGTAACACAGTTTGAGGCTAAGGCCTTGAGAGTGGCCTGACTGCCCACCATGATGTAGATCACTGCCGCTTCACTCCCCTCTGCAGCAGCCACTGCACACAGACCGCCACCTCTGCGCGGAATACCGTGGCCAGCGACCCCAATGGGATCGCCGCTCTACTTCTCGAGCCATCAGTGTAGTATACCAAGGCCCCAGCTTCAAAAGCGGGAACCCCCCCCTTCACACCTGGATCACTCATGAATGTGTATCCGGAATTTTAACGCGAGGTTGAACCTCGCAGGCATTGAGTCTACTACATGCCGTTCGGGCCCCTCCATCTTCACCTGGCCAAGGATCAAGTGGCAGGAACTCCTCCTCCCCCGCATGATCTAGTGCTAGTCCAATCGGATACCTATACGACTAGTCTTTAATAACGCCCATATGTTACTCCAGGAATTCCGGCATTCCGCCGGAATAGCCGTTTCACTTACGACTATTTCTAAACGTTTTTACCCCGATAACTTTGGAAAAATTTATTTACTGCCTCATTAGTTCTTTGTGTTACAATTGCTCAATAATGGTCAGGGCGTGAGTACGAGTAACACACTAAATTCCGAAACTGAAAGCCCTACCGCTTTCTGCCGCCGTGAATTTGAAATGAACTGAATGATCAATAGAATAAGTCGAAAAAGCCACGAACACGCCTGAATTGAGCCGAGGAATGTTGCTTGATGGGACGCACCTGATATTTCTGGCGCGCTTTCGGAACAGCGAAGGGCAATAAAAAAAAACCTCAAAACTTCAAAAGAATTTGTTTCCTCTTCTTTCCACTAACTCCGGACTGAGAAGTGAATGAGAAACGTACAAATTGCGTGTTCACCTGACCGCACTTGAGTTCCGCTTCTTTAGTTCCGTAGCCCGCAATTTTAAGCTCTACAGTTCGGCGACCTGATAATCAAAAGAACGGCTTAAGGAGACTTTATATAAGAAGGAAGAGAGGAGGGGAGGAGGAAGGTTCGTGAGTTGTTGCGCGGGGTTGAGCGTGATTAGAGAGATAAGTGCCGGTATCTAATGGAATGGAGAAACAAATTGTAATGCTCTTAAAGGTGAAGTGGGAATCAGATTAGTCGAGGTTACGAAATCAAGGCTTAAGCGACTAGCGTGACATTGGCCGTAGGGTCAACACTGAAAGCTAATTAAAACATTTAGATTATTCGTTCCGATTAAAATACGTCGGTTTTGTGATATTTACAGAAATTTTTGTGAAAATTGCCGTTTTTCAATCGTGCGCTGAAGGTTAAAAAAATGCTCCGTGTTGGAATAGCTATAGTCTCATTCACCATCACAGTTGAATATGTTTCTGTCACTTCTCACGACAATATTCCTGTTGCAGTTCAAGGGTAGTCTGAACGTGTTATCCAACGAACTCGCATAAGCCGTCATTCATAGCCCATTCGTTCCTGGTACAGCAGAAGTTGAGAATTTGTTGAGCTGCTCTAGTAAGGATAACAATTGACTACTCTGGAGTTTGTTCGCTCTGAACAAATCATTGAGTGAGGTACCGTCCCCGGTACAGTCAGTTTAATGAGTCACTCCTGCACAGCGGACTCTTGGGAGGGCTTTTTTTCCCCCCACAAGTATTTAGTTTTATTACTCGATGATTGTGTGGGAACCAGCACATTTTCTACCTCTAGCTTACTCTCCGCAATTTTACGTACGTGGTCTATTACGTCAAATTGTTGTAATTTGGTTTCCAGCAAGCAGCAGAGAAAGCTACGACAGTAACAACGTCCCGTTCTTTCTTGATGGCCAACAGCACAAGACCCGTGCTTAGGAGCGTTGTACACTCTATTCTCTTATATGGGGTGGAGGTGTGATGGGTTGATTTTCTGAGCATTGCATTGCTGATTACACTCTCTCACGAGGCAGTGCTAATGATGGCGAATGTTACCTCAATCCACCTTTTGGCCACCGAGCAGAGGAAGTTATTCCCATCAAAAGGGCAACCATAGTATGGCCGCTAGAGGAGGAGAAGAAGGGCTGTGACCCTTGAAAGGTGGCAAGATGAGAAGGACAAAGCCCAGAAGGGGCGGTGGACCGGGCAGCTGATTCCTGCATTTGGTCCATGGCTCAGGCGACGCCGTGGTGAGGAGAATTTCTACCTTACTAGGTTCTTAAATGGACATGTCGCATTTAGGGCTTGTTTGTACCGAATTGGAAAGGATGCAAGCCCAAATTGTCTGCACTACCAGGCAATGGTGAATGTTGAAGGCATTCTCATGCCTGAAGAGAGCAGGCTGGCAACGCACAGTGGAAGGCACTGTTGGTCAGCTCAGTCCACAGGAATTCGTTCACTCCGTGCTTGATTCAGAGGAACAATGGAGGTGCATAGCTCAATTTGCTCGGGTAGTGCTCAGCCAGAAGAGATTGAAGCTTGCTGATCCAGCGCCAGTATCTCAACAGGATCAAGAATGAAGACACCGAGGAAAGGCCGCTCCTCAACCTCCTGAACTGCTGGGACAAAGAACGACTCTCAAGCGTATAAACGTTTTGAAATTTTAGACTGAGGCCCTTTTGACACCAATTGGTAGAAGAAAAGGAAAAATTTAATTAAATGTTAGTACGAAGGGCATTTTTAGTAGCGCAAAATGCTGTAGAGCAGGAAAATCAAAGAAGCTTCCAGTTAAAGCCCACATTACAGCGTAGACAACCAGCTTTTGGTCTGATTTTTTAGGACAATATTTTTCCTCCATAATCAGCCGAAAGGATTAACAGGTGGCATAGTCGCAACTGGTTAATGAGCGGAAAAAGATTACACAATACGACGTTCCTCCGAAGTGCAATTCAATTCAACTTTCTGATCATACATGAGAGAATCGATCACAACCATGTCCATTACATTTCACAGGAAATGACGACCGAAGAGCCAGACGAATTCAGGACAGCACCCACATTTGCAACCCCTTTGCCGAAATTAGTTGAAGCAACGCCAGGCGAAAGTAATCTCATCAAGAGCTGTTCTGTGACACTCTTATTAATGTTGTTCATTCAGCAATTGTTATTATACTGTTTTATCGTGTTTTGTAGAATGCTGGTGAAAGCTGAAGGGACACCACAGCCAATGCAGCCTTGGTACAAACAAGGAAATAAGTTGGTTCCATCCGAAGAGTTTATCATCGAGAACTTTGAAGATGGCACGAGCATACTAACGATACCAGAAATATATCCAGATGATATAGGAGAAATCATATGCGAGGCCCACAATGAACTGGGAGTCACCCAGACTGTTGCGTACATTGATCTTCCCGGTAAATATGTTGTTATAACCACGTATTGGGTGGAGGTTCAACGAAAAAGCATAATAGCACTAGATACAGAGAAATCAGAGGGGAGTGGGATTTCACATGATTTGCTCCTCACCAAAATGAAAAGATCTCGCTACACAAAACGTGGACACTCTGCTACATTTCCAACCTGAATCAGTTGGCTGGCCAATTGGTGATTTGAGTGTTTGGGTAGCACTGTCACTGTACCACAGCACATCCCCCTTCAGAACCAACCTTCTGGTTCAGAGCACTTGGGCACTCTTCCCATCTTATTGCCAGAGAATGCGCCAACCAATGTGTCTGTTTGCCAAATGCTGAAAAAGACTCGTAGATCTGAATAAATATTTCAGCTCTTAAGTTGCTCCAGGACTCACCAAAAACAAAATGCTCTGTTATGCCCAGAGCCTACATGAGAGGCCCACAAGGTGTGTGACGTACTTGGGGAATTGTCTCACAATTCCCGCGTACAGAACACTCGTGAAAGTCGTGTCAGGGCCCAAAAGAAAGAATAAATCAAATACGCTCAATAATACTCACTCGATCAGATAAATAAAATAATAACTCTCCAGAAGGTAATGGGAAATGAAATTATAAAGCAATTAAGACCCACTTGAATTTAATCGGCAAAACTCGAAATGAATGAAATGAAACGAACTCCTTTTAGAATGAAATAAATAACCTATGCTCGGATTGTATTAAATGACAATAAAGGGACAATGGGGAAAATGAAACACAAAGCTCTGATCTCTTACCTTACTTCACACAATCAAAAGGGGAATTTAAACACTGACTTATAACAGGAATATTATTCGCTGACGAGCCGATAGCCGTTCTGATCTCGAAATGCGGCTCCGACGCTAATATAAACAGCGGCGGCCTGCACGGGTGGCGGTCAGTGTTGCCACTTCACGCAGTCCGCCGCGAAAACCATTACAGGTGGTATGACACGATGTCTTTGAACACCGATATTTATCAGCTCAACTCGAATTGACACTACCTAGCTCTAGGCAATACTCAGTCTGAGATGATAATGTCGGCTGGAAAGGAAGGTCAGTTTCACAAATCAACATTCAGTAGACAGAAAATCCCTTATTCAGCATCCAGGGTCCTGGAGCAGGATCCCTATTAGTATGGCCTGGCAGTTGGCTGTTCCTCAGGGTTTCCTTTAAGGAATGCAGTTCGAGGTTTGTAGAATAAAACACTGTGGGGTCAATCAAATCAGTGCATGATGAGTGAGCAGAGGAGGCATAAACTGTTGAAATCACAAGCATTCAGCCCTTTGCCTTACAGGACATTCAAAGCATTTTCAGGCAGACTTTATGTCTGGCCAGATTACAATCTGGCCAGACATAAAGTTATGATCAAAGAGAAGCAGAAAGCACCTTCTAAGACATATCGAGGGGTTGATCTTTGAGCAGAGATAGATGAAAAGCTTTTAAACGTTTGAGTCGTTGAGTGCAGAGCCGCATTGAGAGTTGAAAACACAGAGGTTTACCACCTGTCCACATTCAAAGAATCGGTTGGGCTGAAGTCTGAGCAGAGCAAACTAACGGGGAATTGGCGTGTGGTTGACATTTGTTGGGGCTGAAACCAACCAGCCAACAGTAAGGCGCGTTAATGGAAACGCCTAATTTATGGGAATGGCATCACGTTGCAAGATTCTCGTGAGGGCGAAGAGAACGAGGAAGAAAAACATCGGCATCGCAGAGACCCATCGCGGGCGTATGGCAGCCGCACCGACCAGCGTTGACCGGAAGAGGTGTCGTACGCTCTTTTCTTATCGGTGAATGCGATGGCCCGATATCCTCGTGATTGGCACGGTAGTGTCATCGGTTCAGTTGTTACGTGTTGCAATGTCTTTGTAAGTCATTCAGTCTCAGCGCAGAAATCCTCTTTTAGTTCTCGACGGGTATAAATTTCGCAAAAGTGATTATGTTCATATACTCGACGCGGTTAAGTGGAGGTGTTGTAAGCGGTCTTGCTGCGCGAAATTGTACGTTCACGACAACAAAAACATTGTGAAAAAGGAGAATATCTACAACCACGAGCCCGTTGGTGAACAACAGTTATCGAAAGAAAAAAATTTCCAATTCAGTGAAAAGGAAAGCGACCGACGACCTCAACGATGCACCGATGAAAATTATTCGGGCAGAAGTCGAATCACATGGAGCTCAACATCATCTTACTAAAAAACAAGTTTGTAATATTCAACTGAATACATACAGAGCCCGGAGAAAAGCATACAGCAGTCGTTAGCCATCAAGTATTGATGAAGTGATGGATTGTTTGGGTGACTGGAGTGAATCACATAACTTCCTGAAAATTGGAGAAGAATCATTCCTACAAATTTTTGATAGAACGTCAAAAATAGTCGCGTTTTCGGTTGAAAGGAACTGGAAAGAACTCTGTACATCTTCCACTATACTTGTGGACGGAACTTTCTCATATTGTGCCAAATGCACAGATGTTCACTATCCATGTTTGTAGAAACAATCACTACATACCACTCGTCTTTGTGCTTTTACCCGATAAAAAAGCTGAAACCTACACTAAGTTGCTAAATCTTGCTCAACAAAAATGCCAGGAGCTGCAATCGAGGCTGCAGCCGGATTGTGTGGTGGCTGATTTTGAAGAAGGAACTCACGTCGCAGTGAGAAATGCTTTCCCAGATTCCCGAATTGTGGGATGTCGATTCCATTTGTCACAATCTTGGTGGAGGAAAATCCAAGCACTCGGGCTAACCAAAGCATACAGAGCAAAGGGGGATATTCGTTTTCGGTATACCGTTCTTGGATCCAAGTGAGGTCGGTGCTGCATTTTTGGAACATTGTATGACGTCGTTGACAGATGATACACGGGTTGGAAAGTACGCGGAATACATCATCGATAACTACGTAGGTGTTCAAGCTAAGTTTCCTCCTGAGTTATGGGCTGCAGCAGAAATTTGTTCGGAAAGAACCACAAACAGTTGTGAATCGTTCCACTCGAAATTCAATGGCCAGTTTTCCCATCCTCATCCTAACATTTTCGTGTTTCTCAATGCCTTGAAACGAATGCAAACGGACACCTTCCTCATAATGAATGGCTCGAATGTGCCCAAACCGGACACAGGGGCGTTCAAAAAACAGAGGAAAATGATTCAGCAACTAATAATTGAATATCGAGAAGGAAAGATTGATAGAAAATCATTCCTCCAAACAGTGGCCTGACATTATGAAAAAAAAGTGACAAAAAACTGTATCAACGTAATAAAATTTTGAGTGTATAAAGTGGAAATAGAAACCGTAAAGTATGACGGCGCACTTGCTATTGTCTCTACCTCCGGCGCAGTGGCTATGAAGTGCAGTTGTGCTAGGTTTCGGCGCAGTTGCAAGATCCCCCGCATCGCATGGTCCACGGGGGAGGACCAAAACGGTTACCGGGTAAACGCAGGACTAAAAGCACACCTTCCCTCCGACGTCCCTTAAAACTAAAACTATTTAACGTAAATGGTGCTGGCACGACTGAGCACACATATACATACTACTCAATTTAGTAGGTATTAATTACTGTAAAATAATAGCGATTATACAGAGGACCAAAAAATTAGTTTTATTTGTGCTGCTATTGGTTAAAATAATTTTGTGGTTTTTTCAAATACTGACAACTATGTAACTGCCTCCGTAAACTTTTATTGGGTCCAAAACGTTGTTGGGTTACATTTCCATTCACAGGTTTAATGCAAGAACGTTCATGGAACAAGATTGATCAGTAGATTACAAGATAAATCGCCGTTTTTTAATTATCCCGTTCCATACCAACTTGAATGGATGCTGGTGGCATTTTCAGCTCGGAATCTCCCAATATACAATTCCCACTGTAATTTTCAGTTTATAGGTTGTTTCAGATTGGTAGGGGAACGCTCCACATGAAAACGGCACGCAATGCTGACAAAACAAAGTGAATGCAATCGTGAAAGGGGCAGTCGAGATGCAACGGTTCTGGAGATAATTCACTTTGTCCATCCGTTTCGGGCGGGGGTTTAGCTTAGCGAGGTTTTGTTCACCACATAAAAACACGACCTCGCCGTAATGATGGAAATGAACCCTAACGTGATTATAAACATGTCGGTGAGGATGGTAAGTGTGCGCCTGGAGGCCTTCGTCGGCTTCTCTTCAAAGGAAAATCATTTCGAAACAATCTTCCGCCGCTTCGAGCTCTTCTCTGGTACTATTCTACCGCCCCTCCGTTCTATCGCTGCTATTAATCACGTCTCACGCTCCTCAGTAGCTGTTACCAAGGTGTCATTAATACCAATTTAAGCAATTTTCAATAACTGAAGAAGATTGGAACCCCATTCAGGGCTCTCCTGTCCGTCTCAACCTCATTTGTCGTCCCTCCTCAATGAATAGGAGAAAACTAAAAACCGAGAAGGATTATCGTATGTTGTACCTCTAGACACGTCAGCTGATGAAAGAATTCCACATACTGCGTTATTTTTTGCAATTTCGTAACAACTGGAGCAACGCATCAAACAACGTTTCTCATCCCCACCTACATCTATTGTGACTGAGTGATCGAGAATAGTATTTGAAAGATCTATGCACGCGTAATTTGATATTGCCTGGTGGTTGCTGATTTGGTATCCTGATGACGTGGAAGAGACGATCCTCGTAGTTCTAGTGGCAGCAATGTCGAATAGCCAGAGTCAATGACGCCTTTTGGGGGAGAATTTATTGTTAAGGCTGTATGATCAAATGTGGCACCTATCTGAGGGAATTTCCAGATATGGGATTCCATGTTTTGGATTTGGGTCCTCTTCAGGAGCAAAAGTGACGCGTTTCTTCTGGACTAATGTTGAAACTAATTGGTCAATGTGTCGCTTGTGTCCAATTCAACGTAGCTGTGGTACTGACCGAGTTTCCTGGTTACCGTGGCAAATTGCCCTTTTGTCCTTTTGGAGCGTTCAAAACGTGAAACAGCATATTACTTATGTCCTTCGATTGTCGACTCACTGAAGTGTCGAAATGCAAACGAATTTTTGATCCTCGTCGCCAACTTATCGCGACTGAGTGGTCGAGAATAGTATTTTGAAAGATCGTTGCACGCGTAATTTGGCATTAGATAAGATTTTAATGAAATACCTGGTGCGTTGCAACACACAACTTTCCTTAGCTCTACGTCAATTCACTTTGTACATGACTTTTTGTCTACTTACTCAATTCATTTATCACTCAGTTAATTTGAACTTGGTCAAACAACACTTCAGATCTGCAGGAAGTGGTAGCGCTTACAGTTCCAGAATTTATTGTGCTGCTCGTACTCATTGCAGGACCATTATTGAGCAATTGGCACACAGATAATTAATGAGGCTGTAAACGAGAATTTTTTGAAGAAGGGTAGTAATCACTTTTGCAGAGTTATTGGGTAATAACTGTTAGAACTGGTAGTAAGCGAAATAGTGGTAGTTGAAATTTCGGAATTTCTGGAGTGACTCCCATGTATCACATGAGCGTTTTTAAACACTCACCCTTTAGGTATTGGATTGGACTACAATACCAATGTTTTTCAACATTCTACTAACATTCCAGCAGATTTTATAAGGAAAACCCGCGGTAAAAACTGTTTTCGTCGACAATTTTGATAATTTATTGTGCTGCTCTCGTCATTTTTCCACAAATGGGAATTGTATGGTATAGTTTCCATGTTTGGAGCTACCAATATAAAAAATGTAATTAAAATCGTTAGAGCCGTTTTTGAGAAAAAAATAGTTGGTGTTCTGATCACTCTATCACTATGATAACTATAGTCAACTTTCGATGGATTTTGCCCATACCCTTATTTTTGCGTCCCATGGTAACCTGTAGGCTAGACATTAAGTTTCAGCTGATTTGGTACGGTTGCTTCCTCTAAAAACCGCGCTAAAGTCAATTTCGTCGAAAGTTTTGGTAATTTATTGTGCTGCTCTCGTCAATTCTCCACGGATGGGAATTTTATGGTATAGTACTCATATTGGGAGCTATCAATATAAAAACTTTAATCAAAATCGTTAGAGCCGGTTTTGAGAAAAAAAATATGTGGTGTTTTGATCACTATGATAACTATAGTCAACATTCGGTGGATTTTGTTCATACCCTTATTTTGACGTCCCATGGTAATCTGCGGGCTGGATATCAAGTTTGAGTGGATTTGGTACCGTGGTTCTCTCTAAAAATCGTTCACAGACACAGATGCACACACACAGACCCACAGACCATTTTCCCAAATAGTGTTTTTCGGACTCAGGAGGGTCTGAAACGTAAAGATCTGAAGAAAACTCAAAACTCTTACTATTTTACTTTGTAGAGCCAAGGAAAGTAACGAGAACAGATAGATCATAGGAACACAACTGAACCGAGAGACACATGAGTGACGTGGGAGAAGGCGTAACTATGTAACCGTCAGGAGTTCATAACATCCCTTAACGGCTGAATTCCAAGTGTGCAGGTTAATATTTGACAAATAGGATTCCGTTCGTTAGGAGCCTCAATTTTGAGTCATCCCTGCCGTCTATAACACCAGCGCACGCCCAACTGTATAATCCCCGTTGACCGTCCCTTTTCTCTCTCCTCTAAAAAAACCGTCACGCCGTGAAACCTGCGGTCTTCGTTTGGAAAACAGTCGATTGCTAGCTTGTCCGAAGAGGACTTTTCAAGAAGACGACCTTAATAATACACGTCCATTAAGAAGGTAAAGACTACCTGTGTACGAGTCGGATAATGGGCCATTTATTACATAGCCGCTTCCGCTCAAGGTTCACTTTTACACCGCTAAGAGGTTTTTCGGGCCTCGATGTTTTGGAAGAGGAGCGCAAAAGGAAACGCGGTGGCTATTGTGCTGAGGAACAAGGAAACCCTTTTTAAATGCCAGGATGTTACAAAAGCGAGTTTCATATTAATTTTTTTTTTTTCTTTTTCGGTCAACAGTCTTAGTGCGTAGTGGATGAGGAGGATGGGAGTGGGGAAGAGGAGGAAGCCACGATCGCGATTCACAATAGAGTGGCTGAAGTTGCCAGCGTCAATGTTTAACATTGGCGAATAAATAACGAAACTTCCGGACTTCAAGCATTTAAAGTGGACTGTATTTATTTACAATGGGATTACTCTTTCCAACAAAACGTTGTGGCAGTGACGTACTGGGATTTCCACGGTTCAGTTTCAGATACAACGAATGTTCTCAATTTCGAAAACCGATCGCGGATTCCGCCGACCGAACGCGAACTCCGATACGCGATTGACTCAAAACACGACGGTAAATTACGAACTAAACGGTTGAGACGTTTCAAACAATAGAAAAATGTTAGTGAGTAAAAAGGGAATATGGCCGCGCACAGCGCGAGCGGATGATTCGTAATAAGTGCTGGCGTCGCCTCGTGATGTCGAGATCCCGAACATCCTAGATCCGCGGAAAAATGGGCGAATTCCGCAGGCGGTAAATAGAAGTCGCGGTCAACAGTAAAAGAAAGAAAAAACCCCAAATTATTACACAATGGTTTATTATTCTCATGAACAGCTTGACCTAGTATTACTGCTCCGAGACCCATCCCATTCGATTCAGCTAAAAGTGAGTTACAAGTACAGGCAGCCACCTTAACCATTTGTTATGATTGGGAGAGCTTTGTGAAGAAATTTATCCGTTCCCTTGCTATACTCTCAAAGAATTGGCCAGTCTGCCCTTCCGGTCCCCTATACTCCAACGGGAGTCAATTTGTCTTGTCACTCGCATCATTTGAAGAATGTAGCCGACCACTCAAAAGGTCGCCTTCAACCCTTCGTACTCACTCGAGTAGAAACATCCATGTCCTCTCGATATTCGCCGTCAGGTCAACGCTCCTCATTACGCGTTCCACAAGATAGATCCGATCCTGAAAGGCATGCAAATGGCTCTACGGTTACCCTCGACGCATCCTAATATTACGCTGGAGAGATCCAAGTGATATTTCAGCGACCGCTCCTCTCAAATGAGAAACCAAGGGCGCAACCGTGAGGCTAAACTAAATACGGAAGTGCCGTGTCCCAAAAAAATATGTTTCCTCAGCCAACGCACACGGGGAACGGCTTCCTGGTATTCCTCTATTCTAGCCACTTTCTCTTAGTACAAAGTAGAGAAAAGGTGAACCAGGTGGATGGGTTAAGTCCTGCCTTCAAGTACTCGTATTAGACGAAACCAGGGGTGCCGCAGGGAAGCACCTGATCCCCTGACATTATAGTCAGGGGACAGATACCAAGAAGACGTCATACTTTGCCTAAAGGGCTCTTGAACCGTTTTACTCAGGAACTGTGCATTGCAGCTAGACTGCACTTAACGCTAACAGCCCTTCCTTCCACTCTACTAAACGTGAAGCGCTACAAGGTAAAAATACACTCCACGCCACGGTACGTACAGAACCAACTATCGACGTTTCGATACATAGTTCACCAAACAGTTCTAACAGTGATACTTCTTTTTGGTTATCTATCTCAGCGCTAAAGTATGAGGGTGCAATTAGGGTCGTTATTTTTTTATCGTGAATGAAATAGGGTAGTGCAATATGCCAGGAGAAATAATTCTTCTTGCGGATGACTCAATAATTTATTGTTCTTCGGATATTCGGATCACCACACTAATCCAAGCAAATCGTAGTCTACAACAAATTAACACGTGGTTTGTCAAAAACAAACTAACTACGAATTTGAGTAAAACCCAATGGGTGCCGTTTCATCTATCTCTAATGACTGAACCACTGCTTAGTGTGGCATTAAAACCACCCGCCCGCTCGACTTGCAACATCGTGCCAATTGCCGAGGGTTCGCTGGAAGTTCCCGTCCCAATTTCCCTGACTCATTTTGCACTTATTTACACGGCGCCGAATGTGACGCAATGAGTTGTGAAATTCCCCTAAAATAGAGGGAACTTTGGAGGTGAAGTACTTGGGGGTTGTCTTTGGTTGTCGTATGAAGTGGAGAAAACAAACACTTAGTCACCAAGAGGCTAAGAAAATTGATTTATGTTTTTTGCAAGACTTCTTAAAATATTACCCTTGCCCTTGTTAAAAATGTTGTATTCTGGTTCAGTTTGTGCTTTTATACGGTATACCTGCGTGGGGTGGTTCATATCCTACCACTCTTCCCCCATTGTGTAATGGTTTGCGGCATAGGTTATTTGTTTCATTCTAAAAGGTTCATTTCATTTCATTTCTATTTTTTCCTGATTAAATTCAAGTGGGTCCTATTTGGTTTATAATTTCATTTCCCAGTACTTTCCTGAGAGGCATTATTTTATTTATTTTCATCAAGTGATATAATTGAGTGTATTTAATTTGTTCTTTTCTTTTGAGCCCGGACACGACTTTCACTCGTGTTCCGTACGTGGGTGATTAGTAAAATAATTCCCCAAGTAAGTCACAATTGTTACCGCCCAAAAGCTAAGAATCATAGCTAAGAAGGGATTTTTGGAACATACGGAATCGCTATTTAAACATTTTAAAATTCTCTTGAGATGAATTGCATTAAGCAAATCTTAAATATGAGTTTTTCCACGCCTGCGCATTTGATTTCTACCAGATTCCTTACTAACAAATGTACGGGGGTGTAATGGTCTTCCGGATTGCTTGAGGCCCGAACTTCTCCTTGGACCCTCTAGATTGAGTAACTTAAATAAAAAACTGAAGGACCATTTCATTAAATTAAGAGCCTAGTTCTTTACTGTGCTCATCCGGGCCTGTTCTTTTAACGTTAATCTTTTTTAGTTTATTTTTTCTGAGTTAAGCTTTTACTATATACTTATGGCATGTGCATATGGCACGTACGGAATAGATGGCTGTTGAAATGGTTCAAGATGTTTGTCTGTACTCCAGTAACAATATCAATTTAGCAAACATTTTCTTAAGTGCTGTGGAAAATTTTGATTTACTTTTATTGGCCAAGTCCACATAGGGGATTGGTTTCTGCACTCTAGTTGTGTTTAATTTTATTTTATCTTTTTGTTCTTTTTTCACTTTTACTTATTTTTATTGCCTTCGTACTTTTGGAAGAAATAAAGAAATTAAACAAATAAATAAATTTCTAGGCCGTGTCATTATTGGCTGAACCCTGACATTCCACGCACGTCTAAATCGAAAGTTGTTAAAGACTTTTAATGAACAGGGGTGGCGACATGCGCTGCAGTTGGAGAATGATGGGAGCAAATGATACGAGCACACGGAATTCCATTACATAAGATATAGGAGAACATCGAACGTTTGAAATTGTTCAAACTTTTGGTTTGAATGTTCGACGATCGAACATCTGGTGCGTAGCAACACGCAACTTTCCGCAACCCCCGTAAATTCGACCTGTAGCGTATAGATTCACTAGATTTCTAGAATGTCCGGATGAGCACCCAATTTGGCGGATTTGTGATAGACAACATGAACACCTGTGTGCGTTCAGGATATGGCACCCTTTTGAAATAAATAACAGCTTCTTCGCGATGGGTTGATGCGTGAATGACCGTTTATAATGAAAGCATGATTTATCTACGACAAAATATGAGTTATCTCGATATAGGGTCTCTCTGGGCGAGGCACAACACAAACCAAATCGCTAGTTAAAAATAAATGTTGGGATAATGAACGTTCGAACCAGTCCTTTAGATGTCGCGGTGACAGGTGCCGCAAGGAACCGAAAAAAAAGGAACCGGAATTGGGAATAAAAAATACTGCGGAGCGCATGAAAAACACGAGGTCGGGGAACGATCGCAAAACGGGAATAGTAAATACAACAACAACCACAACGATAATAATTAAAACGGAAAGGACGGCAATTGATAACGGGGTAAACTGTTCGATATCGCTGCTCCTAGTTGTTTTTAGATATGAGTGCGGCTATGAGTGAGTTCCATTTGCTAAAATATACGGCGGAAACACGACCCCCCCCCCCCCCTCTGTGAAACCCCCTAGTTTTTGGTATATTTTGGTCCCCCCCATCACCTTTTCTCGTCGATTTAAATCGCTCATCATCGTATTTTCGTATCTACAAATCTCACCAACAGAAGAAAAAAAGAATCAATAGGGTTATGTCCGCCAGAAGGCAAATTATTAAAGTTTACGTATCTGTTAGGTGAGTCCGTCTTCTCTGGCTTGTGAGTTACTGTGGGCAAGCGCACATTCACGTACACAGGACCACAAATATACGGAATAACTAATATCCTCCGAAAGGAAGGTATACAAATTGCATTACGTACGGACAACACACTTAGAACCAAACTAACTGCAAAGACTGAAAAGACAGACCCACTCGACCAAAGTGGGGTATATAAAATAACTTGTACTTGTAAAAACGCATACATAGGACAGACAGGACGAAAAATACGGACCAGATACTCAGAACACATTAAATCTCTTAGTAGGAACAAAGACGATTCAAACTTTGCCAACCACCTCAAAACAACTGGACATGAACCACCCACCAAAATACAGGACTGCACCATCTTACTACACAAACAATACAAAGGACGAAAACTGAACATATTAGAAAACATGGAAATTTATAAGCAAAAAAACTTCAATGGACAGATCATAAATGAACAAATCAACACAAAATGCGACACCATATTCACACCACTGAAAACACTACACAAACGAAAACAACCAACTGACGGACTTACACACCACCCTACACAAAAAAGACGTAAATTCCACATTTGACAGACCATCCAACACGTCCCATTTATCTCTAGGGGGTTTCCCCCTGAGGTACATGACCTCCTCTCCCCGCCCCTTCACCGACGCTCCATCACCCCTTTCACCTTTCTCTTTGTATATAAAGACCACGACCAACTCCAGTACTGACTTAACGGCCAGACGATGATGTCTTTACATCGAAAGCGCTTGCCCACAGTAACTCACAAGCCAGAGGAGACGGACTCACCTAACAGATACGTAAACTTTAAAAAAAGAATCAATCGGTTGAGCCATTCTCCGTCGGACAGGTCCGTTTTATTAACAATATGGGTGTTCTTGAGCCTACATTAGAGAGTTATATTAGTCCACTGTCATGGGGGCTGCGGTTTCGTTACCCCAAGAAAACCCATTGAGCATCCTGTGGAGGTACTGCAGATTGTCATTTCGCCAGTCTGCGCGGAAGTATGACCCTGGGTGGGGAATCCCGTACCACCAGGGAGGAGTTTGGTCTGGCTTCCCACCTCATCTAACAGTTTACTTGGGTAGCAAGTTTCAAAGGCACGGATAAACTGAGTCCACGTTTCCTCAGCCATAATTGATCCGGGTCAAAGAGACATTTTCGCAAACTTGCGAAACGGTTATAAACTTGCTTAGTAGCGGTCAATGCTGGATGGTCTGCTCTCCCAACAACCATCGCTCACTGCTATTCGAACTCAAGGCAAGACGTACAGGATAAAGAGTCTTTGAGAGGTAAGAAGTCGAGCTGCACATTGCGTCATGTCCCATAGGGAACTGGCTCGTCCAGTGGTCTCCTAAGGCGTTCACAGGTGTTGACGAGGATTGCCATCTAGTAATCTAATGTGTGATGCGCCTAGTGGTTTTGTACTACAGTAGTTCGTGCCTCGGCTCAATATACTTAATCAAACAAGAAGTCACTAAACTCACCTCAGATATTAAATAAATAAATAATTTCTTGAGGAAAAAATAAGGAAATGAAGACTAAGAGAAGAAAATAAGAACGCAATAAGACCCACTTTGAATTTAATCGAATACGTAAATATCTGGTGCGTTGCAGCACACAACTTTCCTTAGCTCTACAACAATTCACTTTGTACATAGCTAAATCTACTTACTCAATTCATTTATCACTCAGTTCCTTTGAACTTGGTCAAACTACACGACACAGCAGCGGTAGCGCTTACAGTTCCGGAATTTATTGTGCTGCTCATACTCATTATAGGTCCATTATTGAGCAATTGGTACACAGAAAATTAATGAGGCGAATTTTTTGAAGAGGGATAATCATCACTTTTGCGGAGTTAATGGGTAATAACTGTTAGACTGGCAGTAAGCGAAACGGCGGTAGTTGAAATTCAGGAATTTCTGAAGTGAGCCCCATGTACCTCATGAGCGTTTTTAAACACTCACACTTTAGGTATTGGATTGGACCACAATACCAATTTTCTTTAACTTTCTACTAACATCCCAGCGGAGTTTATAGGGAAAAAACTGCGCTAAAAACGCTTTTCGTCGAAAATCAATTCATTTATCACTCAGTTAATTTGAATTTTTTGACCAAAACGCTTTACGGCAGCAGCAAGCGGTAGCGCTGACAGTTCAAGATTTTATTGTGCAGCACGTACTCATTGCAGGACCAATATTGAGCAATCGGTACACAGATAATTAATGAGGCTGTAAACACAAATTTTTTGAAGAAGGATAGTAATTACTTTTGCAGAGTTTTTGGGTAAACATGTTTATAACTGGCAGTAAGCGAAACGGCAGTAGTTGAAATTGGGGAATTTCTGGGGTGAGCCACATGTATCTCATGAGCGTTTTTAAACGCTCCCCCTTTAGGTATTCGATTGGACTACAATACCAATTATTTTATTGCATTCTACAAGAATTCCAGCGGAGTTTATAAGGAAAAAACTGCGCTAAAAACGCTTTTGGTCGAAAATTTTGATAATTAATTGTGCTGCTCTCGTCATTTTCCCACAAATTGGAATTTTATGGTATCATTGCCTTATTGAGAGCTATCAATATAAAAAATTTAATCAAAATCGTTACAGCCGTTTTTGAGAAAAAAAATTTGGTGTTTTGATCACTATGATAACTATAGTTAACTTTCGATGGATTTTGCCCATACCCTTATTTTTGGGTCCCATGGTAACCTTTAGGCTAGACATGAAGTTTCAGCTGATTTGGTCTGGTTGTTTTCTCTAAAAACCGCGCTAAAATCGATTTCGTCGAAATTTTTGATAATTTATTGTGCTGCACTCGTCATTTTCCCACAAATGGGAATTTCGTGCTATAATTGCCTTATTGAGAGCTATCAATATAAAAAGTTTAATCAAAATCGTTAGAGCCGTTTTTGAGAAAAAAAATATTTGGTGTTTTGATAACTATGGTAACTATAGTTCACTTTCGGTGGATTTTGTTCATACCCTTATTTTGGCGTCCCATGGTAACTTACGAACGAGATATCAAGTTTGAGTGGATTTGTCACGGTGGTTCTCTCTAAATCTTGTTCACAGACACACGTACACACACACACACACAGACCATTTTCCCAAATAGTGCTTTTCGGACTCATTGGGGTCTGAAACGTAAAGATCTGAAGAGAACTCAAAATTTTTTTTTTCAGCCGATTACATAACTTTCCTTTCTACTTTGTAGAGCCAAGGAAAGTAAAAATGAAATAAATGAATCGAATTCCTTTCAATATTTCATCAATGTAACCTAATTTGCTTGGATCGTTATGAAAGATAATATCGGGGTTAATGAACAGGGGTTTGCTCACCTTAATCGAACAATATTCAAGTGAGAGAGGAAAATACTGAACTTAACATCTTTGGCTGATAAGGGAGAGGCTGGGTTAGTACGTTCGCGGGGCGTGTGAAGAATCAGAATGAGAATAAGGAGTTCAAAGCCTTGAAAAATAACCGCTCCCCTTCCCACACTAATTTGGGCATGGCAGAGAGCTTCAAGGAAGGAGAGCCGAGAGAGATAGAGGCTATATCCTTCACAAATGCCAACTCTTCTACAACGGCAAGTTGCCGTTCAGTATCCATATCTGCACGGAGTTCAGCCCAGAGTGAGGGAACGACCATTCAACGACCCAGTCAACCGGTAACGGACCATTGATCACATGGAATGCTTCAGTGAATACGGTCTTATAGCCCATGGCGCAGCTCCCTGGGATGTGCCAGTACTCTCCTTTGATTGATGTGAGTTTGCTACCCCAGCCAACCACACCTAGGTGACATTGAACTTCAATTACGCACACCACTCGCGAAAATTAATTATTTTGGATTCAGTAGGCCTCATAATGCAAAGATTTGAAGAAACTCAACTTTTTTGTTGACACGATTGTAATACTCCCGTAAAGCACCTCAAAACGTCATGATGAGTTAATAGTACATTCAAAGGACCGATCCGAATGAATATTATCATATTCCAGATCCCATTTTCAAATCAGGCTGCTCAAATTGAAAACGCGTTGAACTCAGCAGGAAAACGTGCCGAAAACAATCGCCAGGACTCGCGAATGGGAATCGTGTTTCACGATTGACGGAATTTTTTCGTCGAAAAAAACGGCTGAAACGTGTTTGCGCTCTAACGAGGTCGAAACAATTGCGGACGAGGACTGCGGAAGTGAAGAGGCGCGTAATTGGTCGACAGGGGTTGAGAGGAGAGAAGAAAAGGGGAGGAAAATACACACACACACACACACACACACACACAAATCGGGCAAACGAGACTGTAACTGGTCAAAAAAAAAACTGGTAAAATTGCGCAAAAAAGTCACACTCGCCTTCACAGATTTACGTTCACCCGCGAAATAATTGAGGACACCTACGCGCAACTGCTATTCACTTCGACGCTAAAGAGAAACACACCCCCCCAATTTTCCTATCTCCAATTTTGCATATTAATGCTGCACGTTAAAACGGGGCCGGTGGTAGATTTCAAAGAAAGCTCGGCATACTGCGACAGGGGCCGGTTGAGCTGTCGCCCTAATGGTTTTTGCCCTCCACGTCCGCTCGTATATTTAACCTTATGCGGAGCCCTTAACCAATCGTTACTTTCCAAAAGCTCTTAAATCATTTAATCCTCTACTATCGCGGAAAACGCGGTCATTTTTTGACGACTTTACTTGGCAAATACGAAAGAGCGCCGGGGCCGGACATTTCGGGCTAATTGCCGCTTTGAACTTTGAAGCTGGCGAATTTCGAACGTGCGCGAATTAACGAGACCTGCACGCATAGCAAGGACAAACCATTAGGTCGTGCACAGGGCGCTACATAATATACCCACGGTGGTACAACAGGTGGTACATGTATCCCCAGGGGTATGCGTATACGACACAAATCAGCGACATAAACGTTAAAACGACGATCGACTTTGCCGAAAATGTCTTCGGAGAGACAAAGGGGGTCACTTCAGAAATTCTGGAATTTCAACTACTACCGTTTCGCTACTACCAGTTCTAAAAGTTGCTACCCAAGAACTCTGCAAAAGTGATTACTATCCTCTTCAAAAAATCGTGTTATTAATTCTCTGTGTACCAATTGTTCAATAATGGTCCGGAATGAGTACGAGCAGCACAATTAATTCCGGAACGGAAAGTGCTACTGCTTCCTGATGCCGCGAAGTGTTGTTTGACCAAGTTCAAAAGAACTGAGTGATAAATGAATTGAGTAAGTACAAAAACGCAAGTGATTTGACGTAGAGCTAAGGAAAGTTGTGTGTTGCAACGCACCAGACATTTAAACTTCTATTCACGCAATAATGTCTATTTATCTTGAACAAAGTAACACACTGACAAAGTAAGAACTAGTGAGATTTTTGTGGCTGCATTTGTCTTGAGAGTTTTTTGATGTCTGCGTTCATTTTAGGTATAGACACACGCAGTATCGTGTCTAAGTGTTCATCTGTCAACCGCGAACAATACTTATTTTTGGGGTAGTTGAGAATTGAAAAAGTTTGCTCACACAAATATGTACTACCAAACATAGTGATTATCTGCAAACTTTTTCAATTCTTTGAAGTTTTCAGAACTCGAACCTCTGTAGAACCGTACCAAGTCAGTGGTTTCTTTGAATGTTTGAAGTGTGTTGTTACTTGGCAAATCTACCATGTTCATTAGCAAACTGCTTGGTACATCGTTAACATCAATTGCAAAAAGGGTTTTGGGTAAGTTCCAAGTTAAGGGAGGTCTTTTTAAAGATCAATTTACAAACAGTTTGTAGTTGTGTTAATCCGTTTCTTCTACAGCCTTTTGCTTCGGTATGTTTTTACTTTCCGCTACCCGAAGGGAAGGAAAGTACAGTAATCGTGTCAACAAAAAAATTTGGGTTTTCTTCAGATCTTTACGTTTTCAGACCTATGAAGCAAAAAAAGGTTTTTTACGCTTTTTGGCAAAACGGCTCCAACGATTGTCACCAAACTTTCAAGATGTTCTTGAATAGTTAATACCTACATATTCGTCTCAATAAATGTTCCTCTGACAGTCTATTGAACAGAGATAAAAATCAAAATGTGTCGAAAATAACGTTTTTTCAAACATTTACGTAAATTCCAGGGTAACTTCTTCACTAGATGTGATAAATCCTAATGGAGTGTCTTTTAGTCACTCATACCAACATTTCGTTACCCATATTTATTTCTGTATATGTATGTTGAACGGAGATATAAGCCAAGTTAACTCAGAAAAGGAGATTTGTCGAATATTAATTTATCGGTATTCCAATTTTCTTAAGAACGGCTCTAACGATTTCGATCAAACTTATGGAGTACCCTTAGCTAACTAGTCCCTATATTTTGTTCTTTATAAATGTTTCTGTAGAAATGCGTTGAATGAAGATATAGCGCCCGCATATGTATGTGGTGTTCAAACTTACGGGGGTGGCGGAAAGTTGTGTGTTGCTACGCACCGCTCGTTTAATTAGTCAATATGTGTACAGGTGAGGTATTTTGTATTTTCTTTGTTTAGCGTTGGCAAGCGTGTTTGTGACAAGGAGTAAATTTAATTATTTTGAACTTAATATGGAGGTAGATAATTGACTCTTGGTGGCTGCACGGGCTATGCCTACAGCCACCAATATATTGACTGCAATTCAACGTTTTTTTTCTTCTATCATATTTATGTCAATAAATTTCATTTCACCTGTCAACTAGCTCTTAGGGCATCTTACGCGCAAGGGCTGCTCGACGTCGTACTTGCGCCCTTTCGGGGCACAGTCGCGAAAACGGTTGAGAACCGCGTTAATAAACTGCCAATCTGCTTCAATCACTTTCTAAATTTCATTAACCAAGTATATTCAGTAACTTTTGTCACTCTACTAACTAAACGATGTTCATTGCTCACAAATCGGCTTTTCACGGAGTAGAACGAAAAATTACGTAATCTATTGAAATACAAAAAGCTTGATGCTCAGATCTTCATGTTCCACGGGCTTCCGAGTCCAAAAAACATCATTTAGAAGTTGTCTAGTTAAGTAATGTCTTGTGTATGTTTTTATGGCGGTATCGTAAGATCGTGGAACAGAGGCGAAGAATATCAGTGCTCTGCAACCAAATCCTGCCACGGGGGCGTGTGGGGGCAAGAAGAGTGCGGAGGAGGCACGTCTTGACGTGCCGGTCAGCGTTCTTCGAAGTATCGTCTCCCGAAGGCGTTTTATCACGGAACTTGCTCTTATTACCATTACTTCCCTCCCTCGCATCGTCATAAAAGGTGGGACGCAGTTGATTGGCCGACAGTATCCCGGTTACTACCCGTGGCATTTGAATCTGAAGTGGACTCGGGCTTACGTTGGTACAGCTGGGAACAAGCTAGTTGACAGGGCTGCGACGGAGGCCGCTCTTGACACAGAGAACCCCAAAAAATGTGAAAGTTTCCTTCATTTCGAGACGTTCAAAGGGATTTAAAAAAACCCTCCATTAACACGTTGATTCGTGAGTGTGTGTGTGATGACAAGACAGATCTTCCTATGGCAGTATTAGAAGCTTGTGGACTGGAGGCAAAGAACATCAGTAGTCCGCGACTGTAATGTGGCATGGCGTGCAGGGCAAGAAAACTACGTAGGAGATCTGTCTGCTGGGCGTATCAGCCAGCGTTCTTCCAAGGAACACCACGGGAAGGCGTTTTATCATGGAACTTCCTCTTACCCTTACATACTTCCCTTTCATAATCCTTTTATCCCTGGAACTGGCATAGGGCAGTCTGGGCGCTTTACGGAAGAGAGTCAACGGTAGGATTTTCAAAGAAAATGCGTGTGGTTATGACGGGGGATATCTGTATAGCGGTGCCGGAAGCTGCTCGTGCCGTAGAGGCAACAAACATCGGGGTTCTACAATCATATCCTGGCGCGGTGTGTGAGGCACAAAAAGTGTTGAGGAAATACGTCGACTGGGCGTGTTTTATCGTAGAACTTCTTCTTCCTTTCTTAGTATAATAACGGATGGGCCTTATTGAGATGGAACTCCCTGTATCCCACGTAGATACCAAACGAATACTCTCGTGGGAATTTTCGAGTTTTCTACACTTCACAATTTTGAGTGCCAGTCATCTGATGATTTCCTAAATACCGATTCGTTCATTTTGTAGGGTTACATACTCATCTATTGATAGTCGCAAAACTGATCTCATGGCGGATGCATTTTAATCATTCTGCAGACAGTTCACCTTCTCTCCATTCACGTCTTTAAGCGTGTCTCGTATCAAAAGACTCATAAGCTGTTACTGGTCGATAATAAGGCGGGTTAGCGCAAGCACAGCTTTAAAAACGTTCCGACAATTGTGTGGCTTTGTGATGTTATCAGCGCCATACCACCAAGGTGCTTCCAGGCTTCTCCAGAAATCAAAAATGTACTGGTCTACTGATGGGACACCCATTGAACATACACAAGAGCTTTACTGGGACCGAACCCTTTTCAGCATCTCAAATTAGAAGAACTTCCCGTTTGCGCAAGGCGTGAATGCGTTCGTTCCTTTAAGTCTGTATTTGTCCATTTATCCCGCTCTTTCATCCGACCGTTTATTGTTAAATAAATAAATGGTTGAAGGGATATATTTATTTAGAGGATATAACAGGAAGGATGAACAAATAAAGAAACTCACGAACCGGGTATGAGGACTGTCTCGAGCAACTCATCCCATTATTAGTAACTCCTGATCTTTGGCATTACTGAAGCACTTATTTCGCGACTAATTTCTTAATGAATCTAATTTTCTCTAAATATACCACAACAAAAAAGGATAAAACCTTGTGAATTGACAAACTTGCGGTATCTGAATGCTCGTCGGTAGTTAAGGGCAAGAAAAGAATGGTTCCTCGAGCGGTCCCGCTAAAAGAAATAACTGCTCCGCAATAAGAAGGTATGAATCAAATTATACCCTCCGGATCGTAACGTCCAAAGGGCAGAAAACAATCGAAACTGTCCTCACCTGGCCCCTGCAAATTCAATTAACGGAAGAAAATTCTCTCTATCGTCAGAAAATTCATTGTTACCTCAAAATAACGGATAATACGTGATTATTACATCGAAAAGACCTTGCGACTCATGAAGTCGATGGCTCCCACGGCAAAGGACAAAGGTAACTTGCGTCAAAGACAGGCATTACCGTGAAGACAGGTGCGGAGAGGTCTTGAGAGATGTCACAAGGCAACGCATCTGTCGCGTCTTAAATCTTGAAGCCCACGCTTGCCACATGACCTCAACTGAAATGAGCACGCCGCTAATCATATGTACGATCCGGGTCGAACTAAATGGATTACGAGTCGTACGATTCAATTAGAGTAACATTTTCTCGTTTTGTGGCTGTAACGTTATTGCGTGCTCTCTCGATCCTTCGACAGCTGAGTTGACGCGATTCCATTGAAAACCTCCTTAATTAGTTCGTTGCGCGAGTACGATACTGTCCAATTAAAATTCGATCAGCTACTCAACAAACCTTTGTACAGAAGGTCTTCTACCTCCAAATTACCCATCCACCTAAAACGACTCGTACATCTCACGATTCTCTTCTATACTGCTGTACGGAGGAGAATTCTGCTGAGCAGTCAGTAAGTCCCAAGTAAATCGAGTTCAAGTCTTTCAAAACATAACCCTCCGCACGATCACCGGTGCCTCGTACAAAATTCAATTTTACACTGACCTGAATATTCTAATCAAAGACGACATTCGGAAACAATTTACCACCTTACACGAAACATTGACCTCACATTCCAACCCCTTATAGTCCAGGAGCCGAGGGCTAAAAAAGTTGACCGTTTAGTTCAAAATTGGTTACTATTTTTACTTTCCTTGCTCTACGAAGTAGAAAGGAAAGTTATGTAATCGGCTGAAAAAAAAATTTTTCTTCAGATCTTTCGTTTCAGACCCTCCTGAGTCCGAAAAACACTATTTGGGAAAATGGTCTGTGTGTATGTGTGACTGTGAACGATTTTTAGAGAAAACCACCGAACCAAATCAGCTCAAACTTCATATCTCGCCCGCAGGTCATCATGGGACGCCAAAATAAGGGTATGAGCAGAATCCACCGAAATTTAATTATAGTTATCATAGTGATCAAAACACCAAATATTTTTTTTCTCAAAAACGGCTCTAACGATTTTGATTACATTTTTTATATTGATAGCTCCCAATATGGCAACTATACCATAAAATTCCCATTTATGGGAAAATGACGAGAGCAGCACAATAAATTGCCAAAACTTTCGTAATAGTAAGACGTAATCGATTTTAGAGTGGTTTTTAGAGAAAACGACCGTACCAAATCCCCTCAAACTTGATATCTAGCCCGCAGGTAAACATGGGATGCCAAAATAAGGGTATGAGCAAAATCCACCGAAACTTAACTATAGTCATCATAGTGATCAAAACACAAAATTGTTTTTCCCAAAAACGGCTCTAACGATTTTGATTAAATTTTTTATATTGGTAGCTCCTAATATGACAGTTATACCATTAAATTCCCATCCATGGGAAACTGACGAGAGCAGCACAATAAATTATCAAAATTTTCGACGAAAAGCGTTTCTAGCGCAGTTTTTTCCTTATAAACTCCGCCGGAATGTTGGTAGAATGTTAACAAAAAATTGGTATTGTAGTTCAATCCAATACCTAAAGGGTGAGTGTTTAAACACGCTCATGAGATACATGGGGCTCACTCCAGAAATACCTGAATTTCAACTATTGCCGTTTCGCTTACTACCAGTTCTAAACGTTTTTACCCAATAACTCTGGAAAAGTAATTACTATCCTTCTTCCAAAAATGTGTGTTTACAGCCTCATTAATTATCTGTGTACGAGTTGCTCAATAATGGTTCTGGAATGAGTACGAGCAGCACAATAAATTCTGGAGCTGTAAGCGCTGCCGCTTCCTGCTGCCACAAAGCGTTGTTTGTCCAAGTTCAAATGAACTGAGTGGTAAATGAATTGATTATGTGGACAAAGCCATATAGAAAGTGAATTGACGTAGAGCTAAGGAAAGTTGTGTGTTGCAACGCACCAGATATTTTCTGATAGTTCCCTGAATGTTTGGTAAAACCCCGCAAGTCTGCTCTCTCTCTGAAGTATGGACTATGAAAACGGCGGCTCATCAAAAAAGTCAAAATCTGTGAAAATTCGACTGATTAGTTGATAGCTACAATATTTTCCACAGTTGAGGAATTGGCTTGTACCTCTTTCCGAATTCACAACTCTCCTACCTCCCATGCTTGGCCATTAAGTTGCAGAGTCGATCAAAATTCGTCGAATTTACGAGGCTGCAGAAAGTTGTGTGTTACTACTCACTAGTTATTTTATGAATGCGTTTTGTTAAAATCAGGAATAAAATGTTATAATGCATATTATATGCGTACTGATGGGTTTTACTTCCTGTGATGATGTTGCTGTACTATGCAAGGGAACATGCACAGAAACCAGCAAACAAATACAGGAGTACGTCAGTCTCGTTGAAGCATGGTGCAAAATATGGAGGGTTAAGTCGAGTGCACATAAAATCGAGAGTCGTCAAGTTCACTCACAAAAGACGAATTGCACACGTCTCTATTGCTTTAGACGGAGAGTTAGTACCGCAGGCAGACGAAGTGAAATACCTTGGGGTAGTCTTGGATAAACGGCTCACATGGTCCTCACAGATTTCCCTCCAACTCAAAAAACTGCGACATCGCATCAAGCAACTAAAGTTCCTCGTCTCTTCTTCGTCTTGCCTTCCCCTCAAACTTAAGAGACTAGTCTACATATCACTTGTTCGGCAGATTTGGCTCTATGGCTGTGGGTTGTGGGGTTCAGCATCGAGATCGCAAATCAACAGGATTCAAACCATTCAAAACGCTTAATGACGCTTAATGGTGGATGACCGGTGGTATGTCCGGAACGCCGCCCTGCACAATGACGTGGAGCTTCAGACAGTGGACGAAATACTTAAATCGTGCTACCGCCAACTGCATACTGCTCTCACCAATCACCCCAATCAAACCGCAATTAAACAACGCCCCACAGCCCCGTCCCAGAAGAAGACTGAAACGCAAACACCATGCAGATCTTCTACAACAGTGACCAACGACCAATGTTGACAATTAAATTATTCTATTGCTATGATCTGAATTATCGTTATAGTATCGTTTCATTGTGTGTTTGTTATTCTAATTAATTGTTACCACTAACTAAAAACAGGTACTGCTAATGGGCAGCAATCCTGCACAAGTTACATGTTACTGCAGCGTACCATTGTAAACACAACTATGGTGTATCGGAAGGTACAAATAAAGTTTTCAAAATTAAAAAAAAAAAAAAATGAGTCCGTCCATCAAGAGGTTTATTTACACGGACTAACATTGGTGTTTTTAAAGAAGGGCGCGTTTTCCTTCAACCAGAAATTTTCACTCATTGTACAGAAATGTGAGTTAGTAAATAATTTCGACTCGATTTAACGTAACTTCACTTAGTAGGGGTAACGTCGAAGGAAATATAAAAAGTAACTAACGAGCAAATACCGATTATCGGTTCAAACTCTCGGAATTGGATAAAAGTAATATGGAAAAGTTAGTACGTTGTTTAATGACTTCGGCAAGTTTCATGGGAAATTGGCTTCGTTATTTTATCTAACTAGTTTTTTGCTTTTCCCTATTATATATGTAGACCTGCTTATTCGCAGCGATAACATGTTCACCTATCATCCGCGTAATGATTATTTAGCCATGTGAACCTTCTCCGAGATAACGTTAAGGGGTTTTTGTTGTAATGAGGTTGCCATTTATCTAACTAAATTAAAACAAACTATGTTCTTAACGACCGTTCTATTTTTACACAATCTCACGAAAAATTGGTTTTCCCGACGAACTTCGACTTTTTACACTTCGCTCCACTTAACGTTCGGTTGAATTCGAATCGACCGATTATGTCAAGTTTCCCCATTTCAACGCCGCGTCTCGAAAGATTATCAGCCGCTCGGACCTCATCGGCGGTTGAGAATTGATATTCGCTTTAATTCCCGGCCTCGTTAATTGGAGCTCCGAACATTCACGAGCGTCAAACCTCTTGAAATTACCTTTCGGAAACTTGTTCGAGGACAATATATCGGCAACGCCGTTATTACTCGGTCACATCAAAGGGAGCAGCCGATTAGGATGCGGCTCATGAGATTGTCGCTGCATCGATAACAATTTTGGCTTGAGGAGGCCGCCAAGGGTAACAAGCTACGAATAAACCCTCTAAATAGCTCACCCTTATTTAACGTCTGCTTTCTTTCAAAAATCACTCAGTTAAACGTGGTAAAACATCACTTCATGGACAAAATGCGATAGAACAGTTCCAGAATTTATTGTGAAATTGATATACTACGGATTGATGATGCTGTAGATACAGAAAATAATCACTCTTCCTGAGTTATCGGGTAAACGGCAGTGGTTCAAATTCCACAATGTCTGAACTAGCTCCTATATATCTTATGAGCGTTACTAAAGGCTCATCGTATAGGTACTTGATTGAACTGCGACCTACATTTTTTTGAAAATTCTAGTAACTTTTGAGTGAATTTTACAAGAAATAAACTACGCTAAAGTCGATTTTCGTAGAAATGTTCGGTAGTTTATTGTGCCGCTACTGTCATTTTCCCACGGATGGGAATTTTGTGGTATTTTCGTGTCATCTGCATCTGTCTGCACCGAAAATTTAATCAAAATTGTTAAGGCTGTTTTTGAGAAAAAATATCTGGTGCGTTGCAACACACAACTTTCCTTAGCTCTACAACAATCCACTTTGTACATGGCTAATTCTATTTAATCAATTCATTTATCACTCAGTTAATTTGAACTTGGTCAAACAACGCTTTACGGCAGCAGGAAGCGGTAGCGCTTACAGTTCCAGATTTTATTGTGCTGCTCGTACTCATTCCAGAACCATTATTGAGCAACTGGTACACAGATAATTAATGAGGCTGTAAACACAACTTTTTTAAGAAGGATAGTAATTACTTTTGCAGAGTTATTGAGTAAACACTTTTAGAACTGGTAGTAAGCGAAACGGCAGAAGTTGAAATTCAGGAATTTCTGGAGTGACCCCCATGAATCTCAGGAGCGGTTTTAAACACTCGCCCTTTAGGTATTAAATTGGACTACAATACCAATTTATTTTAACATTCTACAAAAATTCCAGCGGAGTTTATAAGGAAAAAACTGCGCTAAAAACGCTTTTTGTCGAAAATTTTGATAATTTATTGTGCTTCTTTCGTCATCTTCCCACAAATGGGAATTTTATGGTATAGTTGCCTTATTAGGAGCTATCAATATAAAAAATTTAATCAAAATCGTTGGAGCCATTTTTGAATAAAAAAATATTTGGTATTTTGATCACTATGAACGCTATAGTTAAATTTCGATGGATTTTGCCCATACCCTTATTTTGTCGTCCCATGGTAACCAGTGGGCGAGGTATGAAGTTTGAGATGATTCGGTACGGTGGTTTTCTCTAAAAACCGCTCACAGACACACAAACTATTTTCCCAAAAAGTGTTTTTCGGACTCAGGAGTGTCTGAAACGTAAAGATCTGAAGAAAACTCAAAATTTTTTTTCATCCGATTACATAACTTTCCTTTCTACTTCGTAGAGCCAAGGAAAGTAAAAATATTAGGTGTTTTGAACACTATGATAACTATAGTTAGTTTCGGGGGGATTTTGTTTTGTTGTCTTATTTTGGTGAGCTAGATATCATGTTGGAGATGGTTTGGTTAAGCCGTTATCTTTCGATTGCGTTCACACACAGACCATTTTCCCAAATAGTGTTTTTCGGACTCAGTAGAGTGTGAAACGTAAAGATCAGAAAATTTAAAAAAAAAATGTTCAGCCGATCAGCTTTCAATTCGGCATCAATTTGTCAAATTTTCCAACTTTACTCATTCTGGGTTGTCAACAACTTAATGCAAACAGACACAGACCGTCTGATAGCAGTGGCTCACGGGGCACTGAAACCCAGGCTGTCGGATAGTTGGAAGAGGAGGGTCTTGAGTTTGGGGCACGAGGTGTACCCGAATGCAAACAAAATCGAAATTTATGTGGGTTGCGCATTTGTAATTTATCGTCGTGAGGAGATCAATCTGATGATGAGTGAAAGTTCAGCCCCGATGATGATGATTCTAACAACCGTGCAGAAATGTACGCAATACTTGAGTGGTTTACAAGATAGCAAGCGGCCTGGACGAAGCTCTCCCTCAAAACTGACTGCTTAGTGACAAAGGGCGTCGTAAAAGTTGGAACGTGGCTAGTTGGCCGACAGAATCCTGACTATTGCCCTGGCTGCTGGCTACACTTGCTCGTCAGAAGTCGCTATGATTGAATGAGGATATGTCTCTGTGCGAAGAACGATATACAAGGGTGCCCACAGGGCTCTCTCCTCGACCCAGCACTTCGGAACGCCTTCTTCGAAGGTCTTCTCAGGAGCCTCATGGAGACAGACTGCGAGCCATGTGCCTTCATGGACAACTGATCCGTGCACAGTCGATCCATAAAATCCACCGGGAGGCCGGCTAAATGGCTGAGACGAAAGGTATTATGTACCTTTATGCAGGTGTTTTAATAAATCCTAGAAAGTGGAGCATTGCCAATTTCTATAAAGAAACGAGGTGCGTGTAACATGACGGTACAGCGAGAAGAGTCGCAGAATGTCCGTTGCTAGCTTTAAATATCTGACTGAGCTCAGAAAGCACAATATACCTGATACTTTAACATGTCGTGGTTGGCTGTGGCACGAGGAGGGAGTAGGTAACGGTGCTCATGAAATCATGTGATGAAATTCAATCTGTCTAATGGCTTGCCGGTTCCCTTTGGAGAAAATTAACTCGGGGTGTGTTAAACGAAACGAGGTTTTTCATAAGAGGGCTGAAGTAGAAACAGTTTTTACGGGCAATGAGATGGAGGAATGAGAGCGCAGGCTTCAAACGGGTTGGTCTTGGTGGAGAGTGGTAGCAATGAAATGTTGAAGAGAAGCCATGCAAGACTCCCGTTGCCTGGATGAAGGGCTCGTCATAACGACTGTGAGTTCGTCGTTTTGGATCTCCAGTCCTCTGAGCGATAGCGAAGTGGTGAGGATTGCAAGTGCAGGAGCGGGAACTGAGATTGATTTACGTTCTGCACGTATTGTAATGACGCACGCTGGACCGCCCGTAATTTGTATGAAAGCGAGAGGTAAAGGCAACTGGAGGCGAAGGATGGAAAAGAAGACACGAGAAGTCGAGTCCTACCCGCTCTCGAGAAGATAGGGGCGAGGAAGAAGAGTCATAAATCTGAAATTCATGATGGGCTCGGGGGTATATTAGTGGGCGGCCCTTCTGAAGATCCGATGCCCCCTCGAGGTGTCTTGGAAATTTATTATCTAATTGGCAGTGGTGAAAGCTATTAGAGGCTAAGAGTTGGTGCTGTGGGCCTTGGGGGCAATGAATCAAGTAGCCGAACACGACTATTACTGTAATGGTTCTGAGGCCACGGACCTAACCCATTCTCCGGGCTACTGCAATTAAAACTTAAGAAATGAAAAAGAAACAAAACCCGCGTGCAGGGTGGGCAGGTCATATTCGCCGTCAATAATGAGATGAAATCCCTACCTGGCAATAATCCTCTTCACGTTCCCACTTTCAGTTGGGAGATGTTAAGAAGTACTGCACACCCTACAGGGACATCTTTGCAGTGTACAGGTCACTAGATAATATATTAATATACTAACACGCCACACGAATTTTACTAAAAGACTCGTCCAAACTCGGTTGGACAAGATCATTAAATTCACTCCCCCCATTCCTCCACCTCAGTGATTCATTTTTACTTTCACTAGATTCGACGTACAACCAGACTGGAAACTAAATCAATAAAAGAACCATTATCAAAACTCTTAGGCAACAGCTAATATATGCTGACGCACCCAGCCGGCGTATGTTCTTGGCGCTTTCCTTGCACCACACGCCGCGCCAGGGTACGGGCAACGCTGCAGCTCTGATGCCTAAAGGCCATGAACCTAACCCATCAGTCATTTTGCGCTTATTGACTTGGCAAGATCTCGGCTTCTAGACACTACCTGGGCATCCAGGATCACTGCAGACCGATTGGGAATAATCCCATTATCTGGTGTGTCTGGACAACTGACATATGGAAAACTATTTGCGAGGAACAACCTGAGTGTAAATTCGTAACAGCAACAGTATCAGATTGATCGTATTCAGTTAGGCATCCATTGAGTTTTGGGAAAAAATAAGTTTTTGGATCATTTCGGTTCTGTGTCTGCCAACTGACTGACAATTTGAAATTTTTGATGCGATAACGTTTCCAGTATGAATCGGCTTATATCGGAGAGCAAAAAATGGCATTTTCCAAATATGTAAGTTATATCGTACTAAACTGTGCTGTTTACAATAATATAGCTGACTAAGATGTAAAGCCGCTGCGTCGGCTAAGGGAAACCTATAAAGCACCCCACCTTCGCGCAGCTCGGTGTGTTCTAGTCTCGCTGCCATACTGTACGTGTCGGTCCTCCCAGTCTCCCCTCTGTTGTAAATTGATCCTAAGTTCTTGTAAAAGAATAAAATTCTTTTTAAAAAGCCCCTCGTCTTTTAACAAAATATAACTGGCGCAGTCAGTAGGACCCGAATTTTCGAGCGCATATCGAACCAAGCAGTGCTTTCATCTTCGACCGCATATCCAAGATCGGAGCCTGAATTCGGGAACCTACGAAGAAGGGAAGACAACGTTGACAGACCGACCGAAAACCAGCGCAGACAAGACACCCCGTCAAAAAAATTAAGAAATCCTGAAAGACGGTTCTTCGACGGTGGCATAACATCGCCTTTCAATAATTATTTTCCACTTTTTGTTCACACAGGTTGAAGAAAAAATTTCCGAGCTAATTGGTCAGCTCGCTTTCATCCAGAGTTAAAGGGACAACTCATTTCATCGCCGACCTTCGACGTCGACCTCAACTTACTACTACGCATCCTCAAGTTTTGCTCATCCAGCAAAACCCTTCGACGTCAGGAAATCTCCGTCGCTAATCTTCTCACAAGTCAGCACTCCTGCAGAAGCCGACTACATGAGGAAACTGTGAGTCAACTTCCTTTCTGATAAACTCACGCCAACGTTTGTTGAATTCTCCGCTCTAAATAATAACCTGCACACTACGAAGTAAATTCTAAATAATAACATTTTTCAATATTATAATTGAGAAACTAGGGACGCATTAACGCCAAAATTCCTAAATCAATTAAAAAATACGTTCATTACAAACTCCGATCCTTAGGTCCCATAATTGAAACTGACGAACCAATCATGGCCCAATCCCAAGCACAAGTTTCTCAGGAAATCCTGTTGCAGCAAGTGCAAAGCCAGCAAGCGATAATCGAGTCTCTGCAAAGTAGGATGCAATCCTTACACCTCAACAATACGAGGGAGCAGATGACCACTAGAGTCCCCAGAGAATACCTCGATCTAATCCCGGTATTCAAGGGCGAGCCCGAGCTGCTACAGAGGTTTTACACGTCTGCGAACGCTTATTCGACAGATATTTCGACGAACAGGACCCAGATGGGTTCCAAAACGAAATGCTACTGGCTGCAGTCATATCCAAAATACAGGGACCCGCCGCCGATTTAATCCTATCGAAAAAATTTAGAGTCTTTCAGGAATGTAAAACAGGCGTTACTAGAGACATACACGAATAAAAAGACGCTCTCACCCTTAACATAGAACTGACTCAGTTAAAGCAGAAAGATGGGGAAACTTCATTCAAGTTCTTTGAAAACATTCAAAAAAAATTAAATAACATAACTGCCTATTTGCAAAATCACGACGAAGGCGAATCCACTACACTCATTAGACACTATGAAAAGTTAGCCTTAAGGGTTTTACTCCTCCATTTAAAGGACCCAATGGGTAGTTTTCTGAGAATCGACAACCGGATTCATTGGGACAGGCGCTCTCAATGATGACAAACGATTTCCAAATATCGGAAATGTCCAAGCAAATGAGCAGTGTAAAGACTCCTTATACGGGAAAATCGTCGTGGCAACCAAATCCCAGAAATCCTAATTACGACTACGGACGCTCTAATTATTTCCGTCGCCCAGGAAATAATGCGAGAATTCCATTCCGCGGTAGAAACTTTCAGCCTCAATATCAGGCTCAAAGAACCCCGCAACCACCTAGTGGACAGTCGAATTTTAAGCAGCCACGTAATGATTCGCACATGTCATGGCAAACAACGAGACCCAATTATAACTACGTTGAAACGGATAGTAAACTAAAGTCGTACTCAAACGAATCCGAGCCGGAGCAACCTTTTTTAGAGACGGCGAAAGCAAGGAAGATGCCCACAATTTAGTCTGATGCACTTGACTCAGAAACCGACTACCCTCCCTTCCTTACTTTCTCCGACATCAGGCCTGAAACTGTTTATAGATTGTGGTTCGATGGGTTCCTTCGTGAACCCTGAAGTAGCCAACGAAAGATTTTCCGAAAATATCAGGAAGACCCATTTGAAATACGTACGGCACATGGAATATCCTGTGAACGGTATTCCACAAAAATACCGTGTTGGAAGCTCTTTGAAATTCGAACTTGGTGCTGCCTTTCAAAATCTTCAAATTTCACGACCAATTCGACATGTTGATTGGAATGGACCATCTAAAATATTTGAAGGCAACAATCGATCTGGAGAATAATCTTTTCCGTTTACCCCACACCACTTTGCCTTTGTACTACCTAGAGAGCAGTCACAATAAAATTGAGGAAAAATCAAATTTGCCAGGGAATATGGCCACAGGATCAAAACAAATTGAAAAGAAAAAAATAATTAGTGGGAACGGATGTAGTAAAATTATTAATGAGCCAGGGAATATGGCCACAGAATTAAAAAAAATTGAAAAGAGGAAAATAATGATTGAAAACAAAAGCTGTAAAGCTAATAACGAGAAAAAGGTAATAACTAAAACTGAAACAAGTGTCGAATTAGAACCAAGAATGTTCACTAGGGCAAAATTACCAGTAAAGAATATAAAAAACGGAGAAGGGATAGTCCATTATAAAAAACAGAACCAAATCGAAATCCCTGAAAGTATTGTGAAAATTGAAAATAACTACGCATACGTGGGAATAATTAACACGGGCCTTGAAAAAGAAATTATAATCCTCAACACGATTCAAGTAGAGCCCTGGAAGAAAGAACTTATGAAAGTAATTATAACTATTACGATTGCGAGAAAATTAAATTCGACCCAAAGTAAGATCGAAATGAGTCACATGAACCAAATGGAAAAGGAAGCTATAACTAAATTAATGTACGAATTTAAAGATATATTCCAAACCGGTGAGGAAAATTTGTCATTCACTAATGGGGTAAAACATTTCATACGAACAACGGACGAGGTACCCGTTTACTCTAGGAATTACAGGTATCCGGAGGTTTACCGACAGGAAGTAAAAAGGCAAATAGAGGAGATGGAAAGACAAAAATCATTCGTCCCAGTTTTCACCCTGGAATAGTCCTGTGTGGGTCGTAGGAAAGAAACCTGACAACTCGGGCAAACAAAAGTTTAGGTTGGTTATCGATTTCCGCGGACTAAATGCCAAAACAGTAGACGATAAGTATCCTCTACCAGACATTTCCTCCTTGTTAGATAAATTCGGTCGTTGCCAATACTTCTCCACTATCGATCTAAAGTCGGGTTTTCACCAAATCGAGATGCACCCGGACAGCATCGAAAAAACGGCTTTCTCCACTGAAAGTGGGCACTGGGAATTCTTGCGAATGCCTTTTGGCCTCAAAAATGCCCCACCAACATTCCAGAGAATGATGGATAACGTCCTACGAGGCATACAAAACGAAATATGCACTGTCTTCTTAGATGACATACTCGTTTACTCCACCAGTTTGCAAGAACACATCCAAAGCCTTAGGAGAGTTTTCGAAAGATTGAGGAAAGCAAACCTGAAGGTCCAAACCGACAAGACGAATTTCTTGTGTAAGGAGGTACACTACTTAGGGCATTTAGTAACACCTGAGGGAGTCAAGCCTGATCCGAAGAAAGGTTGAGGCCATAAAAAATTACCCAATCCCCAAAACTGCGACCGAAAGAATCAAGAGCTTCTTAGGCCTCCTGGGATATTACAATAAATTCATCAATACCCTGGCCCACCTGTCTAAACCTCTAACCTCTAGATTGAAGAAAAACGTAAAGATTAACATAAACGATCCAGATTTTGTTGAAGCATTTGAAACCTGTAAAAACCTTTTGATTAACGACCCCATACTTCAATACCCTGAATTTGACAAGCCTTTTAATTTAACCACGGATGCTAGTAACGTAGCCTTGGGAGCTGTTTTGAGCCAAAATAGGAACGGGGGCGATTTGCCAATAGCCTTTGCTAGCCGCACGTTGAACGAAACCGAGAAACGGTATTCAACCATCGAAAAAGAGTGCTTAGCTATCCATTGGGCTACAGAATACTTCAAGCCGTATTTGTTCGGAAGAAAATTCCAAATATTCACTGACCATAAACCACTTCAATGGTTGGACTCGATTAAAAATCCTAGTTCCAAACTTTTTAGGTGGAGGAAAAATTTAGCAGCGTTTAATTTCGAAATTTGTTACAAGAAAGGAAAGAAAAATATGAACGCAGATGCGTTGTCCAGAAGTAGAACTAAATAATAATGAAACAACCAAAGATTTGAAGGAAATTAAAACGGAAAACTTTATCCAAGACCCGGAAGAAATCAAAATGGTGCTGGGAACCGATATTGACGCAAATACGGACAATCAATCAATGATCGCGTTTTTAGGAGATAGCACGGTCCCAACTAACTCCAATAGCTCAAACATTACAATACACTCAAATGCATTAGGGAACGAAGGTGCTACAATCCGACCTCCGAAAGTCCGTTGAATCACGGAAAGAATCAGATAATTCTGAGTAAGGTAAACGGAACGCCCAGTAAACCAAAAATCGAAAAATTTTCGAAACCAAAATCAGAATAACGGCAGAAATAAACGAAAACAATATGGAAGAGGAAATAATAAATTTTGTGAAATCATATGTGGCCCCTAAAACGAGGCATTTGATACATTTCGTTCCGGATTTTTACGAGGAATTCTGTAGAGATAGTATTCAAGAATTTCAAACACCTACAAATAAACTTAATAAGGTGCCCGAAACTATTAACTGACGTGATTGAAGAATCGGAGAGATATGAATTAATCCATCGGTATCACCAAGGAGAGACAAATCACCGGGGGATCGAGGAAACGTACGAAAAACTCAAACGTAAATATTTTTGGCCCTAACTTAAAGAAATCCATCCAACAATACATCAACAATTGCGAGCTTTGCCAAACATGCAAATACGAACGATGCCCATTAAGGCCAAAATATAATATCACACCTACCCCGGCTAAACCTCTTGAAATTTTGCACATAGACAAATTGACTATTGAGGGCTCGAAGTTTCTCACAATCATTGACGCCTTCTCAAGATATGCACAAGCATACTCTGTTAGCTCGTCTAACAGCTTGGAAGTCGTGAAAAAGTTGATCCAATTCTTTTGTCATCACGGAACTCTAAAGGTAATAATTGCGGACAATGGTGCCGAATTTAAAAGCTCACTTGTGAAGGACTTGTTAAACCTGTACAAAATTAAGATTCATTTCATAAGCTCACAACATCCCGAGTCAAATGGAGTCATTGAACGCTTACACTCCACCTTAATAGAACATTGTCGCTTATTAAACAATCGGGATGAATTCAAGAAAGACAACATTCGAGACAAGATGAGCTACGCAGTTTTAGGCTACAATAACAGTATCCATTCCGCCACTAAACTCACCCCCTTTGAAATTCTCAATGGACACATAGAAAGTGATCCGGTAATCAAAGTCGACACGGAAGAGGCCGTATTGAACAATTACTTAAATCAACACCGGGACAAAGTTAAAGTAATCTATGAAACCGTTCACAATAAAACCAAGTCAAACAAAGATAAAAAAACGATAGAAATTGAATTTAAACCGAGAAGAACTCCTGAACTTCCCAAAGAAGTCTTTGTCAAAAATAAACAAATAAAAAGAAAAAACGAAAGCCAGATACATCAAGGAAGACCTGAAAACAGTCAATGAAGCCTTGAAAACGGCAGAAATTGAGCCTCGGCACCACAACACTCAAGAGAAAATACATTTGTCCAATATCAAAAGACCTAGGAAGTATGTTAAACCCAACGTTGAAACGGCATGGAACGAAAGTCTGAGTAAAGAAGAAGTCTTGATCGAGAAGTTCAAACTAAAACTAACGAGAGAAGACTTAATTACCATTAAAGCTAATAATTGGTTGAATGACAACGTAATAAATTTCTATCTGTCTATGATTGTGGAACTCTGTGAAAGACCTTGAAACTACCAGAAACTTTCGCATTTAGTACATTCTTGTACGTCTCCTTGTAGCCAGTGGGTACGAGAGAGTGAAAAATTATTCAAGAAAAACCAACATCTTCGAAAAAAGAACTAGTATTAATCCCCGTCTTCAAATCTTCCCATTGGAGACTCGTAATAATATTGATAAAAGAAAACCGAATATTGTATTTAGACTCCTAAACCAGGACGGAACCGAAATTCTGGATGTAATAGAAAAATACTTGACGGAAGAGTACAAAACAAAAAGAACAACGAGACTTCCGGTACCTGGAGTAAAATACAACTCCGACACGTCCCGCAACAATCTAACTCAGACGATTGCGGTGCTTTTGTTTGCAAGTACGCGAAATCCTTTACAACTGCAGGACTGATAGACTTTGAGTCCGAGGAAATTAGAGAATTTAGGGAAGAAATGTGTTTGGAGATTTTACAGGGTACTTGAATTAATTATTGTTCCAGGAAAATGTTGTTGTTCCTGTTCATAGTACTCGTTTTGCACCAACGGAGGCAGACATCCGAGAAATAACCTCAAATCCAGGAATAATTTCTAAGCGGCATTGGGCCCTGCAAAAATAATCGAGGATACCACACGACCTCTCACTACTATTCGCTTAATGAACTATTTGAACAGGTTAACTCAATTAAATTTAACTATTACTCCGCGTTAGAATCAGTGTAATGACCCGTCCACGGGGAAAGAGAATGGTGATGCTCACCACTTCATTAAACTACACATTGCAATTGATAGACCAGAAGGCGCAGAATCTAATAATCACCAAAGACACGAGAACCAAGCGAGGTCTAATAGATGGTCTAGGATCCATAATAAAGTTCGTTACCGGTAATCTAGACGCCGAGGACGAAAAGAAATATGATGATGAGATCTTGCAACACTTAACCAGAAACCAAGTGGACCTTCAGTCCCAGATTGATGCCCAGTATTCAGTGAATGAAGCCATAATAGCTAATTTCAATAAAACAGTAGAAACAATTAACTCTAACAACCGCCAACTAGAAAAGGAATTAACGGATCTTAAACAATCCCACACAGGGGAATCTACGCACGCTAGGGACACGAATAACTTATTGGAACATTATCAAATATTGTTAAGCCTTGTCCTAACGATCCTCCAAGACATAGAAAACTCATTAACGTTTTGCGAAGTGGGAAAATTGCACCCTAGTATTCTGAGTACAGAACAACTTTATGAGGAACTAAAGCGTTTGTCGAGCTATTATGGGCCTAGACTATTAAACTTTGAAAATGAAAATTTGTTCGATATTCAGAACTATATTAAAGTTCAATGCTTTGTTAGTAAGTCAGAAATTGTTTATTTCTTGGATATACCCCTCGTCAATCCGAGGAACTACGAACTTCAATGTTTAATACCAATTCCCTCTAAAATAGAAGAAGAATATTACAGTATCATCCCGGGAATAAAATATCTTCTAAAATCTTCCACTAGTATTAGGCCTCCAAGAAAAATGTAATCCTGGAAAAGTGTTCACATGCCCAGCTGATTTAATAACCGAAACGAATTTCGAATGCGAAAAGAACTTTATCCAGTCGGGCAATGTAAATAGTTGCGATTATGTAAAGTTAATATTGGGAAGGGAAGTCTAGTAAAACTAATACCAGAAATTGGGCAATATCTTTTAGTCTTCCCAGAAGGGGACTCTGTAACAATCGTTCAGGAGACCGGCATAGAAATTAAAAAAACATTACGAGGCATATATTTGGCTAAACCTGTTAAAGGTAATTTAAAATACAGAAACAGAACACTGTTTGCAACTCACAAAAGTATCACTGAGAGACCATTACTCGTAACCGAAATAAAATCCAAATCACAAATTACCGCTCCAGAAGGCAAACAAGTAGATTTGAAAGACATTATTTTACCGCAACCCTTTAACACTAGAATACAACGTGAAATAACTAAATTCCAACTTTTGGATTTAATCTTGCCGAGCTTCTGGACGATGGTCTTATATTTATTATTAATCAGTTCCTTTATCTTTGTACTGTTCCGATATTACCTTCATAAGAAGAAGTTGAGAATCACAACAAGCCATTCTTGAACAAATGAGAATCTGTTCTATGATTTGTTTAAGGAATTAGTTCATCTTACTATTGTTGTTTAAGGAATTAGTTCATCTTACTATTGTTGTTTAAGGAATTAGTTCATCTTACTATTGTTGTTATTATTATTATATTATTATCATGGGGTCAAAATTCTTTGTCATCTTACTATTGTCAATTTTACGCCACAATGTACTTCAATTTGTTTTGTACTAGGGGGGGAGGAGTTATATCGTACTAAACTGTGCTGTTTACAATAATATAGCTGACTAAGATGTAAAGCCGCTGCGTCGGCTAAGGGAAACCTATAAAGCACCCCACCTTCGCGCAGCTCGGTGTGTTCTAGTCTCGCTGCCATACTGTACGTGTCGGTCCTCCCAGTCTCCCCTCTGTTGTAAATTGATCCTAAGTTCTTGTAAAAGAATAAAATTCTTTTTAAAAAGCCCCTCGTCTTTTAACAAAATATAACTTGTATGAACTGTATTTTCTTTTCTTTTCATACATTTACCCTAAAATGCATTGTCTGGGCCATAATGTCAGGCTTCAACTCAATTGACGAAGTGCTGAATGAACAAGTTGATTTACTACCTTTTTCGCTGCGACGGTGATTTCAAATGTCGTTTCATCTCTCGCGTTGTTTTCTCCGCGGAAGGAACCTTACGTTTCCTCTGGCGAACTTTCGTACACAGTTTTGGTAAACGCGAGTAATTTTAACAGTCGACTGTGGATTTAGTGTGGTTGAGGTTGTTCCTCGTTCTCGCGGGGAGGATTTCGCGTTTTGGTTTCCGTTTGGCGTAAGCCTTCTCTGAGAGGAGCGTTGTGCCTACGCAGCACCACTGAAGCTAACTCGAGAGTGTTTTAGTTGCCGGGGTTAGTTTTACCGATTCGGTTACAACGCGCAACTGACGAGGTATTGAATGACCAATTTGATTCCAGTCTAATAGTGACTTTATTAGAATTTTGAGTGAAAACAGAGCCACGATGCCAGTGGTAAGTGAGGCTCTGACGTCCCCACTCAAACTCTACTTTTACACCTAGTCTTTTTAGGACCACGAATTATGGGATCGACGCGGAAGACAACGAAATACTAGCTAACGAGCAGATCAATTGAAGTGGGAAAGAGGGTCACAACAATGCAGCATATTAGTAAAAACAAACAGCTCGAGTAGAAACAGAACTACATCAAAGTGTCGATAGAAGGAACCCAGTGAGTTCACATACGAAAATACGTCGGTTTAATATGAGTTTCTCGGGGGAAAAAGATTTTTGAGAATTACCAATAGATTTAAAGTCGAATTATAAAGAGTCGGCAACGTATAGGCTGACCCTATCGTAGTTTTAAAAAGAAAACAAAATATAGAATAAATAATATGCAAAATTGATAGAATATTCGCTTATCAACAATCATGAATATATAGTGCAGCAGTAGGGCATCTTTCCGGTTCTTTAAAGATTATTCAAGTTATCGTATTTCGCTCTGTTGAAGTTGGAGAATTAACCTTCCTACAGCTACAGTCTTTGTTAAGAGAAGGGATTTTACCTTAGTCTTCTCGGTAGGAAAACTCTTCCGCATTTCTCGTACAAATCCTTGGTGCAAGTTTTGGTTACACTCTTAACGCGTTCAACTGATTCCAAAATCTGCTTTAATTACGACGAATCCGTATTTGAGATGTTTTCCAACAGATCACCATCGCGAAACTGACGATCGCTCGACCGATAACCTGCTCGACTAAAACCCGCTCGAGTTAGCGACGAAAGCACAACGCTCCGCACAGAGGAGGTTTACGCCGAACGGAAACCGCGAGCTTCCAAAACGCGGAATCCTCCCCGCGAGAACGAAGAACAACCTCAACCACACAAAATCCGCAGTCGTCCGACGGAGTTATTCTCGTTAACTAAAACTGTGTACGAAAGTTCGCGAGTGAAAACGTGCGGTTCCTTTTGTGGAGAAAACGACGCGAGAGATGAAACGACATTTGAAATCGCCGCCGCAGCGTAAAAGGTATTTGTGACAAGGTCTAGATCGTCTAGATAAAATAGCACTTTCTTTTTTGTCAAACGGGACTGTTTTTGCGCGATTTCGTTCTTCAAACCCTGCAATAACACTTTGTTATAGTCGATGAATGTTATACCATGCGCATCATAAAACGCTGGGGCCACAACTTTTTCAGCCGTATGTAGCGGTTTTGCAGTCCACTTGGCTGTCGATTGGTCTCCGGTTTGAAACGATTGAGCCATCGATTATCGCATATCGACAAATTCGGGTTTATTACGATGAAACAATCACAAACACTGCACAGAATTATGAATTCGTTGTTGTTTTTTGGTCGATTGTAAGCTCCAGCGGCACGAACTCTGAACAGAGTTTCGCATACCCAAATATTCATTCACGATATGCCCTACACGGTCCTTTCGGATCTTTAGTCTTAATTATACTTAGCAAACCAGTTCTCAACGATTGTCGAAATAAGCCAAGCCTTGGCTTTAACTACTTTTTATTCATTTTTCAAACCAACCAACGTTGCTGCACACATAACGGTACTTCTCACAAACTTAAAGTTACACAGCTCTTCAATTTACTCACTTGCCTTTTGACGATTAGGGCTGACTAAAAACCATGCGTATTTAAACCTAGTAGCGCCATCAATATGTCCGCCTAGGAACTTTTCAGCCTAATTAGAACACTTGTAGTATCTTGACAGAAACGTTTATCAAGAACCAAATGTGGCCATTTTAGAGAAAATGAGAAAAACAATTTGTTTTGAAAATCTCATTTTTCCAATCCGTTGCGTCGCGTTACCGCTTCACGGCCTTGAGGTTTTCTGAGATTAACTACATAGATTTACGGGTTCATCGCCGACTATTTACGACCAAAGGTCAGGCGTATACCGGTAACAATACCGGAATTGGAAGAACCAATACTTTCCTACCAACAAAGGGCGCGTGAAAAAAGGGCTGCTTTCTGTTCTTTACGCTTTCAATTCTCTTCTGTCAGCAAAACAGCCTTTAAGCGAACGGTCAGAGTGTATTTATATCTGCGAACGAAGTTGTGTGATAACGGCCTGACCACATCAGGTCATATTTAATATTTAGCGTTTTTTTAAATCGACGCGATTGATTTTAAGCTCACTATAGCTATCATAATCGTCAAAACGCCAAATGTTCTCTTAAACCATACTGCATTTTTTGTATGAACCGATCCAAATGATAAAACGATACTATAACAATTTCATCTTTGACAAAATTACGATAGCTTTACAATAACTAGAAATTGTCAAAAATCGAATTGTTCTCATAAATTGTGCCCGTATGGGCCTTGTAAGATTAACAGTGGACGTAAGATACTTGTGAGCGACCCGTTAATTTCACACGTTGTGCCCTTGTGCGCATGAACTGAGAGAACGACATATTGTTAGTTACTGGATTGGTTGTAATGCGTAAATACACATGGGGCTGAAGAACTTTAAGTGATGAGCACATTTTATTTACTATTCTATCAACAAAATATCTGGTGCGTTGCAACACACAACTTTCCTTAGCTCTACGAGCTCTACGTCAATTCACTTTGTACATGGCTAATTCTATTTAATCAATTCATTTATCACTCAGTTCCTTTGAAATTGATCTAACAGCAGCAGGAAGCGGTAGCGCCTACAGTTCTGGAATTTATTGTGCTGCTCGTACTCATTGCATGACCATTATCGAGCAATCGGTACACATATAATTAATGAGGCTGTAAACACAAATTTTTGAAGGAGGATAGTAATCACTTTTGCAGAGTTATTGGGTAATAACTGTTGGAACTGGCAGTAAGCGAAACGGTAGTAGTCGAAATTCAGGAATTTCTGGAGTGACCCCCACGTATCTCAGGAGCGTTTTTAAACACTCACCCTTTAGGTATTGGATTGGACTACAATACCAATTTATTTTAACATTCTATAAAAATTCCAGCGGATTTTATAAGGAAAAAACCGCGCTAAAAACGCTTTTTGTCGAAAATTTTGATAATTTATTGTACTGCTCTCGTCATTTTCCTGCAGATGGGAATTTTATGGTATAATTGCCCTATAGAGAGCTATCAATATAAAAAATTTAATCAAAATCGTTAGAGCTGTTTTTGAGAAAAAAAATTTGGTGTTATAATCACTATGATAACTATAGTTAACTTTCGGTGGATTTTGCCCATATCCTTATTTTTGCGTCCCTTGGTAACGTGTAGACTAGACATCAAGTTTCAGCTGATTTGGTACGGTTTTTTTCTCTAAAACCGCGGTAAAAACGCTTCTCGTCGATAATTTTGATAATTTATTGTGCCGCTCTCGTCATTTTCCCATTGATGGGAATTTTACGGTATGATTGCCTTATTGGGAGTTATCAATATAAAAAATTTAATCAAAATCGTTAGAGCCATTTTTGAGAAAAAAAATATTTGGTGTTTTGATTACTATGATAACTATAATTAACTTTCGGTGGATTTTGTTCATACCCTTATTTTGGCGTCCCATGGTGACCTGCGAGCGAGATATCAAGTTTGAGTGGATTTGATACGGTTGTTTTCTCTAAAAATCGTTCACAGACTCACATACACACAGACCATTTTCCCAAATAGTGTTTTTCGGACTCAGGGGGGTCTGAAACGTAAAGATCTAAAGGGAACTCAAAATTTTTTTTTCAGCCGATTGCATAACTTTCCTTTCTACTTCGTAGAGCCAAGGAAAGAAAAAAAATTGATTGTGGGCGGCACTAAGCGAATACTAAACTTCTGACTCGAGTAGCGCACACCACACCCACGAATCAATTTTTCATTCGGTTTGGATGAACTTGAAACCAGTGGTGATTAAGGTTCTGCAATTTATTGAGTTGCTCTTGCTTATGCGTCGAACATTATTGAGCGAAAAAACTTTCTAAAATTTGCTTCAAAATGTTTGATAATAATGTTTGATAATTTCTGCGCCTCTTGGCGTTTTCCTCCAAATTATAATAAATGTGGCGTTATTTCGAACAGTACATGCAACATATTTAATAAAAATAGTTAACGCCGTATTTTAGCATACAAATTGGTACATTGATAACTACGAGTTTAGTTGATAAATGGCGACTCGCATAGTTCGTCATGGACCGATTTTGCTCACGCTTTTATTATGGGGTCACATGGCGATTTGCAGGCTCAACGCCAGTTATTTCACATTGTTAACGAACTTTCGTTTTACGGGCTCATATATCTGGAACGAAATGTGGATACTAGTTAGTTGAGAGGATTCAGTAAGTTTCGTCGAAACCTTTTCAGAAGTTTTCGAGAAAATTGGAAGGATGATAAATCGATCTCCCCCCTCGTCATCTTGAAATCACAAACTAAACCAAGAAACCGTGCTCGTTCAACCAGTCCAGTCGTTTTTTCCCGTATTGGCGATCTACAAGTTTCATTTTTGGTGGGTGGAGTGGGGGGGGGGGTGTTCACGCATATAACAACTGTGAGTACAGTGCCTACAGGCTAAGTCGCCACGAACGTTTTACCAGTTCAACGAGAATTATAAACCGTAGAGCCTGATTTCGAGGGTTGTTAACCTCCGCGGCTCCATATGTTAATCTTCTGGATCGCCTTTGCTCACGAAACTACTCCGAAATTCGAGGAGATGAATATTGAAAGGTGAACTGAAGGACAAGACGTAGCCGCGTCTTTAGTATTACGTCCGGAATCTTGACCGCTTAATGAAACATGTGTTACATAGTATTATGGTCTATTATCTAAAGAACCACAACAGATGGTAACTTCCAAATTTCAACGGTTTCAGCCTTCAACTCGACCTTTCATTGTAACTTCGACAACAGCGTGCCATATGACACCACTCCTTTCTAGGCGAGAAGGACCACTGAAAGAGTTGAACTTCCACATGCTAATTATCGGAATAAAGGATCTTCCCCAGATCAGAACTACTACCGTTCTCCTCTGAACGCTCCTGAATATTTTCAGTCATTACAATACCTCGTATTAGAGTTCGACTCCGAGAGGCTGTTATTTCGGTGAGATTGCGACATAATCCCGTTTCTGAAAAAAAAAACGCCTGCTCAGAAGGAGAAAAACGGACAAAAAAAAAATACCTGGAAGAGTAAGGTGCTGATTATAGGGTTTTTACTGTTTCAAAAGTCCTTGAGGCCATAGGAGCGGCTACCGGAGGATTTATAACAAAAAATGAAAAAGATTACACTAAAACACACACTGTCAAAGTCCACTAGTCAACGACTGGATATTAGTTTGACGACAGTTCGCCGGCGCGAACGCTCTCATTCGATAATTATTATTATTAGGCGGACTCCCAGAAAAAAGTCGTTGATGGGCTCAGTGTGAAATTTTTTCCGACTGAGATTCAAAAACGGGAGTTCGGACCTCGTTTTTACTGGGATGTCCGGGTCAAGGCAACGACCCGTTTCAACCGCGAGATGTGTAACATGAAGAGGAATTATATTGGATAATCATAAATCTTCATGGCATTCTGTTGCTCTATGGAGCACACACGATCGACATTCTTGCTTTTCTCTGAGTTCGAACCTTGGTCTGGGCAAAGCCATGAGTGTCGAAAATTACGCGTTCAATTCATTCAGATTTAAGATTCAGATTTAATTAGGCTCTAGAGCCAGAATGACGTCGATCCATCTCCGTAGGGCTGAGGTGTGTTCGTGAGAGAAAAGGCACGCGTCTGTACACGAGTGATGGAACTGAAGTGCTGCAATGTTCAATTTTTCTTACAACAGCAACAGCGGCGATAACGAGTTACCCACATGTTGCTGCATTTCGCACTTGGTTGAATCGTGTTTCACGAGCCTCAGATTATTCTTCGGTTCTAGAGGACACACACAAAAATTGTAAACATGCGTAGAAGCAGGAGGGTCGCGAGATTTCCATTGCTAATTCTTCAGTTGGTTTCTATTTTTCTCGTTCGCATGTTCGTGAAAGGAACCACGGTTAATTAAAAAAAAAAGTCCGAAGGTACGAGCCGAAGAGGTTTTTGATGCTCATTTACCTACTTAGCGAGATAATTCTTTTGAATAATTCACATCACTACGAGCTATTGCCACTCGCCAAACACTCTTCCTTCAGCACTTCCCGCTTTCTTCGTATAGGCCTCCTTTTTTTTGTAATGACGGAAATCGGCTTCTTAATGGCGTTTATTGACTGGAAAGAGATATAAATTGCTTCTCGAGAATCATTGAGTGTCCCCATTCATTGTATTTAACGACTTCCTTCATTCAACCCCTTCTGCGGAACATTTTTGTCCAGGAACTTGCGTTCAGCGTTCAGCTCCTTACAGAATTTGGAAGTTTGTCCTCGAACACAATATACGATAACTCTGTTTTTGAATATACGTGCATCACAGTGCTGAATATTAAAGGATTGGTAATTGATAGAACTTTCCTTTAGACCGACCTCTCGATCAATCATCAGGCGTAAACTGATTACATAAGAATATTGACATTTGGGGTGATACTATGTAAGATTCTTGTCTGACCTCGCATCTCATTTCCTTGTAAATCGCAAACGAGTTACCAAGAAGTTCACTTTCTTCTCCCGTTTTTGCTCATTTACTCGTATAATTCGTTTGTACGCTATAATCAACTTAGTTTTCGATTCACAATAAATTTTGAGCATCGTTCCTTTTGTATTATTTCCGTTTGTGGATGTTAACCCTAAGTCTTACAGATATAAGTGCTAACACTTACTATTAGGAACCAAAGTGTGATTATTGAAGTATTGGAAGCTGCAGCAGTAGGGAGTTGAAGTATATTGTATTACACAAATACTCTTGTGTTGTGGGTATAAGGAATAGAATAATTTAAGACATTATTGCACACAAAGTTATGACGATACTCACATGAGCACTGTAATAACAGAAGTTGTCACGTATACTCACAATTAACGATAAACCAACTCGTGTTGTGTCAGTTCTGATTTTTGTGCTACGAACGTAGACCATTTCTCAAGGTGAGTCTCAGAATGCAAAATCTCGAAATTTTCCGAAATTTCGAGCAACACACAATTTTCCGCAACCCCTTTAAGTTCGAACACCACCTACATATGCGGGCGCTGTATCTTCATTCTACGCATTTCTACAGGAACATTTATGAGAAACAAAATGTAGGGGCTAGTTAGCTGAGAGTATACCGTAAGTTTGAGTGAAATCGTTGGAGCCGTTATTGAGAAAATTGGAATACCGATAAAATAATATTCGTCAAATCTCCATTTCTGAGTTATCTATATATATATATATAGAAATAGTTATGGGGGACGAAATGTGGGTATGGGTGACTAAAAGACACTCCATTAAGATTTATCACATCTGGTGAAGCAGCTACCCTGGAATTTACGGAAATGTTCGAAAAAGCTTTATTTTCGATACATTTTAATTTTCATCTCCGCTCAATGGGCTTTCAGAGGAACATTTATCGACAACAATATGTAGGTATTGACTATTCAAAAACACCCTGACAGTTTGGTGAAAATCGTTGAAGTCGTTTTGCCAAAAAGCGTAAAAAACCTATTTTTGCTTCATAGGCTTATATCTCCGTTCACCGTATTTTCATGAAGATACGTATGTAGAAGAAAAGTTAGGTATTGATTAGTAAAAGATAATTTGAAAGTTTAATCAAAATCGTTAAAGCCGTTTTTGGGAAAAATGCGAAAAACCCTATTTTTTGGTACATTTTCATCTTCCATCCCCCCTTTCCGTCGGCCGAAACGCCCATAACCTTATTTTGATGTCTACAAAAAATAACAAACAAAACAAAAAGAACCAGCTCAATCGGATCAGCCGTTCTCTCGCAAATCGAACTACAGACACACACACGGACCACACGCTGAAATTAGGTTTTGTAGACTCAGTAGGGCTCAAAACATAGTGGTCTGAAGAAAACCCAAATTTTTTTTGTCACGATTACTATACTTCCCTTTCCCTTTGGGGTAGCGGAAAGTAAAAATATGATTTTAGCTTATCAACGTCACAGTTGTTGGAATTGTGTTCATTAATATTAATTTTTTATTTTTTGCGGTACGCTATTTTCAATTACAATCGCTGCCGTGTCACTTACTTTCACTTTTCATCCTTTTTACCCGAAAATTCCAAACCAATAAACACGAACACTCTAATAACTATCAACTTGCCACTGATCACTCGATGAATAAGTAGGAGCAACATAATAAATTAACCTTAACCGTCACCAGTTTCTACGTATAACGAGAAAAAAGCGGCGTTTCTACGTATAGGGTAAAAATACTGGGTGCACGTAGGGCTGAGGAAAGTTGTGTGATGCGTCGTACCAAGTATTTATAATTTTCTTAAAAACGGCGGTGGCAATATTGATCGAGCTCACAGGGGGCTTACAGCTTATATCTTCATTTCGTACTCTTTTAACGTTTACGTAGAAATGCATTGATCGAATGTACAGTTTCCGTATAACTGAGAAATACGAAAATATTATTGATATAGTCCTGGATACGATGGTATTACAGTGGAAGTCCTGAAAAAAGTTAAAACGTATATTTCCAAGCCATTGGCATATCTCATAAACATGAGTATTGCTACTGGTGTTTTCCCTGAAATCTATAAGATGGCCATCGTCACTCCACTTTTTAAGGCTGGGGACCCTCGGACACTGAGTAATTACAGACCTATTTCCTTGGTCCTGTAGCTAAAATTATAGAAAAGGCTGTGAAGCATCACGCAGTTGAAAACCTAACAAGGAATAACTTGTTGCATAGCAGTTTGGCAGAGAGGGTCTTTTCCGAGCTCGACAAAGGAAATAAACCATTGGCAATTTTCCTGGATTTGAGGAAAGCTTTTGATTGTGTTTCTCACAAGAAGTTAGTGGAAAGTATACACGCGCTAATGGAGGATAGCATTGTTGTTTGGGTACAGAGTTATTTACGAGGGCGATGTCAGAAGGTGAAAATAAACGCAATTTCGAGTGAGGGATCTGCCTTCTCCTATGGAGTTCCGCAGGGCACAGTTCTTTGACCCCTTTTATTTATCTGTTTTATGAATAATCTGTTTGGCGTTCAACTTGATGGGGACATAATTACCTATGCTGATGATACAGCTGTAGTGGTCTCGCGAAATAACTGGGATGCATCCTTGCAAGCGGCGTCTGCTTGCTTGCTTGTGGTCGGGGATTGGCTTGATGTCCCTGTTCTAGCAAGTATCAAATGCCACATTGTGTCAACCTGTAGTGCAAGTGATTGCAGTTGCCCTGGTATCAAACAGATTCCACAAGCTACGTATTTGGGGGTGGTAGTGGACCAATGTTTGTCCTGGAAATACCATATTGACAATATATGCAAAAGACTTTGTAAAGTCATACCCCGGTGCCTTGAAATCCTAAAGTTTAGGTCTATGGGCACACTTAAAATGTTTTATCATGCTCTAGTGCAACCCCTGATATCCTATTGTATTCTTGTGTGAGGATCGTCCTTCCAAACTTACTTAGAACCTTTGCATATAACCCAGGAAAAAATATCAAAATTTTACTGCGTAAGAAAATGAGATTCCCCTCCTCAGCAGTTTTTAAAACATTCGAGGTATTGGACATCTTTCGGATTTTGAAAAAAATTATGGGCAGACGAGGGCATCTGGTAACCTACACTGAAGTTGCCTTTTAGATTCACCAGTAGAAGTCAGAATTTTTTCGCGTACAATGGAATAAAGCTGTTTAATAGTCTTCCAAAGGAATTAAAGATGCTAAATGATTTAGCAGTGTTTAAGCAGCGCATCAGAGAGTACGTCCGTGTGGAAATGCTCAGATGATTCTCCTTTTTAATTTTTTTCTGATTTTTTTAACGAACTATTTATCATATAATTCAGTATATTGTACTATGTATGTTTGCGATTTGTACCTATTGATCTGTAGTTGGAAAGTTATAACGGCTCCTCCCCTCAGCACAAGTTTTTACTTATCGAGGCATTATGTAGTATTTGTGTTTCTTTTTGTATCTTTTTTTGTGATCTTCTTGAATAAATGCATTGCATTTAAAAAATATCTGGTGCGTTGCAACACACAACTTTCCTTAGCTCTACAACAATTCATTTATCACTCAGTTAATAATTTGAACTTGGTCAAACAACACTTCACAGCAGCAGGAAGCGGTAGCGCTCACAGTTCCAGATTTTATTGTGCTGCTCGTACTCATTACAGAACCATTACTGAGCAATTGGTACACAGATAATTAATGAGGCTGTAAACACAAATTTTTTGAAGAAGGATAGTAATCACTTTTGCAGAGTTTGGGTAAAAACGTTTGGAACTGGTAGTAAGCGAAACGGCGGTAGTTGAAATTCAGGAATTTCTGGAGTGAGCACCATGTATCTCATGAGTGTTTTTAAACACTCACCCGTTAGGTATTGAATTGGACTACAATACCAATTTTTTTTTAACATTCTACAAAAACTTCAGCGGAGTTTATAAGGAAAGAACTGCGCTAAAAACGCTTTTCGTCGAAAATTTTGATAATTTACTGTGCTGCTCTCGTCATTTTCCCACAAATGAGAATTTTATGGTATAGTTGCCTCGTTGAGAGCTATCAATATAAAAAATTTAATCAAAATCGTTAGAGCCGTTTTTGAGAAAAAAAATATTTGGTGTTTTGATCACTATGATAACTATGGTTAACTTTCGGTGGATTTTGTTCATACCCTCATTTTGGCGTTCCATGGTAACCTGCGGGCGAGATATCAAGTTTGAGCTGATTTGATACGGGCGTTTTCTCTAAAAATCGTTCACAGACACACATACACACACAGACTGTTTTCCCAAATAGTGTTTTTCGGACTCAGGAGGGTCTGAAACGTAAAGATCTGAAGAAAACTCAAAATTTTTTTTTCACCCGATTACGTAACTTTCCTTTCTACTTCGTATGGCCAAGGAAAGTAAAAATAACAAAAGGATTCGGCGATTCTTGGGAAAATAGGCCGACGTCAATCAGGTCCGAGAGTTGACGCACGATAGAGAAGGAAACGAGTACGAGGTAAGCTACGCGATTGCCTCGTCTCTATATACGAAGGGTAAAGCCTTGGAGAACGATCGAGGCTAAATAAATGGCTTCCTCCACTTCACGGTACGGCGATTGTTTCTTCCATTCTTAAGGTTATCAGTTCTATTGTTTTAACAGATGCGGAAGTTCGCGTTTTGTTCGGTGTTTTAGCAATTTAAGGTTATGCGGCTGTGATGAGTACGGGGTTTCTTGAGGTCTATAGTAATAATAAGGCCACTTCCGCCGATAAATTTCTATCGGATTGCTGGTGTTCTCTGGTGAGCGTTCCCTCCATTCTTGCACAAAACGCTAGACAACCTTGAGGTCCTTCTCTGCAACCACCTCTGGCCGCAGCTGATGAACCCGTGAGCACTCCTAGGCGCACTGCAGCCAGCCCCTCACACGAAATCAGTACATGCTCCGCTGACACCAGCTCCACATCGCCGAATCTGCAACTCTCTACCACCAATCTTAGTGAACAGTGACTTGTTAACAGGCCCTATACCATCCGTAAACGATCTTTCTCCATGCTGAGGATCCGTTCGCAACCTGGAGAGTATAATAAACAGCCAGGCATACCCCGCCAATAGGCAGCCCTGCAGTTCTCCCACTTTCTTAACCTCTTTGGTGGTCCCTACTACGGACTGGTAGCCCTTATATTTCCGGAATTTATTGACCTGCTACCCATTATGTCCCGACCTTCTTTGAAGAGTCTCCGTATAGGTAACTAATAAGACTGCCAATCCCATTATTTTGGGAGGGTTCCTGTTCGCAGTTGTGGACTAGAGGAGAAAACACAGAGAACAAAATTGTTTGACAAAACACTAGTTTGAATAGTTTGGCATTTTTGTGGTTTCCCCCAGACTATGTAATTGCCATTATCGAACTTCTACGGTCTAGGTAGTTTATTCTACTACCATCCTGATTGTTTTCTAAACACTAGTATCTGATGCGTGGGATTTGTAAAGAAAAAATTGGAAAAACGGTGTATTATATTTGACAAAGCTATATTTTGGTTTATAACTCTGTCCAGTGGGTTTATTGAGACCTCTGCTTGTCACTTATTAATGATTTATTTTGGACCTAATTTACTGCGATACTTGTATACAAAACGAAGATGTACAACTAGTTTCCGACAATACGAGTATGACTTGAGTTTATCACTTTACTAACGCCGATATAGTCCCTGTGGCCTTTGCCTGTTCTTTAATACATCGTCAACATCCAGCAAAGCTGTTTCAGGGTTGACACGACCTTTCCGACGCTCCAAATGGGCGAATGCAATTTTCTTTGTGGTCTCGGGGATAGTTTCCATGGCGAATTGGCTATGCTTCTGAGCACACTGTTTTGGAAGCTTTGTATGATCTGTTACTGTGAGCTGAGGAGCTGCCCATAACGGCTTTTAGGAGTTGGTTGTACAGGACTAACACAAACAGTTGCGATCGCCTGCTCGTCAACTAGTACACTATGGACCGTTTTCACCAAAACAGCACTTAACGTGATCCAACTGATCAGGGCTAGATAAGTAAATCAAGGCTAGCCATTTTCGTGCCCACCACGCTAGTCGACATCACTGTGGGGTGCGGTTAGCATAGACGTGATTACAGTGCGATTAAGCCATATCGAGAAGGCAGTGAACTGATGAGTTTTTTTTTAAAATTAAAACGGTGGATGCAGGCGATACCCTCACTGCAGCCACAAACGGGCCTATTGTAAGGGCTTCCATGATCCTCAGATCATGGCCCCCCTGCACCACCTCCAGGCCCCACGGCACTGGTCTCACTTGGTGTGACGTCACCTATGCGCCCTCACCACCCCCGGAGGATATCCGCAAGTTCTGCATTTGCCACCTCTTCGGGCTGAAGAAAGGGCCTCCCAAACACACAACGGCGCGATGCCGCGAGTCCATCGCATACGCACAGCACATGCTCTGCCGTCTCTAGCCCTACCTCGCAGAACCTGCATACCTGTACCTCGCACTTGCCAATATTTGCAAGGTGGTACCTCAGCGGACAATGACCTGTGAACAGGCCACATATGATCCTCATATCCTTCCTCCCCAGTGCAAGCACCCCCTTGGACCTCTCTCTGGAGAGCCGGATGAAGAGTTTTGACTGTCTAAGGCCGGACAGCCCCTGCCAATGAGCAGCCCTGCACCGGTCCTCCCATTTGCCAACCTCTCTACGTAGGTGGCTCCTGGTAGTCCCAACAAAGGGCTCATGCCCAATAGGGATCTGCGCTGATTCCTTCTTAGCCAACCTTTCAGCCCGTTCGTTTCCCTCTATACCCTGATGCCCTGGCACCTAACACAGTGTTACACTGTTGTCCTCAGCCAGGGCATTCAGTCCAGTCAGACACTCCCACACCTGCCGTGATGTAAGACAGTATGAGGCTAAGGCCTTGAGAGTGGCCTGACTGTCCACCATTATGTAGATTCGCTGCTGCTTCAGTCCCCTCTGCAGCAGCCGCTGCACACAGACTGTCACCGCGGCCACCAACTACTACTAACTAATGAGGTTACAGTAAAGTAAGGAAATTGGTCGTCTGCTCGACATCCCGTCACGTATACAATCCAGATTTGAACAAATTATTGCGAATTGCTAGAAATTGCTAGATCTAATAATTGTCAGAAGCCGAAGTGCCGCATCAACCTCTGCAGAAGCTGAGAACTAACTGCAGGAAAAAGTCAAATTAGTCCGGGAGAGTGCTTTGTGCGTGTAGGAAAAATCGGAAGCGGCACAAGAAAATGAAAACTGAGCAAAAAATAATAAAAACCGAAATGATGAGGTTACAACTTTTACAAGCAAGGAACTTTAACGAGGAAGGGAGAATTGTCGTGTTTAATAAATAATGTTGTTTAATACACTAATGTGTGTGTAAAAGCGTGGTATTATTTAATATTTCCTATTTATCTGCTACTGAATCCACCCAGGTATTTAAGCCATTTGCGTTTGGGGTTTCTAACACGGCAAAATGACGTCTGGTTTTTTCGGAAACTGCTCAGCACACATTTAACGCAAACAACAACTTGTTTTCGACGACCGCAATACTTTTGTTCGCAACAGAATTTAAATTCATACTCCTAGAAGTCGTCGGACCCCGCTCACAGCCATCTGAGGCGCCGGGTGAGATGACGACAATCCAACATATTAGATTATCATTGTAGTGGAATAGCAACTGAAATAACTGCGCACTTGTAAAGAGTATCTTTGTATCATTATTCCAAAATATACGTAAATTATTCACTATAATAAAAGCGAATACTCGGCGGAGCACGGTAATGGCGGACAAATATCAGAATATGATAAAGAAAGATAAGAGCTAACCGGACCTAACCGGCCAACTTTTTGGGGTTAAGGTTTGATCAGGGCTAGAGCTTAACCAAATCTGGTGAAGGCCGTTTTTGTGGCGGGAGCGGGTTAGGTGATGTTAATCGACTCTAAACGGGATCAACGCAGTTGGCTAAAACGGCCCTATGTTAAATAAAGTGAACGTTAATCACCACTCACTCTGGTGAATGGCAAAAACACGGTGAACTCTGTGATGAGTTGCATTGTGGTTATGAGTTATCAATTTTCAACAGCTCGTTGTCACTTGTGTCCTACGTTCTACAGGAAATATCCGTTAATTAGGCTGCGCTCGAATTCAAATGCAGGCTTAGACGTAATTTTATGAAATCCAATAGCACTTGGATATAGTATCGGAATTTTACAACTAAATTAAATACGAGACTAACTTTTTTCGAACGACTCGCCTGACAAACCTTCCTCCGTACGCTCTCCGTTGTCGTTCCTTCCCTTTCTTCCCCCACTAGCCTGCTCCTTGAGGGATTAAAAACTACAAAACATAATCCAAGAGCCTGACCCAAGCAGTATTTTATACAGTTTACTGTTGCGTGCACAATGCCTCTTGTCAACTGATCAGACACATTTTGTGGCCACAAAAAGTATTCGAGGGTGTTACCTCTTTCTTCGGCCTTCGTCCTCCCAACCCGAGGGCTTTTGGCCTCACGGGCTTCTTCGCTCTCGTCGATGTTTTATTTCACTCTTAGGACGGAAGCCCTAAATATCTGACGAAAAATGTTATAAATGGGATTTGAAAGGGGTTGACATTATCCCGACGGCCGTCGTTTTAACCAGGTCGTATTTCATTGACGGTTACGAGTCCAGCAGGTTCAGAAAAACGTTCTTTCGTTTATACCGAGTTTTATAGTTTGTTTTCGTTATTTGAGCTTGTCACGGAGGGCACGATGACAGAATTAAATACCGACTTCATTACGAATGTCGGGTACATTTATTACGCCCTTCGTTCGCCCGTTTTCACCGTCTGGGTTCAATTTTATTGGTTCCACTTTTCACCTACGAAGCCAACGGTTCAGTTCTACGCGGATTTTTGCTTTCCTTGGCTCTACAAAGTACAAAGGAAAGTTATGTAATCGGCTGAAAAAAAAGTTGAGTTTTCTTCAGATCTTCACGTTTCAGACCCTCCTGAGTCCGAAAAACACTATTTGGGAAAATGGTCTGTGTGTGTATGTGAGTCTGTGAACGATTTTTAGAGAAAACGCCCGTATCAAATCAGCTCAAACTTTATATCTCGCCCGCAGGTTACCATGGAACGCCAAAATGAGGGTATGAACAAAATCCCCCGAAAGTTAACCATAGTTATCATAGTGATCAAAACACCAAATATTTTTTTTCTCAAAAACGGCTCTAACGATTTCGATTACATTTTTTACATTGGTAGCTTCCAATATGCCAACTATATCATAAAATTCTCGAATGTGCGAAAATGACGAGAGCAGCACAATAAATTACCAAAACTTTCGACGAATTCGATTTTAACGCGGGTTTTAGGGAAAACAACCGTACCAAATCAGCTGAAACTTGATGTCTAGCCTACAGGTTACCATGGGACGCCACAATAAGGGTATGGGCAAAATCCACCGAAAGTTATCTATAGTTATCATAGTGATCAAAACTCCAATTTTTTTTTTCTCAAAAACGGTTCGAACAGTTTTGATTACATTTTTTATATTGATAGCTTTTGATAAGGCAATTACACCATAGAATTCCCATCTGTGGGAAAATGACGAGAGCAGCACAATAAATTATCAAAATTTTCGACGAAAAGCGTTTGTAGCGCGGTTTTTTTCTTATAAACTCCGCTAGAATGTTAGTAGAATGTTTAAAAAAAATTGGTATCGTAGTCCAATCCAATACCTATAGGGTGAGTGTTTAAAAACACTCATGAGATACATGGGGGTCACTCCAGAAATTCCTGAATTTCAACTACTGCCGTTTCGCGTACTACTAGTTCTAAAAGTTTTTACCCAATAACTCTGCAAAAGTAATCACCATCCTTCTTAAAAAATATCCTGTTTACAGCCTCATTAATTATCTGTGTACCAATTGCTCAATAATGGTCCTGGAATGAGTACGAGCAGCACAATAAATTCCAGAACTGTAAGCGCTACTGCTTCCTGCTGCTGTGAAGCGCAATCAGGAAATTAGTAGGAAAAGCCACGAACCCAATGAATTCAAGCATAACTGAGGAAAGTAGCGTCATCATGTCGCTCAACGTTTCAAACGATGGACCACTTACCTTCAATGATCTATCCCAGCGAGAAAGCCGCGTGTCACACCTACCGAGCATGAGCTCGATTTCTAATTACCGTATTTGGTCAGAACCTGTTGCAACAGTCGGGAATCAGGAGTTCAGATGGCGTCTTTTCACTTCACCTTCGTTTAAGTCTATCTCGCCGGAATTAGGTGATTTACGAAAAAGATAAGTCACAAATCTATGTCTCAAGTTATATTTTTATCGATAAATACACTGTTGGAACATTCAGAGAGACGTTTTACTGCGCTCAGAATATTATATACAAGCGGACTAAAATATCAAACGCGTAGACAATCGAGTTGACAAATTTACTAAAACACTGGTTTGACATTTTTCTCGGTTTAGCTTCCTTAGGAAACTAATCGACCCCAAACCGCTTTCGGTCTCTTGTGATTTTCCATTTGGAACGTTCTGGTTAAGTTGGCATTACTGTTACACAGGTGCTTTCTACGTCAATTATTTAATTTAACGAAGGTTGAAAATTATAAATAAATTAAGTCGCTACTAGCTAAATTGGAAAGGACTTTTGACAATAATATCTACATCAATATATTATGTACAAAATCTTTGGTTTCCATTCGGACCTAATCACTGAACACCGTAGTCCCGAAACACATCTATGTACACACGAACACATAAAAACCGCTAATTACAACCAAGCTAAATATAAAATTGCACTGGGTTAGTTTACAATTAAAGGTAATCGACAATAGAACACGTCGATAAACGACAATTTTCGTCTGATTCGCCTTCGCGAACCTTAACAGTAAAAGTTCAAGTATCTTTCGTTGCCTTGAATATCCTTTGGTTACAACATATTTCTTTCGAACAGCACGGTTTTGTTCTTCGTCCCGTTATTTCGGTTACGAGTGAAACAAATCTGCGAAGATTCGATTTTCCGTTTCGTCAACTTATTTTGAGAGATTCTACTTTAGCACCAATTTGATTTGGAGCAGCTAAAATTACGCGCACGCTTCACTGTGGGGATTGAATCCAAGATCAAAATTCATTGGACGTCTTTACTCTCGTATCCGTTTGCCAATAGCGCTCCTTCCGGGCCAATAAGGTCGGTTTGAGATTGCCTGATGGGTGATATCAACACCTCGGTATTTCGTACTTACGCCATTGCACGGTTTTGGGGAGGTGGTGTTGAAATGACAAATTAGCTCTCAATCAGAAAGCTCTGGGCATCTAGCTGCCAAAGTGTGCTGTTGGGCATGCGGTTTCACTCTCGCCATCAGGCACCACTTGGAAGCTCATTTTGGAGCCTTAAAACTGATTTGAGAGCATTAAATCAAACCGTAAATGACTCTAATTTTCTCCCAGTTGAATATATTGACTTAGGTTAACTGCTGTACGACCAAGAACTCGAGCAGACGCTGCTTCTCCGTGGGCAGTAGGCATTTTTTATTTTTTTGACGTTCTTGTCGTAACTTTTTCACAAAATCCACCTTGCTACGTCAGTTGCACTCGCGATACTAAAAACCCCGCTTGTTGAGGTGACATTATGACCAGTTCCTTTTGAAAATATTGACCTAGGCGGCTGATAATTCCACAAAATAGGTTTGGAACGAGTGACCTCTTGTTACTGAAACATTTTCCCCGAACAAGCAACTCAATGGAACGGGGTGACTGCTTTAGGCTAAACTCGGGCGTATAATTAATTAACCCGATTATTTAATATCGGGGACTAACAACCTTGTAAGTACAGCGACACCTGTAAAACTGTGTTCATACAATTAAAAGAGGGTAACTGTGGTTCTTTGTTAACAGCACCATAGACGACAGTGTCAGCAGAGCTCGTATCACTTAATTTCGCTCCGAACGCCGGTATCAGGTTGAGACTATTAAAGAGCGGGGAAAAGAGAAGTCGACAGGAAAGAATGCCGGATCTTTCATTTCCCAACTTTGACAGACCCTATTCCATGCTTGTTTGACTCGGGAGAAACGTGGGTCGTCTCTGTCCAGCTTAAACAGATTGGAGCTAGGTAATGCCAATGGCATTCAAGTTTGGGTGAAGACCGCCTTAGTCGGCAATAATGTGCAGTCCCCTCGAACGTGGGCTGGGGTTTGTAGTAATTATTCTTTGCACGTAAGTGGTTACCCTATTACAGCAGAAGGCAGTGCATGTGTCATCGTAGTCGTAACTATTCAAATATGTTGTTGTTTGAAGAGATTAGAACAAATTGAGTGAATTCTGGTTGTTATTAACTTTGCACGCTCGAGAATTGCACGACCAGAAACCGCTTGGTTTACTTTGAAACTAGTTTAGTTTGGAACTGGGCAGTGCACTCACCACTGTGAACACGCCACAGCACCACGCTAAACCCCTGGTGATGAATATAGAATGCTCAAAACCCCATTGGCGCTGTATACCGAATTCGCTAAGCGAAATAGTTCACGTTCGCACAAACGTTTTTTCGAGGCCGAGAGATCATAATAAATGACATTGAAGGAACTAATGGAAAATCGCCGTACAAAGTGACGCACAAGTTATAAATATTGTGGCTTTAAAGGCACCACGACCCATTAGACGCGTTTCAGCTGAACTCGCTTATTTATTTGCGTGATGTACTTGAAATCATAATAAAGGCGACAATTAATTAAAATCCTTCAAATTCTATTTTAAATTGTTCCGGAGTCGAAAGTTGCTCACTGGCGACGATTTTGTTGAGGGCGCGCGCGCGTCGTAAGGCCCCTAAACGTGAAACGAGTTGGGGCGAAGGAACCACTCTCAATTCCTCGCAGGCGACGCTTGGACGTGGTAAGGGCTATAACGGTGGTGGACGGGGCGAGGCGAAGGCGAGCCGGACGAAGATGGCGTCGATGGCGGCGGGGGAGTCAACTGAGGAGGTCTAGGTATAGGAGGGCCTAGCATTCCAGGGGGCGGCGGCCAGTGACCCGTTCCCCAAAGCGGCATGCGGGAGGGTACCAGAATCGGGTGGCCGGGAGCCACTCCAGTCGCGCCCCATAGGAGTCGAGCCTTTTCCAACATTGCGGCTGACAGGAGAGGGTTGCTATTGTTGTTTTCCGCGTCCAACTCGGAGTAGAGGCGAAGAGGTGACCGGAGGAAGTGGTGTTCCATAAGCATCATGTCCATCGGATCCCTGCAACACACAAACAACAACCAAAATCAATAAAAATGTCAGACAAATACTTGCGCAAACCATTTTTAAATAATTACCATATGAATTACCCCCTACTTGCTGCTCATGGGATTAGTTTACTATAATTAAGCTGTTGTAACGAGTACTGTCTGTTTTCACACGGAAATGACCGTTCTTGAACACTCATAAGAGAGTTTATATCAGTCTTTTGTTAACGTCATGAAGGTCATGGTTTAACCAGCTCGCGAAAGGTACCAGTGAAGGTACGACAGATACATTTAGGTAGTCTCCTAGTAGAACGTTGTACCCCATGTTTTACTACCCAGAGATATGACCCTGGGGAATCCTGTGCCATCTGAGAGAGGGTTTAATCTGTGTCCCCTCCTGATCTATCTATATACTTGAGTCGCAAGGAACAGGTCAGCATTTTTTTTCGTCAAACGAAACGGTTATAAACTTGTCTCCATGTCTGGGGAGGAATTGGGTTGTCCAGTGGTTTGGTTCCCGTCTTTCCTTCACCGGCACGGTGTTCGGGAATTCACCCGTGTTCGGGGAAAACTCGTTGGTGCCACGTTTATGTTACGAGGGTTCTCATATCGTTTTCTGTTTATATAATGTTTATATCTAACACCTTTTCACTGTCCACTCGTCCAACATGCATCCAACAGCCAAGTCAACGAGTAACTAGGCAGTGACCACTTGGAATGCTTCAGTGGATACAATGGACAGCGTGCAAGAAACTATCTGGTGTGGCACCACACACAACTTCCCCCCTCCCCTCGCCCTTAGATTCGATGGCACTTGTATCTTCATTCAATGTTCTTCTATAGAAACGCCTATACAGAACAAAATGTATGTAATGGTCAATAGGAAGTATCCTGTGAGATTCATCAAAATTGGATCTATTCATTCTCGGACAGGCCAGCTGCCTAAGAGGCCATCTTCGGTCACCTTCGGAGGACATGGGAATGTTTTCAGGCGCTAAAAAGACTTGGTGCCCACAGTAGGCTTTCCCTTATTTTAATGCCGGCGCATAGACGCATGCCTTGCGTAAAGGGGCAGTGACCAAGGGGCCTTCCATTGTGCCTAAGCCTCGCATAGGAGTGACGAAATGCCACCTACATCGGCAGATGACCACACGCCCTTTGGAATTGCCATCCATGCCAAAACGCTCATTGCGGAGGCAATACTTACACTCGCTAGACAAGAGCTAAGAGTCCTTACTAGCTTCCCACATTAACGAGAACGAGGAGGTCGAAAACTGGCGAGGAAAGGATCTGCGCTTCTCCCAGTGGGGCCTGAGCCCTTTGTAGGGACCACCAAGAGCCAAGAGGTTGGTAAGTAGGAGGAGAAGCGCAGGGCTGCCTATTGGTGGGAGGTGCCTGGCCAAAGGCATCGAGTGTGAGGGGCTGGCTGCAGTGCGCCTCAGAGTGTGAGGGGTTATCAGCAGGGATGGACCTCAAGGTTATCTTGCGTTTTGTGGGGACGTATTGGGGACGCCGCTGTTCCCTGGGAGCTGGGGGTGGAACTGGGAGGACTTGACGGGGCTCATGCTCGCTCACACAATAACACAATAGGCCGCAGTGGGGCTTTTCCCAGTTCCACTAAGGAAGAGGAAAGAAGAAGCTTCCCACTGGGCACTGTCCACTTAGACGTCAGCTCAACAAGATGGCAAATCAGAGGCAGTTGAATGCAGATTGTGCGGCGAGAAGCACTAAAACTGCAGGGCACACCCTCTGCTAGTGCCTTCTGATATATTTCCGGGAATTCATTTATTTCCAAACAGACGAAAAACACACTCAGCTTCTTAAAAACGGCTGGCACGTACGACGCCGTCACAAAAGACCCCGTGTATGGCTGCAGCGGCAGAAATATCGAGTCTCGTGTACCCTCGGATCAAACAAAATTGCCAGTTTCGAACCACATATGCTGATAACGATATTTCGGATCGTGTAGATCTACAGGTTGAGGATAAAACAACAGATGCGGTTGGGCACTTTTTCTCTCGGTCGCGGTGTTTTTCTCTCCGAATGGTGTTTTTCGTACTCTGAGGCCTTTGGCTCTTTTTTCGACCGTTGGCCTAATTTTCATTCGCATTTTGGTTGGATTCTGGAGAGTGCAAAAACCATAATCACGAGGGAAATCTTAGGAGCTGTCGAGCTTCAGGAGATTTCATTTGGCTGCGTAATCACCAAAGCTGACTGTGAGGAATGAATTAGCCCTGACGCGAAAGGTCAACGATAACTATAGTTGTTTTTAATGAAAATTCGTCGAAATGTCAAAATGTGAGTCAAATAGAAGTGTTTAATAGGAAGATTTGGTACAAAAATGATTAACGAAAAGTGTCAGGATGCTGTCGACGGCAACTAGTCAAGGGGTATCCCACTTCTCGTCAACGTTGAGTGAACGATCAGCTCTAGAACGGGGTCCATTGACGATTTGATCGATCGATTGTTATTCCTCATTAATGAGGTCTCTTTTCACAAGTCGCGGGCCGACAATCAGAGGAGACAAACAACTAATAAACGGGCGACCGTTCCAACGGCAGAACGTTATAACTATATCGAACTGAGAGCGAGTCTACCTCCTGCGCCTGTGCCTGTGCCTTCGGGTCGGAGCCCTTTGATTTCTCGTGGGCGGTCAAGAGAGAGAAAATGAGAACCCGGTGAGCCCGAGGGGCCAACAACGAGCCTGTCATTAGAATGGCGGCTTCAAACCCCTCCGACAAAGAGCGACTCAAACACCTCCTGGGCCAATTAAGCGCAATCAATTACGTGGGGGTTTCCACGGAGAGGCTCAGACGCCGACTCGCGAGAGAAGGATAATCTTAGAGTGTCACTTTCAGGCGTTGGGTTATGTCATCGTTCATTTGTCGGCTCCTGGAGTTTTTTCGAACTGTTCATTCCGTTCAGTAGCGACCAACTTGGAATTCCAGGATTTTGTGGCGCGTTCCTGAATTCTAGTCGCGCGATGATATTTATAACCAAAATACCTTCTACAGCCCCAAATTTGTTTATGGAGTTCGTGATATTGTACCTGCTGACTCCCATTAAAGGCACCGGGCAATGGTAGTCTTGTGGTAAGACGAAGGTCTCATGACGAATGTTGGGTTATTGGATCGGAGCTTGTGATCGCTGTAATTTTCGACCCAGTCAGCGAATCCCCAAACATCTCCCCCCCCCCCCTCCTCAGTACAATGGTGTCGTGGTGTGAAGGTCCAATAACCCAACATTCGTGATGAGACCTTCGTCTTACCACAAGACAACCATCGCCTGGTGCCGTTAATAGGAGTCAGTCGGTACATTATAAGTAGCAGCAGCTCAATACATTGTGTACTATTACGTGCAATGTTCAATGAGCTTTCTGTAAAGCGAGACGAACTGGGAACCCTTCAACTCGCATTAGTCCAACGTAGTGAAGCGTTTCAAAGACAACACGTCCCACACGATGGGAAAAGCGACTACTTCCGAGCCCGACGAGCGTTTACTCGCCCCTTTGTTGTTGTTGTTGACGTTGTGAACGTGGTTGTTGTTGTGCCTGTGAGAGGCAAATGAAGGGGATTTAATCACGAGGCTCTGCCCGTGTAATCACCGCTGACGGCGGAGCGTATCTAAAGGTTTAGCGGCCCAAAACCAACACCCTCCCTTTCGAGAGCGATGTAGGACGATCAACGGTAATTCACTATTGTCTCAATAACAGAGGGAGAGCCCCTCTAATTGAGCTTTTAGAAACGTTTTTTTTTTTTTTTTAAGCTCCGAACTTCCATTGTGTTCTTCCGAATCAGTTTTCGCGTGACCCATCGCATGTTACTAAATAGGCGCTTGACAACGACACGACGCGGACACGAACGACCCGGAGACACCTTTTACCGGCGGCAATGGACCGTCACAGTTTCCTGAGCTCAATTCACGGGCGAAGGTTGTATACCAAATCGTGTGGAGGAACCGCATTTTCGAGCGACCGATTCCGAAAAAAAACACTTTATTACTTACGTTTAGCGAATTGGGGGTCCTTGAAACGTCAAAAACGTGCGAAAACAAATTAAATGTAAAAAAATATCTAGTGCGACGCGTCGCGCAGCTTTCCTTGATCACACATGCCGTTTCGTTTATAACAACGTTCTACTTGACAGCAAGAGACGCTAATAGTTCTGAAATTTATTGTGGTGCTCCTTCTTGAGCCAACACATTGCGCGATAATTTATTGCGTTGTAGGAGGGTGGGCGGTGCATCAAACAGCCTTCCTCAGCCCTAATCTAGTTTCCATTTAGTTCATACGAACAACATAACTTAACCGCTTACATAACCGCTGCTACTCATGCACCAACGTTTTTCGAAAAACTGAACTGTGCGACTGCCAACACGGTTTTTTTTTCTGAAATTATCGGGGAATAACAGCGAAAAACATTGGCCACAAAAATTACGTTAGTTTGGTAATTTCTCAGGTGACTCCTGATTACCTCGTGACTATAACTAAACTTCTTTCGTATAGACAGGTTATCGGACGACTACTCAAATTTTTTACTCAGGAAACGAGCGGAGCTTAGCAACACACAATTTTCCGCCGCCCTCGTAAGTTCGAACACCAGCTACATATATCTTCATTCAACCCATTTCTACAGGAACATTTATAGTGAACAAAATGTAGGGACTAGTTAGCTGAGAATACTCCGTAAGTTTGATCGAAATCGTTAGAGCCGTTTTGGAGAAAAGTGGAATACCGATAAATTAAGATTCGACCAATCTCCTTTTCTGAGTTAACTTGGCTTATATCTCCGTTCAACGTATGTATACAGAAATAATTATGGAGAACGAAACGTGGGTTGGGAATGCTAGAAGACACTGCATAAAATTTATCACATCTGGTGAAGCTGTTACCCCGGAATTTACGGAAATGTTCGAAAAAACGTTATTTTCGACACATTTTGATTTTTATCTCTGTTCAATGGACTGTCAGAGGAACATTTATTGAGAACAATATGTAGGTGTTAACTATTCAAAAACATCTTGAAAGTTTGGTGATAATCGTTGAAGCCGTTTTGACGAAAAGCGTAAAAAACCGATTTTTGCTTCATAGGCCTATATCTCCGTTCACCGTATTTTCATGAAGATACGTTCAGAGAAGAAAAGTTAGGTATTGGTTAGTAGAAGATAATTTGAAAGTTTAATCAAAATCGTTTGGATATGAAAATATCACGTATGACGCATCGCACAACTTTCCTCGGCCCCCACGGCGGTTCAGCGATTTGTGCGACTGAAAAAACGATCAAACGTGTTTTCTTTTTTTCATTCCATTTATAACAACTCTGAAGGTGCCGGAATTTATTGTACTGTTTCTACTCGCGTCGCTACCATTATTGAGCAATAAGATCGCACATGATTCAATAGACTGCGTGATTTTGTTGAAAAGGATCGCTTTGGCCGTTTTTGAATAATCGGGCAAACGGTGGGGGTCGACATTCCGGAATTTCTGGAGTAGCTCCCATGCGACTCTCGAGCGTTATCAAACACTTTTCGTGTATGTACATAATTTGGCTACCACCCCAATTTTTTTTGTGGAGTTTCCAGTAACATTTGAGCGGAGCTTATCAGGAAAAAAACTGCGCTAAAGTCGATTATCGTCGAAATGACCGGTAATTTATTGTGCTGCTTTCGTCATTTTACGACAGGTGATAATTTCACTGTGTCACTTAGAGCTGTTCATACGAAGAATTCAACCAAACGTTAGGGTCGTTTTTGAGAAAAAATAGTGCTTTGATCACTATGATGACTATAGTTAGTTTTGAGCGGATTTTTCTTATTATTAAGCCTTAAGCCTATAAACCTGTGAGATAGATATCAAGTTTGAGCTGATTTGGTTCTGCCGTTTTCGCACAAACAGACAACACAGACCATTTTCCAAAATAGCGTTTTTCAGTGGGCCTTAAAACGTGATGAGCGTGAAGGCTTGAATTTGTTTTGAAGATTCTAGTAACATTTAAGCGGAGTTTAGACGGAAAAAATCAACCTAAACTCGAGTTTCGTCGAAATATTTGGTAATTTATTGTGCTGCTCTCGTCATTTTCACACAGATGGGAATTTTATGGTCTCGTTGTATCATCAGGAGCTGTCAATATAAAAAATGTAATCAAAATCGTTAAAGCCATTTTTGAGAAAAAAAATACTTGGTGTCTTGATCATCATAAACCGATATTGCGCATACCCTTATTTTGGTGTTTCATGGTGACCTGGAGGCTAGATACCAAGTTTGAATTGATTCGGTTGAGTCGATTTCTCTAAATCGACTCAACACACGCTGACCATTTACCCAAAATAGTGTTTTGCGGACTCAGTAGTGTCTGAAACGTCAAGATCTGAATAGAACGCGGTTAGATAACTTTGCATTCCACTTGGTAAAGCCAAAGAAAGCAAAAACTGGTTAAAATTGTTCACGAATAGCGTTGAGTCGTAAAACGTTCGACCGATTAAGCCTCTTAAACGAAATTTACGTAGAGCGAGGAGAGTTGTGCATTGCGCAGCAAATAATAACGTTTTTACCAAAATGAATGAAAACAGCAGCGGGCGGTTGTTAATTTTCGATTTTCAACCCGAAAAGATTTAATTTCGAATTCCCGGTTTCGTGCGGTTCGTGTTTTCGACAGATTATACCGCAACGTGTTGCGCAATTGCGACATGAGCGGAGTGAAAGTTAAATGAAACGATTCAAAATTGAAGGCAATTCCGAGTTCCACCTCGAGGGCAGATGTAGCGGAGAAGAAAAAAACCGTCAGTTAACCCGACGTTTAAGAAAACTAGGCGCAAAAAATAAAAAGAACGTGAGGGGCGCAGAAAAGGTGTCAAATAGTTGAGGTGTTCTCGGAGCGAATTACGAGGCGATGCTACGTGTTACGGAAACTGTTTCCGCGCCTTCGGAAGTTCAGCAAACCGTGAAGAAAATTATCTTGTAGAGCTGACGCTCTGGAAATAATTTTTTTTTGAATAAAACATAAATTCGAGTTCCTTCGATACCTCGTACTAACCGAGGGCTCGGGAGCTGACGCCCCTTAAAAATTGTCGGCCGCTCAGGGTGTGGGTCGAGTAGTAGAGAGGGGGGAGGGGGGAGTCATTAGCCGCCGTTGTTCCTCGAAGGCTAATTGACAAAAAATATTTAAAAAAAAATAATAATAACAATAATGCGGGGGTTTCCTGTTTGAGAGAGGGAAGAGGGTAATAATTGTTACAAACTGTCACACACCTGACACCGACAGGGAGGGGAGGACGGTTCACACTCCTCTGAGCAAGCGATTCTTATCTTCTTTCGGCAACGGAATAACGATCGGGAGGAGGAGTTTTTACAGGATCTGACCTTGCTGAGACCACTGACTCCATTGAGTCCACTGAGTTCATTGAGACTATTGAGGAAACTAAGTCACTGAGACTATGGAGATTACTGGGGTCATTGAGTTCGCTGTGGGCTGAGATCATCAAGCTCACTAAGAATATTGAAGCCACAGCCCACTAAGTCACTGTAACAACAAACATCATTGAAATGGCCATTGAGGTCCCAAGATCCCACAGTTTGCTGAGTCAGTGAGGCGGCTGAGCTAATTGTGTCAACAGTTCAATGAGGTCATTGAGTCCACTGTGGGCTGAGCTCATTGTGTCAACAGTTCACTGAGGTCATTGAGTCCACTGTGGGCTGAGCTCATTGTGTCAACAGTTCACTGAGGTCATTGAGTCCACTGTGGGCCGAGTCAGTGAGGGGGCTGAGCTCATTGCGTCAACAGTTCACTGAGGTAACGTTGATCATTCAGTCGCTGAGTTCTCAGTCCACTGAACACTTTTGGTCGCATAGTCAACTGAGAGTCCTCGGTCCACTGCATTCACTGAGTCCACAGTGGGCTGAGTCAGTGAGTTCGTAGAGATCATTGATGCCGCAACCAACTAAGTCACTCTGACATCTGTTATTGGAACATTAATCGTGCGTCTCTCAATCAAACACTCCTTCCAAATAATCCAGTATATTGAGGTCAGTTCCACAAAGTACACAGTTCAAGTACACGGTAGATGCCCAGGTGCCGAAGGTGTCCGGAGGAGAAATAGAACGATCGCGGGATTCCTAACCTCTCGATCAAGACTCCCTTCCCCCCACCCTACCATATTCTTCAGCCGACTTCGTCTTTAGCTCCGAGTCTGAGGAACACTGCTCCAAAGAACGGCTCTGCCTGATAGGAATGGCCCCAAAGTCTTGGTCAAGGCTTAATCCATCTGTGCCCATAACATCACTCCCCCTTGCAGAAGGACCATGCCCTCATCATCGTGTGGCATTAGGGGTGCCGTGCCGTCTTCGCGTGGGATGCCCTTGTCATTTCATCAGTGAGTGAGTAGCGAACAAGATTGTATGGTAGCAGGCAGGTGGGAAGGTAAGCTGGTGGTTGCGGTGCACGGAGCGATTGGGTTCTGAGTGTTTGGAGTGTTCAGGAGAATGAGGGGTTGGGCTCGAGCGACAGTGTTGGGCGTAAGCCTCGGAGCGCAGGGCCCAGTCAGGCGGCGGTAATCCGGCATCTGTGGAGGGCGTCGCCTCAGGGTGATAGGCTCAAGACTGTCAAGCAAATGTTGGAGTCCGTGGAGAAGTGTAGGCCATGGAGCGCTGAGCATGGGTAGTGGTTTGTTTGGTAGGAGGCTGGCATTTACGGAAAGCGTAGGCCAAGGCTCGTAGTGCTGGAGCAGCACGAGGTGCAGGAGGTATTGGACAGAGGAGCTGCGGTGGATAACCAGAAGGAGCCCACTGAGAGCCCTCAGCCCTCAATTTTGCAAGTCCATTGATTAACAGTACTGCGATCATTGAGTTACTGAGAATGATGACTTCATCGAGTCTTCAACCCACCAAGTTGTCCAAGTCCAATGGTTCACTGAGCTGACACATTCCACTGAGTTACTGAAACTGGTGACATCATCGAACCTTTAACCCACCAAGTCTCCCATGTCCAGTCCCGTGTCAAGTTTGCTGACACATCCAAATAGTTATAACCACGAGAAGGGGATAGTGTGCTACTATTAACGTGCACTGTCCTGCGTGTCTTCCTCCTTCAACAACCCTGGTGTATTATCGTTCACGTTGAGTGAGGTTTGCCGTGTGATTGTCGGCTCCCCTAAACTCCTCAGACCTTCGCCAGTTTATAACTCGGAAATTAGAGCTCATGGCGATTTTCTCGGAGAGCGCGCTAATTTAGGCCGTCGGAGTCTCAAGAGAATTAGCGTTGTTTTACGAGCGGTTGTTCCCAGCGCGAACTGAGAACTGACTTATTGTTGGGAATAAGTTACATTCTCGTGCGCTCGGCGGCGGCTTTAACTGTTGCATTAGCACAAAGGCGACTGGAGGCGGCTGAAGGGGCGGCGAAGCCCAAATTGAAGGATTAACTCTCCTCCCGTTTCGCAGCTTCGCTCTTCTCTTTCCTCCCTCCCCCCCCCCCTTCCGACCTACCGACTGGCAACACTTTTCCCACTCGCGACTCCCTGAAAATCTCTTCGGCTCCTCTTCACTCCGCCTATCCATCCCCCCCCCCCCTGGACAAACGGGTAGCAAATTAGCGATTCCCTCTCTGGAGGCGGTTAATCCCGAAGCCCCCTCCCCATCCGTCCCCGACGGGATTAGTTCTCCGCCTCTCCGCTGATTTAAGACCACCCCCACTGCACGGCACTTCCCCCACTGGCCCCCCCGCCCAATACCCAACTTATCATTCCGTTTTCCTACGTAAAGCTCCTCCTTAAATTTTAATGAGCTCTTCAGCCAATTAATTTGTCTTTTCCGACGGATTGGAGCCGTCGCTTGGTCTCCGGATGCTGCAGACTGGAAATGACTGCCATTTGGCGCAGTCCAACGAAACGCTGTGAGACATTTCCCAACTGAAAAGCATCTGACTTAGTTGAATAGAAAAATAAGTTGATTGTGGGGATGAACCCTTGAATGGCAAAATATAAGAGGGAAAGGAGACAGAGTTTGAAAGAAAGAGGGAGAGAGAGAGAGTGTGAGGAATAGACAGGGAGAGAATAGAAGAAAGAGAGGAAGGGAGAGGGAGAATGTGAGGGAGAGAAAGAGGGAGTAAGGGAGAGAACGAGAGAGAAAGAAATGGAGAGAGAAAGGAAGAGTGGGAGGAAGGAAGTGAAAGAGAAAGAAAGATAGAGAGAAGGGAGGAGAGAATGGGTGAAGACGGCGTTTATTTACAAAAATCAGAATGAGATTAGGACCACGAGGAACAAAGAGAAACGAAGAGAGAAATAAAAAGATAGAGAGAGAGAGATTGATTGATTGAGGTTTTATTTATCTACCTGGGGAAGTTAGGATCATGCAGCCCTCTCTTCCATTCCCCCAGGATACAATTCCAATTCAAGGAAATTCTCTACATCCTTGGAATGATTTAACGATAGATACTTTCAAATCAAACGGTAGATGTTCTTCAATTCTACATATACACATCACACAAATGTTAGACACAAAAAAAAAAGTTCATACCATAATAAATTACATTCATCAATGTCTATTTCCTTATTTGATGACTGTTCCTAAACCCTCGACATGGGTTTTATCAGTCGTGGAAGTTGCAGTTTCGCGAATGGGCAAAAGGCTGGCCTCTGGAGCATCCACCCAACTGCAGAGGTACGGCAGGTATTTGGTCGTTAGCCAGTCTCCTGGGGGAGAGCTGTTGCCTGTGTGTTACCCCGCAAAGGTGACCACCTGAGGAACCCGTACCGTCTGGGAGAAGTTCTTAATCTGGTTTCCCACCTGATCTAACTATTTACTTGGGTGGCAAGTTTCAAAAGGACAGATCAACTATGACCAGGTTTCTGCAAAATAGTTATAGGCTTGCTTTGTAGCAGTCAATGCTGCTAAGTTCGTTTGTCCTCCCAACAACCGTCGCTCACTGTTGTAGAAACTACAGTGGAGCAGCACGTGGTTTCTTGTTTCCTCCGCACTGGAGGCGCAAGTCATGCATGACGGAGAGTCATTGAGAGAAAAGAAGTGGAGCCACGCATTAAAGCCACCATGTCCCATAGAAATCGGCTCCTCCAGTGGTCTGGCTCAATCCTTTTTCTTGAAAGAACCTTGTCACATCCCTTTGACGAGGATTCCCATCTCACTTGCCATTTCTCTAACGTCCATTTGTCGATGGGGGCAAGTTTGTCTTCTGTTGTGAGGAGTTCCCAAAGCGGGGGAAGCTCCCGTTTCACTCTCCACTTGTCAACCATGCACTCAACGGCCAAATCAACTGGTAACTGACCAGTGATCACTTGGAGTGCTGCTGTTGATACAGTCTTATAGCCCTTGGTGATCCACAGGAGCGCAGCCCTCTGGGATTGGGCCAATACTCTCTTTTGATTGACTGTAACAGTGTTAGAGAACATTAGGACATTCATCCGTCCAATACACACAAACACACACACATTTGAGAAGGGCGAGTAGTGGGGTATTCCTCCCCTTCTCCATATTGGATCTTATCACGACAGACACACATTGAACCTAACACATTCAACACACATTATAAAATGATTGATGTAATCCCGTGTCCCCATACATTTCCAGAGACTTTAAAAAAATATTGTCCTTTGAAAGCGCTCAGCGTTAAATAGATCCACTTATTCGTTGTTCAATTTAGTCCTCTGCACCAAGAACGACCCCGCGTATACCACCGTCCTACGAGATGGAAGCTGCATCAGCGTTCTGGCTTTCCTAGTGTCCCTATTACGCTCCTGCGATATAAATCTATTGTACAGGTACTCGGTACTCCTGTATTTCAGCAATTTAAACCACCCCACACATTTCTCTCTGCTATCTTCAAGCCATCCTTGCAATCTGTACGCTGGCGTGTCGTGCTTAATGGGCCGTACCCTGGCAACATAGTGCACTGCCGCATTCTGGATGCAGCCTGAGCGTGTCCTCACCTATTAAGTCGCGGTACGCAATGGCAGCATAATCACGGAAAGGAAGTATGAGGAACTCGACGAAATGCTGCCTCACTTGTCTTGGAACTCCCCAGCGACGCTCCGCAACTGATATAAGGTTCTGAAAATGGCATTGCAGACTTTCGTGACTTGGCTTGCGCAACGCAGAGAGAGAGAGAGAGAGAGTGTGTGTGAGATATACAGATACACTGAGTGAGACAGAAAGAGAGACACAAAGAGGAAGAGAAAGCGAGTGAGAAGGAGGAAGAGAGTGATAAAAAGAAAGAGAGCAATGGAGAGAGAAAGGAAAAGTGAGAGAAATATAGCGAGACAGAGAGCAAGGGAGAGAAAAAGGAAATGTGAGAGAAATATAGCGAGATAGAGAGCAAGAGAGGGATCGGTGGGGAGAGAATTAAGGCGTCGCTTGGCCTCTGGATGCTGCAGACTGAAGAGAGGAACCTTTCCACCTCGATCTTCCATAGATTCGTACCCCGAAGGGGAGCTCAAAGTTAACCTTCATCTGTACCGCGTCTCCGACACGCAGAGCGGAAGCGTTTCTCGGGACTACAAAACTGGAACTGGGACGTTAAGACACTGACAAAGTTCAAACAGCTCCTGGGAGCTTCTGGGAGTGCGAAACGTCTTACAGGCGAACATGCCCTGGACGGCGGCTCGTCAGTACGTCCCAAGTCCAATATTCCGTCATGCTCTACTGCGTGCTCGTTAAGAGAATTAAGTTTTCCTTCGGCGTTGATCTGACAGGGATTATAATTCTCGGAGCGAGCGTTGAGAAATTAACCGATTTGCAGGTTGTTTGAATAAACGCATCTTTTCGTAATTCGCTGCACGCCGCGCCATACCGTAACCGTGCCTACTCGTATCTCAGTGCAGTCGCCGTTTAGGATGCTCATTCCCCCGCAACGGTTTATCCGGTCTGATGCCCATCGCGAATCTGAACGTGGGCTACTAGACGAACGCGAAATGTCTAACTGCCGCCGGTTAATTTGATTACCGTCAATAATTAACGATTTACTAATCGCCTTTCCCCAAATTCAACCGGTAAACTTCTGAAAGTTACGGAGTACAAAAAAATCCCCCCCTCCTCCCTTCACCATTCCACACTTCGCCGTGCCACCTGTTTAATAAACGAGAGGCACCGGCTCGAATCATTCGTCACACTTCTGATTCACAAATCCGCGCTATTCAACAGCCGCGCAATTAAGATAATGGAAAATATATATATAGAGTGCATTTGTATAATTGGCTTTTTATGTTAATACGAGCCGGGTTAATCGTTCGTCGGTGGATTCTTACAAAGTCTTTAAACGGGAGGGCAAGACGGTATTTCGTGAGTCGTAAAACATATTCCGAACTTCCGGTACCGGATAAGGGCTTAGCTTCAATGCCCTGCCGCGTGTTTAGTTTCTCCGCTGCTGCGCAATGAAACGAATTATGAACCGGAGTGAGTGAGCGGGGAGGGGGGGGGTGGAGTTGCCTTTGTGAAACACGAACGGGTCTTTTTGAAACTACGGTCGGATTGAGAAGAGCGCATGTTTGAAAGAACTTCGGAGGAAATAGATAATTTATGAAATATCGCGGGTCAATTGACGGAACGGAGAGCTCTGAGGTGCAACAAGGGTGTGGGAGTGGTTAGAGGTGGCACTTTGGGGCTTGCCTTGTTGATTTACGTCAATTCTATAATGTTCACAAATGGGCAGATTCTGCTTGTTCGAAGTTCCATGTTTACTCTGTATTTACTTCGCATTGTTAGCCTGAATGGATTGAGTAAAGTTTAATTATTACTTGAGTCCTTCCAAACCCCAGGCCAGCAAGTCCAAACTGTCTTGTTCTGGGATGAGGAAAAGCCGTAAGTGCGTTCAAAATGGGGCGGGCCAGTGACCATTCTGACCTTGAGGATTGTTTGGCCCAAACCTAATACCACGGGAATTCTCAGCCTTGTGCTGGTGCATTATGTGTTAGGGCCACGACAAGTGCCTGCCTCTGCAGGGCAACGTAGGTAGAACTGAAGCAATCCAATTCCTGCCAAGGGCAAGGCCTGACAATGCTGGAAAATGCACTTGCTCTGCGGACAATGTGGTGGTCGTGGGGTCGCTGGAGGGTAGGCATCCCATGCCTTACTTCGTTTTTCAACTGCAGGGTCTGAGGGAGGTAGAGGCCACTCGGTAGGAACTCCCACAGACCTTCCCAAATGCATAATTGTAACTGTCTGGTGTCTGGTCTTCCAAACCCGAGGCCAGCAAGTCCAAACTGTCTTGTCCCAGGATGAGGAAAAGCCGTAAGTGCCATTGAAGGATGGGGTGGGCCAGCAATCATTCTGGACGTAAGGGTGGTTTGACCCAAGCATAATACCACAGGAATGCACAGCTGGTGCGTTATGTGTTCGGGCCATGACTGCCTCTGCAGGGTACGATAGGTAGAATGGAGCAATCCAATTCCTACCAAGGGCAAGGCCTGACAATGCTGGAAAATGCGCTTGCTCCATGGACATCGTAATGGTCGTGGGGTCGGTGGAGGGTAGTCATCCCATCCCTTACTTCGTTCTTCAATTGCAGGGTCTGAGGGAGGTGGAGGCCACCCGATTGGTACTCCCCCAAACATCCCCAAATGCAGAATTGTAACTGTCTGGTGAATGTCCAAACTGTCCTGGAATGAGGAAAAGCCATAAGGGCCATCTAAGAATGAGGCGGGCCCGCGACTGCTCTTGCCCCTGAGGGTCGTTTGATCTTGCGCCTGCGTGGTTATGGGTTAGGGCTACAACAGGCGATTGCCTCTGCAGGGCAACGTAGGTAGAACTGGAGCAATCAAATTCCTACCAAGGGCAAAGCCTGACAATGCTGGAAAATGCGCTTGCTCCGCGAACATCGTGGTGGTCGTGGGGTCGCTGGAAGGTAGTCATCCCATTCCTTACTTCGTTTTTCAACTGCAGGATCTAAGGGAGGTGGAGGCCACTCGGTCACAACTACCACAGACCTTCCCAAATGCTGTAATTGTAACTTCTGGTGAAAGTCCTACAAAGAAAGTGCAAACTGTTCTGGGATGAGGAAAAGTAGTAAGGGCCATCGATGGATGGGGCAGGCCGCAACCATTCTGGTCTTAAGGGTCGTTTGACCCAAACATAATACCACAGGAGTGCACAGCCTTGCGCCGGTGCATTTTGGGTTAGGGCCACGTCAGGGGGCTGCCTCTGCAGGGCAAAGTAGGTAGAACGGAGCAATCCAAGTCCTACCCAGGGCAAGAACTGAAAAAGCTGGAAAACGTCCTTACCAATGTGAACATCGTGGTGGTCGAGGGGTCGCTTACTTCGTGTTCAAACTGCAGGGTCTGAGGGAGCTGGAGGTACTCCCCCAGACATCCCCAAATACAGAATCGTTACTATCTGGTCAACCGCGCATTTCTGGACATTGAAGACGTTGGGAGCGAAGAGTCAAGTCGCTTGCCTCGAGTCCAGGGTGGAATACAGAATAACAGCCAACTATTTTCCATTGCAAAAAGGAATTAGATTGGCTGAGTCTCCCCAATTCCTCGAATCAACAGCCCAGTTTACGGCAGGAATTTTCGGCAAAGGCACTACGCAGAATCGTGATTGGGATTAACAACAAACGTTACCTATTACACCTATTTTCAATCGGCAGGCAGAGAAGAGTCTCCCCCTGGGAATGAAGGAGCATATTGGCTAACAGATGCCCCTGCTGTACATCCGCAGGTCTGTAGATGCGTGCAGGCCTTGCCAGCAATTCTTAGCAAAATCTATTATCGCGCGTGGATCGTGACTAACACGAATCCCGTTTTTGACGGACGCACAGGGTAGTTACCTCTCCCCCAAGACTAAGGCATTCGCTCATGGAAGCCACCAGCGCATCTCCTCCCTCAGGACTATAGTCCAATTTACGGTGGGCTTTGATGCTTCAGTTTTTTGTGTTATCGAGTAAAACCACGTCAGACTTGGCTTCCCTTTTTTAAAACTAGCCTGTTGAATGTGGAAGTGGATTGGCCAATGGACTTCGCTTCGCAGTAGGCGGTAGGCGTCCATCGTAGCGCGTGAGTCATGACTTACTCGACACCTATTGTTTGACCCAGAGGCAACAACCCTTGCGCAAGCGACAGATCGCCTTACAGCCGCCCTCTCAATAGCTTCGCACGTCTTCCCCTATTCTTCCACAGGTTTCAAGGTGGTTCTAAGTTAACTACAACTTTTATTAGACACAGAAGTAACAATCGTCTCCTTACACACTGGAACATATCGAGCAGTGGATCTGTAGGAGGTTAGAGGAGGCTTGAGTCTTCGGGAAACCCATTGCCGCGCGTGTTGTCATGAGCCGACACACAGAGGACAGATTGGCTGACAGCCGTCTCCCTAACAGCTTTCCAGGTTGGTTACCAGTAGGCTTCGAGCTTCGGGATTGTTGGACTTGAATTATGTCCGATTTAGTGGTTCCAGATGTAATTACAAACTGAACAACTAGTTGACCGACCTGCGACGAAATTTTATTAGTCTGCTTCGTGCGTTCAGACGAGCGGCCAACGCCACCTTTATTTTGTCGTTTATGCTCCAATAACTCGTGGAAATCTGATATCCGTAGAAATGCTGATGTCCTCGTGTTGCTTCGAGTACAAGGGAAACGACGTGAGGGCAGCAATTAAATACTCCTGAAGGTTCGAAAAACACCGATTAGAAAAAAATACCCCCGGGGGGGGGGGGATTCCCGCCTCAAACATCTCCACACCTTCTCGTCGAGATTGATCAGATAGGAAGCAACAACTCGATCAAACACCCTCGTCGATCCCTTGGTCTCTACCGAAGTACATAAAAACCCCGTCAAGAAAAGCTAATAGCCGAAGGCGCAAGGTTTGTCGAGACACCTGTTTTCATGAGCTTCGGAAGGACGGTCCAGAGAAGGGAAATAAAAACCTTTGCGAGCTCAAGAGAGAATCTCTCCGATTGCCATCGCCGTTGCCAGAAGAGACTGAAGATATCCGATACGGCCAAATACTTAGACGGCCGTTTTCATCGGGTGTTACCATAAAATTAAGAGAACCGGGGCCCGGGAGTGAAGAGGCAGATGGTGGGGCTCTTCAAGGCGATTCGGAAGGATCCTGACGGCCTTAAAACCAAGAGGGCTCCCTCATCAGCATGCTCTCGTCCCTTGGGCGATTTTGAAATATTAATATCGCGATTAGAGTCACCTACATCAAGACACGGTTTCCGGCGGAGCGGGAAAATGGAGGCGGAACCGGAACGAAAGCGCAGGGTTTTCGGTTCGCTTCTAATTGAAGGCCGTTCTTTGTTTAAAACGTAAGACGTTATGTTGTTTTATGCACGGTGCACCAAATCAAATCGATCGTGTTTTTCGGACCAACTTTCTTCGGCCCAGTACATTACACAATTTCAATCGCTCAACCAAGTCCTGTACGTGGAAGCCAAGGCAAAGCATTCTGACTGTTCTTCAGGAGGGATATCCACGGCAGTCACAGTCCAGATGTCTCACAGATCGACTCCTAGCCTTTAAGGAATGCCAAGTACTTCCTGCAAGAGTCTTCTTCGATATCCACCCTGGGAGAAGTAGTAGAAAAGACCAGAAGTCGCTCACTCCCCAGTCTCCGACACTGAGCCTGGACAGGTAGGGAGTCTCCTCATCCGTACCACACCACCTACACCGAAGAGTGTCGACTATGCACATTACATACATGTGATTGTGGATTCTGCAGTGAAATAACGTAAGAGACATATACATCGGGTCAGGCTCAACAAACTGCAGGTCTGATTCAGTGGATGCCCGAGCTCCACGATTGTGTAATCGCAACCTCCATGATTTAAGACTGATTTAACTCTCTTATGAGTATTAAAGTCATTGAGTTAGGTCCGCTAGTAGGCAAATTACCAATAGTTAACGGTACGAAAACAACCAACTGACGGGTTTACAGACCACCTTGTACAAAAATGACTTGGAATCGACAATCAACTGACTATTCAAGACATACATCCTACTCTTACATTCTTTTCCTTCACTTCCAACGGATTTCCCTGGACCTCCCTCCTTCCCTCTCCCTTCCCCGGACCTCCTTCCTTCCCTCTCCCTTCCCTGGACCTCCTTTCTTCCTCCTCTCTTTTCGGACGCTACACCATGATGTTAATCTTTCTCTTCCTATAACTAACTGACTTAACGACCAAACGATGATGTCTTTACATCGAAAGCGCTCGCCCGCACTATCTCACCAGCAAGAGAAGATGGACTTGCCAAACAGGTAAGGAACAGAAATCACTAACAAGATGGATGGTCTGTATGAAGAAAACAAACTGTCTAAGCTCTAAAAATGGCAAAACAAGAAGGCGACCATTCTACCCCGCGTGAGAACTGCTGCGTTTTAAAACCCCCACGCGCACTGCGGTTTGCTCTCTTTACGCAATTCTTCTTTGGATTCTTCGGCAAATCCTTCTGACAACGACGTTTCGACTTAATAGGCCGATAACACTCGGAAAAGGGAACTCCGCGTTGAGACTGTCGGGAGAAACGCGCTATTGCCAGTCTATGAGGCGTACAGAAGGTGAGAGCGAATCATTAGCCGCGTTATAAAAACCGAGTCATTCGAAGAGGGAGCGAAAAGAAAGCAAGCACTTAGCCGTTGACGTGAGTTGAAGTGTTTAGAGTGGAAAAAAGGCCTCGCGCACGCTGAACACTTGAGCAATAATATCGTTAAAGTGGCAGCAGACCACAAGTAAGCGACGCAGTGGACGAGAGCGGTCCGGGGGGGGGGGCATGGTGACGCGGTTGGAGAGGGGCGGAAATAATTCTTCAATCGTGTCACGCCTAAATTGACAAGCCGCGATGAGGCGGAGGAAGAAGGAACAACAGTTTTATGGTCACGGAAAAAAGGATTGGTCATTTTAGGACGAGAGGTCCTGTCACACGAAAACACGCACGTCCTGCTCGGCTCGTGATGGCGGCAGTGGCATGAGGCATCCATCTGGCGAGAGAGAGAGAGAAATTGGAACGCGGCGAACAGGCGAGAGGTTCGTGAATAAGGGAAGGAAATGGCCATAAACAGAATGAAATGGACTCCTGAACGCAGCCCTGCGGTTGGACCTATTTTGACCCAGTCCTCGACTAACTCGCTGCCTCACTTTCCCAAGACGTCAATCTCATCATCGCAATGGTTCCACTTTCTGAGCAGTCGTCGCCCTCAAAGGCACTTACGACAAGACACATCACCTCAAGCTGCAACTATCCGATGGTGCCTGAACCAGGAAACCCCCTTGTTCTATGCGTCACTTCCCTCAGCCGGATGTTCATATGAACTTGCTACAATCGACGTTGTATATAGAAACAATAGTGAAAGGTCACGACCTTTATATTGTAATAAATTTGATGCAAAGTCCCACTGCGGCCTAATGTGCGGGTGTAAATGAGCGACCTTTATTGAGTAATCAATGAGACTTTATGAGCGTGTCATCTCATCGCATGTCTCGTAATTACAACCAAAATTGAAGAAGAGGATAAGTTAGGCAAATAAAATCGAGAGCTTTTCGTAGTTTATTCAACCGTTTGCCGTTAAGATTCAAAACTAGGAACGAACGCATGCGCGATTGCTTGTTGTAAATTGGTCGCAATATTTTTAGAGGAATTACGATTGGAGTAGGCAGAGTCACAATCATGTGATGAATAAAAAATGTCAGTTTTGTCAGTCTACAATGATAAACAACCAATCATCGCGTGCAGTCTTCATTAAGAACGCTTACTGTAATACGTGGTACTTCCCAAGGTTGTTGGAGTTTGGGACTCCCTGGTTTGTAGTATTCAAAAATTCAATTTGAGGTAGCGATATCTAATCTCCTCTGCTTTTTGATGCAACTGCTGTTGGGCGTGAATATTCCGCTACTATGGTCAGGGCGCGCTCTAAACAGCATGTGAACAGGCAAATGAAGCTCCTCGTCCCGTTACCAAAAGCGCAGGTGTTAACCCTGTGGGATATGCTGGGAGAGCAATCGGCCATGGCAGAATGGGCTTTGGGCAGCTAAGTGCAAGGGAGCTGACGGCGCCCCTCTCTGTTACTGAGGCTTGGCACACGTTGACAAAAGATGGAGTGCACAGGACCCATTAGGAGCTGGCTCTGCTCAGAGCTGGCCCATCTGCTTGGTGGGGGGAACTGGAGGAGGCTGGTCGCTGCGGCCAATGATGGTTCGTATCCTTCAGGGCAATCTTCACATGAGCACAACAGTGCAAGATATTCTGCAGTGGTTACAGCGGGGAAAGAAGGTTGATCGTCTGCTTTTGAGCGAGGCAGCACCATAACGAGTCATCCCACTGGTTCAAAGATGAGCTTGGCACTCCGGCTATCTTGGTCCCATGGCATCTTCTCGTGTACAGTGAAAGACACGGTTGGTCGGCTCGTGTCAGAGGCATTCGTTCGCTTCATACAGTATTCAGAGGTAAAGGCAGTAAAGATTGCCTGACACCCTTCTCTATGGCAGGTGTGAGGGCAAGTCTAATCCCCGTACCCCCATGGAGATGAAGCATAGGTGCCGATAGAACGCCTCTTGGCAATTCCAACACCAGGGCCTGCCACCCATTCAGGTCCTTAGGCTGCTCAAGGTGCAGCCACATAGAATGGGTACCACGGGAGCTTCAGCCCCCGGCCAGCAGCGTGGAGCCTTTAGGGCGTGGCACTGTCGGTCGTGAAGCCATGGGATTGGCCTCGTGGGGACCGTGGTTTCGCTGGGAATCCCCCCAGATAGATGATTGGTGCTGGCAGGAGAGAGGTGTAGGCTGCGTAGCTAGGTACCCTCTCCAACGGCACAGGCATATGCCCAAAGCACACCTACCATTGTATTCAGAGGAAAACTGAAAGTGCAAAGCTCAATTTGCCGGGGTAGTACTCAGCCAGAAGGGGCTGTAGATTGCTGAGTAAGGATGAAGACACGGACGAAACACGGCTCCTGAACCTCCCAAGCTGCTGGGCAGTTGGAAGTGATGTATAGAAACGCTGCAAGATTCTCGTGAGGGTGAAGAGAACAATAAAGAAGAGCTGCCACTGCAGAAAGGCGTGAGGGTGAACTGATGCAAAGTGTTCAACAGTTCCAGTTTGGCACCCAACACGCAGGAGTAAGTTCATGGGGCCACTAGGAGCAGACCCGCACTCCTTCGTCCAGAAAAAATTGCCAACTGCTTTCCAATCCTTTTGGTCCTAAACCACCTCTATTTTATAACATTTGCCACAATGTGCGATTGAACTTCTCTACTAAACCGCCACTTTGAGGGTGCAAATGTGTTGCTCTGGTCGTCTTGTGAGTACCTAAAAGCCTAGCAACCTCCTGAAAAACAGTAGCCTCAAAAGTTCCGAGGGACCTCCAAATCTACTGATCACACAACGCTTTTGCAACATTTTCTGCAGTGGCGATGGCCTCTGGCCATTTGGTGAAATAGTCCTGCAGCGTCTAGGAGCAGATTGGGAGGCAAGTGTATTGAGTAGTGATCTGTACACCGGCTAATGGGACGTTCCTGTAACGCATGGAAGCGTAGAGGTAGCGACAGGCTTTAATATAGCTCCTCTGACATAACGTCACATTTTGGTAGTTGGTTTTGAGCGAGACGGCGTTTAAAGATTTCCTAATATCACGAGAATGAGATTCATCTTCATTTTAATTTTATAGCCGACCTATCAACCGAAATCGAGGATCGCCATTCTAACTCGATAAACCAGAGTGTAAAGGAGGAGTGAAGGTGTGAGAAGAGGCGTTGGAAAGGTGCAGGTGGCAGCTACCTTAGTCTGTACCTTAGCCCTGTGATTATGGTCCACCGAGGCCGACTCATTAGCTTTGCCCAGGCCTCTCCAAGACCGCTAGCCAGGGCCTGTAACTGAAGGCCTTTCAAAGCACACTTATTCCCTGCCTCTTTCCCTTGTCCCTTGTCCCGCCCAACAACAACATCCCCAAACACCTATTTATTTCTTGTTTTAAAAATGTTAGAGCCCTCCCCTCCCCCTCTTCCTCCTCAATCCCGTCGCTGCTTCACGTCAAGAGCCCTGAGGGACGCTCTTCGCTCCTCTCTAGAATTGGTCGGCGTCTCTTTGATGTCTGGCCTGTGAGCCTCAGCTATCTCCATCTCCTAACAAATAGAAAACAACTTGACGATTTCATTTTGACAGCACGACGGCGAGAGGGGAGGGAGGACGGGGTGTTCATCAAAAGTGATTTCGCCTGTCTTCACTTCGTATTTAATTTCCAGCTCGTTCAGTCGACTTGAACTAAAGCGGTTTGAGGTCTCGAAAACTCGCAGCCCCCACGCGAATTCAGTTAGCGGAACATGACGTCAACGACATTCTCCATCTGGAATGTTGATCCTTTCCAATTCCTCCGAAATCGTACAATCAATTTTAAATATCGTTGCACTTGGCGTTCTAAAAAGAATTGACAGTGTTTAAGCGCCATTTATTGGGTTGCTCTTACTTATGTCACGACCTCAATTAATACAGCAGCGGGAACTGTCAGTACGATGATTACTTTCCTTGGCTCTCCCAGATTTTACGTTTCAAGGCCCGCAAAAAACACAATTTGGGAAAATTGCCTGCGTCCGTTAACGCGGTTGAGATCAAACTTGATACCCAGCACGCAGGTCATCATGAAACGCGAAATTAAAGGTATGAGCAAAATCCGCCCAAAACGAACTAATGTTATCATAGTAATCAAAACATTAAACATTTTTTTTCTCGAAAACGGCTCTCAAGATTTTGGTTAAATTTTTTACGTGAACCGTTCCTAATGAGATAACAATACTTTAAAGTTCCCATTCGTGGAAAAATGACGAGAGCAGCACAATAAATTACCAAACATTTCGACGAAAATTTATTTGAGCTCAGATTTTGGTTTATTGTCCATTCTGAATAATAACCCTATGTTTCCGGTCAGGACACATTTTTTACAACCCCCTCTAAAAATGTGATACTTAACGTTTCGTGACATCGGGATTCTAAATCTGCAATGTCCGTCCGCCGGCCCGGGCCGTTTAACGTTGTCTAAAAAATCCGTTCTTTCGTATAAAAATCCCATTTGGTATTTAGTTGTGCCCGCCATCTCGGCAATCCGACCGGACGAAACTCGCGGTTGTCATGGGCAAAAAATGGTTTAATTAAGAAAAACGCACTTTGAGCGCAAATACGCCTTGTTTGGTGTCGCTTTCGGGCAAGTTTTAGATGCTGGAACGAATGGAATGAGTACACACCGGTGTACGACCCGGACTGTAGATCAAAAATATCTGGTGCGTTGCATCACACAACTTTCCTTAGCTCAACGTCAATTCGCTTTCTACATGGCTTTGTCTACTTAATCAATTCATCTACCACTCAAATCATTTGAACGCGCCTTCATTTGAAGTGGCGGCGCTTACAGTTCCAGAATTTATTGTGCTGCTCGTACACATTGCAGGACCATTATTGAGCAACTGGTACACAGATAATTAATGAGGCTGTAAACAAGAATTTTTTGAAGAAGGATAATAATCACTTTCGCAGAGTTATTGGGTAATAACTGTTAGAACTCGTAGTAAGCGAAACGGCGGTAGTTGCGATTCAGGAATTTCTGGAGTGGCTCCCATGCATCTCATGAGCCTTTTTAAACACTCATCCTTTAGGTATTGAATTGGACTACAATACCAATTTTTTTAAACATTCTAGTAACATTTTAGCGGAGTCTATATGGAAAAACTGCGCTAATAACGCTTTTCGTCGAAACTTTTTATAATTTATTGTGCTGCTCTTGTCATTTTCCCACAAATGAGAATTTTATGGTATAATTGTCTTATTGAGAGCTTTCAATATAAAAAATTTAATCAAAATCGTTAGAGCCATTTTTGAGAAAAAAAATTTGGTGTTTTGATCACTATGATAACTACAGTTAACTTTCGGTGGATTTTGTTCATACCCTCATTTTGGCGTCCCATGGTAACGTACGCGCGAGATATCAAGTTTGAGCTGATTTGGTACGGTGGTTTTCTCTAAAACTCGTTCACAGTCACACATACACACAGACCATTTTCCACAAATAGTGTTTTTCGGACTCAGGGGGATCTGAAACGTAAAGATCTGAAGAAAACTCAAAATTTTTTTTCATCGGATTACATAACTTTCTTTTCTGCTTTGTAGAGCCAAGGAAAGTAAACAGTAATTATAGTGAGCAAAGTCTAATGAATAAACGCGTCCCTTAGGATGTGGATGACGGGACGATCGGTCCTTTGGTTTGTTCGACCGATTGCAGTTAGCTCCGCGAGCTGCTCTCCTCAGCGGGTCGACTCCCGCCCCCCGGCCGGGTCTCGGGCTCGTCAACTGCCTCAGTCCGCTCCGAACGGAAGTCGAGTCACCGGGAGGTTTCACCAAACGCTCACATTTGTCGTTTAAAACGATCATAAATGATCGCTAATTTGAGATTTACTATACAATGTAACATATTTCACCGAAGTGGTTTACGATTAAACCATAATAACAACCCGCGAACTCTTCAAAACGGAGTCGTGGCGGTTAAAAGTTGACTCGCGTCGCGGTTACCGCTCGCTAAACAAAGACCGTTTTGCAGCCGGGGAACCCTGGTTTTTGTGCCTTTAACTTCACAATACGAGTTTTAGTGCTGCTTTTCGTTTCGTTTTGAATCGTTTCATCAACTTTACTTACTTGAAACGCACAAAAAGAGGACGAGGATGGGGGGTTCATTTCGGTTGTTCCAAGAAACGAGAAGGTTATGATTTCGTTGGGGTAGTTCGCAATAAAATGATTCTGGTGCAATGATATGTCATCTGAGCATTCCAACACACACTGAATTCTTTCGGTCTGCTTTGTTCCTGCTAACATCAACCGAAATGCTGTACGGCAGCTTATTTTTTGTAGGAACAGAATGAGGAAATCTGCTGAGGACTCAAAAAAGTAAAAATATCTCTTACAAATCAAGTCAACTAGGTCTTAAATAGGCTAGTACGTTCGTGAACCCTAACATTCGCGGATTTAAATTTAAAAAATGCGGATAAAAGTGACGAGGGTAAACCGTTGATGTAGGCGACCTTGGAAAACCTCGATTTAATTACTGAAAATTCCAATTTATCAATTAAATGTTTTGAAAAGTTTGGTGGCACCTGCACGCGGTCGTGTTAACTGTTCCGCGACGAAAATTCCGTTTCTTGTAAAACCGAGGTGAATTCGCGATTCTTCATAATTAAGTGTTATCGGTCTGTGAATTTTCGTTCCGAGTTCAACCAGTGCGCGGCAAGATAATCCGGCGTTTTCGTCAAACCTACGCACACCCGCCGGAATTGTTTCGTCACTTCGAAGACCCGAGTGAGTCTTTACACAACTTGCTATCATATAGTAGTCATTGCTTCCCGTTCACCTTGAAAATAGCTCAATTCGAACCTGATTTGATAGGAACAACTGCCCGAGGTGTCTGTTGTAACAATTTTCCAACGTGGGCAATCCGATTGGACGAAGCTCATGGTTGTTATGAGCGAAAAATGGTTTAAAAAATAAAAAACACAATTTTGGAAGTTTTATCGCAAATACGCCGTGTTCGGTGTCGTTTGCCTGGTATTTCCGTATAAACTCCGCTCGAATGTTATTAGAATCTTCAGAAAAATCAAGTACCTATACGAGTTTTCGAGAAAGGGGCCTCTCTAGAAACCTTGCATTTTCGTACAAAGTGGCGAAACAGACTCATTACGCCAATGACACAGATCAGTTCTTACGTCGTGTTGACCCGTCACACACACCAGTCTGCCGAAACTGCTCATCACACATTTAGAACAATTGATAGACGCTATCCTGAACAGGATCCCTCGCCCGTTTAATCTTGACACGCTCCTTGCTGAATGCAATAATGACATTTGTGATTGTTTAATTTTCTGCGCCGAGTGATAGTGTCATTTTAACCTTCCCCAACCCAAAAGCTGGGTTGAGCTTCGCGGCCTAGTGACCGCCAGTCCTAATATCTCACAGGTCTATGCCTAGCCAGGTATTTCCTGCGAAAGCCTTCTTTGATGTCCACCCTGGGAGAAGTAGTACCAAAGATCATACATCGCTCTCCCTCAAGTCTCCGGCACTGGGCTAGGACGTGGTAGGGAGTCTCCTCATCTGCGCCACAGTATCTTCACTGATGAGTGTCGTCTATGCCCATAACGTACATACGCCTGTTTATTTTCCCACAATCTGCCTTGCTCTGAGGTACAGCCTTTGAAGCGCCTCACTCCCACTGCATTCCAGACAGTCTGATGAATTCTTCCGGCATATTCTCCCACAGTCCTCTTGACTAGTGACAGAAAGGTCTCACAGGGGGCCCAATATGTTCTGCCCTTTCATTTCCAATGATCCCCTTATGTCCAGGAATCCAACACACATTAACTCTATTTGTGTTTGCCAACGAGTTACTCCTGCGCCAGTTTTGACGTTGTGCAGTAGTTCATCAGTGCCTTACATGACGCTTGGCTACCATTCCTTATACTGAAGTGGTTAGAGTCTTTGCCTCAGACTTCCAAGTGTAATTGTCTCCAACTATTTCAATACCTGCCCCTTACCTGCGGGAATCCCTCAGCTGCAGTCGGTCGGTTCTAACAGTCCCCTTTCTTTATTTCTTTCTCCCCAATTTCATTTTCCTATCGACGACAGAGCTCTTCCAAAATCATTCTGCTTCCAACTATCGCCCCAGTAACTTCTCACTCTCTCATACGGTTGCCCGCTCCAGTTCACGCGTTCCAATTACTGCCCTTGTGTCGCCCATTTGTACTGCATCTCAAAATCAATTCCGCACGCACGTATATTACAGACCTCCTCACACTCACCGAGTTTCAGTTTTATTTCGATCCTCAGCTCCCCCTCTCGTGCACCTAACAGTCATGATTAGTAATAATTATAATAATTGTAACTGTATGAATGTACTGTGAAGCCAATAAAAAAATTAGTATATTGTATCATGTAAATTGGAGATGCGTGTTGGAGATGTCCTCCAATTCCACAACTTTCCTCACTTTTTTTTTAAAAAGAAGAAACAGACGAAATTGTTTCGGTTTCCCACGGACTAGCCCGAATTACAAGGGGATTCAATCTCTTGATGTTTAGGCCGAAAGAAGGAGGGGCTAATGAGTGAAAAATATTCGTTTTGGAGGCGGTACGCAGGTGTCGAGTTGCCAAGAGGGGCCTCAATTAATTTTCTAATCCTAGAGGTGTTATAATGCGAGGGTCCGAGAGGGTTTGGGCGGGTAATGAGGGGTATTAGGCTTCCAAAAGGTTCGTAGGGGGAAAAGCCGCCCCCTGTAATTTAGTTCCAAAAGGGTAGGGAAGAATTACAGAGACAGGGGCCCAGGGACAGAGACAAGGAGAAGGGAAGGGTAGAGGTTTGGCGTTACTACACTTGCGGATGAAAGCGGTTCAAATTGGCGGGATGAGATGTTAGGAAGGTGCGAGTTATGCAGTTTGGAGAGCTGGCGAAAAGGTTACGTGGATGACCGAAGAATGAGCGGCGTTCACTCCAGAGTTAATCGTTGGTTTTTGGTTTCGCTTGGGCCTTCAGAGCAAACGTGCTTCTTCTGTCAAGTTTCAAACGTGCGCCAACACGGCGCGCTTAATTCTCGACCTTAGCGGCCACCTTTTGATTTATAACCTCGAAGGTACATTTCAATAAGCTGACTTGAATGTCAGGCGCATCGTTCCTGCCTCTTTTAAAATACTTTCGACACACACAGGAGTTGTATTAGCGATTACGATGTGGGGTCGTTCTTGACTGTAGAAGTTAACTCTGGTGTTGATTCTTGAAAGCTAGTCAGGGTGAATGAAAAGCTTTCTCTAGGCCTACGTTTCGCTTAATTTATTAAGCATCATCAGGGCCATAGGATATCACAGTAGGCAATTAAGTTACAATAAATTATAAGGAACTTGTAGAGACACCTTGAACTGAATTATTATTGAAAAATATACCTCGGGAAGTTGCTAATAATTGCTTAAAATAATGACATTCGGAGAGAAAAATAAAACAAATAGATCTCAATAGTAAACAACAGATTGGGCTAGTGTGGAAGGTTTTAACGAGGTTATGAGTAAAACCCTGCAAATTATTACACAATGGTTTATTATTCTCATGAACAGCTTGACCTAGTATTACTGCTCCGAGACCCATCCCATTCGATTCAGCATCGAATACTAGTAAACCATACGAAACATGACCTGACTACAATGGAACTATGGAAACTAAATATTTCCCCGGCACCAGGCGCCCGTAAACGTCTGTAGGCATTTATGATCCGATGGAGGGGTGTGCAGAGGAAGTGGCATTAACCTTCCTCCGCCCCGTCACAAAAAGAGTCAGGGAAATTGGGGCGGGGGCTTCCAGCGAACCCTCGCTCGGCAATTGGCAGGACGTTGCGAGTCCAAAGGGCGTTGTGAGTATTATATTATATTATAACTCAATAATTATGTGCACTTGCGAATGAATATAATTTCATACGTAACATATGGTACCCAATAAAATAACATTTCCTTGCTTACGACGTAAACCAACTGGAGCTACACTTGCAACAGTGCCAGTGTACACCTCGTCAACTTCTCTTGGGGATTTGCTTTGGCCAGCACGTCATTGGGCATTTTACCGGTTGACATGTAATCAACGTCCACCGACTTGTTGTTTATAGCTTCACGAATGAATGATCGACGAATCTCAACGTGTTTTGTTCAGGCGATTCCGGCACCAGGGCCTGCCACCCATTCAGATCCTTAGGCTGCTCAAGGTGCAGCCATATAGAATGGGTACCATGGGGGCTTCAGCCTGCGGCCAGCAGCATGGAGCCTCTAGGGCGTGGCGCTGTCGGTCGTGAAGCCATGGGATTGGCCTCGTGGGGAACGTGGTTTTTCTGGAAATCCCCACTAGAGAGATACTGGCGCTGGCAGGAGAGGGGTGTACTTTGCGAAGCTAGGTACCCTCTCCAACGCCACGGGCATATGCCCAAAAGCACACCTACCATTGTTTTGTTTAGTTGTGACGAACAGGATTCATGACAAGTGTTAATGCTCCTTGGTTGTCATTCTTGAGTTTCAACGTTTTCTACAACGAATGTTCAAGACTTTCTAGCAATCTCCGCAAATAAAGAGCTTCTTTTACGCCCTCAGTGAGGCTCAAGTACTCAGCTTCACTACTGGAAGTCGCCACACTTCTTTGTTTCCTGGTTTCCCATGTAATGGCAGCACCAGTCGTAACAAAAGTCATTCCGGTATAAGATTTGCGATCGACTGAGCAATTCCCCCCTTCGGCATCCACAAAACCAACCAAAGGTTGATTTGTTTTTCTATATATGCCAACTTCATGTCAGTAGTACCTTACAAATATCGTGAAACTCGTTTTGCTGCTTTCCAGTGTGCTTCTGCGTATTTGTTATTGAATTGGCTCAAAAGATTAACTGCAAATGTGATATCTGGGCGAGTGTCAATCGCTAAATGTAACAATAAATCTATGACTCATTTCATTTTATGTAGGAATTTTGTTGTGAAATGTTGACTTCGATGGGAGTTGAAACTGGGTTAGAATCCTTCATTCCATATTTTTGAGCTACTCCGTCAAATATCTCTTTTGAGATAAATGAATTTCCCCTTCTGTGCCATAATTAACTTATATTCCTAAGCAATAATGCATTCGTCCTACTTCTTCCGTCTTGAACTCGCTCTTAATTTTTTTCTTTTACCTCCCTCAGTTTTTCAAGGTTTCGTGATGCAATGGTGAGGTCATCTACATACACTGCCAAATATAATTTATCCTCATTGTGGTTCAGAACGTATATACACCAGTTGCTCTCATTCCGAGGGCAATTTTTCGTCTAGTTTTTTGTTACTTTTTCAAATGACAAAACCATCCGCTCTTGGACTTCTCCCGTTTCAGTCGCAATTGAGTCCCTCATGGTCTCTTCAAAAAATTCTGGCGTCTTCATAAAAATATCCTCATCTAAATCGCCGTTCAAATATGCGGTTTCAACGTCCATTTGTACAACTTACATATCACTTTCAATCGCCAATGCCATGAATGCTCTAAGAGAACTAAGTCTAACCTCTAGCTACGAGACGCGCCTTTCTACGGTCTATGTCATTATTTTAAGAAACTATTAGCAATCTCCGTCAGTTCAACAGTGGTCTTTATAATTTATTGTAGCTTAAGTAAGGCCTGATGTGTGATCCTATCGCCCTGATGATGCTTAATAAATTAAGCGAAACGTCGGTATAGAGAAAGCTTTTCATTCATCCTGACTAGCTCTCAAGAATTCACACTAAAATTAGCGACTACTTTAGCCCAAAATAGGAAGGTGGGTGGGAGCAACCTCATACAGCAGCGCCACAATCATCACCTTAGTGAACCTTACTTCTTTACAACTCGTAATATTTTCCGCGGGTCATGTCAGGAACTACAAGCTGCTCGATAAAAATCGCTAAACGTACGTAACGCTGAGAATATACGAGCGATATATTTCCGTTTAATCACGGAACTGTACATCGGCACCTGTTCGCGTTGCAAATCGCCTTTGAGCGTTTACGACCCCGTGCTGTAAATTCCTGTAAAAATGAGGTCAAATTGAGATATTTCCGACGATTCGAATGCGTTTCGCTCATGCGCTTTAAGATAAAACAGTAATTATGCGTCCATCCTGACGTTTCAAGTGACCGGCCTCAAGTTGGTTTACCTTGTGCAGTTATAACGGCGATGAGAGCCTTCGACGGTTGCAAGACGAGTTTCTTTTTCATTTTTTTTTTTCTCTCATCATTCAGTTACGCTCAGAAAATCACCAGGACAGTGAACTTGAACTTAGTCGTAATTGGAGTAAAACGTTCGTTATCCTAATAACTCCGAACATCGCTCAGAGGCTGTCGGGCGGTTTGTTAGTTTATTATGACGATTACTATTTTGTAGAACGGCGACTAAAGCGGACAGAAATAAATCCGAAAGAGAAATTACGTCAAAACCTGAAATTCAGCTTTTTTTTCTTATCAAACAAATACTGTTTGGACTTTCGTGTAAGACTAAAAATTAAAATTGATGTTTGGCAGTTATTATTTGGCGACATATTCCATACCTTTGTTTGCGTTCTCAGTAAAAAGATATCAAATAATTCTTAAGGCTCCCACAATTAGGTCGAACGATGAGCAACAGAAATTATAAACATCTCGATAAATCTGATCAAAGCCCAATAACAATCTATAGTTTATTTGACCAGTGTGCAAATTATTTCCTCAATAAATAAGTCGTCAGTCTCTTTTTCTTGGTTTATTTTTTACTTGTCTTAGCTACCCGAAGGACAAAAAGGAGTTATGTGATCGGCGGAAAGAAAAATAAATGAAGTTTCTTCAGATTTTTGCGTTTTAAGGATTTCTGAGCACGAAAAACGCTATTTGTGAAAATGGTGTATGCATGTGAACACAATTGAACCAAAACAGGTGTTTCCAAAGGAAGCCAAAATGAGAGTATGAGCAAAATCCGCTCGTAACTTACTATAGTTATCATTACGATCAAAGCACAAAATATTTTTTTACGAAAAGCGGATATAACGGTTTTGATTAAATTTTTTTTGTATACAGCTCCAAATAACGCGACACTACTACGAAATTACCGTTCGTGGAAAGTGGTTAGAACAATAACTTACCAAGTTTCGATTTTAGCGCAATTTTTTCGATATTATTCCCGTTAAAATGTTGCTAGAATCTTCTGAAAAATTCACGTGGTAGTCCAGCCATATATCTATACGTGGAGCGTTTGATTACGCGCATAACGTATGTAGCTGCTACTCCAGAAATTCCGGAATTTGAACCACCGCCGTTTCAAAAACTGTAATTTCTAACAGTTTTTACTCGATAATTCTGTAACGAAAGTCGTGTACAATTCTCTGTGTTGATCAATAATGTTGTTGGCAAGAGTAGGAGTACGTTAAACCCCGAAATGGTAAGCACTGTCACATTCTACACAGTGATAGTTTGACCAAGTTTAAACTGAATGAAGGATAAAATGAAATAAGTAGCAAAAGCAATGAAAACCAGTGAATTTACGGAGAGCTAAGGGAAGTTGTGTGATGCGTCGCACGTGATGTTGTCAGTCGACTACTGACTGAGATATGTCGGAACAAATTTCTCTTCATTCTGCCCGCACTCTACTTTAATCCTGTTTGGTTCAGCTCGAGTCCATTTCGTTAGAAACTGATCAATGTCCACAACTTAGACAGATTTCAGAAGGAAACTCTTAACTATCCGTCAGTCTTTCTTTTAATAATCTGAGGCCTGTTGGTATTTCCATTGCTTTTCCCACAATTGGTCGTTTCCCATATCTCCCTTCCTTTATGCCGATTCTCACCCCTTAACTTTTGGCACCTCTTTACGGCCTATCTGACTTTTTTTTCTTTTTTTTTGAAACGGTGGATGCATGTGATACCCTCACTGCGGCCGCAAATGGGCTTATTGTAAGGGCGTCCATGATCCTCAGATCATTGCCCCCCTGCACCACCACCAGGCACCACAGCATGGTCTCACTTGGTGTGACGTCACCTATCGCCCCCCCCCCACCCCCGCACAAAGCGGAGGACATCCACAAGTTCTGCATTTGCCACCACTTCTGGCTGACGAAAGGGCTTCCCAAACACACGACGGCGCGATGACGTGAGTCATACACATGGACAACACATGCTCTGCCGTCTCTTGCCCCACCTTGCAGAACCTGCATACATGTACCTCGCACTTGCCAATATTTGCAAGGTCCCTCAGCAGACAGTGACCTGTGAACAGGCCACATATGATCCTCATATCCTTCCTCCCCAGTGCAAGCACATTCTTGGGCTCAACTTTGAAGAGTCAGATGAGGAGTTTTGACTGTTTAAGGCCGGGCAGCGGTACGTAGGTGGCTCCTGGTGGTCCCAACAAAAGGCTCAGGGCTGACAGGGATCTGCGCCGATCCCTTCTTTGCAACCCATCAGCCCGTTTAACAATTGAACTCTATTCCTTTCTCGTGCTAACATTGTCTGTTAGTCACTACACACTGAGCTCTGAACGTTATCATGTATGTGAAATTACGCTTAAGTAACCTGTGTATTTCTTGTAAATACAGTTCTTTTTCTCTCCTCTCATTCATCAACTAAATCTTCACCTTATTCAAGCACAACTCTCCTTCTTTTGCTCCTTACTGGTACAATCCAACATATGATCCACATGGCATATGCACGGCATATTTTGATATCATGATTTCTCCACTACGTCAATAAGTGAAACGGTTAGGGATTTAGAGGGCCTAAACGTACAGCTAATCGGTGAATGAAAACCATTCCTGGACTGCACTGGAGTATTGCGGTATTTTCAAGTTGTATCCTAGACCTTTTGGTGGTGCTGACAATACACTACGTTTCATGTTGAGAGTTTTCCTCTGAGAGAAGAGACGTGAAGAGAATTTTTTAAGACGTTCTGCCTTTAGAGCTGTTCTTCTGAAGTGGAGCCTTCTCGATAACAGTGTTGCCAACATCACGAGTTGGTTTCAGAGCACTGCGCGAACTTTAGATACTAAATGGCGATTATAAATTAATCCACGAGCATTCTCTAGAAAATTAGCAGCCAATTTAACCTTCGAAATTTCGTCCCAGTCGACAAATTAGCGTATTCACTGGGAATTCCCGTGGAGTGAGAAGAGTCTCAATAATAATTCGAGCTCCTCTTCTAAGAAGCTCCTTCTAATAAACATAACCATTTAGCCAAGCGAACAAACGCGAACACAATGAGAAGGTTCTCAATTTATCGGTGGGAAGATGTGAAAAGAAATGAAAGGGAAATTCAAATTCAAGAGGTGTGAATGCGCGGCAATAAACCAGGGAACCAGTGAACAACGCTCAACTATGGGAAGAGACATTTTTTCATCGGTTCTCTCGTCTCTCCACCTTCCTCCGAGCCGTACTCCCGGGCTCTTAATAGGCGTCCGTAAAGCCCTACCTTCTCAGTAAATAAAGGCTCAAATGAAAAGAGTTGTCGTTAATCGTTTGTAGTAACCCAGCGAACGCGTTCCCGTGGACCCCTTGGGAGTCCCTTAAAGTCCAATTAATCGCGGATGAGTTGTGCGTGTCACGCTTTGTTTGCGAATCTCGGGAATCGTGAAAAAGCTTGGAGGGTGTCGTCACGATGAACCCGAGAAGCATTTTCGAGAATTATGCCTTCAATTTGTTGCGCCAGAGAACCTCAAGATGGTCGGCCCCTGTGAATTGCTCATCTGGAAAGCAAAAAAAAAAAAGTGTCCCCCGGCTCTTTACGTTTTGTGGTCTCCTGAGTCACACAACCATCTGTGCATGTGTGACGACGTGAAGGGAGTCGCTGTAATTCGGCAGCCCTAGTTCATAATACCTAACTCTGAGGGAAACGGTGGAGTGGAGGGCTAACACGCTTTCCAAGGGCTGGTACGGTGCAGTGGATTTCCAAAGGCTGCTTGGTGATCAACCAGATGACATCACAAGCCACATCGTCTGACGAAAACTAAATTTTTTTTGCAGGATTTCAGTACTTTCCGGTCGAACGTAGGGCGTGTACGAAAGCGTTGGGTGTAAAATATTCTGAGGGCGTTTAGGGTCATTCTGCTTTACGAGAGTCATTCTGCTCAATTAGGTCGCACCAGCCAGCCCATTTGCCATTAATGTGCAATGTATTTGGAGAGCTGGGGAATGAGGGCGATGAACTGTTACGTGCTGCTGGGTGATTTCTCCACTCTCTGTCACATTGGAAGGGTTTTCTGAAAATAACGAACCCACTGTTACCTAACACCACGGAGCTTAATCTGTGCGCGCCAAGTCGTCAACGTTTTTTTTATTATCCTCAAGCCGCAGGGGGGCCCCCTTTGAGATCTCCTGTCTTATCTGGGGATGTAATGGGTTTCAGTTCCAGTAGCAGCCTTCTCATGAAATCACTGGCCCTGATTCCTTCTCTTTCGTCTCTCCATCTCCCCCTCTCTTCCACGAAGTCCATTATCGCTTGACTGATGATTTCTCGTCCTGTGGGGTCTTCAACATCTTCAAGATGAGAAAAAACCTTTCTCCGCGCGAAACGACTTCACTGTTCTTCCTTCTTCGTCCCGATGTCCGCCCTTTGAGGTTTTTGGAGGAAGCGGGCGTCAGAGCCGACAAATTGAAAAATTAAATCCACGCCGGTTCTCATTAGAAGGGAGCAATCAAAATTTCATTAGAGCTCACTCTCTTGAGGAGTCTCGTTCGGCTGCTCCAGCCCTCAGGTACCTCGTCCGTCACAGCCGTTTTCCTGCTACGCTCCTTTCGTCTCGCGTAATTTCGATTGGACGGAACATTACTTTGAGCTATTTCTCCTTCTGAGCACCGACTGTGCGCTGCTTAAAGAGGTTTACACAACTGATTACCTTCTACCGGACAGCGCAGACTTCAAAAAGTTGCCGTTTGAGCTTTTTGCTAGTTCGCATTTAAATATTCAGGGTGTTCCATGTGCCAATGTTACAGAAATTAACTTAGGTCGTACATTCAGTAAGGGGATAAATGAAGCAGAAAAACTAGGAATAATGGTTTTAGCTCAATTTGAAGTGGGGGAAGAAAACTACGCCCCCAACCAATCTCATAGTAGTAGGTTTCCTTTTATCCCCTCCACCCCACCCCTTTTCTTCGTCCAACACTGGCATTAACAAATTATACTGTAGTGCAACCCTTTTTACCCCCACTCTCTGCACTATTACTTCTCACAATATCTAACCAGTAGCCATAGACTCCATACACACGTTGTAGTATGTCATTTTCATCCCCACTCCACATCGCTATAGAACAACATTCTCGCCCCTGCTCTTTGCTTACGTTTTCCGTCTCCAGCCATCTCCCACGAACCTGGTGAATGCTGATGTGACGTACTACAGCAGGAGTACCCCCCCCCCTTCAAAACAAACGTCGAAGCATCTAGATGACGTCACTTTTGAAAATAATTTCCTTCTCTGGGATCGAACAGTTGGCCAAGGGGCGTGGGTTTCTTCCCCCACTCCAAATTGAGCTAAAACCGGCATTTCCTGTTTCGCTGCCTCATTGATTCCCTACAACCCGCCTCTTACTCACAAATCCAGGAGAAACAAAACTATATCGAGCTCCAATTATGTAGCATAAAATCAGTTTTCAATGTTGTTGGGCTAACTTGAGAGTACAAACGATTTAATTTCGTTACCAAATGGTGCTTAATTATTTTGAGGAGTGAGTTGGTATATGTGCTGTCTTTTCGAGGCTAAGGAGGAAATCACGTCACCAAATTGCTAATATAAACTATTCTTGGAAAAAGAGTTTCTCGCAAGCATTTAAATAATAATTATTTTACTTAATCTTCTTTCTTCATTATTTTCATTGCGTATACCAATTATCCCCTTCTGAATATTCAACCAAATAAACATTAAACGAGAGTGTTAACACGATAAGTGATACGATTACCCAGTTATCTTGTATCGTATAAACTAGCGAATTTCAGTGAGCGTTCTGCCGCACGGTATCTCAACTGGCGGTCGTTTAGTCTCATTTTTCCCGTCTGTCGACCGTACCTGTATGCGCAGACGCCGACGTGTGTCTTAGTCAAACCGTTCGTATGCTGTCTTATTTTCATTAATTGGACGGGAAGATAAAATACGGTTATGTGTCGTTTCTGAAGCGGAAGGGAAAACTCAAAATGTACCAAAAACCTTTTGTCTCCTCAATTTTCTCATAAGTGGGGTTTTTGAATACATTCGCAGCACAGAGCCTTTTATTATCATCGTAGGGCGCACAAGAACGGGAGCTTAAGAACGGAGTTGATAAATAAAAGAGAACTCGGTGAGCGTGAGTCAGGACTGTATTGTGCTTCAACAGAATAAAGATATGTGGTTCAGTGAGCCCGGACACAAGGGGGTTCTGAATGCGGGTGAACTGGTTGCACGGGAAACAAGAGCGGAGAGAGAGAGTGATTAGAGCTGTGACAGGCCTGAGAGTTGATAGAGGAATGTCTGTAGAGAGCACCGGGAGATGAGTGTATCTGGAAAGAAGTGTGTTTGTTGGAAGAGGAGGTAAATCAAAGGGAAGGAAGGATATTTTGGTGAGTCCAGCAAGGGGAAATCTGTAGTCACTGAACCACCCTTTGTCATAAATAAAACCTGACTGAATGAGCTGTTCTCAGCCTCTCTGGGGTCTGAAACAGTCGGGCCGAATACACCTGGAAAAGACCCGAGCTCAAGATCCCAACTACTTCGGCCTGTGCCAAACAATCATTAACGCTCATATTTTGTTTCCGGGGAAAATGTACGCAAATATACGGTGCGGCGCATCACCTAACCTTCTGCCAAACGTGCCATTGAACTGTCAAAGCGATTGCTTTGGAACTGTTGACGCTCGTAGTTCAACACATAGCGGAAACACAAAAACGTTAGCCACAGTTTTGAATTTCACGGTTTAGCGGGATGCCTTTAACACTATGACCATCATCAAATGACAAATTTGAATTGTCAACACGATTTTTTTAAAGCGATAGTATGACATCAGTAGAATTTATCGCTAATTTAAGGTGAAAACTGCACAAATAACGTTTTTTTTAACGTTTGATAATTTAACGCGTTGCTCTCGTCATTTTCCCCATTACGAAAATTTATCATTACCGCTATTTAGAACTGTACGCACCCCAAAGTTATTGAAAACGTTTAAATCGTTTTTGAGCCCAAAATAGTTTGTTTTGAACACTATGTTAACTATAGTTAGTTTTGAGCCGGTTTTGCTCAATTCTTATTATTTTCAGGTTGGATATTACTTTTGAGTAGCTGTTCTCTCACAATCGCGTTCACAGTTGACCTTTTTTTCAAATAACGTTCTTCGAATTTTGGGCAATTTTTGCTGAGTCGATTACACTCGTTTCCTTTCAACTTCGTAAAGCTAATGCAAGCCACAACGCTATGGAAGGATATGTGCCTGAGTTGGGGAAATAATTTTTGCGTGTTTCGCCAAACTGCTCAATCGACTCACTTCGAATTCAAGATGTATTTTTGTGAACGAATCCGTATTTAGTGCCCAAAAATCAAAAATGCATGTGTTTCCAGTCGTTTTCAAATTTTTCTTGTAATAAACCAACCTCGGGCTATCTGGTGGAGCGTATTAATCTACCTACGTTTTGTTTTTCTCTAAACATTCGCCGAATACACGCGAAAATATGTCAAAAAGATTTCAAACGTACGGGGTTCATTTTGTGAATCGTGATTATATTTGTGAAGTTACGGTATTATCGAACGAGGTGGAGGGGCTGAATGAACGTAAAACGTTGCATCTGACATGTGGAGTGGAATTGGTGCTTCAACGAATGTAGCCAATAAAGTTTGCCGCGGGAATTTCATCTACAGCTGGATGCAAAACAGAAAGTGGCCGACTCTAAATGTTGTGCATGTACCGTATAAAATATTAGTCTTGTCACGAGTCAACCGAGGGATAGATCTAAATACCGGTGCTCTTCTTATCTCGCCAAACGACGATTCCAGAAGCTCAACCGTTCCCCGACTCTCCTCTTAATGCTCTTCATAATCGCGAATGCAACATTCCCAGGCGCGAGTCCCACAAACGCAAGGGCGATCCGTTTCCGGAAATATTTTTTCTTGCATTTCTCGTGGCTCAAGTTAAAAAAAAAAAAAAATGCTGAGCTGAAATATAATTGGCAAAGTCCGAAGTCCCAAGATTTTCAAGTTACGTTTTTCGTCCTTCAACCACACAATAAATTGGCGACTTGATTGTCCGACCGATCGTGATGCTCCGGTTACGAAATAACGCAGTAGGAATTTTCTTCTGATTTAATCGAATTCGACCGAAGGTAAATATCCGAGAGGTATCCGAAAGACGGCTCTAACGTATAAAAACGACGACGTCGGTCGTAATGTAATTCAATGGAAGATGTTTCTAAGGCCTGCGGCAGATCATATCGCCGCGTAGAGAGGTTTCGATATCGCACGATAAATTTGAAGTTCTAACGAGGCAAGATGAAAATATTTCCGTGTAGGACTCACCGATCGAAATCCGTGAGTCTGGACGAGTCCCGAAACCCTTTCGCGAACGGGTTGCTGTCTATTTTCAACTTGGTTATCTGAAACAGACGAGTAATTGGTTACATCGTTTGAAATTTTTCTCTGGACTCCGTCCAACATATTACACATAAAAGAATCGGACGAAGCCCTATAATTAGTTCACAAAATGGGTTGAGGAGAGCTTTGAGTAGAAAACATGCAGAACACGAGAGACATGAGTGCACTAGTTTGAAAGGACAACATGGTCTACATTCTCCAATCATGGTCATTCTGTTGCCTCAGGATTGTAATTTCATCGTTACCTATGTTTTCTTAAAAGGGAACCCTGTTAGTGTAGTGACTCGCCACTGAGAAATGCACCTTGGTGTTACATTTGACTGTTAACTTAAATTTAAGCATCATATTGAGACAGTGGTCAAGAAATTGAGAATCGAATTTCAACCGAATGTAAGACAGTTATTTTTTGTCAATCGAGTCTGTTGGTTTATAAAATGGGTATTCTGCCAAACATAGGTGCCATGATGTGTCCTCGAATGTCCTCGAATATTCAGCTACCTAAGTTTAATACGCAAAGAAAAATGCCCATTTCAAAGTATTTATGTTGACGAATTTGAAATATGGAATGATTGCTGAAGTACGAAAATGCTGAGAGGATTTTTCAATTGATTCATGGTGGGAAAGCGTATAACACAAAAGGCAGGATGTGTTACGCAAGAACTAAATTATTTTAACACGATAAAAATGTACTGCCTGACTCCCATTTTTGGCACTCCAGTGATCGTAGTCTAGTGGGTATAAACGAAGGTTCATAATCTGACGAAAGTAAGGCATTGGATCGGAGCTTGGGATCCCTGTAATTTTTGCCTGAGTCAGCGGCACTCCAAACATTTCCACCCCATTATTAACCTACGTCCATACCACTAGACTACGACCACTGGAGTGCCTACAATTGGAGGTCAGGAAGTACAAAAGAACTGCTATATTCAGTACCGATAGAAAACACGCTCAAATACTGAACTTTTGATGAATATGTATGAACTGTTAATGTGCACAGTGGCTTAGGTAGCTCAAAGAGTGAGCACATGGGGGCCCGAAGAAAGACTTGAGCCAATAGAAGAGTAAGGCGATAGGAGACAAGAGTGATCTCAAGTACTGAGAAGATTTTTGAGTTGCTTTTGGATAGAGGAAGTGTATAGACAAAAAGTATAGACATGGATATGACATACTGTTAGGTTCTTTCGATTCAGTCGGCCAAAAAGCGTTAAGGTCTGGAGAAAACCTTTTTTTGTCACTATTGTTCCGAGAGTTCCGAAAGGGGTTTCGGAAATTTTTGCAGAGCCGCTAACTCAGACAAAAATGACAGCGATCACGAGCTCCGATCCAATGCCCAACTTTCGTCAGATTAAGAATCTTCGTCTGTAACCACTAGAATGCAATCGCCAGGGTACCCACAATGGGAGTCAGGCAGTACATCGGCAGTAGTTTGGCTCCTGCTGCCTGCTAATGCTGCTTTTTTTTTGAGACAGCTGAGCGAACTCCCGGATAATCTGATCAAAGATTTGAACAGTGAGGGGGGAAGATGTACCACCTGAGTCCCATCTGACTCCCATTATAGTTACCCTGGCGGTTGTAGTCTGGTGGTTACAGACGAAGATTCATAATCCAACGAAAGTTGGGCATGGGATCGGAGCTCGTGATCGCTGTAATTTTTGTCTGAGTCAGCTGCTCTCCAAAGATTTCTAAAAAACCCTCATAACACCATAGCAATGCGCAATGTACAGACATAGTAAATTGAGATTATGGACGTCATCTTCTAAATAATTCACAGGAACATGACGAGCGAGCTCTTGAGGAGTATAGCGAACGTTTTTGAGAAACGATTATCATAGTGGAGTATTACGCTGCAGTAACAAGTCGATTAAAGATTCAAAACATGACCGAGTAAGTTAAAATGTGTCCTTCACATAAAAATTGTGCGAAACCGAAGGGCTATTCCCCAGTCCCAATTGGCCAGTCTAAAATTGGTACTTCCTGATCAAGAGAATGTGTTTTAATAGTTTCACAAATACTTTTCGTTTGTAGAAAGAAGCGCCTTATTAGTTTTTGAAAGAGGCTGCTGCAGCGCTACTGAAATCTGCTGACCATACATCGAAAGAATTTTTACCTCCAACCGCCTCGTTGCTTGTGGCAATACGTTTCGTCCCATTTTAATTTTTTTTTTTAGTTTTACATTCAATTCATTTTTTCAAATAACATGTCCCTAAAACACAGTGTCCAACGTAATGTCTTTGTATGTAGCCATGGATAATCTTCAATTACAAAACGGACTTACCAATTGGTTTTGATAGGCTGTCACTGCAGTAAAAACCGTTTCAGGGAAGATATGAGTCCTAAATTGTTCTTGTTCCAGGTCGGTGATCGGTCCGCCGTGGTCTCGCCACTTGACCAGATGGATTCTGGGTTGATACCGATGCATGGAGTTGAGTACGATCTGCGAACAAGGTAATTACTTTTATATTCACTGATGTATTTTACGACATACGGTACGAGCTCTGATGTATGGACAAAACAATTAGAATGAAGAGAAATTGGAAAGACATGGGTACGATAGGCAGCACCAATAGGCTGAACGATAGGCTCCAGCAGTCGTAGTCTAGTGGGTATAGACGAAGACAATGGATGGTGTCAGAAGCTCTGAACACGCTCCTTCATTCCAAGAAAAAGAAGACGGGCAGAGATAAAATATAAGATAGAAATAATGAGACGAATTCTCAGGCCTGAGATTTGCTGACGCTGTGAAAGTTCCAGCAAAGAGAAAAATGGTGACGCACCTAGTACAGTGTGAATGTAAAGTAGACGCCCTTTCCTTGTAGCTCCCTCGTTCGTCGAATTTTGGATCGAATTTTCCAGGGATTTGCTCCATTCTCAAAAATCCACTCATAGAAGTCGTCCTTTCCAGAGGCAGCAGCTAATGGTGAGAGGGACTCCCATTTTAGGCACTCCAGTGGTCATAGTCTAGAGGGTATGGAAGAAGGTTCATAATCCGACGAAAGTTGGGCAATGAATCGGAGCTCGTGATTGCTGTAGTTTTTGCCTTGGCCAGCAGCTCTCAAAACATCTCCAAACCCCTTGTAACAAAATGATCGAAACTATACGTAAACCCGAAAGTAGTCCAAGTGATTGAAAGAACAGGTGGTCTTCGGAGCGCAGTTGACAACGGTGTGTTAAAGCCAAAAAGCCTGCTGAGAGCAGTCCATGGACTGTATAATTCGCTCCAGAAGCAGTTGCTAGCCGTTGATAATGTGATCCTGGCAGCTGGTCAGGAGACAACATTGGAAGACAACTTGGGCGATAATCCACGCCTTGATGTCCCAAGCTGGATTAGTTGCTCCACTACTCGTACTACCCACACATAATGGGGGACTCTAAACGTTCCCCAACTAAACCCCTGAACGTGATTTTGGACGTTGCTCTCAGCTGGGCAAAGATGGGTGAAGGTGCACCGCGAGGCTCCTGTTGTAGGTACCCTGGTGGTCGTAGTCTAGTGGTTACTGAGGAAGGTTCATAATCCGACGAAAGTTGGGCATTGGATCGGAGCTCGTGATCTCTGTAATTTTTGCCTGAGTCAGCGGCTATTGTTATACACAGAGGCTTTAGTTGCTGTTCTTGAACAAAATTGAGCAGATTTCCTCCCTGGCCTGTGTTCAACAAGGTTTCCCGAGCGTCCATCTACGTACCACGAGCCCTCTACGAGAAAGCTCTCTGTCACTATTAGGATAAACCCTTCATTGCTATTGGCTCTTAGAGTATCTCGTGTCTCAATTCCAGAGTTGATACACCCAGGTTCCAAACCAGTCACTGGAGAGCTATCAATTTATATAAAATGTAGGAGTAATGGTCTGCTGGGGAAAGCCGAAGTGACTGATTAGGGTTGTTTGACTCACCCTTTGGCTACTGCTGTTGTGCCTAATTATTGCGCGACTTCACGCGTTCGCACTACCTTCATTAATTCATTCCTCACGCCAATAGTTGCGTAAAGCTGCGCTCAACTGACGATTAAGTACTTTTAAGCCATTTTCGAGTTCACTGTTATTCTTTTGCATCATTCTTCCAATAGCTAACATCTTAATATTATATTTTTTTAAAGTTACGAGGATAATTAACTAGAATTCGAAGCCACAACCCAATTGAATTATCAACAGGTATAAGCAATTACGAAGAATATTACAATTGGAACCACTCAGATGTAATAATCGATTAGCTGACCGACGGGCGGCCGTTTCTTTACTTCCTGTGGGCGGAGCTAGATGATGAAGGGCTTGGCGGGAAATTGAGGCGTATGGGCTCGATTCATCATCTTGGTGTTGGCGTAGATGTGTTATCTCCAACACGACGAGCGTTTGGAAGGAGAGAAAAAGCCCACCTATTCATCTTACGAGGGTGGCCGAGAAAATTGGCAAATTATCGACGCGGAGCCGTGTTTTTTGTGAAACCGAGTAGGAAAAAATTGAGTTGGCAAGCGACGATCGTAACGAATTAACCAGATGTTGCTCGTTGGTTCTGACGTTAAAGGCAGACGGTTGAGCGTGAGCTGAAGGTTATTGTTTCAATAATTTCTGTATTGGAAATTTAGAATGGAGTCTGTGAAATGTCAGTGTGAGCCAATCAAGAGGATGCTATCGCTCCTCCAGCTTGCCGCTCCGTGCGTTTTTTCATAACCTGGGGGATTCGGGCTTGACAGGCTGCCAAGCACCGCATAGAGACAGGCCACCCTTCATCCTCTGCTAGGTTCCCTCTAAGTCGGGCGAGCAACACTTCCAAAGCCATACACGCAGCGCCAGCATTGGAGCTCCTTGGCTATTGTCGCCAAATCAAATTGCACGGCTTGATAGCCTGAAGCACGCTCCAGCCGTTGATGCACGCCTTCTTCAGCACGCAGGGAAATTAAATTGATGTCATAAGAAACTTAATACTCACACTCGTTTTCGATGCCTCTTAAAATTAACGAAGGATCCACGAAGCTCAGGATTTCGGTAAAGCGCCACGAAACTGCTCTAAACACCACGGAAAATTGAGCGATTGACTTGAAAACTTCCAAAAGCGAAACCCTCCAGGAAGGCCGCGAATCCCTTAATCCGCACAGAAGGGCGAAATTGATTGTAATGGAGAGGGGCCTGTAATTCCGCTTCGATGAAAATGGGACTTTCTCCGAGAATACGTTAACGAATAATCCAACCCATTTGCCGGGGTCGGGTTGAGTTGAGCCTCTCCCTCCCACCGACGGCTTCGTTTCTGTACTTCTTCCTCCGCTCGATAGATTTATGAACGGACAATAAACCTTCGGACAGGCCGATAATGATCGGTACCACATGTGGCACTTGAATATAGCGTGGGGATAACTGAGGTGGGACATTCTCCGAGTAGATTTACAATTGCACTTTTTCACTACTGCTATTGGCCGGCTTAGTCTGAGTGACGCTTCTTCATTTGGTTCTGTAACGACCAATTAACATTCTTATCGCGTGATAAAATAAGTAGCAAAAAACGTTCCTGGTTGATACCTCTTTCCATTCGGCAAAGTTCCAACACATCTTTCACAGACGCAGGGCATGCACATAAACGTTATTCATTGTGATATCGACCCACTTCCATCGGGAGAACCTCCTACACGAGCACATCAGTAGTAATCAAACAGAAGGCAAAGTATGGCGGGTTTAATTGCGTGTTCCACTCAACGGAATTAGTCTCGAAGCCCTGCCGCAATGGCTCACCACACCCGTAGGTAAGAAATAACGTTCCGAACAACGAACAATTCCTGTGGCTATTGATCTACATTGGTGACTTCCCGGTTCCACGAGCTCTTCAATCCTTCAGCACTCGCAACTGTTGCAGCGTTACTCTGCGTCGTATTTGGTATCGTTTCCTAGCTGTTTCTTAGTGCTGAGTCGAACAGGGCGAGTCTCAGAGGTGTATGACTGCGTCTAGATGGAAAACGGTGAAAATCACGGTAAATGTAGAACGCACTGAACCTGCCCAACTGCTTGGCAGCATGTGAGAAGGTGTGATAATGGCGGCATGCTGGAGAATTCTCGTAAAAAGGATATGGAAGAAGAGCTGCCATCGCAGAGAGTCGTGAGGGTTCCTTTAATGTGCTAAAGGTTCCTGGTTGATGCCTCAACACGCATATAAACTCACAAAGCCACTGGAAGCCGGCCTTCTCCTCGACGTCCCATTATAGACTCAAGTGGAAGAGTGTTGTTGGATCATTTTCGGTCAGACATTGAAAGTGAAATCACAGTACAGTGAGGCAAATTCAACACTCGCGAGAACATATAGCCAAAGCGATCGTTTCTCACCAGCCTGCACCCATTTCCCTTACTGCCATCCGCCTCACTCCAACCACCCGTAAGCTCTACTGGTCATATTGTGCCAATTGCGTAGCGTCCCCTAGAAAAAGTCAATTTTCATCGTTTCGTTGTCAGGTCATGTGTCGTATCGTTTACTGGTCTTTCTCGATGCTCAGTCGAATGTAATAGGTTTCGAAGGTGCTTTGCACTGTCGTATGCATGTAATTGGTCATTTCCCGGGAATCTTAAGCGCTATCACTTTCTACCACCGTGAAGTTACGTTTGACTAAGTTCATTGCGTTGAACCGGTAGCAAAAGCCGTCAAAATCATCGAATTTACGTGAAGCTAAGGAAAGTTGTGTGATGCGTCGCACCTGACGTTTTTGTATAGTTTGAGACAGTTTTCGAGCTGGCCACCTGTTAACGCTCGTGTCCGTAACGAAGGTTGTGGGTAGTTCTTAAAACGTCTTCGTTTGTAATTGGCATTTTCCGGTTTCGTGTTTTTTCTTTTTTTTCGTTTTTTTTTCCTCTTTGAAACTCGACCGACCTGAACCTTCCGTGAGGGTTTCCTGGATTCAGACCTACATCTGCTCTACTTCAACGCCAATATCAGCGGTGATCAAAAAGGTCGTGACATCAACACCAACGAGATTTACATACGTTCGCACGAAACTGTGGTAAACGGACACCGCGTTCGCTTATTCAGATGAGATCCTTTTTCACGATTAACTGGGAACCGTTTTCGTCATGAAGATGTGTCACTGTCCAAACACGAAGACTGGTTTTCATCACTCGCCACGTATTTTAAACGGGGAAGAGACCGTTATTATGCAATTAAAACTTCTCCGTGCGTTGACTGCGGGAGCTAAATCAAAATTATAGTGGCAACTCTGTAGTTGATTGATTAGTTGATTCCTTCGGCTAACTACAACGTTAAGATGAGAACTGGTCTGCGTTATCGAAACCGTGCAGTGAATTTTAGTACTAATTTTTTCCCCCATTCTTCGTTAGTTGATGAAGACCCCGACATATCGATTAAGTCGTGCCATTCCATTCCAGCCAGTAGCTTCTAACGGCACTTCTTAATAGCATTCTAGCGTCTTTACCCCCACACCCTTACCATACTATCAGGGTCCTCGAAACGCGACAAGCGGTTAACATCAGGACATAAATGAAGGGCCAGGGGGAAAAACGATGAAATATTAATTTTTAGAAAAATGGAAAACAAAGTTTCCTGTCCCGAATTTCGTTTGTGCACAGTCCTAATAGAGTTTTTCTAGCATTATTTTACTCCAACAGGTATCAACAATCGATCAATGTAATTTTTTGGACGGATGTCCATTAAGAGACAAATCTGGAAAAAAACGTTTATTCCAGATATGAGTGGCCTCTGACGGGAAAGAATACTTCAACACTGTCAAATCGATTCTTATCGGACACTAAATGGTGGAGGTATCGGTTGACGGTATAGTTCTTGTTCTGCCCCGCACACGAATCGCAAAACAATACCAAATGGCGTACCGTACTAGGCAAAAAATCGGCTAGAAAACTGTCGAGCATTGAACATACATCGTCACTCCCCTTGTACGCCTTGTATATTCATCGTTTTTCCCTCTGACCCTTTAAATGCTTGTCGGGATCAAACCGACATCCGTACGCCACTGTGGGACTTTACGATCACCATGCGTTCTCAATTGATGAATCAAACCGAAATGTGTGGCTTCTCGAAAAACGGTAAAAAACTAAAGCGCGAGGAGGGCAATGGTGAAGACACGAAGCGGATGTGGGCAAATATAGCCCAAAATATACAGTTGCATGAAACAGGGTTAGAGGGCCTTGAGGAATCAAACAGAGTGGAACGCCTGGACGGCAACTTGAGAATTGAAGGTTAAAGCGCTGATAAAAAGCGTTTTGGTTTAGGGCCGTTTTCACCAAATCAGTACTGAACACGGCTAGATAAGTAAATCAAGGCTATCCTGTTTCGTTCCCACTTTTAGCCGAGATCACTGTGGGATGCGGTTAGGGTAGCCGTGATTACGCTCATATCGAGAAGGCAGTGGACTAATGAGATTACATTAAACTAAGGACATTGGTCGTCTATTCGACATCCTGTCATGTAAACAAGTTTTGATAATTGTCAGAAGCCAAAGTGCCGCATTAACCTCTGCAGAAGCTGAGAGCTGCAGGACAAAGTCAAATTAGTCCGGGAGAATGCTTTGTGTGAACAGTAACAAGAAAATGAGAGCTGGGCAAGAAATAAAAAAACCCTGCAAATTATTACACAATGGTTTATTATTCTCATGAACAGCTTGACCTAGTATTACTGCTCCGAGACCCATCCCATTCGATTCAGCATCGAATACTAGTAAGCCATACAAAACATGACCTGACTACAATGGAACTACGGGAACTAAATATTCCCCCGGCGCCAGGCGCCCGTAAACGTCTGTAGGCATTTATGATCCGATGGAGGGGTGTGCGGAGGAAGTAGCCTTAACCTTCCTCCGCCCCGTCGGGCAAAATGATTGATTGATTGAAGGTTTGTATTTTACAATCAGGGTAGGTTAGGGCCTTAGGGCCCTCTCTTCCACCTACCCTGAAACAATGTACAAGTTTTTCCTCTTGAGTTCGGAACATTGGAACGGGGGCTTCCAGCGAACCCTCGCTCGGCAATTGGCAGGACGTTGCGAGTCCAAAGAGCGTTGCGAGTCGAGCAGGCCTTGAAAACGATACGAAACACGGCTTATTTGAGATTATACTGCGTTTCGTTAATTTTTGTAACCATTTTTTGTCAATAACAACCATGGGCTCCCAAATCCATTTGTATTTGCGCGTTGTGTTTTCTAAAACTGCTCAACACACTTTTTTTCGACTGCCCTAACTTTTGTTTCCAACACACATCGTCAGAACGTTCTCACATCCATCTAAAGCGCCGGTGAAATAATAATAACTTAACATATTAGACTATCATCTTAGTGGAAAAGCAACTGCAATAACTGCGTACTTGTAAATAGCATCTTTGTTTATTATTATTGTTCGGCGGGTCAAATTAGCTGGGTCTTTGAGCTCTCAAACATCCTCACGCCAACCTAGGTACTCATCGGCCCTATGGAAAGTCATTGTCTCCCCAAAGACCTTTCTCTCAGCCCTTTTTGTTATCTATGGAAACTCCACCTCTCCAGTTATTTCCAATTTACAACGGATTTTCCCTGCCCTGGACTTCTCCACTCCTTAATTTTAGATATATTTTAGATTTTAGATTCTCAACAGACAGCTCCTTCCAAGTCAGTCATCGTTCAGCTCTCGCAATACTGTTGTCTCCCAGTTCTCTCTCTTCCTCTCTCTCTCTCTCTCTCTCTCTCTCTCTCTCTCTCTCTCTCTCTCTCTCTCTCTCTCTCTCTTCTTCGCTTATTCTATATAGATTTCTGTTGAAAACCAGATTGTTAACAAAAGTAAAGTGAACACTACCGAGGATTATATGATATTGATTGATTGTGTCATTGTTCGGTATATTTCAAATGAATGTAATGACAAATTTCTCGATCCCCAGTGTATAATGTGTTGATGTAAGATGGTTTGTTCGTTGTGTTTGTGTATGTTAGTTAAGGTAGTTAGTGCGATGCTGAGAGGAGAAGGAATATCCAAGTACTCGCTCCTCTCGAATAGCAGCAGTTGTGTGTTTATGTGTTGGTATGAGTGTAATTTATTAATGAGGTTGGTTGTTGTGTATATTAGTTTTAGTTTGCGTGCTGCTGAGAGGGGGAGGAATATACAAGTACTCACCCCTCTCAAATAGCAGTAGGTAAGTGTTTATGTGTCAGCAGGCGTGAATGTGTAGGTATGAGTGTAATTTATTTTGGCGTGAATGGTGTTTTGGTATGATTGAGTTTTTTTAGGGAAGAGAAATTTGTCGCTTTAGTGGAAAATTATACGAAACAGTGGGGCAATGTAATTGTGTAGCACAAGAGGATGTTGTATATTGATTCCAGGGGGAAAGGTAGAGAGGGCCTTATGGCCCTAATTTTCCCTGGTGGAAAAGTAAAGATAATCTCTCTCTCTCTCTCCCTCTCTATACTCATCCTCAACCGGATATCGCTATTCTGTCAAGTGTAATACGGTCCTCACTCCCGCTCACCAGGTTCGTGGTTTGTTTATTTCAAGCGAAGTTTCAAGCTCCCCTATTCGCGCCCCCAACAATTTCATTCCAAAACACATGTAAATAATTCACAATAATAGAGAATAGTCGATGGAGCGTGGTTATGAAGAAAAAATATCAGGACATGATGAAGAATGATAAGAGCTGACAGACCTAACCGCCCAATTTTTGAGGGTTAATCAAGACTAGAGCTTAACCGAATTTAGTGAATCCCGTTCAGGTACTGTTAATCGACTTTTAACGTAATGAACGCAGTTGGTGGCTCTTAGGTTTAAGCGATCCGTTTGATTCCATCGTGCAAACGTTTCACGGTTCATTTCGACAACTGTAGAATGAGCTGGTCGTGGAACAGTTTAAAAGGAACATCGTGAGCTGTACTCGTGAACGCAACTTTCAATGCAGTGCAACCAGAAAATTTTCATGATGCTCTTTTGTATTTTTTAACTGTTTCTTCGGAAAACCGAGCGACTGTACACGTGATCCCTGTCGTTCGACTAAATATTCCTTCTTCCTCGTCATCGAAATTCTTTTGATGATGTTTTCACTTTGGTTTTCGTCGAAGAGGTCGTTCTCTTTTCGAAGTCGTTTGATCGGAGCTCGCGTGAGCCCGACTGTTGAAGCGATAGCGATCAAAAGGTCCCCAATTCGCTCTCATCTGACGGGCTTTGTCATAATAAACTAGTCGTTTAGTCGAATAAAAAATAGAAAACCGTCCGGCGAAAATGTCTTCATATTTTACCCGAGCGCGGGTTTGTCCGTGAAAGCCGAATAAAAATCTGGACGCAAGTCGTCGTGCGAACGAGAGGTTTGAGCTCTGGTTTGGGCGCAGGTTAGTAAAACGTATGCATTGAGGGCTGGTCCGTTAGGCTGCGGTGAGGACAAAACGAGCAAGTTAAAGTTGGATGGCCTAGCACGGGAGGTCCGCCGGTGGTGTCGACTCAGGTATTATCAACTCGAGAAATTTATTTCACGGCTCTGCCTCACAACGTCTTTGGCCTATTGTGTCCGCCAGTTCTCGCAGGAGCCCCCACTTATTTTTTTTTTTTTGTATTGACTGCTTTATTTATGTCTAGTTAACAAGCGAGCGACCGAACTTGAAGCTGTGAAACCTGAAGAAATTTTCTTCCCAAACGGCCGGAGATTTCTTCAAATGAAGATTTATCGCGGACCCTGCCGACTTTCTGTTTGCCTTCGACTAGATTTAAGGGCTTTAAAAGGTCGTTTATGATTTAAATCGGGCGGAGGTTTAGGCGAGGGCGGTGAGAATGGAGGGGGTCGAGATAAAATCGAGCGGATCGTAAATTAACCGGCCGTTTAAGGCGCGAATTCGCAACAAAAAAAAAAGTTAATGCAAACGTGCGAAGTGTTTGGTATCGAATTTTTGCAAATAATTAGGAGCTCTTAAAGTTTCAAAGATCATGAAGATGTGGTGGGCTTTTGACAGCAATTAGAAGGATCTGAATGAGAGGTTGGTCGTCGAAGGGCTGCAACTGGCTGAAACGAATGCAAAGGAATGATGAGCAGACGTTTCTGCTAGTCCTTGACTTGAGGAATACTGTTGCGCCAACACAGTACCTCATGAGATGGCGCTATTTATGAGTAAATTAGCACACTTCATGGATAGCATATGAGCATGCCACAACTTCCTCGGCCCCGCGCACGTTCAGCGATATTTGACGAATCCGAATTGTTTTTCTCTCGGTTTACATGAATCCGGTAGAACTCGACGTGGAAATTGGAGCTGCGTAACGCTCAGGAATTTATTAGATGCCGCTTACAAAAGTGACAACTTGCAGTGACACTCACGCTATGACTTTATTTGGACGAATCAAAAATTAAGGGTAAAGCGCCGTCACGCCGTCAAGAAACGACATATTTTTGAGTTGAACATTGTCTAGGGGACTCATCGGACTACCAACGCGATTCTTCTGAGCATGCTGTCGAGCGGACAGGTTTTAAAAGGCCAAAACTGCACTACATTCGATTTGGGTCGAAACGATAATTTATTGGGCTGGTCTCGTCATTTTCCCCGTGGATAAACATTTTGCATTACATATGGATCGAAATCGTTATCGCCGTTTTTAAAAAAATAGCGTTTTGTTCATCACCTGTAGGTAGTTTCAAGTCGATTTCACACATAACGTTGTTTTGGCATCTCGTCATGAATATCCATCGCCTACACTGCATTTCTTCGGAGCGGAGCCATGCTTCTACCCTTCTTTGGAAGCCTGATGCCGGTAATCCTCTGATTCGTTCATCCTTCTGTCGGAGCACAGCCGGAACGAATCCATCCACGGCCTCCCACCTCGACTAGGTCTCTAACATCCTGCCAACGACTGAGGCCAACACTAAGAGCTCCCTAACTGCCTCCAGCAAGCACCTGCAGGGTTCGGCTCAATGGTGACGAATGTGTGCTCCGCAGTACCTTCTGCGGGATCTTCTTCTTTTCCCATTCTGCGTAGGTAACTCCTGAAGTTCCTGTACCCCGTCAAGAACTGGAATTTACCTCACCGTGCGTTCATTCCACCCAGGGATGGGCTTGTAGAAAGAGGGGTTGTCCACCTCTTTCGGGTTTCTGTTTCCCATCCACCTTGCCATGCTTCGAAGGCGCTCCTCTATTTTTAACTTTGTTGTAATATCCTAGCCCTTTTCGACGCTCCGCAGCCATCAGGACGATAGTTGTGACGACAGCCACTGCCATGATGGTGGCTAGAAGACTGTGCACTAGAAGCACACCACCCAGAATTAGTAATTCAGTTAGTAAATTTACTCTTACAGTGTTGTCGAATTTTATCTGTTTGGTCATGTTCCTCTTTCCTCGTTCATTTTTATTTGTATTTATTTATCTGATAAGTTGGAGAGCGGATAACAAAGATGAGAGGCGGTTAAGGATAATGGCACCTAGAGAGAGAGGCTGCAAGGTATCAGCCAAAGCCGAGGGAACAGCGACCTGAGTCGTGGCCACATATGGGCCCATTTCCCCATCACCCAAGTTATAAAAGGGATCCGGCTTTGGCTACTAGAACGGGTACTGGAATGTTCCGGTTCCCTCCACAAATTTGAGGACTCACCTCCATTCTATGTGTCGTATATCGTCCATATCTATAGTTCCAAGTCTTTCTAATCTGATTCTAAACCATATTGGGCATTCACATATGAAATGCTCAACTGTTTCTATGTCCCCACAGGAGCACAATGGCATAATAATAGCACCTAGAGCCCAGAGGGGGTTAAGGATATCAGTACCCACAGCCCACAAGTGGTTAAGGGTAGCGGTACCTACAGCCTAGAGGTGATAAGGGGTAGTGGCATCTAGCACCGAGAAGTGGTTAAGGCTAGCGGTAGGTGCAGGATGGGGATAGCATTACCCAGAGCTCACAGGTGATAAAGGTGCCCCTCCACTCCCTCCTAAGTCGATATCCCCCCCCCCCTTGACACCATTCACTAAGACTCAATTGTTTTCATCCTATTGCCTAGCCCTCATGACCAGAAGCAACATTCAAGAAGCGCCGATTCAGGTTCGACATGCGTTTCTGTGTCTAACTTTAGTCCTATCAGTTATTTTCAATTTATCCTTTGCTTTAGCCGGGATGCTTTGCTTTGGCATAAATACCGTAGGTGACACCAAACTGCTCATTTAGATTTCTTTTTCATCACAGTGTTCATACGTGTTAAATTAAAACCTTCCTCGTCTCATTAAAACGGGTATAGTGGTATCGTTTCTGCTTCTGTGATGTATTTAATAATCAAATCTAAACCAACCCTCAATAGTAGAAGTGACCGTAGGTCACACTCGCATATAAACTCACCCGACAAGTTGGTCTCCGCCTTGAAATATAAAATCAGCACATCTCCGAGGAGTTGGAGCGCCACGGGTGGGCTGAGCACGTCAATGTAGGCGAATGGGATTTGTCACTTCCAGCGTTGGAAATAAAGCTCAGCTTCTCAAGGCCGAAGTCTCGCTCTCTCAGTCAATACATTTATACGAATTAAGTATTAAAGAGAAACGAGCGTCATAAAGCGCCAAGGAGATGGTCGAAGAGTGTCGGGGAATTTGTCACTGAAGTTGAAAGAGGCTTGGGTGTTGGGTTAGGAAGAGAGACAACAAAACAAAAAAAACCGAGGTAAGAACAGGTTGTTCAAGGAGGCACGCGTGGACGGTTAGCAGCCTGCCCTTTCCCGTGTCCCATTGTGTCTTGTTCACATTCCTCTTTCGAGTATGTTCTCCCACCAAAAAGCAACTTCTTCGGATCTATGCCAGAGCTCGGGAGCGGATTGAGCTCCGCGGGGGGAATTCAACGAATCCGGCATTGAACCGAATTGAGTACTCACGTGATAGAACGTGCCTCCGAACGTCACGAACTAATGAGAGGAAAATAAATCACGGGGAGAACATGAGTTATGAATCTTCGGCCGGGGCAGGCCTCGTTTTTTTCAAAATCGCAAAACGGCGGCTGAAGGACGCGGGAGCGGAGCTTTCTTGACCCTAACGTTCAGAGCGAAACCGAGTACAACTATACCAGTTGGAATGTCCTGGAACTTACATGCTTCTACCTGGTGCTCGCTCCGGACACTCGAGATTAACGACACGCTGGTTATCCAACTGGTTGTACATTCAGACGACTGTATCGCACGTTACTTCACTACACCGATCTCAATCTGGTTGTGGACGCGTCAAACAACTTTCCTCAGCCTCGTATGAGCTGAGCAACTAATCCGGAACGTTTTTCTCTTCTCCGAATCTGGTAGAACTACATTACAAAACATAAAACCAGTAGAGCTTCATGAACCATAGTTTATTGGGTTAATAACTTTCATGTCCCAAAACGGGAATGAGTACGGCAGTGTCAATCCTAATGTCTCACAGGTGCATGCCAAGTCTGCTAAGGAACGTCAAGTATTGCTTAAAAGAGCTGCTGGTCCACCCTTGAAGAAGTAGCATCAAATACTAAAAATCGCTTCCTCTCAAGTCCCCGGAACTGAGCCAGGACGTGGTAGGGAGTCCCTCATCTGTGCCACACCAGAGAGTGGCCAGATTGTGTTATTGTTTAAATGCTCCGATACATAGTTGTGTAATTATAAGGAAAACGTTATTGAAAAATATCTAGTGCGACGCGTCACACAACTTTCCTTAGCCCCAGTTTCCATCCCAGTTTCCTTAGCCCAGCCTTTTCATTAACCAGTTTTCGTGACTTTAGCTACTAATCCGATTAATTTGTTCACTCAGTTTTCACATTTTACGTGTCAAATGATGGCGCGTAAAGTACAATTAATTGGGATTCACCATGTTTTTGAGCTATACTTCCCTTCCCATCAACAGGACGGTCAAAAATCGAACATGTGACGCTAAAGGAACTTTAATTTTCAAGCCATTAGGGTTTAATTTCTACTATAATTTGCCGATGGCATCCACCAATCTCTCTGTAGTCCCATATGCAGATTTTTTTGAACACAATTCAAACCGACTCCGCCGTCAATTAGTCCGACTGGAAATAAGTTAATTGCGATGTAAATTGAAACAAAAGAAAAGACAGAGGGAAGACACAAACGACTTCCTTCCCTCAGACGACGAGTCGGACAGACCGTCAGCCTGCAGGTGTCACTAACTGCGGGCAATGGAGAAGGAACAAAAAAAATGGGCCACGAAGGTCATTTTCTTCCCTTTACTTTTTTATTTCTTTAAGGACTTCGTTGGTCGGTAAAGCCCCGTTGAATGGTAAATCGATCACTTTTACAAACGTAACATGAAACGGAAGATATCTAGAGCGACGCATCAACGACTTTTCTCGGCCTTAAAAGTCCTAATTACCCCGAACCTACGTTTTCGGTAACGAAAAATGTTTTACAACCCCCCCTCAAAATTTGATACTTTACGTTTCAAGACATGGGGATTCCAAATCTGCAATGTCCGTCCGCCGTCCACCATCCCCCGTCCGCCGACCGGGCCGTTTTGTGCCTTTAACGTGGTCTAAAAAATCCGTTCTTTCACACAAAAATCCCATTTTGTATCTAGTTGTGCCTGCCATCTCGGCAATCCGATCGATCGAAGCCCGTGGTTGTTATGGACACAAAATGGTTAAAAAAGTTAACGAAACGCAGTATAATCGCAAATAAGCCGTGTTTCGTATCATTATCAAGGTATTTTGACATCCAGGGTCGAATGGAACGCGTTTCAGACGTGTACAACTGCGTATAGGGAAATTACAGTAATTATTAGAGTCAACTAATTGCAAGAACTCGCGGGAAATACAGCGGAAGTCAACGTTTCGTCGTTAGTATTCCCTCCCTCCCTCCCCTCTCATTAAAACCAATCGTCCGCTCGTAACGCCTGCTCAACTCGCAACGTCGTGTCAATTGCCGAGGGTTGGCTGGAAGTCCCCGTCCCAATTTCGCCGACTCTTTTTGCCCAATGGGGCGGAGGAAGGTTAGGGCCACTTCCTCCGCACACCCCTACATCGGATCATAAATGCCTACAGACGTTTACGGGCGCCTGGCGCCAGGGGAATATTTAGTTTCCGTAGTTCCACTGTAGTCAGGCCATGTTTCTTGTATTTACTAATATTTTTCGATGCTGAATCAAATGGAATGGTTCTCGGAGCAGTAATACTAGGTCAAGCTGTTAATGAGAATAATAAACCATTGTGTAATAATTTGCAGGGTTTTTACTTAGTATGAAGTTGGTGGGGCTTAACTTATCGTATATAGAAACTGAAAGTGTTCAACGTTTCCGAATTTAATGGGTTACTCCTACTTGTGTCACGGTAGTGATCAACGTATAGGTAATTTATGAGTGGATCGGTTTTTATGGAAACGCTGAACCCAAGAAGCCCCGCTTTTTTAGTCCTGAAATTTCAATATATATAGCTCTCTGGCTGTCCCGGAACTGGAATGAGTACGGCAGTGTCAATCCTAATGTCTCACAGGTGCATGCATATAGCCTCCTTAAGAATGCAAGGTATTGCAAGAGCCACTGGTCCACCCCTGAAGTAGCATCAAATACCAAAAATCGCTTCCTCTCAAGTCTCTGGCATTGAGCCAGGACGTGGTAGGGAGTTTCCTCATCCGTGCCACACCACCTACACCGGGTGTTGACTACGCCCATAACGTACATCTGTTTGCTCATTTACCAGTGATGATCCCCACAATTTGACTTAAGTCCATCCTCTGCGTCCTCAGAAGGCTACGTCTTATCTCGTGTGTTCGTCCTGAAATAAAGCGTTTAGAGCGCGTCACTCCCGCAACGTTGCACTGTCCGATGCATTCTCCTGGCATATTCTCCCACACTCTTCTTAATTAACGAAAGAGATGTCCCACAGCGGGCAGTCGGCCAATTATAGGAATAACTCCGTGAAAATTCAAAGAGACGGCCACCGTTTGAATTTCCAGATTGCCGCGTGATGTCGCAATTTATTGGACTACCAATATGCTTTGAGCATAATGCTTGTGTCGTAAGGAAAAACTTCCCGCGAAACCCCTTTTTCTAGAAATGTTTGGCAGTTTATTGTGCTCCGCTCGCCATTGCCCCACGGAAGTTGTGTACTATAGAATGGTTGTTTAGTGCTGTTTACAGAAGAAATTAAAAGAAAACTGTCTTGACCGTTTTTGAGAAAAAAAAAGTATTTGGTGCGTTGAACACGATGAAAACCAGTTTTCGCTCGAATCCTCCTTTTGGAGTCTTATGTGAGCCTGTAGGGTGAATGTCGAATTAGTTGTGAACTCTTAATGGTTCTAGGTTGACATCTGTGCAACTCAATTTTTATTTATTTCGTAATTCTTACTATTTTACATAACACGATTGCCCATCTGAAGCCGAATCGTTCTTATTCCCTCGATTGAAAGTGTTTGTGTGTCCTTTGTCACCATCTTGGGCGTTTCTCAAGGTTCTCGTTTGGCCCCTTTCCTTTCAGTCTTGTCATAAACAGCGTGCGATGGTGTTTTTAAAGTGTTGTAAATATATACAGCCATATGCCTGACATGCTGAACAGTGCTGCACATTGAATTTTCACGTTGCTCTAAATTCCCCTACATACCTCATCCTCAACAATTTACTACATTTGTTCGATCGTATCAAAATATCCTTCTCAACTGTTTCACAGAAATTCCTTAAGGGCTCGCCTTCATCTGAAAGCGCACCAGAGGGGGGGGGGTTCTTTTGCAGTGCGAAACCTGATCTGTAGTTGCCTCAAAACAACATGGCAGTCTATAAACTATAACCTTTATTTACTGGAGGCGCGGTGAGGAATTATACGACCATTGACCTTTCACAGATACATCTGTGTAGCAACCATACTAAAGAACATATTCACACATAGGCTCTTCTGAAGCCCTCGGGCCAAATCCCTCGTACTTCTGGATTGAAACAACTTCAGTTTTGGTTTATTATTCCTTCTGAAACCCACCTCCGCAGTGACAAGGCATGGGGATTTCAAATCTGCCATGTCCGTCCGTCGTCCAGACCATGTTTTGCCTTCAAAGAGGTTTATAAAATCCGTTCTTCTGGAACGAAAATTCTCTGCTCGACAATCCGATCGGAGGAAACCCATAGTTCTTAAAAAAGTATTCAAAAATTGGTCAAAAAGAAAATTTGGGCAATCTTGTTGCAATTATGTCGTGTTTAGTATCGTTTCACAGGCATTTTTCGATGCTGAGTCGAAAAGAATGGGTCTCAGAGGAGTACGACTGCGTCTAGATGGAATTCAGTGAAATCACAGTAAATATAGTGAGGACTTGAAGGTATATACAAAATAGTGAAGGTTAACGTTTCACCCAGGCACGTGCTTAATTCCCTTTCTCCCTACCCGTCTCACTTCATTAACCCGCCAGTTCCAACGTGCCTAGAGTCTAGAGACAGTCAATTTTCGTTGTACTCGGGTCGTGTTTCGTATCGTTTACTAGTATTTTTCGATGCTGAATCGAATGGGGCGGGTCTCAGAGGTGTGGTGTGGAGTCAAGATGGATAACCAGGAACCTATCGGAAATGTTGATTGTGACGTCAGGTCCAGTATGGTATTGGGCAATGTCCCAATCATGCGTTGCGTTTCTAGTACGTCCAATACTCCAGCACATCCAAACGGTGGTTGAAAACTCTACCTACCACCGTTTTGACGACAATGTTATGCTCTCACCTCTCAGTTATGCGTACCAATAAAAAACCAAAACGATAAATACGTCAGAAATTCTTACCTGTCCGTTTTTATCCATTTCGTTGTTCGTCAGTTTAACTTTTTCGAATGAAACGACTTGTTTTCTTAACTGCTCGCCGGTGAAGGGAGAATCCGGATGAAGGTAGAGGCGACTGGGGGCAGGAGGGTCGGCTTTTCCGGCTACCAACCAGGAACTACGGTGGTACGCGTACCTGTACCTGAATGATTAAAATAAACTACTATTACAACTCGAATAGGCCAAGACTGTTCACTAACTCAATAAGTATTTTTGGTACATATCTGTGTAAAGTATATGGTGCGACGCATCACACGACGTGCGCTCAGGCTTTTTTACGACTCTGGCTAATCCAATGTGTTTTCCATTCAGTTCATATGAACTAGGTACTTAGTTCAGGGTTCTATGTAGGGAGAGATTCCGGAATTTACGGGATCGCTAATAATCAGCTTATGACCGCAATCACGCTCTCGTGTTAGCTTATTGGATAATGCAATTTTCATATGCGCCGGATTTACAAGGAAACTGGTCTAAAATAGATAGCCGCTGATATTTTTGATCACGTTCATAGCTATAGTTAGTTTTAAACTGATTTTCATCATTCTCCCATTTCCCGGTGGCTAAATGTGAAATCCCCTTCAACATCTAAACAGCTGAAAAAGTTTCAAAATTTTTTGTCAATTTCGCCTGATTACGTAACTTTAAAAAAGCAAACAATTTTGCAGTGTTTTTTTTTTAAATGTAGTTGCAAGAGAGCAATGTTTGGCGATTTCATGTTTGCTAAATCTGCGTTACGCAGGATCTCGTGTACTTCAGGAATATTGAGGTTTGAACTTTGAAAATTGCCGATGGCCGGATTTTGTAGCTTCCGAGCCCGTTTTATCCGCGTGCTCGTTACGAAGCATGTAGTTCCGCACAAGAGAATCCGTATCATGGATCTGTAAGGCACTGCGTGAAAGAGCTAATTGGGGACGAAGATAGCTGTTATTTTCCGATAAGTTGGAAGTTACCTAATATCTACTCTTCGACTGGTATCGCTATATTGTTCAGGGCTGCGGCAGTACTTCGTCCCGTGCCAACCCTTGTTGGAGTTCATTGCGACTCTTCTTTCACGACACCACTTTTCAACTTATTTTAGAAGCATGATGTCTAAGTTCGTCGAGGGTATTTTGCCAGTACGCAATTTCGCTACCAGGTTCAGAGACGGAAAACCTGAGATCCCCCACTTGACTCCTTCTGGACCTGGCAGTGGACCAGGTGGCACTGTGGCTCAGTATTCGGGGGTCTTACAAACATAGATACCTGTGCTTCGAGGCCAGGAGACCCCAGACGACTAGCTACTGCTCGTTCTGGGTTGGGGGGTGAACCAGTGGCAAGCAGACGCTGCCCCCTCTTCCACGCAGTTGTGCCCTCTATTAGAATCGCTTGTGGCACAGGTGGTGGCACCCTGTGTTTCCAGTCATCCAGTTGCTTTCGAAGGGTTTAACGCCAAACTATGTTTTTTTCAAGTCACGCAGGTTTGAGGAATGCCTATATGACTCATGAGCCATTGAAACTGCCAGGCACGTTATATTTGACTGCCCGTTGTACAGTGATGTGCGCACAAGATCGCATTTACCCGCAAACGCAATGGCAGACCAGTTGCTGGCTTCCAAGGCGGCCATCCAGCGATTCACTGTGTTCGCCCAAGCATAGGTTTGGATGCCTGAATGTCTGGAGCGAGCGGCTAGAGCCGGATGTGAGTGGTGGTTGGCCAAGGTGACGCGACGGTCTATACTTAGATCGCAGCGAGTCTAGCAAACCACCAACGGATGTACTTGCAGCTTAAAAGCCAGACTTGCGATGCAATGAGCCGATACGCCACTACTCGGCCTGGCCCGTGACCCCCGTTGTTGTTGAAAAAATGAAGGAATACGAACCTTTTGTTGTCGACGGGAACGATATCCATGAGAACTGCGTATCGCTGATCGGGTCGGACTCCACTGAACGACACCCTCACCGTTGGAAACATCCTCCTGAAACACGAAATTTAGTTCTAAAATTATGTCCGCAGGAGAGAAGGTATTACCTGTACAAAGTTACAAGCCGAAAAGAGTGGTATATGTAAAGTTCGTTGTGGTGTACAGAACATTATAGAACCGTAGAATAGTTCAGGTTTCTTCCACAGATACCTCCTATCCTTAGACGCAAAACCCACTTTACTAACACTGTTCCCTACTCTCCAAGGGCTTCTTACGTCAGCGATAACTAGCCTTAAAACACCGCAACGCCATTTTAATTTTGTCATAATTAAAAGTAGTTATTCAAGTCTGGCGGGACCTGCAACTTATCGCCGATGTGAGGGCGAAAAGGAGCTCGTTAAAAAGAGAACAAATGATTCTCGTCAGACCATTTCGAGCTAACAATAATTTGTGGGAAGCCCTCTCTGACGAACCTGCCTCAGCAGTCAGTCTCTTAATGTGCCGTGACGAGCGAAAGAAGCAAAAGCCACGAAACGCGGCGGAGGGGAGTTATGAAGCGAAGAGAATGCGGTGAATTGTATAGCACGTTGGGGTGGAAAGGAGCAAAAATGAGCTTCCCTCCCTCCTACCCCCCCCCCCCTCCTCCTTTTTGCGTTCTGGTTCCCTCTCAGACTACTATTTAGCATTTATCAAACGTGTCATTTCTTAATTAGCCGAACACAGGCGAGGAAATGGCCGGAGAAAATATCTGCTCCCGAGATCTGACAAAAGCCAACTAAGGGCTGTTTCTGAATACGATTAGTAGGTTTTTACGTGTTCTGGCGTTTTATTGGCAGCGATAGTTTTTACCTGTCGCGACCTTCGGACCTCTTTTGCGTGCCAACGACGATTTTTTGAGCGGAGACTCAAAATATCGCGAGCTTATTAACTAAAAAGTAGTCAACATTTTGTTGTACGAAGAAGGCCCAACGCACTGCCCACTAATGCATTGGCCTTTCTAACGCGAACAGTAACTAAACTCCCTGAGGCGTGCGGAAACGTCGAGGCACATTAACCCTTTGTTTGATAGGTTTCTTCCTCTCATGACTGTTGGCTTTTTAATGACGTTAGCTAAGCAGCCCTCCTGCAGCCAAACTACTGAGAACGGAAATGCAATGCTTTTTTAACGCATTTTGTTAATAAGTGTAGTTAATGCGTCTCTGACAAGTCATAACTGCCTATTATTATCTAAAACCGTTCCCTTAACAATCCCTCAAAATAATATAAAACCCAACGTAAACCAAAAACTTGCACCTCGTGACGTTTTTAACAAAACTAACTTTGATCAATCTACTGCAGTGCACATATTTCGTTCCTTGCACCTACTTCCCAGTCCCTACAATAAACAGTAGTAAGACAAATGCCACACATGTTGCTAGTTGGGTTTCATCACAAGGCATTTTCCCATAAACTACCAAAAATCTTTTAAAATCTCACACACATACAAACATTTTTTATTGTCACAATTTTTTCTATTTTAACGATATTTTTTTTATTTTATACGTTTATTTTCCTTGAGTTTTAGATTTTGACTAGTCCTTTTGAATTTTTTTGAATTTTATTCTCAAACGTTGAAATTTAAAAAAATTAACAACATGAGGTACTCATCAATCAATACCTAAATCGCTAAATGTTCTGAATATACTTTTTTTGAATTATCACTCAAACACGATGAAATCAATGATTAAAAAAAATTTAAGAAGGAGTAAACCCCTACATCGTACTAAAACTATTCGTGAAGTACTGAACGTGATCTCATTGTGCTACAAATACTAAAAAGTACTAAAATGTGTAATCGAACTAAAGATGTTCCACTGTAGAAAATATCTGGTGCGTAGCAACACACTACTTTCCGCCACCCCTTTAAGCTCGAACACCAGCTACATAGGCGAGCGCTATATCTTCGTTCAACGCATTTTTACAGGAACATTTATGCAGTACTAAATGTAGGGACTAGTTAGCTGAGAGTACTCCGAAAGTTTGATCGAAATCGTTAGAGCCGTTTTTGAGAAAATTGGAATACCGATAAATTAATATTCGACAAATCTCCTTTTCTGAGTTAACTTGGCTTATATCTCTGTTCAACATATATATACAGAAATAATTATAAATAACGAAATGTTGGTATGGGTGACTAGAAGATACTTCATTAGGATTTATCACATCTGGTGAAAAAGTTACCCTGGAATTTACGGAAATGTTAGAAAAAACGTTATTTTTTACACATTTTGATTTTTATCTCTGTTCAATGGACTGTCAGAGAAACATTTATTGAGAACAATATGTAGGTATTAACTATTCGGAAACATCTCTAAAGTTTGGTGATAATCGTTGAAGCCGTTTTGCCAAAAAGCGTAAAAAACCTATTTTTGCTTCATGGGCCTATATCTCTGTTCACCGTATTTTCATGGAGATATGTATAGAGAAGAAAAGTTAGGCATTGATTAGGAGAAGACAATTTGAAAGTTTGATCAAAATCGTTAGAGCCGTTTTTGAGAAAAATGCGAAAAACCCTAAATTTTGGTACATTTTCGTCCCCCACCCCCCCCCTTCCCATCGGCCGAAATCGTCCATAACCTTATTTTGGTGTCTACAAAAAATAACGAACAAAACAAAAAAAGAACCATCTCAATCGGATCAGGCGTTCTCCCGCAAATCGAACTACAGACACACACACATACACACGGACCTCTCTCCGAAATTAGGTTTTTTATACTCAGTAGGGTCTGAAACGTAAAGATCTGAAGAAAACCCAAATTTTTTTTTTGGGCCGATTACTATACTTTCCTTCCCTTCGGGTAGCGGAAAGTAAAAAACGCTAAAAATGTACAAATAAAAAGTATGATGATCACGTCAATAAGAATAAAAATAAAATGTTCAACTCAGATCAAATCAGATTAAAAACTCAATAAAAATGGAAATTAACATCAAATTAAAATGTACTAAATTCCAAATTGTACTTAAAATATTCTGATAGTACGTGTGCTAATTGTACTCGAAATGTCAATCATTCCAAAAAATAAAAACAAAATCAGTAAATCCACTAAAAGGCTCCACTTTGAAAAAATCGCTAAAAATTTACGGACAAGTATCGCTGTCAATAGTTCACGTTGATAAAAATAAAATATTGAATTCAAGTTAAATGTGCTGAATTACTAAATGTACCAAACACTTCGCGATTGTACTCTTGATTTTCTATAATCTCGAATTTTACATTGGTTCTTTATTTTTTTACAAAGAATTATTTATTTATTTTTGTGAAATATTATTTTTTTTATTCTAGTTGAATTCACTAAATGCTTTTAGTTTAGCTTAGTTAGTAAAACGTTTTTATCGTTTTAACTGTTTTAAATTTTATTATCTTGATAGATTTTAATAATTTTTTTAATCGTCTTTCATTTTTATTGATTTTCTGATTTGGTTCAAAATTTTTTAAAATTAAACTGACCGTTAGAGATACATTTCAATCGATTGTAAGAGTGTTATCTAAAAAATACAACATAAACAAAGGAATGAAAAAGTTTAAAAATTGTTCAAGCCCAACAAACCAAGGAAAATGTTTGTGTAAAGAAAGTGTTTTTTAAATGTAATAAGTCACTAAATTTTTATGAAACTCTGATTTTACTCAGATAAGTTTTTGATTTTCGATTTTTTTGTTATTTCGTGTTTTAATTATTTTAAAATTAGCTCACGAGGGGTGTTGTAGCTGACGAATAAGCGAATTTCTAAATGTGGTAGATTACCTTTTAAAATATCTGGTGCGTAGCAACGCACGACTTTCCGCCACCCCTTTAAGTTCAAACATCACCTACATAGGCGGGCGCTATATTTTCGTTCAACGCATTTCTACAGAAACGTTTATTGTGAACAAAATGTAGGGACTAGTTAGCTGAGAGTACTCCGTAAGTTTTTATCGAAATCGTTAGAGCCGTTTTTGAGAAAATTGGAATACCGATAAATTAATATGCGACAAATCTCCTTTTCTGAGTTAACTTGGCTTATATCTCCGTTCAACATATATGTACAGAAATAATTATAGAGAACGAAATGTGGGTATGGGTGACTAAAAGACACTCCATTAGAATTTATCACATCTGGTGAAAAAGTTACCCTGGAATTTACGGAAATATTAGAAAAACCGTTATTTTTGACACATTTTGATTTTTATCTCTGTTCAATGGACGGTCACAGGAACATTTATTGAGAGGAATATGTAGGTATTAACTATTTGAAAACATCCTGTGAGTTTGGTGAAAATCACTCGAGCCGTTTTGCCAAAAAGCGTAAAAAACCTATTTTTGCTTCATGGGCCTATATCTCCGTTCACCGTATTTTCATGGAAATATGTATGGAGAAGAAAAGTTAGGTATTGATTGGGAGAAGATAATTTGAAAGTTTAATCAAAATCGTTAGCGCCGTTTTCGAGAAAAATGCGAAATACCTTTGTTTTTGGTACATTTTTGTCCCCCCCCCCCTTCGCATCGGCCGAAATCGTCCATAACCTTATTTTGGTGTCTACAAAAAATAACGAACAAAACAAAAAAAAGAACCAGCTCAATCGGATCAGCCGTTCTCCCGCAAATCGAACTACAGACACACACACACACGAACCACGCGCCGAAATTAGGTTTTTTAGACTCAGTAGGGTCTGAAACGTAAAGATCTGAAGAAAACCCAAATTTTTTTTTGGGCCGATTACTATACTTTCCTTCCCTTCGGGTAGCGGAAAGTAAAAATGACTGATACGCTCTAAATGCATCCAATCAGATTGTTTTCTGAACTAAGGCGCCTCTAATCGTTGTATATGTAAGGAAAGTTGTGTGATGCATGTTGATATTACGAGCGTAACTGGAACCTGCAGTAACAACGGAATGAAACGTGATCTATCGTGGAACGTCTATTGGAATCCCTCATGAAACGTGAATGTAAAAGTTGAAGACAGAAGATGAAGCAGCCAGCGACTTTCGCTCACACACCACGAATGGTCGTTCCAGATTTGCATATTGTACAGGCTTTTGGACTGATTCACCCTCATGAAAACATCGAGGGAGGAGGGACTTATTATTGAGTTGACCCAGGAACCTTTATATTATTGATGGCTATACCTCTAACATGAAGTTTGATAAAATGGGTTGTGGCAGCAACGTTGAATACTTGAATTTTTAAGTGTGTTGTTCTTATGACGAACAAAAGTTAATGTTCCCTCTTGACGGTGCATGGTTGTTCTGACAATACAAAAATGTGCCCGCAATCAGGGTCTTCCCAATCTCCAAATAGAAAGATATTAAGGGGCAGCGGATTTGATAGTGACGTCACTTGTTGCCGCCCCCGAGGATCGATGCACGGCTCGCCAGCCACAGGATAACCGCCCGGCAAATAATGGACAACGCCAACGATCCCCGCGAGTAATTTTCCAATTGTGCCCCGAATTTACGAATAGTTTCCGTCGCCGAAGGGTTTCAAGTCGGTTCCCATGATCGGTCTTCCTCCCCCTCGCCATTCAATTTTAATGCGCTTGATACTCGACCACTGAGTGGTGTGGTAACAAATGGGATTAACCCCCCCTCCCTCCCTCTTGCCTTTTCTATCTCTCTCGCTTCCTGCTCAATCGGTGGCAGTTTCCCCTCTTCGGGCTTCTGGGCCAGGTTTATTACTCCCACAGCGATCGTAACGCCTCTCTCTCCCCTTCATCGATAGCTTTTCCCGACTTATCGTTAACAATCGCTAGTCCGGTAGTAATTGATAAAGAATTTCGCCGCTATTTCTCTCACCCTTGAACAATCCAAAACGACCCCCTAGCAACTGAATCTCTGGAAATGGCTTTAGTGGCGCGATTGATTGAAAATAAAAGCGGTTTCAATCAGCAGAAATCTTGACTTTATTCAATATCCGACGCCGTTTCCGAAAAACACTGAAAATTGGGTGTGAAGTACATGCACCTGTTAAACGTTACATCCCATGTGTGAGTGTTGGGCGCATGGGTGGGGGAGCTTGAGTTGAAGTAAAAGAAATAAATGAATGAAAGAGGTGGGCGTGCGTGAGGACAGTATTAATACTTTGGTCAAGATATTTAAGCGCGAACAAGGGGTCCTCTGAATAGGTGAACTGGTTTCAGGGAGAGCTGCGAGGCGAGTGCTTAAAGTGAGAATTGAAAGACTAGCGCGTGTTTTTAGATTGGGTTTGGGAAGAGCTGCGTTTTGGAGAGCAGGTGAACCGAATGTTGAGATGTTGGCATTTTGAAAAGTCCAACAAGAGACAATTCGCCGTCGGCTTCAGACATTGAACTAAACGTCAGGAGGAGAAGCCGGCAGAACAGGCAGTTCGAACTTCTCCGCGGCTAACATCACGGAGGCTCCAAGTAAGAAATAAACTGAATGCACCTGGGAAAGACCCGAGCTCAAGATTTCAATTAACTCAGCTGAACGGTGAGGATTCAAAGAGAACTTACAACGTTTTCCTTGCAGTGGAAGATTGAAAGAATGGGGCAGAATGGACGAGTTGGACTTGCAACTCACCAAAATAGCAACCCTTTTGATGTTTCGGAATTTACAGGGCCACTGCTGCTCACGCTACGACCTTTATTTAGTAATCAACGTGTCGGTAATTGATATGACCGTCAACATAATTTGTTTGGCCAAGGTTCGAGTTGACAGTTCTGGAATTACAGGGGAAAGACTGCACAAAAGAAAAATTGTGAAACGATGGACGGCATTTTGGATTGGCGAGTTTCAGGGGTTGCACACGATTATTTTATCGGCATCAATAAGCTGCCATCGTTTAGGCGGCTTGTTGAACTGTCACTCTATATGAGAACGCCAGCGTCACACAACCGAGATTCATCGCTGCTAAAACTGCTACCCTTAGTTTGGCGTTTCATGAGTGCCAATCTATCAACTTCGAACCGATTGCTTTCACAGACACACAGATAGAGCGATGGAATTGAGATTTTGACCGTGTTTTCCCACGCACCAGGAGCATACATGTAGTTTGATTCAAGTCTTACGATATCGTTCTGAACGGCCGAATTGATTGGCTGGGTTTCGTGAACGAGTCCCTAAGTCGTTCGACGATGGAACGCGAGTCAACCTCATCCGTGGGTATTTATGACGCGTTTAGTTTGGGACAGAGTGCCCCGGAATGATTTTTATACGCCATTTAGCATACCACTTGAAGGTGGCTTTGTAATGTTGGTGCTGCTATTTCGATGTTAGGATCGCAGACGGGATACACAAGGTCAAGTGCTTACAATAACGTGAATCCGGTATCAAGGAGTGACATGGCAGTAAATGCTGTATACTCTCATGAGGGACCAACCCGACAAGTAGCCATCGACTTGGGAGTATAGACTGTTGGATGTACAAGGCTTGAGCTTGTGGGAGTGATGTTTATGCCAGTTTTGGTCGAAGGACTGCTCCACGTCAAAGCACGCTTCCTTCCTGTAATAGGCGTGTTCACGCGGTAAAATCGCAGCAGTGGTCATGAGTGAGACGTCCTGCAGCCAAACTATGATGCTGTATATCTGGGCAACTGCTTTGAGGGAAAGAGCAATGAGCTGATCGGTTGGTACTTAGTGAATTCACCCCGAGGCCTGTTTCTAAGCGGAAGCGCTTGAATTAGAAGTACTGAAGTTCAATCTTGAACTTGTCACGCGTCGACCGCTTCCGTCCAATTAAAAAAAAAACGGAAACTGGCAAACGAATGACTTGGTAACAACCTGACAACGAAAATTTCGTAAATATGACGAATATGAGTTCACCGCTGATTTATCGGCGGCGGAGGACCAGTTCGCGTTTCGATAAAACCTAATTGATGGGCCTCGGGGCCAAAAACAAAGTACATACAGTGGCCTAATGAGTGGAAGGCGCCCCGCTGAGCAACCGCCGGCGCAGCTGCGGCGTAAAGACTTTCAAGCAGGTGAGTTCCAAGCAGAGATCCCTTATCTTCCCCGCATTAATAATCATTATTTGACTTGAGCTCTAATAACAACTTATGAAAAATAGTTTTCACTCGTCCCTAACAACGTACTTTCTGCTTCACCCGTTAATCCATTAGCAGCCCGTGGGCCCATCGACGCTCTTCACATCAACTCCGCGGCAGGTATTCTGTGGGACGTTGCACCTCGCAGTCGACGAGAGCCTTTTGCTGCCTCCAGATGATGTTTGACGTCAGAACTGCGTCGTCGCGATGAACCAATTCAAATCCAGACATTTAACATGTTCTCCTTAGACCAACGAATAACGATCTAACTCAATAGGCTGATTTTTACTTTTCGCCGAAGCTTGAACCGTGTTAAAGAATGTTATCTTTTCTTCAGCTCTTTACCTATTAAGGCCAACTGGAATGAAAACCCCCTTATTTTGGTTCTTAGTTATTTAGGATTGCCGGAGAACGGTAAGACCGATGAAGCTGGTTCTTTTTTGTGTAATTCGCACAATTATCATAGTTTGGAATTTGGATGGGGGAGCACATTGTATCAAAAACGAGGGTACATGGCACTTTTCTCAAAAACGACTCTACTAATTTTGGATGAACTTTTGTAATGAAATTGTTCCTAGATATGTAGTAAATAATAGGTCCCTTCCTTGAATACAATGCGTATTTCCACAGAAAAAGGTTCGCTTGGTTCGGTAGCCTCTACAAGATTGATTCTGGAATGACTGACTGTATCACACCATGTTCGCGCCACCTCCACCACAACTTCATCTGCTGTCTTCAACTTTTGCGTTGATGTCAGGTAGAAGTTCTGGTAGATGTTCCAAAACCCGGCGTGCTTGTGCATTTATCGCAGAGCACCTCTAAGACCCATCAAAGTCGATTCAGCGTCGAAAAATACTAGTGAACGATACTAAACATGACTGGGCTACAATGGAATAACGAAAATTGACATTTTCTGGGCGACGCTGGCATTGGCACGACGTGACGAGTCAAACTGATGGATGTTTGGAGCGTAATGGAATGGATTCCTGGGTCAGTACACAAGAATAAGCCATTTCTTCCAATGATGGGTGCATTACCGCAGAAAAGTCCTCTTGGCTCGATGGCATCTAGGTTGAATGAATTGACCGACTGCCTGGCCAAAACTGGAAGCCATCTCACCTCGCCCTCTTCTGGTTTATCTTCTGTCTTCACTGTCTTCAGGTAGAAGTTTCCATTCCATTATCACCTAAGGTTCCAATTGTGCAGGTGATTGCGACCTTAACGTAACCCTTGCAGAAAAATTGCAAGGGAGATCCTTTTAGTCCTTTAAAGAATTTGGGCTTGGGAACTCGTCTGGCCGCTGCGCAGGTATGCAAGAAGATAGCACTGGTGGTCACGTGACACGCAGCGATTGGGTCCTGGTAGTCTAGGATTTCAACATTTGCTCTGGCATCAATAGTCTCGCGTCAGTGAAGAGGGTAGGGGATGGAGTGATGGATATGAGATAGCCAGGAGAGAAGGAGGTTAATCTATGACTTTTGACCAATTTTCACCTCCTAATTCACACTCTCATGACGGTAGCAATGTAAGACCGTGTCCGTGTGTGTGTGGATGTGTGTTATCCCCATAAGTGACTTATGAAAGGGTGTTAATGAAATAGTTAGGGACCACCTAAGGAAATTAATGCGATCTTTCTGCGAGGTCTGTGTGTGCAGTGAAGAGAACTTCAGGTTGCTGACACAGCCTGAAAGGTCACATTGAAGGGCACCATGTTGACGGAAACTATTAGAGGGGTCCATTTAGTTGGCCCTCCTCCTCTCATAAACGAGCAGGCTCAACTTCAAGGACGCAAAATATTTAATGGTATTTGCTCGACAGCGCCCCAGTCCGGGAGCAGTTCAAGGTCAAGGTTGTCCTAGGAACCCGGAATTGTCTCTACTGTACGCTAATAGATTCGTTCAACAGAAAGTACTACTTATTGTATGATGCAGTTCATAGGGATTACGACCAGTCATGAGTAAATGTCAAAAAACCGAACTTTTAATGTGGACAGAATCTTATTCTCTAATGAATTTTGGTTACGATTTCCCGTTCATCGTTTTTGGCCCATCACTTCTCTCTTCTTGGTTTGCTTGACGGATGGGAACTCGGGCAGTGTCCTGATGCACCCTACTATTCTGCGTGGGTAGAGTGGGCTTCAGAGAGCATCCATTACGGGCACTTTCATGCCGTTCATGGGGCGTCACTGCCTACAGCAATGATGTGTACAACAGACCGGGACCATGCTCGTGGTCACCATTTTGAGTCGCTGAATGATGTGGTGCAGGTGCTTCCACATACTCATAGTGGCCCTGTCAAGCGTCATGATGAAGTCTGTAAGCAGGTTGCTGGTGCGTTGTCATCTGCCTGACAGAGCAGGTTGTCTCTGGAGAAAGGACTGTGGTCTAACTTCGTCGTCATTGGTCCCGACCGGTCTGCAGTGATCCTGGATTTTCAGCAGTATCTGGCATCCTGGATCTTGCGCTAACCTGGCAGATCAAGAGACGGAAAAATAGGAGGATTTTCGAATGGCATTGTCGGAAGCTCGTGTAGGGGAGGCAAGTAACATCAGGATTGACATTTTGTCCTGGCGCCGAACCATTGCATTCCAGGAGGTATATTTCTTCTGCGTATTGCATTTGGTTTAAGGAAAATTGAATGCAAAAAATCCATTAGGAATATGAAGCATCTTTTCCCATTCGAAATCGTAATTAAAAATAGATTGCGCCCCGATCTACCCGTCTCTGACTCCGAAATACGAAAGTACCGTGTCACGGTTTTCATTAGAAGGGCAGAAGCCGGAGGATAATCTGATACGTGTTATGATGTGACGGGCCCGTCGAGAGCCTGTCCGGAGGTTGACAGCGTGTCACGAATTCTCATGGAAGGCTATCGAAAGAAGAAAAAAAAGTTCCCGACAAGGGAAGTTAACACCCAACGCGCCCGCTAGAAACAAAATAAATACGAAGATTGAAAAGTCATCGTCTCGCCTAATCGCAGGAATAAGTCGCTCAACTTGTAGTACGACCGTTCAGTTTTATTCATGAGCCGCCTCGGTTTTCCTTCGTCGGTAATTTATCTGTTTTTTAAAAAAAATGAATATTTATAGAGCGGCAAAATGATTTTGCTGACAGTCATTAAAATACGGTAACTCCGGTAAACTCCACGTTTTTAATTGTACGAACACTCTCTCGTAAGAGCTGAACTTTCCAGTTCGGTCTTCGATTACGGAAAAAGGTCGCTGCCCAGTGTTTTGACGTCTTTTGTCGGCATCACTCACGGCGTCAGCTGGACCTTGGTACTCTCTGTAATTATAGATAGAACAAAACGCAATTCTATGGTTGAGAGACTCAGCAAATTAGGATGGAAATACCTCGACTACTCAAAATTGTTCTCATCCCATCAATGATTCGCGTCACATTGTACCGGCTGACTCCCATTGTTGGCACCCCAGGCGTCGTAGTCTAGTTGTCAAAGGCGAAGTTCCACATTCCAAGGGCGCTCGGGGTATAGGATAGATGACGTAGGTTTTTGGTTGGTCAGCGGCTCCCCAACATTTCCAAACCCCTTCGTAGCAAACGGTGTCAGAGGTGGGACCATTGTCACCATCTACCAGCGCGAAGTGCGTTGGTTTCTCCTTTGGTTTTGCAAGAACATGCAGAGTCCAAGCAGAAATACAGTATGCACACTCTTACATGACATTGGTACACATACCCTATTACTTGTGCATACGTGGCACCAGGATTAACTTAACTACGCGTCGTACGGTACACCAATCGCCGACAATACAGACAATGGGCTACATTGCTGTAATAATTAAGATACGTCGTGGACGTACTAGTTGATTGAATGGTGTGGAGAAGTCTTCCGGGACCACATGATTCCTGGTGGTGGTCGTGCGTCGCGAATGTGGACATGATGCGACGTAAAAGGGTAACGGGAGTACACACTTGGGTTTACGTCGACTGTCCCAACCTAAACATTTAGGATCCCAATGTCTGCAAATTCCTCAAAATAGGTAGAGCTTCCCAACGACCGTTCGACCTCGAGCGTGTGAACACGAAATCCTCTACTTTGTAAACCACGACGATAGTTCGACATCTTGTTACGTCGAAGAACGAAAAAGGAGGAATTGAAATACTCAACGATGCTCGATTGAGTTGTACAGTGGAAGACGAGGAGACGTACGAGTTCACCTCGGAGCGGTAACAGAATGTAGATAATGACCGGTACCTTCTCACGGGAAAAGCCTAATGACTTCACAAGAGAACTGGAAACACGCGTTGAATTTTTTTTTCTTTTTTTTTTCTCCACCTTAAAAGTTGGGTGATCTTTCCCGAAGGAGCATTTGAGTTGTCGTAATTCACGTTGTCGGTAGACGAGACCGGAATTCTAATGTTTAATAGTCGGACTGACACCGGGGGAAGTTCCACTCGACGACGAATTCCAGAATAGGCGCCATCAAACACGATTTAACGCCAAGTCGAGTAATTACGCGTTTTAACAGTTCGGATTTACGTCAGGGCTTTTGTCATTTTACGTCGAAAATGACGCAGCGCGTTGATTTAAAATAAAAACTGTTCAAATTATTCTCTTGCGCAGCTTGACGTACTCTCACACCTCCCAGACCCACCCCATTCGATTCAGCATCGAAAAATACCAGTAAACGATGCGAAACATGACCTGACTATAACAAAATGACATATTCCAATCGGCACGACGTGACGAGTCGTTGGAGTGATGAAGTGAAATGGTAGTGCACGTAATTAAACGGTTACTTCTAGTTATTTCAATTGGTAAACTAGGGCTCGCTATAATTACTGTGATTTCGCTGTTTTTGGTCTAGACGCAGTCGTACACTTCTGAGAATCGTTCCATTCGACCCAGAATTGAGAAAGACCTGGAAAATGATACCAAACGCGACGTCATTGCGATAAAACTGTCAAATCGCGTTTTTGTCAATTTTTAAAAACAATTTCTAGCCCATAACAACCAAGGGCTTCGTTCGGTCGGATTGTCGAGTTGGTGGGCACAACTAGATACGTCACCTTGGCGTAAAAAAAAAGACTTCGGTATTTACGTATTTATCTAACGCCTTCAATACCCTATTGAAACGCAAAAAACGTTATTTAGAATTCTGGAATTTCTTAATGCCCGAATTTACTGTTATGGCATCATTTGATGTTCTTGAACTCCCTGCTGTTAACTTATGAGTGCGTGTTGCGAAAGTCGCGTTATTGTCTTCCAAAGGTGACTTATTGAATGTGTTTGGTGCATTAGAGTCATAAATAGATTTAGGATGAGGGAGAGAGAGAAAATGATTGCACCACTTATACAATGTATAACCATTATAACTATAAATAAGTGCAATCATACGGCAGATTGGCTTCGTTTAGCGAGTTATGATAAGAGAGGTTTGGTAGCTGACTCAGGCCAAAATTATAGTGTTTGGTGCTCTACTGTGATGTTTTTAGCTTCCCTGGCGTCAACTATGATTGACGAACTTAGCAGGGCGCTTTATTCCTAATGGCAACCATAATCCAATCCGCACTGGGTCAGTTTAGGACTCCTGTAAAGCAGAGTGAAATTATGGATTCCATCGTGCAGGTACGCCTAGCTGACCGAATTATTAAACCAAGCTTCGGAGTATGGCAGTCACCATGTTAGTCTGTGCCAAAGCGCGCTTTGGTAGATGGCCGAACTCAATTATCCTGGAGAACCGTTGTAGATTTTTTTAATTTTTCAGAAGTCACAAGTTTTAATTTTTCCTAGTTTCCTCATGTACAAGGCTGTCTGAACAAAATGTCTGGCTCCCAGTAGTTCACTGCACTAGGTAACATCAGGTGAAGAGTTGGGCATTCCGAAGAATGCACACACCACTTTCCAAAAAATAGCTTTCAATCTCGTCAAAGCCGTGGATTCCCAGCGAGCTCTTGCTTTTTTAGATGATCCTTTACCACGCTTTATGAGAGGAACAGTTAGAAGAGCTATGCGCAGCATCGACTTTTCAGGGAAGCAAACATCAAACTCCAGTTGCTCAAGTGTCATTTTTTACGACTATAAGTGCACTAATTGGGACACATGCTGCAGGTACTCAACCTGATAATAGAAACAATTACGGCAATCCCGAGCTCTGACTCTTTACCCCGAGTTCCCTCCGAATATGAATCTTCGTCTATGACCTGATGGGGGAACGAGCCAGGCCAGTTGCGCCTACCGGCTCATTGGTTCAAGGTGGTGTTGGGAAAAATGGAGGCGGGGGAGGTTATTGTAGCCTGCCCATGTCTAACGGGCCTGTCGCGACGCTAAGTCCTGGCACTAAGGGGTGCAGAGGGAGCGCTTGCAGTGCCCCTTATTGAGGAGGGGGTGCTGGGGGGGCCACAGCAAGGTGAGTCCATGACACCAGCCTTTGCCGTCTAGCTCCCCATGCTTGGGCGAATCTGGAGAATCTAGGCCTAGCAGTGGAGAAGAGTGTGGATGCGCTCTCGGAGGGGGGATGCGCGCCTCCCACCGTGCCTGCCACAAGTCGAGGACCCCCTTGTGCGCTAGCCCCAGGCAGCCCTCCGTAGAGGTTTCCAGCCGCAGCACGAGGACGAACGACTCCAGGGTAGTCATCCAGCGCCACACACCGGATGGCAAACCGCAGGACAGCTAGGTCAAGGGCAAGGTCTAGAGGGGGGGCACTCATGAGCACTTGCAAGGCCATGTGGGACGTTGTCCTGTATGCCGGTAAAATGGCCAGGAGGACGTCCCTTTGCAGTGTGCGTGCGGGCTGCCTATCCCGCTCTGAGAGGGCAACCCACCAAACAGCCACGGCATACAGTGTAGTGGGCAGAAACGTCGCACGGTAGTAGAGGCAGTGGGCGTGTGGGGAGGCCTCTCATGTGGATCCGCAGTCGTCTATGACCACTAGACTACGATCACTGGAGTATCTCCAATGGGAGTCCGGTGGTACAAAATCCAACCTTCGCGTGGGGCAGTACCACCTGTAAATGTTGATCTCGTTTCGTGATCGATTTTGACCGTTAAACTGCTACCAAGCGCAGGGGTAACCTATTGAACTGCAAAACATGATCTTTTCTCCAAACGATTGTCGTGGAAATGTTCGTTAATTCATCGAGCTGCTTTCATTATTTTCCTACGGAAGACAACTTGATTACGTCATTATGAATGAGGATTACTGAACACGAATAGGAGCGATTCGATAAATTCTGGATCGTTAAGTACTTCCAACATACTCATTTTCGTCCCGGTGTAGTTTTATGCTTTCAGAACAGGTGGAACGGCTGTTGGAAATCTCGAAGCTAGCAACTCGAATCACTGCTAACCACTTGATTACAACTGAGAAAACTGTTACTGATTTGCCTATAGTAACTTAAAGACAATAGCGTTACGACAGACGTTTTAGCTTCACATCAGCAATTCAAATATTTACATTATGGCAATTCGTTTGGGTGGTTATAGACGGGTCGTTGTCTTCTGGTTGGAATTTTGACGTGAAAGGCCGTCATAGATGAAGGAGGGGGTTGTACCTGCCAACGGTAGAGTACACGGAGCCCAACCTTTCGGACAGGGATGACGTTAACCTTTCAACCACCTGCTAAGTATCTCTATTGTTCCGTTGTTCCAATTGTACCTAACTCTGCTTTGGTTTCAAGCCCCCCCCCCCGCACCGGCACCACCCCAACCGGCCATCGTCACGTCAGAGGAAGTGTATTATGCGATTATGAACATCTTCAGGGCAGGTCTCTCCTCAATGGAACGACAGGTTCCTCCCCTTTTCATCCCTTTTCCCCTCTACGCCTCCGCGCTCACAAAAAAAGAAGAGATTGCGACGATAAACCCGTGGAAATGGAAGGTGAGGGAGACGTTTTCATGGAAAAGTGACCTCAAAAGTGTGAGGGAGCCGTAAATCAGAAGACAGCGTGGGGGTTGTGGTGGGTGGTCGACAATTAGGGCCTTTCCAACGATCAGGGTGGCCTCTTCGAGTCACGTGCTGCGCTCTAACGTGGTTTTTTTTTCGTCTTCGTTCTTCCTCAAAAATGAGTTCACCTTAAAGCGGACATTAGGTCGAAATGTTCGGTGTTTTTGAGAAGTTCACCGGCGAATGAAGCCGCTTCAAACCTCGATTTCGTCACGAGTGAATATTCCTCATCAGAACCCAGTATTCCTCCACACTCAACGACCCAACTTGGACTATTTCAACGATATAATGATAACTACCGCTATCTAGTGCCAAACCTTGGTGCAAAATGTTTAATATTTATCATTTTTTTAAACGCATCAGAACCCACCTCAGCTCCACGGGAGGTGACCAAAATGGTAGAATTAGACGTTCTACGTAGAAACGGGTGCTGGGATTATCGAAATTTATGGAGTTGCTCTGACGTAACTCGAGACCCGGTACAGCTTACGGTTCAGGTGCTATAAGGAATTCTACACACAGCTGATCAAAAAAACGATAATCAGAAATTCGGAATTTCTGAGGTGGCTCCTGATTACGTTATGGCGATCGTTTAACTTTCATTTAACTACCGCTCTATTTCTTTGAAAAAATTTATTGCGCTACACTTCGTCGTTTTTTGTTTTGTTTTTTAACATTTTATGTCTTTACTATGCTACATAAACTCGAAAATGTAACGCCAGAGATGTTACGGAGAAGCGTCACGAAATTTTTTAACCCGAGTTGCAACCACAGCCCCTGTGGTGTAATGGATAAGGCATTTGTCTCCAAAACCGTAGGTTGTGGGTTCGAGTCCCACCAGGGTTACGATTATTTTTTTGACATTTTATGTCTTTCTTTGCTACATGAACTCGAAAATGTAATGCGGGATATGTAACGGAGAAGCGTCACTAAATTTGAGTTGGGTTAAGTGCATGGTAACGTCTGTTACAAAATCTAACGCTTGGTAACATCACACGTTTTAATAACCTCAGTGACTAAGTGATGATGTCAATTGCAATTGACGCGGCCATTATATCAAAACCATCAACGAGCACAATCAAACGTAGTTATCATGGCATAAAAAAATAAAATTAAAATAAATAAAAGACATAAAATGTTTCTAGTGGTTGCGTACTTGTACGAAAGCTGTACCCACCTTTTGTGTTCATGATTTCCCCAGGGAATACATAGCGCTGGCTAAGGATTCCCTTGAGGGAGTTTTAAGATCAATTTCTCCAGGCCGTAGAAGAAGCGGAGTTTTTGGGTTCAGTAGGCCTCAAAGCAAAGATTCGAATTTACGAAGAACTACAAGCTGAGGCTCATAAGAACTGAGTGAAAAATTAGTTAGGGTAGTTGGTAGAGCGATTGTAGTAAATGAATGCACGCCTGGCTGAGGATGGTTTCTCATAACCTCCGCTCAAATGTGACTAGAAACTTCGGAAAAATTGAAGTGGTAGTTGGATATTGTGTCTATACGATGAATTCTTAACAACAGTCGTATGATAAGTAGGAGATACTCCAGAAATTCAGGAATTCCAACCGCTAGCGATTCACTTATTACCATTTTCAAAAGCTCGTCCGCAATTATTCCAAAAAGGTTAACACGTTCCTACTCAAAATAATCACGTACACAGTCTTCCCAATCACCTGCGCACAGGTTGCTCAATAGTGGTCATGGCACAAGTGGGAGCAGCACAATAAATTCTGTGCCCTTAAACGCTACCAGTTTTCATGTTGAATGTTGTTATGAACACAGTATCGAAAACAGATTTGATTAGTTGCTGGAGTCAACGAACACCGCTGAACGCACGTTGGGCAAGGAGAGTTGTGTGACGCGTCGCACCTGATGTTACTACCAAAAAGGTATTGCAATCCTGTAAAAAAAAGTTGCGGTTGCCACTCACCATATATTCCCAACTAGTTATCATCAAGTAAACTCAATGTAACTGAAGAGTAAGATTTGAAATGTTTTTTTTTTCACAAATGAAACTTTTACAGCCCTCTTACATCAGTTAGCGTTGTCCCTACAAAAAAATGTAATCGAAGTCCTCGGAGCCATTTATGATTTAAAAAACTTGGTGTTTAGATCACTACGATTATTTAGATAACTACTGTCACTTTTGGATGGATTTCGCTCCTGCACCTGCAAGCTGAACATTAAATTTGAGCCGAATGCGTTCAATCGCGTTCACACACACGTATACATATCGCTTTCTCAAATGCCGATTTTTGAACTTGCAAAGAACTGGATCTCAAAACTTTTTTTCGGCGGTAGGGCTGACGAAGGTAAAAATAGGAGTGAAAACTGACTCGATGACAATGTTTTGATTATGGTCTAACGCGTTCGGTCACTCAGACGCGTTATGTCAGCACTTTTGAAATTAATTGTTCGTAATTTATTGAATTTTTAAAGAAGCCAGGTGCTCATTTCCGAATTAAGTCATAATTTAAGCGTCGACGCTTAAGCGCTAAAATATCCATATTTAATGGACGGAAATATTTCTGGAGCGTCACACTAACATCGTCTACGTCGCCCCCTCTACACCCCTCCGACCCGCCACGTTTATGTTAACCACCCGAATTTTTTTCTCGCTGAAGCGGAAAATAAACAGAAAACGCAAACGTTGAGTGGTTTTTTTTTTGTAACGCACGAAAGAGCCGGAAGTAAATTAAACAGTTCCGGAACTATCCATCAGAAAAATATAAACGAGGAATATTTTATTAGTGGGACGGGTAGAGTGAGCCTTGTAATGACTCTCCTCATGATTCTCTCCCTCGCGGAACAAGAAGAAGACGGGAGGGAGGAGAAGAAGAAAAAAAATGGCTGTCGCGAGGTAATGAACCGAGGGGGTTGAAGGAGGGTTGATTTATTTACGTCGCCCCTCGGAGCTGTATTTTCTGGGGGAAGTTTACTAACATCCCCCTCCCCCCTCATCTAACAGCCCCTCGGAAACTGCCCCTTTTTTCAAACCGTAAGGAAATACGGAACCGGATTCATAAATTCTCAACAGAGCGCTCACCTCGATGAGGAGCTTGTGAATAGAGTGGTTCTAATGTTGCCACCATATTTGTTGCTTAGGCGGTATTTATAGATCGTTTCAGGCGTGACGCACAACTTTCCTCTCTACAATGTCAATTGTTGCGGAGGGAACCTTTGATATAATATCTTCATCTTCGTACTGCGCCAGTTCAAAATGGCGATTGTGCGACGTGATAGCGGTAAACAAGGAATGAAGGGTGAGCATTGGGCATTTCCCGCTGGGTGACACACCACACCGCCACGCTACACATCAAAATATAACTACGTTACGTAATGTAGCTGAAAAAATGTTTGAGTCCACAAATGTGTGAGTTTAAGTCTGTCGTCTGACGATCCAAACGATCAAGGCACAAACCCAGCTCTCCCTTTTACGTGAAAAGAAGCAAGCAAAGCGTATTTGATGAAAAGTGACGTTTCAATCAACACCTCCAGTCCTTCAAAGTCGATACCCTCGCAAGGTCTTTACGAGCAATTAGCAAGGTAGCGTTGAGTGGGGTAGCAAACCCACAGTCACTGAAAGGAATGTTATTGGTCCAATCCCAAAGCATTGCGGTCATCGTGGCTTACAAGACAGCATCGATGATGGGCAGACTCGAGTCGCTTGTCCGCCCGTGCAGAGTGAAAACAGAGCTTCTCCCGCTGTTAGCTAAGCTCCAATAGGCCTCTCCGAAAACCTGTTGCACTAGATGAATTGGCATTAGGCAAGCGAAAAGGCACACGACATGTTTAAGGTTTTTCGCAGCATCCGTGAACGTCTTAGGAGAAACTGAGTTGAGTCAAAATACCGACAAGCCAGTTCCTAATGGTACATGGCGACTGCAATGCCTGGCTCCACTTCTCTTCTCTCAAAGACTCTCCATCCTGCACGTCTTGCGCCTCCAGGGCACAAGAAACGACTTGCTGCTCCATTGTAGTTCGTAGAAAAGTGAGCGACGGATGTCAGAACAGCAGCCAAACTTTGCAGCGTTGACTGCCACTACGCAACCTCACACCGTTTCGCCCAGTTTCCGAAGAAGGTTATGACAAAGCAAAACCATAGGCATAGTGGAACTACCCCTTTGAAACGAGTAAATAGACCCGGTGAAACCAGATTAAGAACTCCTCCCAGATGGAACGGTTTCCCCAGGAACATACCTGAGCGTGGTATTGCATGAGCTCTCTACCGCTGGACTGGTGGTTTGGTGGATGTTGAGCAAGTGCCAAGACGCAATGACATTGACACCCCAATCTCCATGACTTTCGACTGATGAATCAGTATTAAGAAAGAGTCATTTTGATAAAAGAACGGACCTGTTGAGTCTTCTACTATAACGTTTGATGAATAGGGGGTTGAGAAAAAGTTGTGACGCGCCGCACCAGATATTTGTAGCATGCGTATGGCGTGATGGCCGTTAGACGTCGCGCTGGCTTAATTAAACTTCGGTTTAGGACGGTCCTGGAGCAGTTCGACCAGGCAAATACCGGTTTGGCGAACTGTATCATTTACAAAATGACGAAGGAGGAGAGTCAATCGCACTCATTGCCTCTCAAAATACGGTAGTTTTTCGTGTTACGTCAGAACGACCTTTCGCTTCTCCCGACATCCATCGCATGTCATATTCCCAGACTTCCGTTTGTGTCGTTTTTTGTTGTTTTTTTGTTTGACGAAGGGAGCTCCCTCTTCGTCCTCCTCCAACCGACGATAATCATTTCCATTTCTTCGTGGAAGGCTACTCACTCGGTCACGTCAGTAGGCAACTTCCTACCCTCCTTCTTCTATTTCCTGCAATAACCGCTCTCGCTTCTAAAACTAAAATCGTTTTGGGCGAAGGCCAAACAAGGACGACGGATCATGTGGAAGGTATGTGAGCCCTATGTGGCTACTTTCACGGCCAATACGGAGGCATTGGACGCCGAAAATGTACCCTGAAAGCGGAGGTTCGACGAATTTTTTTTGGATAATGGCCGTTTAGGTTTGAAACATTTAATTGAAACGACGTCAAAATAATTAATTCCCGTTTTGCAGAGTATTATCACTTTAATAAATAAAGACGTTGAGTGGATATATGGAGATAACGAGTAAGTAACGTGTTTTTCTGACAGCTCGACTAAAAAACTAAACGTACAAAATATTAGCGTCCTTCCGTTACTCATCTAGCGTGCCACTTATTAAAAGCTAAGTAACCAAGTTGTATTTATATACACCAAGAGAGTTATGATAATAACTTCTTTTTTTTACATTCCGCTACCCAAAGGCAACTGTGACAAAAAAATTGAGTTTTCTTCAGGGGAGGAACTGGTGACTCCACAGTAGTTCGAATTCCGGAATTTCTCGGTCGCTTGTTATTTTATTCTCATTATTGAACTTCCGTAATTTAGATATCTTATCGCACTAGCGAAGTGATTGTTGAGAACTCACTTTTTTTGTAATTTTATTTTTTCGTAACACTTCCTATAAACGATTCTGAATGTGCGGAAGAAATACCGTGAACTGGTTTTTTTTTCACCGTTAATGTTCCAGTATTTGATGAATCGTTCAGCGCACGGGAATTTCCTAAGACTGTCAACGCCATTATTTTTGGGAGATTCGTGTTTACTATCGTGGAATTATCGAGCACACGATGTCGAAAACGTAGGTGAAACGGCAGTGGTTTGAACTCTGGGATTTTGGGTGTATGGGCGTTATTAAATTATCACCGAGTTTGTAGCTTATTGACCTGTCGTTCGGACTGTTCTGAAGAAATTTATGAGGATAAACTGCCCTAAAAAAAATTTTTCGAAGTTGTGGCCGAATGTTGAGCTCAGGCCTTTCCCACGTGCATTCAGTCGAACTATTTCTGGCCAAAAGCTCTTGTGATGTTAGCTGCGGGAAAGTCAAAACTGCCCGTTCAATTGGTTTCTCCTCCGGACAGTTTAATTCAACTTACGTTCAGTTTAATTTCGGCAGTGGACTTTCCAAAATATCCTCTCCAACACACACTCGCTTCTTAGTTCTTGCAATAGACACTCGTCGACAGCTCTCCAGCTACCAATTCGCACGCCTCTGTTCTTCCACATGTAACCAGTTTACGTATTCAGAGCCCACTTGTTCGAGCATAAACACACACACATTTATTTCTCAACTCACAGTCGTGCTATTTGTGGCTATATAACTGAAAATTCCAATCAGGCGTCGTTGGAGTTCAATAATCTAATAACCCGATAAACAAGAACCGGAATTTATATGAAAAATCGCTGAAATGTGGCTTCAATTGTTGGCTGATGTGTAACTTCGAAGGGGAATGAAATAGTTAAATGTCGCTCTACGGTCGTCGCTCGATCGAGATCTCAATTCGATTATAACTCCGACGAAACGAAAAGCCCGCAGAATGTACAACGTCCCTCCGTTTAGGACTCAGCAAGTCGCCTACTGACCGATTGATCGATGAGCTCGCAATTGCTTCGTAAGGCCCGTTATTAATCGGATTGAGGCCGTTACGAACGTCGGCTCCTTTTTTCTTCCCAATTGCTTTTAATTCCTTTTAATGACTTCGCGTTGCTCGTAGATGAACAGAATACGGCGGATACTGGACAGGATCCGGGCGCAACTGGGTTGCGAAGTCCTCCAAACGATTGTGAGCAGGTGAGCCGCTCACCGGGGCTTCAACTTATTCAAATTAACTCATTTGTCCGGTACGATGGAGGCGTCGATGCGACCGGTTGAACTTCATTTTTCTCATGCCGGTTGATAGGGACCTGCATATTTGAACTAATTTTCATCCGGTAATATTTCACCGATGACGTGTTTTTTTTTTAAACGCTATTATTTGAAGCGCCCGGAATTCACGAGTGTTACGTTATTTATTGGGCGTAACGCGCAACTAACTTAACTGGGAGAACCAACCGAGTGGACGATGATCCAGTCTCGCAATAACGAAATATAAAAACACGCAAAACAAGAACAGGCGTCCAGGGGAGGATTTAAACCAATTCGCACTCAAATGAGACAGGATCGTGCTGAAAATATTGGTACCTTCAAGAATCATCTCTAGCAAAGAGCAGCCTGCAGGGACCTCGTGAACACAAACACACATCTGAGACCTTTCTCTAATCACCCGATGAAACATTCAGTTCAGCGTTTTTGCATTCCAGGGATGGGGGTGAGAAAATCATCCAATCGCGCGGGAAACTCCATTGAAATCGTTCTAGCACTAATGCGCGCCGTAGCGAAGATTCCAAAACCCACAGTTTCGACAGCGTATGGAATTAGTAGCGGGGAAAACCCTAGTTTTGAGGGTTCCAGGGCGCCAGTGCTGGGTTGATTCAGAGCGGCAAACGCGCGTACCTCCTTCCTTCTATATACTTTTTGGAGCGGTTGGTACGCCTAGTTCGCATTTGAGGTTAGCTCTTCGTTCGACCGTTCTACCCAAAAACCGAGGTCTATCGAATCGATTCGAAGCAGAAGGACATTTCATCCAGCCCAACGACGGCAGCAACCAACCATCTGCCGGTGGAATATCAAATTACAGTCGATCTGGATCTGTCGTTCTCCCTCAATCCCGTTCGTTCACGAGCAGTTATTGACGAGTGCGCTGGTCATTTAATGTTCAGCAAACCTCATTTTGGTTTATTATTCATTCTGAATAATAACCCTATGTTTTCGGTCACGAGAAATGTTTTACAACCCCCCCCCCTCAAAATTTGATACTTTACGTTTCAAGACATGGGGATTCCAAATCTGCAATGTCTGTCTGCCGTCCGCCGTCCCCTGTCCGCCGTCCCCTGTCCCCCGTCCACCATCCCCCGTCTGCCGTCCGGGCCGTTTTGTGCCTTTAACGTGGTCGTGGACATTGAAGGCCAGGGAAATGAATCGGCTAGAGGCTTTTGAAATGTGGCTGATTCGGCGTATGCTGAGAATCCCCTGGACCGCAAGACTCTGCAATGACTACATCCTCCAACAGAACTCCCAGAAACGTGAACTGCTTATGACCGTAAAGAGGCGCAAAGTATCGTACTTGGTGCATGTCTTGCGTGGGCCCAAGTACAGTTTTTTGCAGACAATAATGATGGGTAAGATCAGTGGACGTAGGGGAGTGGGACGGAAGCGCGCGTCATGGTTGTCGAACATATGTAGCTGGACGGGAATTAACCGAGCAGCCGTTTTGTTTCGCCTGGCTCAGGACCGTGAGAGATTTGCAGAATTGATCGTCAACCTTCGATGATGGAGACGGCACTTGAAGAAGAAGAACGTGGTCTAATAAATTCGTTCTTTCGCACAAAAATCCCATTTGGGATCTAGTTGTGCCTGCCATCTCGGCAATCCGATCGGACGAAGCCCATGGTTGTTATGGGCAAAAAATGGTTCAAAAAATTACCGAAACGCAGTATATTCGCAAATAAGCCGTGTTTCGTATTTTTCAAGGCCCGCCCGACTCGCAACGCCCTTCGGACTCGCAACGTCCTGCCAATTGCCGAGCGAGGGTTCGCAGGAAGCCCCCGTCCCAGTTTCCCCGACTCTTTTTGCCTGACGGGGCGCCAAGGCCACTTCCTCCGCACACCCCTCCATCGGATCATGAATGCCTACAGACGTTTACGGGCGCCTGGCGCCGGGGGAATATTTAGTTTCCGTAGTTCCATTGTAGTCAGGTCATGTTTCGTATGGTTTACTAGTATTCGATGCTGAATTGAATGGGATGGGTCTCGGAGCCGTAATACTAGGTCAAGCTCTTCATGAGAATAATAAACCATTGTGTAATAATTTGCAGGGTTTTTCACATCAAATTAACTGTGGGAAAGTTGAAAATGTCAAAAACACGCAGAACGTTCTGCCTTTTTAACGAGCAAAACGAGGCAAAAAAGAAGCTCTATCGGTAAGGTGACCAGATTTTTGTTTATCCAAAACGAGACACAGGTTGAAACTGACTCGAAGCATTGGTAGACTGCCAAGGGGTTGGTGTACGGAGTACCTCCAACACAATTTTGAAATCTAGGATTAAATTGTGAGTTTTGAGGGACTTAAAAGATAGTTTTTAAACTTTGTGCCCTTTTACTTTTTTCCTGTTCAAAAATATTGAATTTAATTCGTGCAACACAACGCGCGTCAATAAAAATAATAAGTTGAGGTAATGTACATGCAGCGTGTGACAGGTAGGAAAAAGTCACTGCGACCGGGATATCGGTCTATTGCCTGTACGCTCACGAACAACGCCAGAAACGGCCAATGAATAAATTGAAATAGGGATTCCGTACATTATTCTGATACCTAGTTATTTGTATTTTAAGTGAGTACAACCTAATGCATCTCGAAATGCAGACTGAATTCACGTTAAGTGCGTAAAGCTGTTATAAAGTGTTTTAAACTAAAAAGTAATTGTAACATAACCAAATAATCCACCGACAAATACTCTTGAAAACGGGACAAATACGGGTCCCTAGAGGGTTGGTCGGGACAACGAAACATTTCTCTCAAAAATGGGACTGTCCCGTTGAAAACGGACGTCTGGTCACCTTATCTATCGGTTTCAGCCGTTCCCTCACAGAATCACCTGCTGACAGACCACGTTACAAAAGGCGTCAACACGTGAGAATTGGATAAAAATCATTCACAACAATACTTTCCTTGTTCGTAGGGTCGTGGAGGGTCGTTAAAGGATGAATCGTTTAAATTTGCTTTGGTAGCTTTAAATTGTAACTTTGTCCACTTGCAAACTCGCTGTCCACTTAGTTATCTTACCGCTATGCGAATATAGTTGATGAGAGTTGCGGTGTCGCTCAGTGGGGTGCAAGGATCGGTAGTTGGGAACGCGTCGGCTACACAAATACCGGCCTACGAAAAACACGGTTCGACCGTGCGCTGCGGGTGTCGAGAAAATTGACGGAAAAACGTTAACGTCGTATTTGAAGAGGTAGGACGTACGAACGGACCTGGGGGATCATTTTGCGACACTCGCGCCGCAGTAATGAACGCCGGAGCCCCCTCACTGGCTCCACGGGGAGCGGTAAATATTGGCCCGATCTCCCCTTCAATTACGTTCAAGTTCGGTTATCAAAACCCTCCCTCGGCAAAACCCGCCCTTCATTGGCGACCAACTCGTGTTTTTCCCGAAAGTAGCGGAGGTGGAGGGTGGTGGGGAAGGGGGGCAGAGCCCCTCCCTGTGCTATGTTGACACGGGCGAGGGAACTCGACAACTTGTTTACTAAATGTGGACAAACTTCTCAAGGGAATGAGATGGAGTGTGCAAGTGAGGCAGGAGGCAGACTAGACTGGTGGGAAATATCGACTACTCTCCTCACCCCACCCCCCTACCACACTCACACAACACACACACACACAACGCCTTCCGCTCCCTTTTTCGGCTTTGCGATAAAATGGAATTCTCTTCTTCCAAGTTCAGTACATTACGCCAGGCACTGGTGTCGTTAAGCCCCTACAATTATCATCAGCTCGGAGCAAGGATAACAACTGTCGTAAACCAAGATCTCCGCGACAGATAGGTGGAATCAGTTAACGACTTAAATCGCCCGCAAAAGCCACACAGCTCTGTATCGAGTGACCGAGAGGAAAGCCGCGCCTAAAACATCTGACGATGAGCATCACGCAACTGTTCTCGTCATTCAACTAAATGAGGACGCTGCAATGGAGTGGTAACATCTAACAAAGTTCAGAACGTACCACACGCCTCAACAACATCTTCCGTCATTTTTATGAAAATCGTTAAAACTTATTGATAAGTCACGCATACGTTGCAGGAGCGTCTCATTAACTGAACAGTTGATTGGTCCAGATCATTACATAACAAAATAATCTCTCAGTCAAATAATTCGGGGACACGCGTGTTCCAGTTCTGCAAAGAGAATAGCGCAGTTCTGTCCGATCTTGATGTAACGTTAATATTTCTGGAGCCGATTCAATTTCATGTTCACTTCCTAAGTGTACTTTTTATATTTCTGCTAGCTAGTACAGATATACAACTACATCAGCTTACTATAACAAAATACATGATAGTTCAGAATTGCCTTGTTTTCTCATCAATCCCTCAAATGTTGCCCTCACTTTCTGGTTCACTCTATTTAACGTTGAACATACTTCGATGGAAAAAGCCTTCGGGAACGGGCCGTAACCTTTTACTCTCCTTGGCTCTACAAAGTGGAAAGGAAAGTTACGTAATCGGCTAAAATATTTTTTTTGAGTTTTCTTCAGATCTTTACGTTTCAGACCCTCCTGAGTCCGACAAACACTATTTGGGGAAATGGTCTGTGTGTGTGTATGTGTGTCTGTGAACAATTTTTAGAGAAAACCACTGTACCAAATCAGCTGGAACTTGATGTCTAGCCTACAGGTTACCATAGGACGCAAAAATAAGGGTCTGAACAAAATCCACCGAAAGTTAACTATAGTTATCATAGAGATCAAAACACCAAATTTTTTTCCTCAAAAACGGCTCCAACGATATTGATTACATTTTTTATATTGATAGCTCTCAATAAGGCAATTATACCATAAAATTCCCATTCGTGGGAAAATGACGAGAGCAGCACAATAAATTATCAAAATTTTCGACGAAAAGCGTTTTTGCCGCGGTTTTTTCCTTTTAAACTCCGCTGGAATGTTACTAGAATGTTAAAGAAAATTGGTGTAGTAGTCCAACCCAATACTTATAGGGTGAGTGTTTAAAAACGCTCATGAGATACATGAGGCTCACTCCAGAAATTCCTGAACTTCAACTACCGCCGTTTCACTTAATACCAGTTCTAACAGTTATTACCCAATAACTCTGCAAAAGTGATTACTATCTTAATCTAGAGCTAAGGAAAGTTGTGTGTTGCAACGGACCAGATATTTATATTTCTGCTAGCTAGGACAGATATACAACTACTTCAGCTTAATATAACAAAATACATGATAGTTCAGAATTGCCTAGTTATCTCATCAATCTCTCAAATGTTGCCCTCACTTTCTGGTTCACTCTATTTAACGTTGAACAGACTTCGATGCAAAAAGGCCTTCGGGAACGTGCCGTAACTTTTTTTAAAATGGTTTCAGTAGGAAAATTCGCCAACACCTCGTCGCTTGAATTCATACGGTTAATCACACACTTCATTACTGAACAAAAGGATAGTCACCAGAATCCTTTCCAAATAGCAAAAACATCATAGGATGTCCATATCGTGTCATTTCGGCACCGTTTGGCGCACGATTAGATAGGAATCGAAAATGAAGGGAAAACGCTTTATCAAAAACGAGAATAGCAAAAACGTCATCAGCTAACGTCATTTACCGTCCTTTCAAAGAAAAACTCGACATTCACGATTCGCCGCTCTATTTTCGATTATAAATTGAACAAAACGAATATCATGCTCGTATCAGCATCCACCGAACTCAGACTCGTGGAGGTATGGCAGGCTGTCATTTAGCCAGGTACCCGGTGGAGGGCTGTTGTCTGTGTGCTACCGGTTGGAGGTATGACTCTGGGAAATCCCGTACCATCGGAGAGGAGTTCGTAATCTGGATCCCCGCCTGATCTAATGTTAACGTGGGTGGGAAGTTTCAAAGGGTGGTCAACTGTTGCCATGTTTTTTGTTTGTTTACCTTCTTCGGAAACTGGGCGAAAGGGTTATAAGTTTGCTTCAAGCTCTTCCCACAACCGTTGCTCTAGGAACTACGTTGGAGCAGCACGTGGTTTCTTGTATCCTCCACCCTGGTGTTCTCTTGTAGGGAACAGGCTCGTCTAGTGCTTTGGCTCAATCCACTTCCTCTCAAGACGTTCACGGCTGTTGGGGAAAAACTCGTATGAGTCATGTCCCTTTGACAATTAGTCTCGTCTCGCTTGCCACTATCTGCTACTAGCTCGGCATGTTTTCATTCAGAGGTCTACACACAGTTTGCCCCAGAGCCCGAGAAACTTCCATTGGACTCACCACTGGGCCACCATCGACTCAACAGTCACGTCGACTGGCGACTGGCCAGTCTGCACTTTGGAATGCATCCGTGGATGCTGTCTTGTAGGCCTTGGATATCCACACGAGGAGGTATCCGGCGCGGCAGATGAGCCCCTGAGTGGGTGGAAGCTTGGGACAACTCTACCACGGCTTACTGGGGACCTTTTGAACCTCAGGGAGGGCAGAAAGTTCAAACTGTCTTGTCCTGGGATCGAAAGATGGGGCCAGCGACCATTCTGGCCTTAAGGGTAGTTTGACCCTAACATCATACCATAGGAATGCCTAGCGCCGGTGTATCATGGGTTAGGGCCACAACAGGTGGCTGGCCTCGCGTGGCAAGGTTGGTAGAACAGAGCAATCCAACTCCTACCCAGGGGAAGGCCTGAAAATGCCCTTGCCCCGCGGACATCGGGTCCGCGATCGTCCGTGGTCGTCGTGGGGTCGCTGGAAGGTAGTTCGCCCATCCCAAATTTTCGGAGGTAGGGGCTCCCCCGGACGGTACTCCCCCAGACATCCGCAAATGCAGAATCGTAACTGTATGTATCGTCTTCCAGACCCGAAACTGAATCGAACAAAAATATCCGGTGCGACATCACACAACTTTTCTTAGCAGTAATTTTGATCATTCACAAAATGCGTATAAACCTGATAGAACGTTATACATAAAGCCTGGCAGTGCTCACCGTTCCGGATTGTATTGGGTTGCCCCAACTCAACACCTTTACTGATTAAACCTTTACAGGTACACGAGGAGGCTGTCAAGATGTTTTTTTTCTTTGGAAACATTAATATTAATATTTTTGAAGCTACAAGGAAAACAGTGAATAAGGATTCTAGTCCGTCTAATTTCGTTAGTTGCTGCTAACCATTTCACAACCGCTATAAAACTACAACTCTGTGGGTTACTTTAAGAGATGCCAAGACGACAATTCTTTGAAGATGGGAAGTATAATGCAAGATGTAAAACTTGATCATCGCCAAAATGTTCGATAATTTATTGAGCTCGTCTTCACCCTGTGGATGACACTTTCATATTACCGTTTGTCATCGTAACTGTCTTGCCAAAAAATGTTTAAAAAAATTGTTGGAGAGGTTTTTGTGAAAAAAATTATGTGTTTCGCTTACAATGATAACTACTGTTAGTTTTGAACCGATTCCGCTCCAACTCTCATTACTTCGACATCCAATGCGCATGCGCAGATTGGATATCGGGTTTGAGTTGATTCGATTGAAATGTGTTCTTCTAGCATGCGCTTTACTCGAGATAGGTATATTATTGTGCTCTATTTACGGTGATAATAACTCGACATAAACCAAATTCAGATTAGATAACTTTCCTTCGTACTTTGTAGGGCTAACGATGATATGTATAATCGTCGGCGTCGGTTAAGAAATGCGTCTTACACATTGCTCACAAGACGTAGATACTGACACATTCGGTTACTTTCATGAGATACTGTGGGCGAGCGCTTTAGATGTAAAGACATCACTGAATACTGACTTAACGGCCAGACGATGATGTCTTTACATCGAAAAAGCTCGCCCACAGTATTTCCCCAGCCAGAGGAGACGGACTCACCAAACAGGTACGTCAACTTTAGTAATTTAACTTCTGGTGGTCTGGAATTCAAGAAATACAAAGTCTTTAGTAGTGTCTCTCGTTCTCCTTGAGTGTAATTTACAACGGCGTTCCACTTATAGACACTAGTTTTGTCAACATCCCTGAGCCACCCACAGAAGTCTGTGAATTTAATTCGAAAAAAAACGATAAAAGACCAAGGATGTAAACCTCCTTCTTGTCGTTTTCGGCCAACCGAACGTTTTTAACAAATTTTGTAATAATTCCTATGACTTCGAGTATTGCAGTGAAACGTCGTTTTGAGGTAAGCCTTTTTACTTTCCTTGGTTATGTATTACAAATGTCTCCCCTTGATCAATTTTGATTGAGGGTTGAGTAGGGTACATTATGAAACCACTTTTGGCTTGAACGTTTTTCAAATATTAGTGTGTTTTTTTTTTTTTTTGGTCTACGAAAATTCTGACAGATCAAGACTATGTATATTTTGTTTTATTCGTCTGACAGATTTGCGAATATTATCTTGATCTCGAACACGTCGAATTTGCCAACTTTTCGTGTTTTGAGGGGCGAAATGTCAACAAGGGTCTTCATAATGTGAGCAAATATCTCCCAATCCCGCCGAATGAATTCGATTGGCAGCTGAAGAAAATGGTAATGTTCGAAGCGAAAGAAAAAAAAAGAAGAGAGAAGACAATACGAAAAGGGACGAGAGCTCGACAAACGGAAGGAATACGAGTTACAGTGGGAGTTGTGACCCCACCCTTGGAAACCTTGGGATCGATAAGCTACGCCCAAACCTTGTTGTCATCGCTGGTAAAATGGCCGCTACAACTCTCCCTTCCCCTCTTGACGTCGTTCCCTTCCTTTTTGCCCTCTCTCTTCGAGAAGGGAAGTACCGACTGAGTTTGAGCGGTGGAAGGAGAAGATCCGGCTCGTGAGGACCAGTTGACGAGGAGAATAGTTAAACCGCCGTTCTTACCCTCCTCTCGTCAGAGGCACCCCTTCCTCCTCAACCTCTTAATCTTCCCATAACGTACGACGAAGGTAGCGCGGGGTGTGTCGTTCGGGGTAAGCCGTCAAGTGGCCTTGATAAGGGATGGAATTATCAACTAACTAAGGCTCCAATTGTTGACTTGGGCCACTCACCTCACATTCAAGCCTTCCACCTGGTAATCCACGCAAGTGCTGTTAGTTATTGGGGAATACCAAAATTGACCAAATCCACTGTTCCTCGCGCTTTCCGTTTTATCGTCGTCAAAACTCATACCACCCAATTCAATGCGAGAAAAACACACATAACCTTCATCACAGCGGTAGCGCTTACAGTTCTGGAGTATATTATGCTGCTCTTATTCATTCCCGGACCATTATTACAGAAAATTAATGAGGCTGTAAACAAGATTTTTTTGAAGAGCATAATAATCGCTTTTTCAGGGTTATCTGGTGGTTCAGGGTAGTAAGCGAAACGGCGGTAGTCGACATTCCGGAATTTCTGGAGTGGCCCCCATATATCCTATGAGCGTTTTTAAATGCTCATTCTATAGGTGTGAAATTGAACTACCATACCAATTTTTATTGAAGATTCTAATGACATTTCAGCGGAGTTAATAAGGAAAAAACCGTACTAAAATCGATTTTCGTCGAAAATGTTGGTAATTTATTGTACTGCTCGCGTCATTTTCCCACAAATGGGAATTCTACAGTGTAATCACCTTGTCAATAGCTGTTCACATATAAAATTCCATTAAAATAGTTAAAGCCGTTTTCGAGAAAAAAATATTTGGTGTTTCGATCACTATGATAACTATAGTTAGTTTTGGGCGGATTTTGCCCATACCCTGTTTTTGACGTGCCACGGTGACCTTCGGGCCAGATATCAAGTTTGAACTTATTTGATTCAGTTTTCTCTAAAAATGGTAGACAGACACACATACCACTTTCCCAGATAAGGGGTTTCCACTTTTTGCCTTTCAAATCTCATTTATCAACTATGATGACTTTTTTTTTAAATTTCTACCCCTTGGCAAAGTTCGAGTCTTTCTAAAAGAACACTAGTTGCACATAAGGGACCTTTGTCTGAGACCTTTTTCCCCAACCCCTTTTTGTTACCTATGGAAACTCCACCTCTTCAGTTATTTCCAAGTGACAACGGATTTCCCCTTCGTCTGGATGGTCCGAAATATCGTTTCTTCCTCTCTTTTCACATTCCTCTCCACAACAGCCTGCTCCTCCCTAACTCAAGTCTCGCGAAAACCGGTCGTCTCCAGTACTCACTGGTGGTACGCTGGTGATAATACTGGACTTTATTGCAGGACGGACGAGGCTCAATTATGTTTTTCAGTCTGGGCCAGTGATGGTTACATAGAGCTGCAGTAAGCGAACGTACTACCACCAGAGCCACAGGAAGCATCGTCTGTACCACCAGTACTGTCAATCTGATGATCTGAGGAGGAACCTCGCTAGGGCGTTGAGGAACATTTTACCGAAGCTGCAATCAAGCTGATGATTACACGCCACTTTGGTACCATCAAGCTACAAAAAATTGTTTACCTGCTTTGACTGTGTTTGCAATGTCCCGCGGATGGGGCGACGAGCCAGCAGGCCAACACTGGCCAGACCTGTTTCCTCGTTAGGTGTTAGTCAACTGAAATGGCAGTCCTAATTAGATTTATGCAGTCGCCAGACTATCTTGATTGCAATGAGCTCTGAAGCTGCAGTAAACGCGATAAATTTACCTCTTTTCTTCAAAAAGTTTTTTTTTCTCGAAAACGTCCATAACCCGCATGTTTGACACAAAACGAATCAGTATGGGTTTTTGATTTCGGAATTCCCGCACCTGACCTAACGGGACTCCCTGGCTCTTAATGGCAAAGTCATTGTTTCCCCAAAGACCTTCGTCCTCATCCCCTTTTTGTTACCTACGGAAATTCCACCCCTTCAGTTATTTCGAATTAACGACGGATTTCCCCTTTGACTGGACGTTCCGAAATATAATTTCGTCCTCTCTTTTCACATTCCTCTTGACAGCAGACAGCTCCTCCCAAACTCATTCTCCTACGAAGTCTCGCAAAAGTCGGTCGCCTCCGATACCCTCAAACACCTCTCGTAATACAGTCATCTCCCAATTTTCCCAAAGGACACTTGTTTCACCTCTCATCAACATCAATCAACCCCTTGTTCGCGCTTATATACTCAAATCATATCCTGTTCAAGTCTCCTTTTCTTTGTACATCTAAGTCTTCAAGTCTTATGATTGGTATATTCAATTACTCGTTCCGAGATTCATTCAAGCCTATCTTGGTCGAAACACCATATCCCAAGGGGTGGAACTCACCAGTAGCGTTCCAAACAATTAGATCGCAGGTTTATTAGAAAACCGTAGAAAATTAAAGTCAACTAGAGTATGAGTTTTGGAACAATTACGGCCAAAAGATCATTATACGGATTCCCGGAAGGCTCCGATTTGCTTCACTTAGCTAATTCACTCTCCGCCTCGTTTCAATATTCACTCCTAGAGGCTCGTCGGCAACCCGCTCATTTCTTCAATGGAAAAATCACCGGCTGAACGTGCGCATTAGCCGGCGCACAGCAATGATTCAGATCAGCAATTCAGGGAAACAAATTAAAAAGCAACACCAAAAAAAAAAAAAAAATCCGTTTTCCCTCTTCAATCTTGCGCTCGTCTAGCAATCTTCACAATCAAGTTAGAGGTAATTACAACTGGCGAGAAGTTGAGCCGAAAAACAGCCCGGCATTTACCCCACTAGAGGTTTTCGAAGATGGAAAAAGAAGACGGGTATTGTGGATGGAGGGAGGAGGAGGGGTAGGGATATGAACGTGCGTGCGCCAGGAGAAATTACCATACGAAATTGTTCACACTTGGCTCAGCATACTGGAATAACAAGGCGGGCTGCGGCTCTTCACCCAACAACTGTCTCACCACGAGCCGAAACCGTCATTTCGGATTCTGAGCTTTTTAAACAAAGCAACTGCTTCGAACTTCACATTTTGAAAGAGAACGTGCTTCAATCGAAATGATTGCGCGTCGTTTTGGTAACAGTGTAGGTTAGTTTACAGTTAACGTGTTTCCTTCCGTTTGCCGTGTCCTAATTTTTCCTATGTGCGCCCCGGAACAGAATTTTTACAAACTGCACCCAGAGTATAGTAAAGAAGTGGCATTTAGAGAGGCCTCCTGAAATTTTTTCCGGGGAAAGCGGACTCAAATGGGCCTGTTCTTTGGGCGAACGTGAGCCATCCCAATTCCACAGGCCCTACTAGTCTCGCACAAAAAGCAAAACAAACCTTGATGCCCATCCCCGAAACCTCATCGGGCCGCAGCTGTGGAGGCGCCCCGCAGTGGCTAACTCACAAGTACACAGGATGCTCCGCTGAATTCCACTCCACCACCACTGTCAGTGTTTAATTTGTTTATTTGGTTACCATACGTTACTAAGTATTTGGTTTGGATTTTGATTAGTTTTATTGCCAGTTTGTTAATTTGTAGGGACCGTCCGGACCCCCGGGCATTAAGAACACCCTGAGGAACGGGCCCTGGGGTGTCCACTTATGCGTGGGTGGGCTCGAGGCCAGCTGGGGGTTTTGCCCCCCCTCAGACGGCAGGTATGGATGGGGAATGTATGGATGGAGTGAGCATGTAATTTATTGGGTGAATGGTTTTAGGTTAGAGTATGAGTGAGGATGGATGGAAGTAATTGATATGGGTGCTAGGTGGGGTGAATGGGGGAGGGGTGGGAGTGGGAGCTAGGAGGGAATCCAAACCCGCCCAGGGGACGGAAAACTGGCATTTGCGGGGCCCGTTCCCCCCTTCCAGCTATTGGACACGACTGGTTGGGGGTGGGCCCTTGCGTAGCAGGGACCTGGGGCCCTTTGGCAAGGAGGGGCAGGTCCAAACCCCTCCAAGGCGGAGGTCCCTGAAACCGCAAGTCTGGGTGGGCTAGCGACCATTCTAGTCTTAAGAGATATTTTTCCCAAAATGGTACTGCGGGGGTGCACAGCCTGCAGCGCAAGCCAGTGCACCATGGGTTAGGTCCGTGAAAGGCGGAAGCCTCTGCCGGGACCCAGCAATGTGCCCTTGCAGATATTGCAGTGGTCGAGGGTTCACTGGAAGTAGCCCCTGTCCCAATTTCCTCTAATCTTTTTGCCCGACGACGGGGCGGAGGAAGGTCAGGGCCGATGAGGCCGGTACTCCCTCCGCACACCCCTACATCGGACCATAAATGTCAGTGGACAGTGATCTGTGAATAGGCCATCTGTATCCTTTCCCTATCCAGATTTGTCTCGTTCGCTCCGTGGAGAGTTTAATAAACAACCGTGACTGCCTTTGGTCTGGCACATCCGGCCAATAGGCAGCACTGCACTTCTCCTCTTTGATCAATTGGCTCTCGGCGGTCCCTATGACAGGCTCAGGTTACACCCGACGAAGCGTTGACTCGTCTTTCGCCAGGTCGTCGGCCTCCTCATTTTCTTCTATCCCCGCACGACCAGGTAATGCGTTTTTCTATCCCGAAGTCTTCGAGCCAGTCAAGCCAAGCCAGCCCCGACGAGATAGTATAGGACGCCAGTACCTCAAGTGCAGCCTGACGTGTCAAACATAATATCTCGCATTCCTCGACAACCTCCAGCAACCTTTGTCCAGCCAGCCTCCTCTACCTCTCGGGCAACTCGAATCTTCTTCAGGTTCAGCCTTACTGATCGTGACCAGTCTGACGTTTGTGGTCGCCACCGTCACTGTTTCCGAGCTTTACCGACGCGTGTTATGCTCAATACGACATTGCGACTCCCAAATTTCCATTTTGGCTATTTTTTGGGATTGGAGCTAACTTCGTCCAACTTACCGTCATTTCCGTGACCAAGGTAACCCTTTCTATTGTCGCCGAACAGCGCCTCACTCCCCTTCATTTCAACAGACCAGGAGAACTTTCGTTTTATTTCGTTGTGCCTTGCATTTATTTTCTCTTTATTATTAAAATTAATTTCCATTTGCCCATTCACATACAGTCCTTTTCAATTCGCATTTGCTTTTATTTTTCATTTAACATACTGTATATCCGTTTCTGTTTCCCCCACGCACACCATCACCTTCGGTTTTTCGATTTTCCCTTTAAGCAATTTAAATCGCTACTTCGCACTATATTTTCCCCAATAATTAAGCTGCATTTTATGACGTCATTTGATGCGTAGATATTTTTTCGGTGTGCTGGGTAGACATACATAAAAAGTATTAATATATAGCTTTCTATAAGAAAATTCAATGCAACAAATGAGGTAAACTTTTCAAAAAATTCGCGCTCGCAATTTATTTGTGGCCCTAGCCTTAATTTCAATAAAGTTTATAAATGAAGAAGTAAAACCACATTGTAGTGGATTGAATTTGATTTTAAAAAATAAACGTATTCCGTCCCAGGACATTTATATTTTGACCATTTCGACTAAATCTACGTGTCATTTTTCTGGAAGATTTAAAGTCTTCTGTTGTGGTTTTTTTTTCTTCGGTTCTTCTTCGGGAACACCGATTTCTCAGACGAACGCAAAAAAAATGAAGGCCAGGTACCTTCAGCTAGAAACCTGCCACAAGCCGGCGTTCGGTCAATATATCAACCAGCCACCTACTCGTGTGGTCTTGGAAAGGCAACTTGTCTTCTCATCTACTCGGCTCTTTGAGACGTTTGTTCCCTGAAGGGGGGGAAGTGGACTCATCTTGCGGATTTCTGAATGAATCCTCTTCTTTCAGTTCAGCTTCTTCCCCCACCTCTGCGAAGTAAAGACGGCGTTTCTTCTCTTCATATCTCGTCATTCTTCTTTTAACTCCGCTAGACGCTTTTTCTTTCTTCGCTACCCCGTATTTTGCATAAGAGGATAACTTATAATCACCCACCTGCCCGAATAATGCGGCGGCTCGCAGGTAGTTTTGTTCGTCACAAGCGCCCGAAAGATAGTTAACCTACCGATCACGTAAAGTAGACTGGTGGAAGGGGAGGCAGATAGAGCGAAAGGGCCAGACTGTTGGACGAAACAATACCTCGAGGAAGACGCGTCACTTATTGCTGAAGGGCTCTTTAATCAATCAGCTTCAGGGCTAAAGGAAACTAATCACATTATGCTCCACTGAATTTTATGGTTGCTATGAGCGAGTCAAGGTCATTTAGCTTCCCTGGGCTAATGAGCGCTGAAAATGTGGCTGTTGAAAAGGAAACCTGCACAAAACGAGTTCTTTTTCCAATAGTTACGAATCTCTTAAGAGAAACTGATTGAGCTGAAACATTGGACGAGCCAGTTCCTTTCTGGATGACTTCTTCTTTTCTCTGAAGACCCCCCCCCCTCTCATAACTTTCATGTTGCCTGGGGCAGGAATAAAAACATTCTGTGAACGGATGGCCCTAATTTGAGCAAAAAATGAACCTTCTTTATTATACTCTATACTCACTACCCCTCCAACTTTTTCTCTGTAAATCTCTCTCACTAACTCTCTCCTTTTTCGCAAGATATCGTTGCATAGATACCTTTGATAACCAAAGAGAATTATTATTATTATTATATTACGTTATAATTGTCATTATTATTCAGGATTGACGAAACAGGAATATGAGGCGGGCACGAAGTTCTCTCTGCAAACTGACGTCTCATCAAAACCACCCGCGCGCTCGACTCGCAACATTGTGCCAATTGCCTACAGACGTTTACGGGAGCCTGGCACCGGGGGAATATTTAGTTTTCGTAGTTCCATTGTAGTCAGGTCATGTTTGGTATGGTTTACTAGTATTTTTCGATGCTGAATCGAATGCGATGGGTCTCGGGGCAGTAATGTCAAGCTGTTCATGAGAATAATAAACCGTTGTGTAATAATTTGCTGGGTTTTTACTATATTACCACAATTTTTCGGTACGGCTAAGCTAATTCTCAGTTTAAGTGAATAAAACGTTAAACGCCAGTTGTTTTAAAAGACGCTTTAGTCGAAAAAAGGAACGCCCCATTTTTAGGGTAGGAATAAACAAGTACTCGCCCTTTTCATTTATTGGTTGCGGTTCTGTACTCGTGTGTGCGGCTGGTTGGGGTTTCCACCTATTTCGAGGCCAGCTGGAAGGATTGTTGGCGTGAATGTAATTTATTTTGTTGTGACTGTAATAATTTATGAATGAGCTAACTGAAAGTGAGACAATTTAAAACTGATTCCTGTATATACCTTGTTGTTGGTGGTCTTAATATATTTATGCGTTAACCTTACGAAGAATGTGTCTATTTAGATTCCAGGGGAAATGTTAGAGAGGGCTGTATGGCCCTAATTTCCCCTGGTCAATAAATAAATCTCTCTCTCCCTCTCCAACGTTCTCACTCTCTCGTTTTAGTTGGGCGGAGGAGAGGAGGAAGTAATATAGTTACGTATTTTCTCAAAATTTGAAAACGATCAACTCAGCGACGTACCTAAATTGTTCGCGCTTTAACGCACTCAGTTTCAGCGTATTTTTACATAAACCAAATTCGCCGTAAATTTCACGTTGCACCTAGACCCCCAAGTAGCCTCTCAGGTGGTTTATTGAGACCCGAACCCCCATCCACCACCGATTCAGAACTAAATGGTTCGATAGGCGTGTAACATCCAGTCGCTCGGTTCGGATGACCGTGTTTGGTCGGTTACGAGCCCTTACAAGCCAACTGAGGTGCGAACTGCCGGCTGGGGTCTAAGGAGAAAAGTGGCCGTGACATTTTCGATTACACGGGCGTTTTTCCTCAACGTCAGGCGCGCGCTGAAAAAAAAAAAATCCCTACGGAGGAGTCGAAGGGTACGGCACAAGAACTTTTTTTTTTAAACTAATGTTTCCCGTCATTAGGTTCGGCTGCGGTTTCAAAGGTTCCACGTCTAACGATAATGAAAGGAAGAGATTTTAGAATTGTTTTACAGGGCAGCTGTTGCTCGTAGGGCTACTGAGCTCATCGGAACTAATGAGGTGTGAAGAACCGATTGCAACCTTCGTTAAGGTCCATGAATAACAATTTGAGACCCTCACGGCTTAAACAAATTTTCTGAATGGGTCAATTGAGTTGATTCTTTTTAGGTTTGTTTGCGATTGGTTCATGCGATACAATTTTTAAAAAAAATTTATAGAGTGACATTGTATTTTCGTTTTCATTTGGTTCTCTTCTTGTCCGAACTGGAATGGTCCCGATTGCTCCCCAAATAAGTAAAGTACTTTTTATGTAATTTTTCGAACAAACGGTTCATTTGGTAAATTAATGCACTGACCACTGATACTCCTGTGTGATTCTAAATATATCCAACTAACTCTCGCTATTTCACGTTCCAACTAGTCAACTCTTTCGAATTTGAATCTCAAAAACTTGTCGCGCAAACAAAAAACTCGTCTCCGTTCCCTTTCTTTCCTTCATAACTGCGGAACGCATTCAATTTTCACGGGCTCGAACCGTTGTCAAAACAGAACAACACGTAAAACGGAGCTGGGGGTCATAAATTCGTCACCGGTTACCATAAACGACCCTCGGCTAGGTTCGCCAACGTCACAATCGAAACCTCAGCGACGCGCAGGGCTCGATTTGTCACGCAGGCTCTTTACCTTTTAGCTTTGTTAGCGAGAAAACGCCTTGTTTCTTCGCGGGCAAACCGCGCTCGGCGTTTAAAAGACGAACTCTAGGGGAAACTAGTCAGTTGAGAGTGTTCTGTAAGTTTGATCGTTATGGCCGATTCGAGAAATCTCGTTATCCAAACTATCGTTGCTTATATCTCCGTTCAACGCATAGATACACAAATAATCACGGAACACAAAATGTGGGTATAGGTTCTTAAAAGACCCTACGTGAGTTTGATCGAATACAGTGAAGCGGTTACTCTGGAAGTTATACAAATGCTGCAAAAAATCATTATTTTCGACACATTTTTTATCTCTATTCAACGGACTGTCAGAGGAACACTTATTGAGAACAATACATACTCGTAGGTATTGATTATTTTAAAACATTCAGTTCAGAGTTTGGTGAAAATCGTTGAAACCATTTTTCCAAATTTGTTTCGCTTTTTAGGCCCATATTTCAGTTCACCGTATTTTCATCGAGCTATGTACTCATAATCCAAAGTTTGGCCGTTTGACCTGATGTTATAGATGGTCGTAGCAGACAATACGAAATCAACTTCGAAATAAGGGAGGAATATCGAGGTGGAACCTTTTTACTTTCCACTACCCAAGGGAAGAAAAGTATAGTAATAGGGTCAAACAAAAACTTGGGTTTTCTTCAGATCTTTACGTTTTGAGGCCTACTGAATCTAAAAAACCTAATTTCGGCGCGTGGTCCGTGTATGTGTGTGTCTGTAGTTCGATTCGCGGGAGAACGGCTGATCCGATTGAGCTGGTTCTTTTTTTGTTTTGTTCGTTATTTTTTGTAGACACCAAAATAAGGTGGACGATGCGAAAAACAAATGGACGATTTCGGCCGATGCGAAGGGGGGGGGGACAAAAATGTACCAAAAACAAAGGTATTTCGCATTTTTCTCGAAAACGGCGCTAACGATTTTGATTAAACTTTCAAATTATCTTCTCCTAATCAATACCTAACTTTTCTTTTCTATACATATTTCCATGAAAATACGGTGAACGGAGATATAGGCCCATGAAGCAAAAATAGGTTTTTTACGCTCTTAGGCAAAACAGCTTCAGCGATTTTCACCAAACTCACAGTATGTTTTCAAATAGGTAATACCTACATATTGTTCTCAATAAATGTTCCTCTGACAGTCCATTGAGCAGAGATAAAAATCAAAATGTGTCGAAAATAACGTTTTTTCGAACACTTCCGTAAATTCCAGGGTAACTGCTTCACCAGATGCGATAAATCCTAATGGAGTGTCTTTCAGTCTTTCATACCAACATTTCGTTCTCCATAATTATTTCTGTATATGTATGGTGAACGGAGATATAAGCCAAGTTAACTCAGAAAAGGAGATTTGTCGAATATTAATTTATCGGTATTCCAATTTTCTCAAAAACGGCTCTAACGATTTCGATCAAACTTACGAGTACTCTCAGCTAACTATTCCGTACATTTAGTTCTCCATAAATGTTTCGGTAGAAATGCGTTGAACGAAGATATCACCCGCATATGTAGCTGGTGTTCGAACTTAAAGGGGTGGCCGAAAGTTGTGTGTTGCTACGCACCAGATATTTTTAGCTACGAAATAAAACGAAGCCTTCTGACGATTGAAGAGGACAGACTTAAGGCAGACAGCGGGAATCATCGCGAGACACCGCAATACGAACAAATACACGTACGTTACAGGTATAAGCGACGCCCTTCGGTGCAGGTGGTGTGGTACAGATGAGAAAACGCCCTATTTTGTCCTGGCCCAGTGCCAAGACACTTGAGAGGAACGATTTTCGGTCTTTCCACTTCTTCAAGAGCGGACATCAAAGAAGGCTTTTGCAGAAAATACTTGGCATTCCTTAGGAAGCTAAGCGCGGACTTGTGAGACATTAGGCACAATAATTGGGGTCACCGTTCGATAACCAACAAAAACGGACTGCGAGAAGGCGACTCGATGTTTGACTTTCAAAAATTGTTCCTTCGCCAAATAACTTGCCCTAAAATATTTGGAGATTTGAACGACTTTTTTTTTTTTTATAAGAGAATAATTGCGAAAGAAGTCAAATAAATTATGTTAATTTAAATTCCGGAATTGCTGAGATCCTCCTAATTTTTTTGGGGGACGTATAGCCAGATATTGGACTTTTTGGGGGGAGTTTTGGTTCTTTTTAATAATTATTGTGCTCCTCTAGTCATTTTACAACGGATGGACAGTTCATAGTACGATCACAGTATTTGGAACAGCCCATACAAAAAGTTTAATCAAGTCAAGTTAATAGTTAGTCAGTTAGTTTAATCAAGTTTAATCAAGAAGAAATATCTGGTGCGTTGCAACACACAACTTTCCTTAGCTCTAAATCAATTCACTTTCTATATGGCTTTGTCTACTTAATCAATTCATTCACCACTCAGTTAATTTGAACTTGGTCAAACAACACTTTACAGCAGCATGAAGCGGCAGCGCTTACAGTTGCTGCTTTATTGTGCTTCTCGTACTCGTTCCAGGTCCATTATTGACCAACTGGTACACAGATAATTAATGAGGCTGTGAACCCAAATTTTTTGAAGAAGGATAGTTATTACTATTGCAGAGTTATTGGGTAAAAACGTTTAAAACTGGTAGTAAGCGAAACGGCAGTAGTTGAAATTCAGGAATTTCTGGAGTGAGCCCCATGTATCTCATGAGCGTTTTTAAACACTCACCCTTTAGGTATTGGATTGTACTACAATACCAATTTTTAATAACATTCTACCAACATTCCAGCGGAGTTTATAAGGAATAAAAAACTGCGCTAAAAACGCTTTTCGTCGAAAACTTTGATAATTTATTGTGCTGCTCTCGTCATTTTCCAACACATGGGAATTTTATGGTATAATTGCCTTATTTAGAGCTATTACCATAAAAAATCTAATCAAAATCGTCAAAGCCGTTTTTGAGAAAAAAATTTGGTGTTTTGATCACTATGATAACTATAGTTAACTTTCGGTGGATTTTGTTCATACCCTTATTTTTGCGCCCTATGGTAACCTGTAGGCTAGACATCAAGTTACAGCTGATTTGGTACGGTTGCTTTCTCTAAAAACCGCGCTAAAATCGATTTCGTCGAAAATTTTTATAAATTATTGTGCTGCTCTCGTCATTTTCCCATAGATGGGAATTTTATGGTGTAGTTGCCATATTTGGAGCTACCAATATAAAAATTTAATCAAAATCGTTATAGCCGTTTTTGAGAAAAAAAAATATTTGGTGCTTTGATCACTATGATAACTATAGTTAACTTTCGGTGGATTTTGTTCATACCCTTATTTTGTCGTCCCATGGTAACCTGCGGACGAGATATCAAGTTTGAGCTGATTTGTCACGGTCGTTTTCTCTCAAAATCGTTCACACACACACACACATACACACAGACCCATTTCCCAAATAGTGTTTTTCGGACTCAGGAGGTCCTGAAACGTGAAGATCCGAAGAAAACTCAAAATTTTTTTTTCAGCCGATTACATAACTTTCCTTTCTACTTTGTAGAGCCAAGGAAAGTAAAAAGACTCGGTGTTTTGATGACTATGATCTACTTTTGATATTGATGTGGAGGTAAAATATCAAATTTGAGCCGAATCATCTTTCTAACTTCGTAGCGTGAAAAAGTTGAGTTTTATTGAGATTTGAACGTTTTACCGTCTACCGAATCGAAATAATTTGGTGCGACGCATCACACAACTCTAATCTTCCCCTCGTGAATTGTAATCCTTCGCGTAAACGCTTCATTCAGTGAGTGGGCGACACCTACGCGAGTAATCGCGATTGACGAGGTGTGCAACATTTTGATGCTGCGTAGTTCCTCGCTTTACCACGCGAAGCCTGTGACGCGTTGTACTTTGAATTTAATTTAAAACGTCGCGACGACTGAACGTAATTTGATCTGACGTTGTGCAGGTTGGGAATGTTAGTTTTAGAACGTGTGTTCAACGACCCTTTCAAGAAAGATGTAAAATCCTCAGTCATGTCGCTGCATTCAAACGTTCTTTTCGTTTTTTGGATCGTGTCCTTCCGCTAGTCAACCACTCGTTCACTTTCACGCTCGTTTTTTTGCCTTTATGAAGGTGTTAAGGAAGATTCAGATTTAAATATTGATAAGACCATTCCAAAGCAACCTCTTCACCATAAAATCGGTACCGGTGAGCCCGGAGAATTTTATATATAATTTATGTTTCCTGTTCGGAGCTAAAGGGTGGCTCATCACTCCATTCCGAGTCAAAACTCCCCCGAAACGTATGGGCCCGCGTTGGAGGGCCTAAGAAGAGCGTAAAATAACACATCATCACCAAACTGAAAACGGGACCGGCTTATCTTCTGAGCTTTTATTACCAGCGTGACACCACGCGGTCGAACCCGAAGATCGTAAAGTTCGACTAAGCAGCTGGGGCCCCTGGAGATGGTTCCACGGTAATGTGCTTTTCGCGCGGATGTTCGCTTGCTCCCGGCGGTATCGGTTTTTTCGGTAAATTAATTTTTGATCGTAAATTGTTTCAAATGATCTGTCAACTATCGTCAAGAGCGGAGGTATGCGACAAATATACGATGGCGTTCTCCTTGACGCTCCGGACCGGATTTGATCGTCGAACGCGTCTCGTACAAATGAAGGGGCTTTCTGACTCGTCAAAAGCCGTCGTTAGTTCCCAAGTCTGGAACGGTAGTGAAATATGTTGAGTATGAATATCTAACGAAACGAACTGGCTTCTCGAAGGAATTTTTTTCTAGTTCGCGCGACTGTCCGTTGCGTTAGACTGTCCGACGAACAACGCTCAATAGTATACTGTGCAACAACAAAAAATTCTTTGTCCTCTGCGTCCTATTGAAGACGCATTCCTCACTTTTTTGCTCATTCGCTACCACGTTCAAATAGTTTTAAAACTTCAAGTTGAGTCGCAGGGCGCCTCCCCCTCCCCACACCCTCCATAACCACAAAGTCGGTCATGAGCCCAGTCAAAACCTATACAGTTCTCCTATTGCAGCTCCACAGGAGTGTGGAACCGAGTAAAAGTTACCGAAAAACAGAATTAGTTTTGAAAAAAATTGAAGTAGTGAAGTCAAAATTATGACAAAGTCCGACAAAACGTTATTGGAGAAAGGGGTAAATGTCGACAAATCACGAAAAATTCGGCGGACATTGGTGAGAAATTACAGAGATAACGGTATATGAATAAAAAAAGAGGTAAACGCTCGCACAAAATATCTGGTGCGTAGCAACACACAACTTTCCGCCACCCCTTTAGGTTGGAACACCACCTACATAGGCGGGCGCTATATCTTCGTTCAACGCATTTTTACAGGAACATTTATGGAGAACAAAATGTAGGAACTAGTTAGCTGAGAGTACTCCGTAAGTTTGATCGAAATCGTTGGAGCCGTTTTTGAGAAAATTGGAATACCGATAAATTAATATTCGACAAATCTCCTCTTCTGAGTTAACTTGGCTTATATCTCCGTTCAACATACATATACAGAAATAGTTATGGATAACGAAATGTTAATATGGGTGACTAAAAGACACTACATTAAGATTTATCACATCTGGTGAAAAGGTAACCCTGGAATTCACGGAAATGTTAGAAAAAACGTTATTTTCGACACATTTTGATTTTTATCTCTGTTCAATGGACCGTCACAGGAACATTTATTGAAAGGAGTATGTAGGTATCAACTATTTGAAAACATCCTGTGAGTTTGGTGAAAATCGCTGGAGCCGTTTTGCCAAAAAGCGTAAAAAACCTATTTTTGCTTCAGGGGCCCATATCTCCGTTCACCGTATTTTCATGGAGATATGTATAGAAAAGAAAAGTTAGGTATTGATTAGGAGAAGATAATTTGAAAGTTTAATCAAAATCGTTAGAGCCGTTTTCGAGAAAAATGCGAAAACCCTAGCTTTTGGTACATTTTCGTCCCCCACCCCCCTTTCCCACCGGCCGAAATCGTCCATAACCTTGTTTTGGTGTCTACAAAAAATAACGAACAAAACAAAAAAAGAACCAACTCAATCGGATCAGCCGTTCTCCCGCAAATCGAACTACAGAGAGACACACATACACACACACGGACCACGCTCCGAAATTAGGTTTTTTAGACTCAGTAGGGTCTGAAACGTAAAGATCTGAAGAAAACCCAATTTTTTTTATTGGGCCGATTACTATACTTTCCTTCCCTTCGGGTAGCGGAAAGTAAAAAGTGGGAAAATGGGCAAAACGACATTGGAAAATTAAATAAACTGAGTGGGAAGATCGGACTGGGAATTTATGGGAAATCGAACAAAACTTAATGAGAAACTTGAGACGGAGAGATTCCTGGTCTTTGGTTCGACTTCTAAGGGGAACATCAAAGGAAACTCTTGCAGAAAATACCTGGCATTCAGGAGGCTAGGCGTGAACCTGTTAGACAATAGGTCTTCAGGCCGCGGTGCTCATCACAATTTTGTGACAATCCGAGAGCTACGTATAATGAGAGCTACTTGTGGGAGCCGGTTATGAGGGGGTTTGGAGATGTTCGGGGATCCGCTGGCTCGGGCAAAAACCACAGCGATCGCGAGGAGCTCCGATCCATTTCCCAACTTTCGTCGGGACCAAGAACCATCGTCAACAACCACTAGACCTTTAATGGGAGTCGGTCGGTACACTCAAACGAAAACTGGGCGTAGATGGAAGCACGGACATTGGTCTCATGCGTGGTCTGTCCATGAACAATTTTAGGTGCTATAGCGCAAAAACAGTAGTAATTACGAATAATTAGAGTTACTACCAGTTTACCTATTAGTGGATATGTAATGAAGAGATACAGGGGATTGAGAATATTAAAAACACCGTATCTCAGGGAGGTTATCACAGGATAAAGATCAGTTTATCACAAAGATTCAGCTATGTTGTGGAATATGGTGAGTTCTGTATCACAAGGAGTCAGTAAAGTAACGAAAATATGAGTTTATGGGTACAGTGATTGCTAATATCAGTTAATGATGTGATTATGAGCATTCGGAGTTCTGGCTCGCACTGAATCAGCTAATTATGAATATAGCGAGTTCTTTATCTCCAGTGAATAAGGAACAGTGGTTATAGTTGTAGATATTACCAGTTCTTCATCACAGAGAATGGACGGATCATGACAAATTCTGTAAACAGGTGTACTGACTGACTCCTACTAAAGGCACCGGGCGATCATGGTCTAGTGGTCCAGCCATTGGTTCATAATTCTTGACGATAGTCGGGAATTGTGGATCGAAGTTGTAGATATTATCAGTTCTTTATCACAGAGAATGGACGGATCATGACAAATTCCGTTAACAGGTGTACTGACTGACTCCTACTAAAGGCACCAGGCGATCGTGGTCTAGTGGATAAGACATTGGTTCATAATTCACGACGATAGTTTGGAATTGTGGATCGGAGTTGTAGATATTATCAGTTCTTTATCACAGATAATGGACGGATCATGACAAATTCTGTTAACAGGTGTACTGACTGACTCCTACTAAAGGCACCAGGCGATCATGGTCTAGTGGTTAAGACATTGGTTCGTAATTCTCGACAATGGTTGGGAATTGTGGATTGAAGTTGTAGATATTACCAGTTCTTTATCACAGAGAATGGACGGATCATGACAAATTCTGTAAACTGGTGTACTGACTGACTCCTACTAAAGGCACCAGGCGATCGTGGTCTAGTGGATAAGACATTGGTTCATAATTCACGACGATAGTTTGGAATTGTGGATCGGAGTTGTAGATATTATCAGTTCTTTATCACAGATAATGGACGGATCATGACAAATTCTGTTAACAGGTGTACTGACTGACTCCTACTAAAGGCACCAGGCGATCATGGTCTAGTGGTTAAGACATTGGTTCATAATTCTCGACGACAGTCGGGAATTGTGGATTGGAGCTCCGCGCGATTTGCCATAGTTTTGGCCTGAGTCAGAAGCTCTTCAAATGCATCTCCAAACTACCTCAGTACACAGGTAATCACTGAAGTATTTATAAATATGGTAAAGTAGTTGTGAATGTTCTGCATCACAGGTAGTGAGCCCTACAGATGTGAGTATTAGTGGTTCTGTCGTGTAGAGGACAATATTGAAGAAGAGTTGACAATATTGATAGCACGATGCTTCAAGGAGTGTGTAAACATTGTGATTATCCGATTATTGGTGTACTAAAGGAAGGTCCACGCAGGATGTCATTGTTGAAATCCGCGATGTTTCCCTGGCAGCACAGGCTAAGTACGTCGTACCAGTTCTGATTGGCATCATGGGAGCGTTGGGCAACCTCCGGTGGACATCGCAGCTCAATGAGTTTAAAGGTAGGGGAATCCCCCTCGACAGAAGTTACCAGATGGATAGAACTGCTGCGATCGAATTGAGGCATCGCATGTCCACCATGTCTCCATCCAAAGATCGAGAAGGGGTAGGACCAGTACTTACTCGAAGGTCTTCTCAGGACGTTCACGGAGACTGGCTGCGAACCACGCTGAATGATGTTGAATGTTCTGATCTGTGCACAGTCGATCCGTCAAAACGAGGCGAAACCCCGCCATGTGCTTGGGACTATCACCCAATGGTACGGGCAAGTCAAGTTGCAGGTGGCTCAAGTAAAACCCGAGTTAATCCTCTTAAAGGGAACACTTAAATCAACCGACAATACGCTTTGGCGGCCACAGGCTCCTGTTTGAGAAGCAATGACTTAGGAGTCATTATAGGTGAGATGTTATTATGGGCAGGGCTACAGCTAACACCTCCCGGCCCCCAAAGGCGCTGGCATTGTTCGCATCACTGAACAAGTACGAACGCTTGAGTAAGAACGCTTGGGGAGTGTGTTACTGTGGCACATTCCTCATGTACAAGGCCATCTATCTAGGCGTGATTGGCTACTGCCCTGTTGTTCATGTTACCATACTCAGTCAATCGAAAGAGAGTATTGGCTCAATCCCTGAATGCTGCCTTCCATGGCCTGTAGGGCAGTCGACAAAAGGACTCAAGGTGATCATTGTTCTGTTACCAGTTGACTTGGCTTCACTGCTGAACTCCGTGCTGTCTTTCCACTGAACAAAAACTTGCCGATGAACGGGCTTTGGAGAAATGGCTCGTGATATGAGAACCCTTGTCAACCTGAGCAGCATCCTGAAGTCTGTCACTCACAAAATCAGCTAAGTGATTGTGAACATACTGAGTGCTGCAAGGCCACTGCTTGCAGGGTAGTTCAGATACGTCTCTTTGTGGAGAACTGTAGCAATTTCGTCAGAATTCCCTCCCACCTTTCTTGACCACCCGCACCATACCAAGTTGAGGGATTGCGTAACTATCTTTGAGAAATCACACTCCTTACCACTTAACTAACGCCGCCGTCGTTGATTCCGACGCGACAGACCAAATCTTCATCAAAGGGATATGTTGTAAAATTCCGGAAGCGGTTTTGACGCGTCTGGGACTTTTCAGTGATTGGTCGCTCCTTCGGCTCACCGGTCAAACCGGAGGACGTCATTTCTGATTTAATGCGCCTTCCCTCCTTCGACCGGCCGCCTTCAAAACTGCTTCATAGCAGGTAATAACGGTAATAACAGGGCGGCATCGGAAGCTCGTGTGATCCCCGGTTAAGATTAGCGACCGTGGCGCTCCGCGTGGATTAACATCTGAAAGCCCGCTCTCGACCTCGCACTCAACCGCCGCTAATGTTTCTTTATCCCCTTTTTGAATCATTAAAGGTTGCGAATTTAACAAATTGAATTAGCGGTGTGAAATTCTCACGAAGCGAACCACCGCCCTTTCCGGCGAAGTCCAAGCAGTAGATTAAAATATCAGGCGCGCCGCATCTCACAACTTTCCTTAGCTCGCTAGAAAACAACTCGCTTGTGTTGATGGCTTTTTTCTACTTACTATTCACCACTCAGTTCGTTTGAACTAGGTAAACACTTGACTTCTGGAATTTATTGTGCTTCTCGTACTCATTCCTAGACCATTATTGAACAATTTGTGCACAAAGAATTAACGAAGCCGCAAACACGAATTTTTGTAAGAGAATAGTATTCACTTTTTTCGAGTTATCGGGTAAAAACTTTTAGGGATACTAAAACACGAAACGATATTAGATGGAATTCCGGAATTTCTCGAGTGGCTCCTATATATCTTATGAGCGTTTTTAAACTGGACTGCCAAACCAATTTTTTTGAAAATTCCAATAACATTCCAGCGGAGTTTATAGGGAAAAAACTGCGCTTAAATCGATTTTCGTCGAAAAGTTTGGTAATTAATTGTGCTGCTCTCGTTATTTTCCTACCAATGGAAATTTCGTGGTATAATTGCCTCATTGAGAGCAGTTCATGTAAAAAATGTAATCAAAATCGTAATAGCCGTTTTGGAGAAAAAAAAAGAGTTGGTGGTTTGATCACCGTGTTAACTATAGTTAGTACCACCATCGATTCCCACGTTCACTAGACATAAACGGAACTAACGAATTTGTGCGTAATTGAGTCGTTCGTTTCGATAAAATAATCGATACACCCCGTCGAACCCTCAAACTGAATTTATAGCCGCAATTGCCCGCGGTGCGCGTTTCAAAAATATGAAAACCGAGCGTCAATAAAAAGTGATATACGAATCTATCGTCTATTAATGTAGTCGCTATTCCAAGAAGCGTTGACGCTGCTCTAACGGCTCGCCTCCCAAGTCGCGACACTAAAAGTGATCATCTACTCCTCCCCTATGAATCGTTATATTGAGACGCGTGAAAGGAGGCGCTAGATCGGTAAATCTCGTGAAAAGGAGACGCTTCGAGAAAGTTAAATTTAGCTCCAACTATGTCATTCCCCCCCATTTCGGGTCATAATAACGTCCAGTTAAATTGGTTCGCATTATTTATGGCAAATTATGAAGCGGAGTTTGTCCGCGGCGCCCTTCCTCTTTAGGGAGATGAGACAATGTTAGTCTACTGCCGATGTTCAGAAAAGGGTTTGTTGCCGCTACAAGGGCTGTATCTGGGTTTGCCTTCACGTGTTCAATCCAGGAATGATCGTCTGTGCACAATAGTTTACTGATTACCGATAAAGTGACGGTTTTTGGTTTATTATTCATTCTGAATAATAAAACTATGTTTTCGGTCACGAAAAATTTTTTACAACCCCCCCCCCCCTCAAAATCTGATACTTTACGTTGCATGACATGGAGATTCCAAGTTTTCGTCGTTTGAACTCCCTCCCTCCCACCCGTCTCAACAAAACCGCTCGCCTGCTCAACTGGCAACGCCGCCCCCTCGCCTCGCAACGGGTTCACCCAATTTTTTCTCGTGATTCGTATTTAACCTTTGGCATTACGATTTGTCTCTTTATTGTCCGATTGCCTTGTTCTCGTCTTCACCTCCACGAATGACTGTTTCGCTCCGTCTCAACTATTTCCGTTAGCAAAATATCTGTTATCTTCGATTGAACTTTTCATTATTCGTTTATTTTTGGTTTATTTATTTAATAGTTCGTTCGTTTCATCTTTTTTGGTTTTAATACGATTCAATTTTTTTAGATTCTTTCGTTGCATTCTCATTTTGGTTTTTTTCATAGATTTTTGGTCACATTTTGATATTAATATTTAGCGTGCATGTTCTCATATTAAAATTCAGTTTTTCGTAGATACTTTCGTTTTTTTTTGTTTTGTTTATTTTAATATTACGATTCAGTTCTTTTCGACTTTTTTTTGGGTTTCATTTTGATATTTTTCGATGCTGAATCGAACGGGATGGGTCTCGGAGCATTAATCCTAGGTCAAGCTGTTTATCCGAATAAACCGTTGTGTAATAATTTGCAGAGTTTTTAACTTTCTGTCTGCCTGTGAATTGCTCAAACATTCCGCCTACGGGCCACCGTGGAATGCCAAACTGACGGTATGAACAAAACTCATCCAAAACTAATTATAGTTATCATAGTGATCAAAACGCTAATTTTTTTTTCTCAAAACGGCCGTAACAATTTTGATTGCAGTTTTTCGTGTAGACAGCTCCAAATAACAAGACAATACCGTAAATTTTTCATTTGTGGTAAAATGACGAGAGCAGCACGATTAATTACCAAACACTTCGACAATTTTTAGCGCAGTTTTTAACGTGCCTTTGATTGTGCCTTTAACGGGGTTTAAAAAATCTGTTCTTTCGCGCAAAAATCCCATTTGGTATCTAGTTGTGCCCGCCATCTCGGCAATCCGATCGGACGAAGCCCATGGTTGTTATGGACAAAAAATATTTTAAAAAATTAACGAAACGCAGTATAATCGCAAATACGCTGTGTTTCGTATCGTTTTCAAGGTATTTGTACACCCTGGGTTGAATGGAATAAGTATCAGACGTGTACAACTGCGTATAGGGAAATTGCAGTAATTATAGTGAGCCAATGTCAAGTAATTGAAAGGACTCGCGGGAACCACAGCGGAGTAAACGTTTCGTCGTTAGTACTCCCTCCCTCCCTCCCGTCACATCAAAACCACCCGCCCGCTTGACTCGCTCGACTCGCAACGTGCCAATTGCCGAGGGTTCATTCAGTTCGAGGTTCCCCGTCCCAATTTCCCGACTCTTTTTGTGGAAGGTTAGGGTCACTTCCTCCGCACGCCCCTACCTATCGGACCATACATGCCGACAGACGTTTACGGGCGCCTGGCGACGGGGGAATATTTAGTTTCCGCAGTTCTATCGTAGTCAGGTCACGTTTCGTATGGTTTACTAGTACTTTTCGATGCTGAATCGAATGGAATGGGTCTCAAAGCAGTAATACTAGGTCAAGCTGTTCATGAGAATAATAAACCGTTGTGTAATAATTTGCAGTGTTTTTAGTTTATTTTTCTGAGTTAAGCTTTTCCTATACACTTGTGGCACGTACTAAGTAGATGGCTGTTAAACTGGTTCAAGATGTTTGTCCGTACTCCAGTAACAATATTAATTTAGCAAGCATTTTCTTAGGTGTGTTGCTGTGAAAAATTTTGATTAACTCTTGTCTTGACTCATCTCCCTGCCACGGGCTATGCCCACATAAGGGTTTAGTTTCTGCACTCTAGTTGTGTTTAATTTTATTTTATTTTTTATTCTTTTTTCAGTTTTACTTCTATTTATTGCCTTGTACTTATGGAAGAAATAAAGAAATATAATAAAAATAGGTAGCTCCAAATAATATAACGGTACTGTATAGTTGTAAGTTGAGGGAACGTGTTGAGTGCAGCACAATAAATTACGAACAGTAGCGTTTTGAATAATTGTTCCATCATTCGTCTCGCTCGTAGCATTATGAAATCTGTGCTATTCCAATGAAGAGTACGGTTGACGTGGAATTATGGCCATCATATCGAGGTCGATCTAAGAAATTCCGAAATTCGACCATTTTTAGAACTTATTTGCCGTTTTTCCCGTGCAATTGCTAAATCGTATCAACAACCTTATCAATTATATATACGTTCGCTTTTAAATGAAGGTCGTGGTATCAGTAGTAGTCTAATAAATTCTGGAACGTTAAACGACAGAAGCGATTTACGAATCTTATCAACTGAGTGAAAAACAAATATAATAGTGCGAGTTTAATGAGCTATTGATGGAGGGGGGGGGGGATTTAAAAACTCAATTTTCGACTCAACGAAACGAAGCAACACTTTCTGGTATCCCGGCGACGGGCGAGTTATTAAAAGTTGAAGCTCAAACGTCCGCGACACTAACTTGTTCCGGAGAGCGAAGCACCTGAATTATTGTTATGGCTCGCAGCTGTTTTCAGTATGTCCTTCCTTTCCTTCCCAAGTTCGGGGGACCTTAATGGCTTTATTGCTCCGTCCCAACGAAGAGCAGCTGATACGGACGCAGTTGTAAATTTTCCTTATGGCTGCTCGTCCCTGCTCTCGAACGATCTTTGTCTTGAGCCGATTGAAAAGAGCGAATGAGCGGAATGTGTGAGTCGGTGATGAGATGATTATCAACGCTACGCGTGTGTGAGAGTGAGTGCTTAGTCTCCTTTAACACGTTCTTTGCTGAATGCGCATTTCTCCTAGAGAACCTTCTTCCTCAGCGACACCCTCAATTCCATTCTCATCCCCACGTTAGTTTTAATTCGTCTTTTATGCACGAGTAGTTTTGTTCGGCGCAAAACTTAAGATCAGTAGGGTTTTTTGACCTTGGAACTCCCGCACCTGCCCTAACGGGACTCCCTGGCACTTAACAGCAAAGTTGTTGTTTCCCCAAACACCTTCGTCCTCAATCCCCTTATTGTTACCTTTAGAAAGTCCACCTCTTCAGTTAATTCAGTCAATTGACGACGAATTTCCCCTTTGTCTGGACATTCTGAAACATCACTCCCTCTCTCTTTTCACATTCCTCTCCAAAATAGACAGCTCCTCTCCAACTCATTCATCTACAAATTCTCACGAAAGTCACTCGTCCCCCAGTGCTCACACAGACACGTATTCCTTGATCAACTCTCATCACAGCAACAGCTCGTACTCCCCTTCCGATATAGTTTCCTGCGTCATTTTTCGCGTATACTGTGCGGTTTCCTTGTGTCGCCCTTTTGTACTCAATTCATCGCGCATAATACAGTCCTCTTCACGCTCAACGAGTTTCTATTTATTCCTTCCTTCAACTCCCCCTCTCGTGCGCCCAACGACATTCATCTAGCAAAATTTGGCTTTTCACGTTGATTACTGCGTGTTGTGCTTCAACGAATCAAGTAAAATATCTGGGCGGCGGAAACTCACGATTTTTTCACGATTCACGTAAATTCGGCGCACTCATTTCCACAAAATCATTTATGCACGATAAACTGTAGATCTACGCCACTTAAGTATGATTGAAATCGTTTCTGCCGCTTTTGCGAAAATTAGCAACGCCTTTAATATTCGGCATATCTCATGTTCCGATGTATTTGGGCTCATGCCTCCGTTTGACGGATGCTCGAAAGGAATAGTTCTGAGGATAGTTGTGAGGAACAAAAAGTGAGTACAAGTTCCTTTGGATAGATCAAAGTCAGTGTTAAGAGACTGTCGGATGAACATTTACGGGTGGGGGGCGTCATGTAGATATACGTAATTGGCAGGGGGGGGGGGGCGTAATTGGAAATACTCCACGACTTTAATGAAAATTGGCCGTTCTCCACCAAAAATTAAATGAAACCACCTCATTTCGCTTTATTACACTTCCGTTCACCTAATTTTGACAGTCTTCGTGAAGAACAAAATGAACTAAGTAAGATGACGTGAATGCTTAATAAACAATTGTTTAGACCATATTTGAGGAAATTTTTTTGAAAACCTCGTTTTTGGTACATTTTTATCCTAACCCACCCGACCCTGCGATGGAAATTGATCGTAACCTCATTTTTGCACCTTCGGAAAGTAACGAACACCAGCATAAAAAGGACCAGCTGTATCGGCTTAGCGATTCTCCCCGTTAATGAAGCTACGGAAACACGCACACAAACCGTGCGCCGAAATTAGGTTTTTAGGATTCAGTATGTCTCAAAACGTGAAGATTTGAAGAATTCTACTTCATTACACGCCCGTTTGGAACACCTCTGACCTCTGATTTCCGTGCCCGTTTGGATTCTACGAAGTAAAAATATTTGGTGTTTTTTATCACTATGATAACTATAGTTTGGGATTGATTTGGCTCATAACCTGGCACACCGCGTTGATCTGTAGGCCGAGTATTAATTTTGAAATGATTTGAATCGGACGTTCTTTCCAAGTCATGTTCACAGAGACGCAGGCCGTTACATAATTCTTCTTGTTTCTGCGCCTTTCAAAGATGAGTGAATGACGAAATAACTGGCTTCTGTCGATTGTACTACTTTCCCCATTTATCTCGTAAGGCTGTGTGGCAGACCTTGGAACACCTCTGACGTCACTATACGATTGTTAACACAGTAATATCCGAGGAATTGCCGTTTTTATTTCCGCGCATCATCTTAGTGACAGCTGATCTGTTCTGAGGACAGTGCTGACGTCTTAGAATTTGTTAAATGTGGGGTGTAGCTATTACCCTGCTCTTGAGTCTATTGACCAGGTCAGTTGCTGACTCTTTCATGGGTTCCATTCGCATGTCATGAGATCTCCACCTCCTAGGCAGTAACACGAGGTCTTGCGGCAAGTACGACTTATTCGAGCGAATGATTAAACACCGCAAAGGTGTGGTTGATTACGTATTTTTTATTTGAGCGACCGCTTGTACGACGCAAATAATTTGAAACACGGTCAGTCAGTCGGTACCTTCGTGAAAGGATGAGGTGATGTCTTCTCGCGTTTGAAGTATGAAATGTGACGCTGGGGCCGTAATTTATTTGAGGAACTGGCAGAAGCCTAAATGTTTCAGTCTCTTTCCTCAGTTATATCCCTTCGGGCCCTTGAACCTCGCCCTCGTCCCACGAACGGGTCGTGAAGTGGAGTGGAAGAATGATGAAGAGTGTGACACGATCTGGGGACGAGCCTGCGCCTCTTAAATCACCCCAGAAACCACCCAAGACGATTGGTAATGACCTCAGCTCCCTTTACAAGTGTTTTCTTCAGACAGCTACTTCTCAAACCTTCTGCGCTCGCTCCCTCAAAACTGTCAATTAGGACGCCAGTGATTAACTCTGCGCGTCGACAACGCACGGGGGTTTTGTGAGGGTGAGGGGGACAGGGGATCGGCTTCATAGTCCCCGTTCTCGCAACATCAGCTTCTCACAACTCAAACGTCGGTGCGACAACGCACACACGAAAGATCCCGTTTTTAAAAACGAAACCCAAACGAATTTATCTTTCTCTCAAGTTGGAGCCGTGTCACTCGGAATTAGCTGCTTTACTTCCTCCCCGACATCTTCATTAGTTTGTTCCTATCGCTGAATTGCCGTTGAGAAATGTTCTTGTAATAGGCAGCTTCTCGAAGGCTCGCCAACTTGACACTCCGAGTCGTCACGAGGCGCATTGTGCTGCTCATATTTTGCTTGGATTCTGTCACTCAACATCAACACAATCGCCTCTTCAAAACGCCAACCAAAATACCGTTCTTGAGTTGTCGCTTGATGGTCACCTGGTGCGAAGTATCACTTAACTTTCCTTGACTCAATAAACTCGATTAAAGCCTGTTTCGAGAACGATGCGGAAAATACTGATTTGGATCTATTTGAAACTATACTAGCCAAAGCCCAGTATAACGAAGAACAGCAAATGGCAAGCACGAGAGTTCACACTGTTTCATAAGCAAAGATGAACCTCATCACCAATGGAAACGCTTCTTCAGCAGAAGTGAAGAGTTGACACGATCAAAACGTGAGAGGCGAACCGATGACTAGCTGTAGGAAAGGGCTTACTCGAATCTAGGGGCCAGCTGAACACACCGAGAACACCCTCACTAGAAGACTTGCACCTGTACGGTCTATACAATACATGTAGTGGATGAGACCCATTCAAGGCGTCAGGGCAGAGAGTGTAGTGTTGAGTCTTCTGACGTTTTGATAGAAAGTCGTTATTGGTTTTGTTGAAGTGCTGGGGCGAGTTGCAGTGGCCAAGCCCGTTGGGGCGCGAGGCCTTCCGAGCCAGGCGAGGATAGAACCAGTAGACTCTGGTTCGCTCTCCGACCAGGCACCCCCCTCCCCCAAACCCCGGGGGGTGAGGCAACGGGTAAGCGCGCCCCCCAACAGGCTCACTGGGGAGCTAGGACATGGGCCCAATGTGTGCCATGGTGAAATGCCATTGGTCCTGCAGCTCTAGGGGAGTCGTATGGCCCGCAGCTGCCTCCCTGGTATGAATGAATGAATGGGCGAGTCGTACATGTGGCAGAGGTCTGAAGCGGAACGGTTTTAGCCGTACCTCTTATGTATTTGACGGTTAGGTCACAAGGGACTCTCAATACAAGTGAAACTGATTGTGAGATACTACCTGGAGGGAGAGGGATAGTGATAGAAAGCGAGAGAGAGAGAGAGAGAGTTGAGTTGGGAGTAGCGCGAGCTAAGAGACGAATTGTTGGGATAACTGGGAGACAACTGTACCGCAAGAGCTGAACGATGACTGACTTGGAAGGGGCTGTCTGTTGAGACGAGGAATCTAGTTTTGGGGGTTTGGGAAAAGATAGATTGAGAAGTCCCGAACAGGGGGAAATCCGTTGTCAATTGGAAAGAACTGAAGAGGTGGACTTTCGATTAGTAACAAAAAGGCTTGAGGACAAAGGTGTTTGGGGAACAAACAATAACTTTCCGTTAGGGCTAGTGCAGACATTTTAGAAGTCGAAGGCCCAACTAATTCAGCCTGCTGAACAGTCATTCCTGATCCCTGGCCGAGTTCCAGTAAAAAAAGGGTTGTAACTGAAAAGTTAGGTTAATGTTGATTGAGACGCTCGTTTCGAGGTCAACTTTCTAACCCAAAATCTACCTGCCTGAGGAAAATGAAAGGAAGAAATGTTTGCTCGCGATGCTGGAAATCCACTATTGTTTTACGTTTGTGTAAACTCGAAACGAGAAGCCTCGTTAGGATACAGGTGTTTCCAGGTGGCAGGCCACTGGGAATCCATGCGTTTTGTCCGATGGCAGTCATGGAGAAGTTAAAGAACAAATTGACAGACATTTGCCCGAATAGAATACAACTACGATTCTGATCAGAAGGGAAGTGTTCAATTTTTTTCAAGAGAACAAAACAAACCACACCATAGTTAACGTAGTGGGGGAACTGCTGGACCGATTCACCTCGTTATTTCTTAGAATGCTTGAATAAGTAGATGAGCTCTACGTTAATACGAAGGAGAGGAGCGATTTACGATGTCCCTAAAAACGAAGATTTTCGCGCTTTTCTCCAGAATATCTCATAACGGTTTTGACTTTGAAAAATAATAACTTTTTTGAAATTGGCCATGTTTCGTTCCTCGTGATTTGACGTGAGGTTTTTAGAATCCCGGAAAAGAACTTAGTAGTTTCGGCACACTGACACCGCGTGTTGTAATTTATAACTATTTTTGTTGTAACGTGTTGAGCTACAATTTCTTCTTGAGTTACGTCTTAGTGAAATGATTCAACTTCCATTCATGGATTTGAAATTAATGAGCTCTTTCTGAGAGCTGTTCATCCCCTCGTGGGAGTAGGACGGACACGCGTAGACTTAGAGCGTAAGTTGGTTTTTATAGAATATGACAAGATAGAATTAAGAATGAGAGCATTGAATGTTCAGAGGATTTATTTTATCACCCAATTTTAATCGCAAATATTGAGCGATGTGTTTGGGGAAGCATTTGCCGCTTAATTAGGCACACTCTCTCTGATTTATAATTTTAGTTGGACTTGAAAACAGGGGAAAGGTCGTCGTTTGAGTTGACGTTGTAAACAAATAATAAACGCCAAGGGAAAAGGTTTCGACTCAAAAGTCAACCAGTTAAGTTTGACAATAGCCCTGATTGTTGTGATGTACCTGGGGCTCTCTTTTCCTCTTGGCAAGGGCCACGGACTTGGGTGGTCATATCTTTCAACAATTGAAAAACCATCGCGGCCTGTCATCCCCCTTCTTCGCCTAAGAATCGAGCGATTCTTCTCTTTCGCCCCCTCCACCACCACCCCCTTTTTTTTCTGTCTCTCTCTCGAAAAAGAGCCCATAGTTTGTTTTAGGTTATTTTGACCCTGTTGGCCACGGTTGTCGTCGTAAATAGCCTCCCGATGGGGGCCCTCCTATTATTCCGAGTCCTCGTGAGGATCTCTTCGAAAAGACCAAGGCTCTGCGGGGAATAGGAGGTTTTACGTGTGAAATCTGTGGACTCGCTCATTGGAATTTATTACGTGGGAGAAGAACACGCCCTCTTTGGGCTCTTATTAAAAAAAAAACACAAATAAATAAAATTAAAAAAAACGGAAAAAAGCGAAGTTATTCAAATTGAACCTTTTCACAGTAGATCACTAAATTTCCTCACCGAGGAGATGACAGGCGATATTTTTCGTCCGAACGAATGAACTATTTCAAGCGTTAACACCCGACTTGGGGGGATATTTCATACGAAAGTCTCGACAGAGTACGCGAGTTGAGTTGGTTCTGTCCCCCCCCCTCCCTCACACACACAAGGAACCTGCTAGCCGCAATCCAATAATCCTTTCAAAAGATGAACGATCCGTGACGTGCGTCCTCCATTACGTCCTCCAAAGCCCAAATCGTCTGCCCCCCCTACGCGCCACAATTTGTGCCCACAACACCTTTTTTAATTTGGTCAACTTTCTCTCGAGTTTATCATATCCGCCGTTTACCGTCGAGTTGGGTGTTGATTTACGGCGAGCTTGAGACAGCACCAAAATCTGATTATTGCGGGATTGGGCAACGCTTTCGAAAAATGTCTGGCACCGCTCTACCTCGGCTAAAAGTTTTTTGTTAGTTCTCTTCAATTAGGTGCTCCGCATCACAAGACGTTCCTTATTTCTATATGTATTCCCCAGTGTTCATTGCTTTTTCGAGTAATTCAACTTAATTTTCACTTTGCTCGTTTGACCGGCGTTTGATCTACAGCAACAGTTCTAAAATTTATCGTGCTGCTACTACTCATTCCCTGAACAAAACTGCGCAATCGGTACGCAAATAATTAATGAGGCTGCGAACACGATTTTTTTTAGAACGATAATAATCACTTTCCTTGAGTTATCGGGTAAAAACTTTCAGAAAAGGTGGTAAATGAAACGGCGGTGATAGGAATTTTGGAATTTCTGGAGCAGCTCTTGTATTTCTTATGAGCGCTAACGAAGACTCATCGTATAGATATTTGGTTGGACTGCCATCTCAATTTTTTTTAAGATTCCAGTATAACTTGAACGGAATTTAAAAGGAAAAAACCGCGCTAAAATCGATTTTCGTCGAAGCGTTCGATAATTTATTGTGCTCCTCTCGTCATTTTCCCACGATTGCTAATTTTACGGTATTTTCGGGTCATCTGAAGCTGGTCATACAAAAAATTGAATCAAAATCGTTAGTGCCCCTTTTTTGGAAAAAAATCTTTAGAGTTTCGATCACTATGATAACTATAGTTAATGTTTGGCGGATATCGCGCATACCCTCATTTTGGCCTCCTATGATGACCTGCGGGCTGGATATAAATTCGGGTGCCAAAATAAGATCATGAGCAAATTCCATTCAAAAATAACTACTGGTAACATAGTGATCGAAACTCTAAAGATTTTTTTCCAAAAAAGGGGCTATAACGATTTTGATTCAATTTTTTTTATGAACAGCTTCAGATGACACGACAATAACGTAAAATTCTCAATCGTGGGGAAATGATGAGAGCAGCACAATAAATTATCAAACGCTTCGACGAAAATCAATTTTATAGCGAAACACCAAAACAATTTTTTTTTTTTTTCAAAAACGGCTGTTATAAAATGTTTTGTACGAGCAGTTCCAAACAGCACAACAGTATCATAAAATTCTCATCTGTGGGAAATAACGAAAGCAGCACAATAATTTCTGAGATTTCAGTTTGTTTTTTGAATAAATCCAGTTCATATGATGCTAGGATTCTCAACAAAAGCAGGGTAGTAGTTCCATACGACGGTGGCTAATTATTAACGCTCATGAGATAACTAGGGGCAACCATAAACAATTATAGTTTTAAAAAATTCAACCACTGTTGTTTTACTATCACGTCTCACACCATTCACCAGATAATTCCAAAATACGATCCTTCCATAAAAAAATGTGGTGTCTCATCGATTGGTTGGTCAATAACGGTCGGGGCATAAGTAGCAGCAACTCAATTAATTCCGAAACTTTGGGCACTACCCACGTTCTACTTGAAAGTGAAGTTATACCACGTTCAAATGAACTGAGAGAAAAATACTTAGTATTGTTAGCTAAAGCCACGAAAATCGCTGGGGCTGAGGAAATTTGTGTGGTGCGTCGTATCAGATAATTTATAAAGAATTAGATTAGGTTTTTAAAAATCAGGTAGTTAAGTGGTGGTGCCAAAGCCAGCTCTCCGCCTGCAGCTAAAATATTAGGCAGTCTCCCAAGAAGGTGAGAATACTAGCACCTCGGATAGTGGCGAGGAGCGCATTAATAAATTCCGTCATTTAACGAGGAGTTGATGTAGCTGCCCACGTGCTCCAGTAGCCGGGCAGCGAAGGGGGAGAGAAATGGAGCGGTTCCGTTTTCTGGGTCGCGCAGTCTCGAAATTTATGTCTTCGGTGCGTTGTTACGAAACGGCACTAAGTCTTTTCGCCTGATAGTCGAGCATTCCTCATCCTCCGTCCTCATGTGCTTCAACCCTGCAGCTAGCCAGGAGCCCCCCCCCCCGCCCTCGCCCACCAACACCTTCCCAAGGAGCAGGGGAATCGGTTGTGACAATGTCTGCCCATAAATCCGCCAGGGTGGTCTTCCGCGATAATATCCCGAGTCAAACCCGTTGGAGCTCCTTCATATTCCGGGAGTCTCGCCGGTGTTGTCGCTTCACGTAGCTGCCCGTTCTCCCTCGCGGGCCTCTGTGTCTTATTCTTCTGCTGCCTCTTCCGTCTGGTGCCTAGTCAACATGCTTACCCTCGACTCAAAACTAAACTGTTCGATTTTGGCCAACAAATACGTTAATGTTCCCCAATGCTGTCAACCACTGAGCCTATTTTTACTTGGTGTGGTCTGCTCTTAATCGGATTGGCCATGAGGGACCTGACTGAGGGCATTCCTGTCTGTCATTCTTGGAAAGGGAGTGGTGGCTGGCCAAACCATCGTCTGCCCATGTGTGCACGTTGTGGAGAATCTCCCCGAGTTCTTCATTTGCAGCATAGCGCACGTACTACCATCCGCTCAGACGTGCTTGGAAGAACCTTGGTCCCAGCTGAACTGTTCCTACGATACTTGCCACCCACGTAAAGAGTTTGATAAGGTGGAAAACCACATTAAGATCTGCTCCCAGATGGTACGGGATTTCCCAGGTGGTCAAACATGGACGATATCCCTCCACGGGGAGAATGGCCAACTACCAAATACCTGCCGTGCCTCCGCAGGTCTGGGTGCAGTGGCCAGCCTCCTGCCTGCTAGCGCATGTAGACAGATATAACTTTCTTCGAGGGTTCTGGAACAGTATTTTGATAAGGAAACAGACCTGCTTTTACGTTACGTTGATTCTTGTCAGAACCCTGGCAACTGCGTGGCTGCTGCTTGGTCGCTTGGCCAAGGACTCCACTATCGCTTCATGTTTTTTCACCATTTTACTTGACCTCACATCAGAAAAACTCATTTGTTAAAAGTTCCACACGATGAACCTTCGACCGGTCATGCGCAAAGCTTCTTTTTTGGCCCCCTATCGCTTCGAGTTTCCCATCGGAAGGACGTTCGGAATTCATAAATGGGAATTAGGTTGAATTTGTAGTTAGTGAAATCGCTACTTTGCGTGCGACGCTCCCCGTGGCGATATTCGCATTCGCATTAACGACTTGACAAGAGTTGATTATTTCCAACTAACAAACGGAAAATAACAAGTTCAACTCCCCTAATTATAATTTCTTTATTGTTTGCAGTTCCACTTTTTGCTTTTTTAACTTTGCTTTTTGCTCTCTTTTTTGCTTTGTTAGCTTTTATTTTAAATTAGTTTTTAAAAAACGCGACTTAAAACGAGCTAAAGTTGTTTTTGTAGCGTCCTTCGTTTTTTTTCGCGGCGTATGATAAAAGCGTAATGGCAAACACGCCCACCGATTTTAAGAAGGCGGCTAATCGCTAATAGTATTGGCTTTATCGTCAATGCCAACGTCGAACCCGCAAAATGGTAAAATTCAGTCGAATATTGAGGTTTCCCTCCAAGTAGATTTCGAATTTCGACCTCAAATGTCCTGACATTGTTGTATCACGCATTTCAATGTAGCGCGTTTCTTGTTTTTACAGGTTAGCAGCACCACAAACGACTAAATTCAGTAGTTCGGCGTCCATTCCTCGTTCCACGGGGCTGTGCACGTCACAGTTTCGTTGATAATTTGCCCCTCACGGGACGGAATTGTGTTTTATAGTCTTTTCACGATCCAATGAACAAAAATATCTAGTTGGAAGCATCTGTTACGGGGGATTAATATTGAAAGCAATACCGCACTAAGCGAGTTGGGGAGTTAGTATGATATCAAACCGAATGCTATTGGATAAGAGTTTTAGTCTTAATTACATTCAGAGAAGCTTTACCTCCACAAACAGGGAACTGGGTGGAAGCGAACGTGAGCGCTGACGACACAGCGACGAGGGAACTGGCTGGGTTACAACTCACGGCAGCAAAGTCTCAGGCGAACAAATGCCCCGGACGAGCCTCCGCTGAATCAAAGGGTTTGGTTCGTCCCGTCACACATCAAACAACTTTCCTCAGTGATTTCCACGGCTCTGGCTAATGATTCAATCGATTCTTCACCTAGCTCGTGCGAACTTGTGAAACATAACGTAATGATACACTGGAACGTGGCAACACTTCGAAATTTCTAAATTCATTGTACTGCCGCTAAGTGTACCCAGATCTTCATTTAAAAACCTATTTATAGTTAGTTTGTGGGACAGTTGACACGATTTTTCTGTGGGTTCCTCTTAAAATCATCACACTTTCCGAAGCTCCACATAAATTCGCTGGTTTTCACGGCTTTTGTTACTAATTCAACGCATATTTCACGAACTAGACAATACACCATGGTGGCAGAAGGCGGTAGAACGTACAGCTAAGGAATTTATTGTGCTGCCCGTGCTCCTGCCCCGACCTTTATTGAGCAACCTGTATGCAGAGAATTAATGACGCTGTACACACGGTTTTTTAGAGAAGGATAATAATCACTTTTCCAGAGTTATGAAGGTTAAAACCTTTAGAAATGGTAGTCAAATGGCAATGTTTGAAATCACGGAATTTCTGTAGTAGCTCCTACATCTCTTGCGCGTCATAGAAAACTCATCGTATGGATACTTGGTTGGTCAACCCCCTGAATATTTCGAAAGCTTTTAGTAACATTCAAGCCGAGTTTGTAAGAAAAAAAGTGCGCTAAAATTTATTGCGTCGCTCTCGTTATTTTCCCGCAAATCAAAATGTTATGGTATCGTTGTGTCGTTAGGAGCTGTCTATACAAAAAATTCAATCAAAATCGTAGGTGCCGTTTTGGAGAAAAAAACAACTTAGTGTTTCGATCACTATGATAACTATAGTTAGTTTTGGGTAGGTTTTGCTCATACCCTTATTTCGGCGTCTTATGGAGACCTGCTTGCTATATATCAAATTTGAGCTGATTTGCTAATTTTTTTCAGCCATTTTCGCTGAATCGCGTCCACAGGAACACATAAAAGGTTGCCCATATACAAAGCGTCCCATCAGGCAACTTTTGACAGTGATGTCAAATCGACTAATGACATACCACGTTTGGAACGTCATTCCAAGCAAATTTTTACCATGGATCAGCACACGCCACGCGAACGCTCTAAAATTGTTTAAATTTACGTCATTCATCAAATTCATCAAAACAAGTCGATAGTGAAAACTCAACGTGCTTTTTAAAAAAATAAATAAAGTAAAAAGTGCGCCTTCCACGATTTAACCCCTTTAGACATTAACTAACCAAAGACCCTAGAACGGCTGAAAACCAACATCCGTCGAGAAATAGCCCCCTTTCCGGTCGAAATGTTGAAGAAAACCATCGAAAATGCTGAAAAACGGGCACAATAGGCCAAGGGCGACCATTTAAGAGATATATCATATTCAAGCAATGATGTAAACAAATTTACTTGAACCCAATTAAATGATTTTCATGACAAACAGACAAAAAAGGGCGTTTTCTTCGATTTATTTAAAAATTAAATGGGCGCTTCGAACGTGGGCAACCTTGTACACAACACACAGACCTTAACGGTTTTTGGCGGGCTTTGAAGAGTCTCGAACGTAAAAGATCTGAAGAGAACTCAAAAATCTATTGTTCAGCCGATTACGTAACTTTCTTTTCTACTTCAAATGGCAAAAGAAAGTAAAAAGTGGGGAAAACATGCTCGTTTAAGGTATAGTTTTGACAACTCAGACAACTCGGTGAAAACATGTTTAACGATGAGACATTCTTTTAAAAAAGTTCCCATCCGCAGTAAACAATTTCAGCAGGGGGGCTCGGGAAAGCAGCCACCAGATGTTTCGTACTGGTTGTTGAAAACCTTGAGCAACGAACGCTGCAAGTTGCTCAGCCTTCATAAATATTCATGAGCGCAGCAAGCCATTTTGCGAAAATTTCCTTTAATGAGCCGAAATGGAAATTAAATTGCGAACCGACGGAGAATATTGTCGCTCATTACGATTCATTAACGTACCCCTCGTAAAACGTCGCCGTCATAACCGCCCGACGCATTCTGTATTATAATATATACCAAAAAGATTGGGTATTGTCAATAAATGAGTATCGTTTCATACCCATTAAGTTGGTAATTAGGTAGGCGCAATTATCAATCTTTTACGTTATGAAGGCCGCTCGCTCAATTATTTTCGTCAACATGGGAGAACAATGGCGTTAGGTCGGTCCATGACGAAATTATCGCCGATTAAACTCACAAGAACTTGGTTTACCTCGAGCAATTGTAAAGGAAACGGCTGGGACGAACCTGAAACAAAGAAACAATTATAAAATTAATTACCTCGTGGGTGCGTAAAGTAGGAAGCACATTAGAGTACTAGAGCGCAGAAATGCCATTTGTAGACGATAGGAAATTGCAGTGTGTGAACACGACTTTTCATCTCGGAACATGATAAACGCGGAAATTGTCGAATGAACAACGAAATTCCTGATAGTCTTCGGTTTTGTTAGTGGTGAAGGTGGGAACGAGTCGGCTAGGTGGGCATTTTTGAACAAACAATCCAGTCGACCTGCTGTCAACCCATGCAGGAGAAGCATGTCCGCCTCACGTCGCCGATTCTCCAAAGAGCCTTCCCTCCTGAGCGCCCCTGCGTAAGATAAGTCCTACCACCTATCGCCTCTCTTATAGGACACATAGCGCAGGAAGTGGCGCTGAACACGATCCAAGGTATTCTCGGCATTGGTACACGACGGTGACCACAGGGGAGGAAAACTCGAGAGTTGTACGGACAAGGGAGGTGAATAGCATCTTAAGGGCGTTTGGATCCTTGAAATCCCTCGTATTTCTTACGAGAAAGCCCAGTTTTCTCATTGCTTTTGAGCATATTTCACCAATATGGGCCGAAAACGTAAAATCTGAATCGATCAAAACTCCGAGATCCCGCACCAGGGTTTTACGCCGGAGCAACGCCCCTCCTATCGAGTAGTCATGCTTTAGGCTGGATACACCTCGACGGAAAGTGACCACTGAGCACTTATCAATATTCAGTCTAAGCTCATGCTTCAAACACTGAATGCAAGGCTGTAAGAGCATTCTGAAGAACCAAACAATCGCTCATTGAGACCACTCTCAAAACATACCGCTGCTGACGAGGAGTAAAGAGAACGATTTAGATGGGAAATACGATGCGAACACAAGACCATGGTCATAGATGTAGTTAAAACGTCTTGTCAGGAGCTGTCTATATAAAATTAAATTTATCGTAAAGTAATTCATAAGTATCTCGTCATTTTTGGAGTTGTTCTGGCAATGTATAAATTATAACCAAAATTGATAGAATCGGACGATTCAACTCAGCAGCATCGGAAGAAGGGAAAGAAAACCCAAGTGAACACTCCTACAGAAATGACTGGCCGAAAGATGATGAGAGGGGGGGGGGGTCGCAAGTGGGATGGAAATCTCTGCTGCGTCCGATAGCATCACCATTTCACTTTCCGCTACCCAAAGGGAAAGGAAAGTATAGTAATTGTGCCAAAATTTAAAATCACTAACACAAACGGTGGGTACAGCTTTCGTACAAGTACGCAACCACTAGTCCAATCTGTTATTTACCATTAGGTTTGTTTTGTTTTTGTTTGTTTCTCCGAATGTTAGTATTTTAAGAGAGTAGTAGCAATATCCCCAGGTACGTTATTTTCAAAATTAATTCAGTTAAATGTTTCTCTATAATTTACTGTAACCGAATTGTTTGCTGTGATACCTATAGCCCTGATGACGCTTAATAAATTAAGCGAAACGTCGGCCTAGAGAAAGATTTTTTTCATTCATCTTGAGTGGCTCTCAAGAATTCACACCAGAATAGATACCAAAGTTTATTAGTTTTGTACCGACTTCGCTCAATCCGTGATGTACTCACGTTAATCTGCGGGTCAGTTTTGAGTTTGTTTGATTCAACCGTTTTCGTTCGCATAAGCCGTTTTGGTGTGATGTTTTTCGTAAAGATCTGAAGGAAGCTCAATTGCGAAACTGTTCTTTCCAGTTATGGAAAGCCAAAGAGCAAATTCAGGATTCTATAGTGGAGGTAATAAAGTGATTCTGTCGAGTCTGCATAACGCCCAGGTTAACCTGTTGGATGAATGGCTGTGGAGAGCGCTTTCAATGTAAAGACATCAGTTTAGACATGGAGAAGAGCTCCCGGTAAGTGTCCTTAGTCAATCGAGACTTCATTTTCGGAAGCTGCGCTTCACGAGCGAACTGGTCGTACGTGCGAACGCGTCTTTTGGGAAATTCGACGATGTCGATTGTCGCGTTTCGCTTTATGCAATAGACGCACAGTCAAACTTTCGAACGATTCAAGTACGAACGAAGACTTGACGCCGCAACGGAGACTTTTAATTCATTTGTAACGGTTCCCGCTCGTTAACCGCGGATGATTAATTTGGGAAGTCGGCTCAATTTCTCCATTCAAGTAGCAGCGAGAGCGACACAATGGGAAACTAAGCATTCAAAACCCTTAATGGAAGTTTAATGGAGCTCCCACCACACGAGGCGCCAATAGAGGGAAGATCATTAGGAGAAGAACTGACATTGGCATTATGCTGGGTGTTAATGAACCGTTGGTCAGCAGTTTATGCAAAAGGGACGGAGAGACCACGTTAAAGTATAGTGAAAGAACTCTCGGTTCTTTAGTTCGAGAAGCGTGAAGTCGTCTCAGAATCCACCTCTTTTAATTAAATGGGGGGAGTAATCATCTGAAGCTTACTGGACAGCAGGAGCGGAAGTAATGAATGGGCATGAGTTAGTTTGTTCCTAACCAGGCGCTGTCACTGGGCTAGTTAGAACTACATCCAGCACACTTAGGCGATTTTAACGAAAATTCTCCACACAACCCACATTACACGGACATTCCAAGCTCAAGTGACATTTCTTAGAAAATACTTAGAAAATTACACAGAAAAGTGAATTGTGGATAGTAAAACGAATTTTTCTGGAGCTTCTAGTAACATTCGAGCGGAATTTATAAGGTCAAAAATGCGCTAAAATCGATTTTTTCCAAAATGTGTGGAAATTTATTGTGCTACTCTACTCATTTTCTCACGGATGGGAATTTTAAGGTAATTTTGTGTTATATAGAACTATCCATGCAAATAATTTAATCAAAATCGTTGCGGCCGTTTTTGAGAAAAAAAAAGGTTTTTTGATTACTATGATAACTATGAATCATCTGTTATTCGCTGATGATTTGAAGATTTTTTCGAGAGTGGTCTCAATGAGCGATTGTTTGGTTCTTCAGAATGCTCTTACAGCCTAGCATGGATGGTGTTTGAAGAATGAGCTTAGACTGAATATTGATAAGGGCTCAGTGGTCACTTTCAGTCGAGGAGTATCCAGCCTACAGCATGACTACTCGATAGGAGGGGCGTTGCTCCAGCGTAAAACCCTGGTGCGGGATCTCGGAGTTTTGATCGATTCAGATTTTACGTTTTCGGCCCGTATTGGTGAAATATGCTCAAAAGCAATGAGAAAACTGGGCTTTCTCGTAAGAAATACGAGGGATTTCAAGGATCCAAACGCCCTTAAGATGCTATTCACCTCGCTTGTCTGTACACCTCTCGAGTTTTCCTCTCCTGTGTGGTCACCGTGGTGTACCAGTGCCAAGAATACCTTGGAGCGTGTTCAGCGCCATTTCCTCCAGGAGAGGCGATAATTGGGAGTTTTCCTGCGCGGGGGCGCTCAGGAGGGAAGGCATGTCCTCTTTGGAGAGTCGGCGACGTGAGGCGGACATGCTTCTCCTGCATGGGTTGACAGCGGGTCGACTGGATTGTCCGTATCTGCTTTCCAAGTTGAACTTCTACGCCCCTCCATCAGCCTTTTTGTGTTTATACCTCTTCGACCAACTATCTCCGCAATAATCCCATGGTGCGCTTCCAGGATGACTTCAATAGGTTGTCGCACGGTGTTTCGGAGGACCTAATGTTGTTGTCGAAAGACTCTTTTAGGGCCACAATTCGACGGCCATTGTGATCTCCATTAGTTGGCTCGGGATTGCTGCTGATTGGTTTGTGCTATTTATTGTGGTTTATATTGTCCTACTTTTATTAATTTTTGTTTCTCACTGTTAAATTGGGCACTGCCCGTATATGTTATAAATAAATAAATAGTTAGCTTTGAGCGGATTTCGTTCTATGCTCTTATTTTGACGCTCCGTGGAAACCTGTGGACTAAATATCAAGTTTGAGCTGATTTTTTTTCAACTATTTTCCCTCGATCGCGTTCACACACACGCCATCTTCACAAATAGCGTTATTTGAACTCAGTAAGCCTTGAACTCAATATTGTTTTTGAGGCCGATTACATAACTTTCCTTTCTACATCGCAGAACCTAACGAAGTAAAAAGATTAGGTTAGTAGCTTGACGAGTCATGAAAATCGCTGCGTGTTCGTGGGGTCGAGAAAAGTCGTGTGATGCGTCGCACGAGGTATTATTATTTTTTTTTTTTTGCTTTTATCTGCCATAATTTAGATATTTGCATAGATCGTCATTGAATACAGCGCTTCACTCGGTTGTTTTTTTTCTCTCTGAACGATCCTTGAGGTTGTTGAAGGTCGCCGACGTTCACATCGACGAACGTTTTCGTGATCATCCACAGTTGGGCGCTGTAACGTATTTCGTTTTGTCTGCTCCGTAAAAACGGCAAACTAGCTTTCCTCATTGTCGTCAGATAAGAATGATGATACGCGTGTCAGTCAGTTTGAGCCAGGCTTCCGTTGCACACGTACAGGCCCGTAATAGGGAAGTGATGGTAGTTCCGGCTTTGGTTAGTTCTGAATAGAGATGAATTTTATTTTTTCTCAAAAACGGCGCTGAGCGATTTTGATTAAATTATTCGTGTGGAGAGCCCCTAATGACACGCCGGTAGCGAGAAATTGTTTGTTCGTGGGAAAATGATGGGAGAAGCACAATAAATCATCGAACACCAAAGCACGACTTCCTATTCTCTTACATTTAGTTATTGTACACGTATCTTCATTGCAAATAGTTCGTGTTCTTTCTGGCACTTTGTCACGAGGCACTTCAAGCGCAGCCGCTCTCTTTTCCGCTCAACTTGAACCGACAGTGGTCTGAATGTCGCGTTATAGTTCGCGGTGAATTGGCACGAAGTTCGATAAACTGAAATTCCATTTAAATTTTGGCGGTACTTTCGTTTAGAAGCTGTTTCAGAATTAATAATGTCGGCTCTATCTACGTCACAGCCACCACCGACCAATGCGCTAGTTGCTCATGCGAGTACCGACAAGATCTTTTTGAGGAAATACCGTGAAAAAATCCGTTAAAAAAATCTCTTCAGAAGGGATGCCCCTAATTATTTCGTAATCATCGCTAAACTAACGTTTCGTAGGCCGCTTATTGTGAGGACGGCCACCCCATTTTAACAGAATTTTCAAGGAAAGAAATACGTAAAGTTTGTTCGAAATGTTTCATAATTTATTGCGCTGCTCTAGTCATTTTTCCAAGAATGAAAATTGTTTATTGCCGTTTCTTTCTTTAGGATTGTCCAAAATTTAATTAAATTATTCAAATTAAAACGAAAAAAACAATTAATTTAATGAAAATCGTGGAAGCTACTTTTGAGAAGGATGCATTTGATCCGCACGATTACTATAGCTAGTTTTGTAATGCGATGCGAGGTGTTCAGCGTAAATTAGCAATTTTTGAAATGTGTATAGGACAAATTATGAAGGTGGTGAGGTCGTTTAAAAGTAGATATCAAAGATTTCCGATGTCTGGTCAAATAAACGTGTTTTCTACCAGGGTCGTCCGAAAGACGAGTTTCAAGGGTTAGGCGAGAAGCTGCTGGGACGTACGTGTTGGAGAGTCGCAGGTGAAATCCAACGAGGCAAAGCGAGACCCTGAGTGATAAATTGAAGACGTAGCTCGAAAGGTATGGGGCAGTTTTGGGAAGCCTCGCCCCGGCCAAGGTGTCAATACTCAATTCGACATCCCCATTACCTTTATAAGGCTTTCCAGAGGGTTTCATTCGCTCCTTGAAAGCCATTACGTTCCCTCGTAGCTTTCACGAGAAACTCTCTTATTTCCGCTATTTCCTCTCCGAAACCTCCTCCATTCAGGAGGATGTAGTTGAGTTGATAACCTTCGATCAAATCTTTGACTCAGGAGGCGAACGCGGGGCAAATTTTAGGGCCGTTCGAAATGCATCCCCTTCTCGTGCCATTAATACGTTGGAAAGTTGGTAACTACCTCCGAATGACCGAGGAAAACGTCGGTCACTTGAGGCACCGCCAAAGGTACCAACCCACAGCCCCAAATAACGCATGACATCTAATTGTCCACCTGGTTGTCCAAAATCCTTTACAACTCTCCAATCCCGAGATTCCAACAGTTTTTTACATAATTTTCTAACAGTATTTTCGAGGACTAGGGGGAGGGGGAACGGCTGCTACTTTCCACAAACCTAATAAGTAAGGAAAGTTTTGTAAGGGTCAAAAAAAGGCGCGCAACACCTCAATACGTTTAGAGGCTACTGAAACAGATGAACATATTAGAGCACATTCTGTTAGATAATAACGAGAGCAGCGCTTTAATTGACAATAATTTCGAAGGAAATCCATTTTATTGCCGTTTGCTCCTCATAAATCACGCTCATGTGACCATCAGAGGGTAGTCCAAGAGACTTATATGATGACGGTTTAATAATGTAAAATGTGTTCAACTCCATATAGTTGAAAAACGTACTGGGAGGCCTGGGAGGCATCTTTTGGGTACCTGGATACTCACTTCAGGCAATGAAAAGCTATCTGTGGGTATGATACAGCCCAGGGGTGGAGCAACAGGGATCGATCCTTGTGCCGACTCTGTGCAATGCGACGCACGTGGGCCTCTGACTAACGATGTGGTCCTGGTTGGGTGCGCGGATGACCCGACGGCAGTAATGTTGACCACACGCTGAACACAGTTACAGTTAGAGCGAGTAATGGGATTGGTGAGGGGGCGGATGGGCTGTCCCTCGCCCTGCAGAAGACAGAGCTCGACCTGGTGACGGCACAAAGAGTGAAGACTCTCCTCGCCATTTGTGTGGAGACCGTGGTGCTACATATGGGAAGCAGCTCGATCCACATCCGGCAAGAAGCTGTCACAGTAACAGAGGCTCTTTCCTGTCTGATGGCCAACACAGGTGGGTCGCGGCCGGTTGCGCGCTCCATCCTCTCATTTGGAGCAGAGGTAGGTGTTGATACACTGAGCGTTTCATACTGCAGGAAGAGGATTGCAGTGGTGCAGAGAAGGTGCGTCCTCCACATTGCTTACTGCTTGGTCAGTGGTGGTGCCGAAGAATATTTTTAGCAGTCGAGCTGTACCCATAAGGCGGGCAACAAAAGTACACTGACCAGATCAAACGAAGGAATGCTGTGACCCTTGGAAGGTGGCAAGATGGGCAGTGGACCAGGTAGCTGATTCCAGCGCTTGATCCATGGCATGGGCAGGAGGATTTCTACCTCTATCAGTTCCTCATGGGAAATAGACGCCCTAGTGCACTACAGGGCAATGGTGGATCCTCCTCTTTACCATCCTTGCGTGCCAATGGAAGGTAGGCTGACAATGCATAATGGAGGACACAGGCGTCCGGCTCACGCCAGAGGCTTTCGTCCACAACAAATCGAGTTCCGAGGAAAAGTGGAAGTTCACTGCTTAGCCAGAAGGGCACGGAGCTGGCTGATTCAGGGGCAATATCCTGCAGGGATGAAGAATGAAGGCATTGAAGCCACTCCTCGACCTCTAAAACCTGCTAGGCACTATGGGAATAGGAGTGGAAATGGTTTCTTTCAAACCCTCACTTCTAGGCGTCTGGGCCAAACTGATATAATGTGCCAAACCATTCTCAATACGCAGGAGTGAATTCATGTCGCCACTGAGAGCCGTTTCACTTACTATTATTTTCGCAGTTTTTACTCGATAGTTCTGCAATAGTGTGAACTATCCTCCTCAAAAGAAAGTTTCATAATTCTTTTGCGAACCTATCGTTCAATAATGAGAGTGGGATAAATAGCAGCACCACGATAATTTCCGCGCTACCGATTCCTTCGTAAAAGGTGAAGTTAGGTTTTACCAAACTCAAATGAGCTGAGTGAAGAATTGATTGGACTGGCCAAAGCCGTGCGTCCCTGTGTGAACGTATACCGTAGTGAGGAAAGTTGTGTGATGCATAGCACCCCCCCCCCTCACAAATTAGCCAATTGTTCCTTTTATTTTTAGGGAATAGTTGAGGTCAAGGAAGAAAGAAGTCTTGTGCCACATGCAATGTTTTCCTCAAAATGTGACGATTGTGCATCAGATCGATGGCAATAAGAAACTGGAAAAAGGTAAACTGTGAAGGTATGAAAGAAGGTTTCATGATTCCTTTTTATAGTGGTTTCTCGCGATGCATTACAACCTTATTCACTAGTTGGTGGGGCAAAGGGAAGTAAAAACATGATTTGAATTAAGTGTGGCCTGCGCTCCCCTAGTTGGTTTCATTAATAAAAGCTCTCTTCTTTGATTGAGTCGTAATCGGTATCATCTGTCAAGATAGGAATCACGGCTCTGAGTGGTGAATCGAAGGGGCTGAACGGAATGGAACAGTATCAAACGGGAATTAGTGGAGCAAAGGGGAAGCGTATAGAACGTAATTGGCGAAGGTTCGAGGAGGGAAAGTCTGTCTCTGTGAGTTAAACTGCCATTTAGCTGGCACTGAGTGGTGTAGGGTAGCGCGAGGGGTCTGGGTGTTGCAGCGAAGGCATTGGGGGGTCGTTCTGATGCCAATTACAACACTTTTCTACCCCTCTGAATTGTTACGAAAGGGAGGGGGAGAGAAGGAGACTTTTCCTCCTCCTCTCCTCCCCCCACCCCCCCACGGCAATCAATCCCAAGGTTCTAAGGGTTCTTCCCTCTTTTCCCGGGGAGCAATCACTCAGCCGCCCTCGCCCTTTTCCGCACCCGCCCCCTCGTCTAGGCGAATTTCCCAGTCAACCCCTCGCCCTGAAACCAATCACTCGACGATTCAATCGACCTGTGTATTCCGAAAGCTCCACATCCCCTTTAATAGGCCGCGCTCATTGGCGTTCGCTGGGATTCCACTTTCCACGGATCGTTTTTGAGGGCACAGCAACGAAACTAAACGACTGAACTAGACATCACACAACTTCCCTTGACTCCACGGAGGCACTGAACCTTTCTTCACCGTATTGGTTTATTATTCATTCCGAATAATAACCCTATGTTTTCGGTCACGAAAAATTTTTTACAACCCCCCCCCCCCTCAAAATTTGATAAATTACGTTTCAAGACATGGTGATTCCAAATCTGCAATGCCCGTCCGCCGTCCGGGCCGTTTTGTGCCTTTAACGGGGTCTAAAAAATTCGTTCTCTCGCACCAAAATCCCATTTGGTATCTAGTTGTGCCCGCCATCTCGGCAATCCGATCGGACGAAGCCTATGGTTGTTATGGACAAAAAATGGTTAAAAAATTAACGAAACGCAGTATAATCGCAAATACGCCGTGTTTCGTATCATTTTCAAGGTATTTTTACATCTTCGGTCGAATGGAATGAGTATCAGACGTGTACAACTGTGTACACCGAAATTACAGTATTTATTAGAGTCAACTAATTGCAAGAACTCGCAGGAACTACAGTGGAAGTCAACGTTTCGTCGTTAGTACTCCCTCCCTCCCGTCTCATTAAAACCACCCGCCCGCTCGACTCGCAACGTCCTGTCAATTGCCGAAGGTTCGCTGAAAGTCCCCGTACCAATTTCTCCTGACTCTTTTTGCTCGACAGGGCCGAGGAAGGTTGGGGCCACTTCCTCCACAGACCCCTACATCGGATCACAAATGCCTACAGACGTTTACCGGCGCTTGGCGCCGGGGGAATATTTAGTTTCTGTAGTTCCACTGAAGTCAGGTGATGTTTCGTATGGTTTACTAGTATTTTTCGATGCTGAATCGAATGGGATGGGTCTCGGAGCAGTAATACTAGGTCAAGCTGTTCACGAGAATAATAAACCGTTGTGTAATAATTTGCAGGGTTTTTTTTACATTCCACTGCTCAAAGCGTAAGAGAAGTATTGCTATCGTCTAAATCATGTCTTGCCACCAATGGTTTGTGTTCATGATGGTACATTTATTGTACAATGAAACCTGGGGGACCTCTAGACTCACGAATTATTACAGTTTTGATCGACCAAAGAGCAGGTTTTTTGAGAATGTCTATGTAGGATCAATAAGAATCTACCTTTCTAACTACAACTGGGCGAGCAGTGTGGTATGTGGTGTGCACTCAGTGCAGAAGATTTTTCACTTTTCTGCGAACACTGTCAGGAACCAGGCGCATGCCTTTGGCTCCCTCACAAAGGTCCACTTCAGACCTGCCATCTCTTTGGACTTGAAAATTTGTAATTTCTGCAAGAATCAAATACCTGAGGGGCCGCTCCTATTCTCTAGGCAGTGAAATTTACCCGGGACTCTAAAGATCATGCGGTACTTGAGAGGTATATTATTCACCTTAACACTCCCCTATTTGAGCGCTAACTTTTTCAAACTTTGTGACGTGAGGGAGTTCCGTTGTGGACTTTGCTAGTTAGTTCTTTGCTGCACGTACAGTAGTACCCGTTGAAATTAGAAATTAAGTAAGTAATCTCGAGGGACGCCTCTCCAGCACTAGACACAGTATTATGAACCACATTGGCACATTATCTGAATTTGTTGGTGGTTCAGTGGATGAATAAAATGAATGGTTAAACCCCCACAACTAGATCCGCACGATTGTCGGCACATTTTTGCCTTCAATCCCCCTTCAACTGTTCACCATAAATAATGTGCTCTTCCACAGTGTCCTGTTTCCCCTTCGCTATGTGCAGGTAGCTCTGAAAGTTTCTGGTGTGCCTTCCCAGTGGAATATCCCGCTTTCCTCTTCCAGCTTCCAGCTCCCCCGCAATCCCGCTTCCTTCCATCTAATGCCTAGGCTTTTGTGGTTTTGGAGAACAGAGGAGTAGTGACGAGGCTTTAGTTGGGGAGAGAATGCCAGCAGCAGGGTAAAGTCTGCAGCGCCTATGGACTGTGCTGATCCGTCAGATCGAAGCCAAAATCCACCATACGTTCCAAACTGTCACCCGGTGGTGTGAGCACTGCAGGTGGCCGAGGAAAAAAACTCGGTTAATCCTCTTGAAGAGGAAAGTAAATATAACGGCCACTGGATCCTTCTTGAGAAGGAAGTTAAGTCCCCAAGGACTTGGGAGTCAATACAGGGAAGAAGTGGGGGTTAAATCAACACCTCCAGTCCCTCAAAGGCGCAATTAGTAAGGCCACTTGGGGAGTTTGTTACTGTGACACAATCTTAGTGTAATGGGCCATTTACCTAGGCGTGGCTGACACTGCAACGTTTTCTGAAGTAGCAAACTCACGGTCCAATCCCAGAGAACTGCGATTTTGTGGATCACCAAGGCCTGTAAGACACTGTCTACTGTACTGAAGTTGTTATAGGTCAGTTACTAGTTGACCTGGGCATTGAATACATGGTGGACGACTGAAGAGTGAAAAGGGAGCTTCCTCCACTCTGGACAGAACTCTGTATAGTCCTCCCTATTAAATGATAATTTGCTGCGCTAGATGAATGGGCATTAAATAAATGGCAAGCGATATGGGAATCCTCGTCATCCGTGAACGTCTTAGGAAAAAGTGGATTGAGCCAGAGCACTGGACGAGCCAGTTCCTTACGAAACATGGCGACTTCAATGAGCGGCCGCTTCGTTTCTCTCAAAGAGTCTCCATCATGCACATCTTGCGCCTCTTGTGTGGTGGCTACAAGAAACCAAGCGCTGCTCCAGTATAGCTTGCACTACAGTGGACGACAGTCGTTTGAAGAGCAGCCAAACCTTCCAGCTTTTACTGCTACTAGGGAAGCTTATAACAGTTTCACCCAGTTCACAAAGAGGGACGTGGTCACAGCGGAAACTTGCCACCCAATTAAATAGTTATATCAGGTGGGAAACCAGATTACGAACTCCTCCCAGATGGTACGGGATTCTTCCATGGTCTTTTTTTTCTGTTTTTTGAACGGTGGATCCAGGCGATACCCTCACTGCACCACAAACGGGCCTATTGTAAGAGCGTCCATGGTCCTCAGATCATGGCCCCCCTGCACCACCCCCAGGCCTCACGGCACTGGTCTCACTTGGTGTGAGGTCACCTATACCACCCCCGCACAAAGCAGAGGACATCCACAAGTTATGCATTCGCCACCGTTTCTGGCTGAAGAAAGGGCCTTCCAAACACACAACAGCGCGATGCCGTGAGTCCATCGCATATGCACAACACATGCTCAGCCGTCTCTAGCCCTCGCAGAACCTGCATACCTGTACCTCGCGCTTGCCAGTATTAGCAAGGTGGTACCTCAACGGACAGTGACCTGTGAACTGGCTACATATGATCCTCATATCCTTTCTCCCCAGTGCAAGCACCTCCTTGGCCCTCCCTCTGGAGAGTCAGATGAAGAGTTTTGACTGTCTGAGGCTGGGCAGCCCATACCAATGGGCAGCCCTGCACTTATCCTCCCATTTCCCAACCTCTTTACGTAGGTGGCTCCTGGTAGTCCCAACAAAGGGCTCAGGGCCAATAGGGATCCCTTCTACACTGATCCCTTCTTTGCCAACCCACCAGCCCGTTCGTTTCCCTCTATACCCTGATGCCCTGGCACCCAACACAGTGTTACCCTGTTGTCCTCGGCAAGGGCATACAGTCCAGTCAGACTCTCCCTCACCTGCCACGATGTAAGACAGTATGAGGCTGAGGCCTTGAGAGTGGCCTGATGGTCCACCATGATGTATGTATCTTCCAGGGTCACACCTCCCCGTGGTAACACACCGGCAACAACCCTCTGCCGGAAGGCTAGCAAAATGACATCCAGCTGTGCCTCAACCGGTCTAGGTTCGATGGATGTTGAGCGAGTGGCGCTTATATGCCACCTTAATGCCAGTCAACTGATATAACTCCCTCTTGCGGGTTCAGAAACATTCATGCTGATGAGAAAACAGACCTGCACAAAAAGAGCCCGCCTGTGTAACTCTCACCTCACCCTACGCTCTAGAAAACCAAATCACATTCACATGTTAAAAAGTTAGTATTCTTCAGATCTGCAAGTTTCGAGGGCTGTAGTTGTAGTCGAGGGCGCCCATTCTGTGTGTTTCTGTAGTTCGATTGGCGGAAGACCGTCTGAAACAGCTAGGCTTGCACTTTCCACGCTTCGGAAGGACGAAGGAGGAACAGAATGTACCAAAAACGAGGGGTTTTCACGTTCTCACGTTCCTCCGTGTGAGTAGTGTCGCGCATTTACTCAACATACCGCGGTCGTAGTTCCTCCTCATTATTTCTAAAATTCTTCCTGTCGCCGCATCTACGTTTCACGCAACTAGGCGTTTGAAACAACAGACAACACTTTCCGTCTCATGACTCTGCCCTTCGTTGTTGCCCAAAGTTGATAAAACCGGTTCATAAATCACGGAGACGACGCCCGTGTAAGTCGAAGCACGTAGCCTTCCTCATATTATCACGTCTAAAGTCTCAAGTCCGGGCGAGCGTGTGAAATCAGGTGTTTTCTAAAATGGGGAAATACGATTTTAAGTCAAAACGAGCGAGGACAGGAGGACCGGCAATTTGCCCCACGTTCTTGGAATCTTCTTTGGTTACGTTCGTTAGCGTTGACGTTACTCCTATTTCACGAAGATGGCGTCCTGATTGCCGTACCGTCTCTCTGGCCAGTGGAGTTGACGGTTTTCAATTCGCAACGTATGCGTGTGTACGTATTTCTGTCGTCGCAATAACGATCAATTAGTGTGCGCGCGCAGGTAGTCTGAGTTGTGGCAGAACGACACCACCGATTGGTCTTGATCCCCCGTAAAAACTCCGATAAGCTCCAACTAATTAAAATCTCCGACTAACGTTAGTCACTGATTGCCTATTCTGAGTTTTAACTTGAGAATTGATTAAATGTACCAAAGTTAAACTAGCAAGTCGTGCTAAGCTCACAAAGTTCCCTTGGGTGGTTCTTATGCTCCCAATTTACGGCAAAGCAGTTGGTGACGAGTTAAAAGGTTCAGCCGCTAAAGGGTAATTCCTAGTTTCGGCAAGGAGATGGAATGAACCGCCTCCGGACGGTCCCCGGAGGCAGCAGCGGTGTAAGGGAGTAGGGAGTAGGGAGTTGGAAAGGAGTAGGGAGTAGGGAGGGAGGGTGTATATCATTACTGTAACTACCAAATGTGATAATGGTCGCGTTAGTTTGCTAATGTGAGAAAGGACGTACCCTCCTGTCGCCTCGGGGACGTTGTCTGCGCCTGCGCCTGCGCCGCTTTCCTTCCCTCTTGACTCGGGGGTTCGATTTTCATCCCCCTTCCGTTGCCCTGGATACTCGCCAGGGTCGCCCTCTCCCTTCCCTCCGTCCCCCGACCTCTTCAACACCATCAACCATTCTCATCCTTTGCCGCCTTCTCGAATCATTCCAAGGGTTCACTCTTCTGTTATCACGTACAGCGGGCATGTGCCGATTATTAATCGAATTTTCGCAATATTTAGCGCTCTGAATCGAGAGGCTTACGGTAAAATTTTTTGAAAACGTCCTACGACGTTACGAGGAAGAAAAAATATCTGGTGCGGCGCATCACACGACTTTCATATCCATTTGTTACTTCAGAGAGAAATGTATATATCTCGTTCGACGAATAGCCACAAGAATAACTGTGCAGACAGAATTTGAGCTTAGATTCAAACACGGTTACATTAGTAATGTTTAATAGGTTAATAAAATATTGTTTATTTCTGTTCTGTCCTGCGAACTTGATGAAAATTGTTAATGCCGTTTTGGTTTATTATTCATTCTGAATAATAACCCTATGTTTTCGGTCACGAAAAATTTTTTACAACCCCCCCTCAAAATTTGATACTTTACGTTTCAAGACATGGAGATTCCAAATTTGCAATGTCCGTCCGCCGTCCCCCGTACCCCGTCCCCCTTCCCCCGTCCCCCGTCCCCCGTCCGCCGTCCGCCGTCCGGGCCGTTTTGTGCCTTTAACGTGGTCTAAAAAATTCGTTCTTTCGCCCAAAAATCCGATTTGGTATCTAGTTGTGCCCGCCATCTCGGCAATCCGATCGGACGAAGCCCGTGGTTGTAATGGGCAAAAACGGTTAAAAAATTAACGAAACGCAGTACAACGCGGGAGCTACAAGCGTTTCGTCGTTTGAATTCCTCCGCCCCGCCCGTCTCATTAAAAAAACCAACCGCTCTCGAGGCGAGCGAGTGCGACCTCCCGCTCGCTTCCCTCCCAACGACCGGTCTCTCCCCATTCGCCTTACTTCTTCCAATTTCCTGACGTTTTCGTTTTAATACGATTCAATTTTTTTAGATTCTTTCGTTTCATTCTCATTATGTTTTTTTCATAGATTTTTGGTTAAATTTTGATATTAGTATTTAGCGTGCATGTTTTCATATTAAAATTCAGTTTTTTCTAGATACTTTCGTGTTTTTTTGTTTATTTTAATATTACGATTCAGTTCTTTTCGGCCTTTTTTTGGGTTTCATTATGATATTTTTCGATGCTGAATCGAACAGGATGGGTCTCGGAGCATTAATGCTAGGTCAAGCTGATTATCCGAATAATAAACCGTTGTGTAATAATTTGCAGCGTTTTTCCTAAAAAATCGAAAATAAACCTTTTCTGTTCGTGGTGTTAAATTTACGCCCCCGCCCACAGCATCTTGGCAGATATTTACGTAAAACGGAAATTAGATACAGATTAGATGAAAATGGTTTGAAAGTTTAACCCAATTCGTTGTCGTTTTCAAGAAAAATGCGAAACACAGCGTTAGTTCGTTTTGGTCTCCTCTGTGGGAAAGAGCCTATTCAACTATCCGCACATTTAAATCATACGACTCGATACTTTTCGATAGCAGAACCCAAAGTGAACAATTTATTTCTCATCTCGTCGAAAACTAAATGTCTAATCGGGGGATTTAAATTTACTAACAGCGCGCTTCATAATTGAAGTTTTCTGAATTCTTTGACGAAGTAAAAGGAAAACATTTTCCAACCTCGACGCCCTCTCCCACGGTCTTCCATTTGTCGTTAAAGTTGTTCGTAACCGCAACTCGCTCGTACGATAATTCGTTTACGAAAAGAACGAGCACAATCGATCGAGCCGTCGCTCCCCCAAATCGAACTACGCGGACACGCACCGAAATTAGGGGTTTTCGACATCAACGGGCCTCGAAAACTTTCTTTTTATACGATTGCGATACTTTTCTCGCTCCATAGTAAAAAATTGAGATTTTGTTAGAAAGTTCGTGTTCACCAATTTGATATAATCAAGCATGAACCTGTAAAAATGGAAGTAAGTGAAATTGTGGTTGGAATTCCGGAATTTCTATCTACCCACATTTTTCTGAAGATTCTTTCGAGCAGAGTTTACTGCGCTAAAATCTATTTTCATGGAAATGTTTACTAATATATTGCGCTGCTCTCATCAGTTTTCCACGTATGGAAATGTTATGGTATTGTTTAGTTGTTTGGAGCTGTCCATGCAAATAATTTAATCAAAATCGTTCGTGTTGTTTTTGAGAAAAAAAACATTTAAGGTTTTGATAGCAACTATAACTGTAGTTAGTTTTGGTCGGATTTTGCTCATACTCTTATTTTGGCGATACCAAGCTTGAGCTGGTTTGTTTCAGCCGTTTTCTTTCAATCGCATTCACAGACACAGACCGACCATTTTCCCAAATAGTGCTTTTCAGATACAGTAGGCTCTGAAACGTAAAAATCTGGAGAGATCACAAATTTTTTGGCCGATTACTTAATTTTCATATCTACTTCGTAGAGCCAGGGAAAGTAAAATGGACTACTCATGAATTGCCAACGCGGTCGCGGAATAAATAGGAGCAACTCAATAGATTTTGGAGCCTTAAGGGCATCCATTTTGTATGCAGAACGTCGTTGAAATCGAAATAAAAATTCGATTTGCTGAGTGCGTACAGCGTTAAAAATTGGCATTTCTCGATAAGTTTTTGAATGCTCATTAAGCGCAAGGTTGCTTAGCTGCACAAGTATCAAAGCTTTCCTGGAATTATCTCGAGATCAGTCGATGCACCAATTTCCCAATCATTTTTCCATTTAACGAACAGCGTTTCCATGGTTTTTGTAGACGTTGTAGGAAGGTAATACAGTTTTCATTTGGTAGAGGGATGTTACAAGAATCAACCCTAAATTAGGCGTTCGCGATAGCTATATTCGAGTTACCTGTACGCATTCTCGTTAGATTACTCTCATCAATACGCGTGTTCGAAGAGGACTGTATTTCTAGTGAAATATGTCGCTGGTTCAGGCGGTTTTCCAGGAGTGTAAGGAGGTTTAAGGAAAGGAATTCCTACCTTTTTCCTATGGCGGCAATTCGTTGACAGGTGGGCCGCCCCAGCTCGATGTCTTCCTCTTTCAGCCGATTATGATGTCGAGCCACGTTGTAACGGTTAATTGGAGGCAGATTTCCAAACCGGTACACAGGGTAGGGTTTTCCGAGAGACGAGAAGAGTCCTAACAAGTGGAGAAGAAAAAAAAACAGGGGAACACGAGGTGATCGAGCAGCGTTTAGCGTAGGGGGTTAGGCAGGAGAGGAGGACAAGATCAGCCACTGATCGAAACAACACAGTCCCACAACAAACCAGGCTCGAACAACGTGTGAGTAACCAAACGTTTTCTTCATTAACTACAAGGCCCCTACCTCATCTGGCCATAAACCGAAATTCGTCCAAAAGCTATTTGCCGACTTTTAAGCGATCTACTTCCAATTTTTCCAAAAATGGCGCAAACGAGGTCGATTTTATCGGGTACTAGCTCATTTCGTTCGTCAACATTCCTTGTCTCCTCGAAGTAGAAAGGAAAGTTACGTAATCGGTTGAAAGAAGAGTTTTAAGTTCCAAAAAACGCTATTTAGGGAAAGCGCCTGTGTGTGAACGCGATTCACAGCCAAACCAAACCACCAACCTCAAACTTGATATCTAGATTGTACATCACCGTATGACGCCAAAATTCGGATATGCGGACAATCCGCTCCAAACTAACTATAGTTATCATAGTGATGATAGAAAACACCTAATTTTTTTTTTTCTCAAAACACCTCTAACGACTTTGATTTAATTTTTTTGTACAGACGGCCCCCTGATGACATAACAATACCATAAAATTGCCATCTTTGGGATAATGGCATTTACGTTCCGATATAGGGGTGTGCGGAGGAAGTACCGGCCTCATTGGCCCTGACCTTCCTCCGCCCCATCGGTCAAAAGGAGATGGGGAAATTGGGACAGAGACTCCAGCGAACCCTGGACCACTGCGATATCTGTAGGGGCCCATTGCTGGACCCCGGCAGAGGCAACCGCCTTGCGCGGCGGGCTGTGCACCCCCGCTGTACCATTTTGGGAAAAATATCCCTTAAGGCTAGAATGGTCGCTAGCCTGCCCAGACTTGCGTCTAGACTTACGGCTTTGGGGACCTCCGCCTTGGAGGGGTTTGGACTTGCCCCTCCTAGCCGAAGGACCCCAGGTCCCTGGTACGCAAGGGCCCACCCCCGACCAGCCGCACCCAGCAGCTGGAAGGGGGGAACGGGCCCCTCAAATGCCAGTTCCCCCTCCCCCCCTGGGGGAGTTTGGATTCCCTCCTTGCCCCCACTCCCACCCCTCCCCCATTCACCCCACCTATGACCCATGTAAATTACATCCATCCATGAGGGGGGGGGGCAAAAACCCCCAGCTGGCCTCGAGCCCACCCATGCATAAGTGGACACCCCGGGGCCCGTTCCTCAGGGTGTACTTAATGCCTGGAGGTCCGGACGGTCCCTAAAAATTAACAAAATGGCAATAAAATTAATCAAAACCAAACCAAATAACTTAACAACGAATGGTAACCAAAAGAACACACGTGGGATGACAGCCAAACAATAAGTCACCAAACATTTTTTGCTCAGAAAGCAATAGAATCATCAGAACAATGTATGTGGTACTCCAATTAAATACCTTCACGATGTGCGTTTAGTAACGCCCATAAGATATACAGGGACCACACCAGATATTCCGGAATTTCAACCTCCTCCGTTTCACTCATTACCGTATTAAAATGTTTTTACCCGATAACTCTGGAAAAGTGGTTATTATACTTCTCAAAAAATACATGTTTACAGCCTCATCTATCGCCTTTGTACCAATTGATCAATAATGGCCAGGGGATGAGTACGAGCAGCACAATAAATTGCGTAACTGTAAGCGACAATGAATTGAATTAGTAGCAAAACGCATAAAAACCAGTTAATTTACGTGGAGCTAAGGAAAGGTGTGCGATGCGTCGCACATGATATTTTTTTCGCGTTACGTCAAAGGAAGACACGCCGTAAACATCGAAAACGCTGGTTCTCGACGAGTTAATAAATTACTACGACAAAATACCCTTAAATGAAAGTGTCAATAAGTCGTCGATGGCGTGACGAAATACCTAATAAAAGAAAAAATGGACGAAGTCACGAAAGGATTTTCCGAAGAAAAGCAAATTGAAAGTAAACTCGCGAGAAAATTGGCATAAAAAGGAAATGAGGTTCGAAACCCGGGTAATCGTTTCGAATTCGGACGATTATTGACACTGTCGCCTTTATTCGATATGAAAATGGCAAGGGCTGTTTAATTTATCGTAATTTCTGGAAGTTACACACAAGCCTCGACGTAATTTTCCCCCTTTTTTCAGGCTCAAATCTGCCCCCCACACCCCTGCAGCGTCGTGTCCTTAAGAGTTTTCCATTCGCAAAAGGCGTCATGGAATCGCGTTGGAAGCTCCCGGGGCTCATACAAATTGCAAAAACTTTACTCTCAACTTTAATCTCCTAAAGCGCTGCTCCGTCCCCCCCCCCCCTTCTGCTACGCCGTTCTCCTTTACCTTCACACTCCACTCCGACTCCTACAGGGGAGTTAATTTGATCGTCGGGCACCATCGAGAGTTTCTTTCCTATAATCATTTCGAAAGTGACGATGAATTATTGAACCAACCTCGGGGCTCCGTCTCATTTCCAACTTAACGCGAATCCCCCCCACCGCTACTACCGCCCAAACCTACCACTTTCCGACGTTTTAACAATTAATCGGATAACGAACGCGTTTCAACAACGGCGTTCCGTGAAAACGACTTTATTTATTCACAGCCCCCTCGCTCGAGTGGAGGGGGAGTGAATTTTTTCGTAGAAAATGAAGCTTTTTGCAGCGTGCGACGCATCAGATAAATTTCCTCATCTTCTCGCGCGCTCAGGGCGACTACGGCGAGTCTCACAGATATTGTACGCATTCTTGAAATCGTACGTTATTTTATTATTTATTATGTACTCTTGTACAGAAAAATAGATACCTCGTTATGAGTAGCACATGCTAGTAATACAACACTGCTCTCTAATATGTTGAATTGTGTCTAAGTAAAGTCATGACATTTTCGTAACGCTTCATTTCGTCACGACATTCCAGTTCGAGCGCAAAACTAAAAGTACGATGAAGTCAAAGATAATTACGACAGTTGTTATGGTTTGTGGCGGACTGCCGATGGTGGCAACACTGTTGCCGCCACCTGTGCAGTTCGCCGCTGTTTATATTAGCGGAGGAGCCACATTTTAGTTTCATAACGGCTACCGACATCGCTGACGAATCTTCCCCTTTTTTAAGCCAGTGATCAAGTATTTAAATTCCCTTTATATTGTGTGAAGTAAGGTAAGCGATCAGAGCTTCGTGTGTCATTCTCCCCATTGTCCCTTTATTGTCATCTACTACAATCCGAGCACAGGTTATTTGTTTCATTCTAAAAGGAGTTCATTTCATTTCGAGTTTTTTCTGAGAGGCATTATTTTATTTATTTTCATCAAGTGAGTATAATTGAGTGTATTTAATTTGTTCGTTGCTTTTGGGCCCGGACACAACATTCCCTCGTGTTTTGTGCGCGGGTTATTGGTCAAAGAATTCCCCAAGTACGTCACACAGTACGCAGAGCTAAGATAGAGAGTTACAAAAACAATCAATCGTCGTTAGGTGCTTATTCTGTCCTACCATGCCGCATTTGTCCGTCTCAAAATCTCAAAGGCGGCCGACGTAATTATATTACTTGCTTTTAGCACTGTGGAGTAGGAAGAAAAGTTGGGTGAAGAACTATTTTGAGCTTTCTTTAGACCAGTATGAAAAAACAACGTTATGGGAATCTGTGAACGCGATTGAGAGAAAACACCAAATCAACTCAAATTTGATACCTAGTCCGCGAATTGACATTGAGTGAAAAAATTCGAGTATAAGAGAAACCGGCACGAAACTAACCATAGTTATCACAGTGATCAAAACACCATTTTCGCCAATCTGTGTCAATTTGGATGAAAACTTGGTCTGTGAGCAAGTTTCAGATAACGAGCAACAATTAGTGGGAAAATGACAACAGCAAAATAAATTAACAAGCGTTTCGACGGAAATAAATTTTAACGCATTTTGCCCTGAATAAATTCCATTTATATGGCACCAGAGGCTCGAAGCACTTCGTGTTGGTGGCGTAATAACGGTCGTAAAATGACCAGGATCCCCCTCAGCAATACCGGATTTTTTAAGCGTCGTCGTCCTTGTTTTATTAATTATTTTCGTAGCGTTTCCTCCGCAATGCCAGTTCTGTAAAATTGAATTTACTCCCGCTTCTTAAGGTCGTCGCATCAGCAGCGGCAGCCCAATAAATTGAGCGCTACCGGTTTGTAAAGAACGCGGTTTTACAAGTTCGTAAAAATAGTTCGTATTAGTAGCTAGAATGAACGCGAGGCTGAAAAGAATGGTAGGGCGCGTCTCAGTAGAGGATTTAACTTTCCATAGCCCTTTGGTGGATGAGGTGAATAAAAGTTTTTTTTTCAGATTTTCACGTGTCAATAGGTTTCCAGTTCATAAAACGCCGTAAAAAGTTGTCCGTAGGTTGGGAGTGCCAACCAGCTCATGGACGTTCCTGTACATGCCAGCTAATCCATTCCTTTTGTGTTGTGTTTCTCACTCTGCACTTTCGTCGGAAACCTATTCCTATCGTTTTGGGTACAAGGGTAGTATATAAGACGAGATGCGCTGTGCAGTAAAAGCTTGAAGTACGCCTTACATCCAGTATGTCTAAGCATGCTATTTCGATGTCGCGTGGTTAGCTATTGTTGGGCGTACGGATAGGAGAGCTTGAGACTGAGAAATAAATGGACGTGGTGAGCGTGAGTGAGGACTGTATTCCACTTGACAGAATAGCGAAATCAGTTTGAGTGTGGGTAAACCCAAACAAGAGGACCCTCAATACACATGAACTGGCTGTGGAACAGTAAGTGGAGGGAGAGATTGAGAGAGATGTGAGTAGCACGAGACGAGAGACGAATGAGTTGGGAGAACTGGGAACCGACTATTGTTCGCAAGTCCTGAAGGATGATTGACTTGGAAGGAGCTGTCTATTGAGAAGTGGAATTTAAAATTGAGTGGTGGGAAAAGATAATTGGGAAAGTCCAGGAAAGGGGGAAATCCGTTGACTGCGGAGTGCGGCTTCCACAGGTACAAACATAATGGTTGAGATAGAAAGGTGTTTGGGGAAACATGACTTTCTGTAGGGTCAGTGAGTACCGTTAAGTGCGAGGGCAGATATTCCCGAGATCCAAGACCCAGCTAATTCGGCCTGCCGAAAAGCTATGTTCTGTAATTTCTCTTCAGTTGTGTCATGCTAACTCTACTTTCGTCCGTTTCGATGACTATTTCTAAAATCTTACTCCAACACAGTGAATAAGAAAGTTTTACGACAATGCACCGCATTGCCGCGGCAATTAGCTTACCTCTCAATGTCGGCATAATGCACTTACACAATTTAGCAAAATTTGACCCCTTATTTGCTGAGGACGAGTGTGACTGCAGAGGCAGCTCCGAGACAAACATGAATCAACCGCTAGGTAATCTCGTTGGTACGTCAACTTCTCGGAGTGCCCATCGCCAAAGCCTTTCTTCTGATTCTACTCTCGACATACTAGGGAAATCAGGCCTAACCGCAGCTCTTGGTGGCACGAGGACATACTCAATGGGGAGCCATTTACTGTCCAATGAACGGCAGCTCTAGAGCGACATAACGAGTTCACTGTAGTTTCTCCTCCTGGCCATCAACCTTGTCACCGGCTCGAGAACCGAATTTGAGGTGGCGAAAGGCTCAAATACGGAGTACGCCGAATCGAGGGTGCTTGCTCTGCAAAGGACGACCTTCCACCGAAAACCGTTCTCTCTCCGTTTCCGTCCCTTGAGGGATCCCTCTTATTTACCTCTGACCCCTCAATTTCGGTCATTTTAATTTTGACTCAATTGTAGTTGTTTTCACTCACAATTTCATTTGGCGCGTGATTTCAACCCAATTCGATTTCCATTTATCTCCTGACGAACCGCCTAGCGGTTCTTGGGACTCCATCGTCGGTAGGGAAAAGAGGGCACTTATCGTCTTTGCTCAACTCCTCGTCTACCAAAGCTTATCCATTTCCCGTCAACGAACTTTAATCACTCGTGACAGCTGACAAACAGAATGACAGGACGTCGCTGACGTTGTTTGACCCCAGAAGTCGTTCATTGCAGTTCTCAACGGGGGGGGCGTTGAACTCGAGTCAAGATCTCTCACCCGACGAGCCACACGTTGGTTTTACCTGAGAATAACCAACTGACCGTTGAGTGTACCATCGGAACCCTGAAACGTCTCCCGTCGGAGGTTTTTCTCAGGATCGGTCCGACCCAAAGAGCATCTTCCTTTAAATAGTTTACTTTGGCGAAAGCTCGCTGGAGATGAGCTTGAGATTTCAAACTAAGCTGGCGATTAAAGGAACGAGATCCTTCAAAACGGGAAAATAGGTTGGAACTCGAAGACATGAAAAAATACAAACTTCAGGATTTGCAGCAAGTTCCCCGATTGCCTTCTTCACCTCCAACAACCAACACAACATTCTCACGTGTTCCACAACCCAATTGTCGTTTTACTTCTACTGAATAGATCTCAAAAACGTAAATATTTTAACGAGCATCAAACATTTTTTTTTCTTTCATCCTTTGGGAAGGCTCGAATAAACTGTCCCCATGTTGAGACAGATTTATCTTAAATTCAAAACCGACTCAGTAGGCCGAAAAATAAGCAATTAAGGCCATTCGGGTAGCAACGCACAACTTTCCGCAACCCCCGTAAATTCGACGACCTGCCGCACATACCGGGCCTTTATATTCATTCGACGCATATTTACGTAAACATTAATCAGGAACAAAGTGTAGTTACTAATTAGTTGAGAGTACTCCGTAAGTTTGATCGAAATTGTTAGAGCCGTTTTTGAGAAAATTGGAAAATCGATAAATTAGTTCGTCAAATCTCGTTTTCCTAGCTATCACGGCTGATACCTCAGTTCAGCAGATAGATACGTGAATAATTACGGAGATCAAACTGTGGGTATAGGTTGCTGCAAGATAATCCGTAAAGTTGAGCCAATCAAGTGACGTAGTTACTCGGAAAATCACAAAAATGTTCAAAAAAACGTGATTTCCCCACGTTTTAATTTTCATGTCCGTTCAGTGGTCGGATGAAAATTTATTGAGAACAATGTGTAGGTATGAACTATTTAAAAACAGTCGTTTTGCCAAAAAGCGTGAAAAATTTATCTTGACTTTTTAGGCCTATATCTCCGTTCACCGTATTTTTGTGGAGAATAAAAGTTAGATATTGACTAGTAAAGGATAAGTTGAAAATTTAATCAAAATTGGTATAGCCGTTTACGAGAAAAATGAGAAAAATTCTAGTTTTTGATGCATTTTCGCGCACCCACCCCCTTTCACAGCGAGCGAAATCGCCCGTAACCATATTTTCCGGTTAGGAAGTGGATGTGGAACTGGTCAGCAACCTGTTGAGCACACGAGAGGGCGAGAGTTGAAGATCCAAGTAAAAGAAACTTGGTTAGGGTGACGAGGACTGTATTATGCGCAATGAAGAGAGTAGAGCTTGTGTACAAAAGGAGGGCGATACAAGAAAACGACTCGTTGTATGCGTGAAGTGGTGCAGGAAAATATCGTAAGGAGAGATGAGCACAGGGAGACCAGCGTCTTTCGTGAGAGTTTGTAGGTGAATGGATTTGGTAGGAGCTGTCTGTTGTGGAGAGGAATGTGAAGAGGAGGGGAGGAAATATTTCGGAATGTCCAGCTGCGGAAGTGGAATTCCCGCAGGTACGAAGGTCAGCGGGGAAACAATGACTTTGCTGATAAGAGCCATGATGGGGGGGGGGTGTCTTGTTAGGGCAGGTGTGGGAAATCCGAGGTCAAACGCCCTCATCAGACTCTACCAACATTCGCTACTCTGACGCTTTCTAACGTGTCTTGGCAGATTTGAATAGCATGAGTAATCCTTTTATATTGTGTAGTTTAACATCACTAGTAGTCTCTCCATTGACTCAAAAGGTCATTTAATTTTCTTCTTCCTATTAATATAAAAGGTCGATTCTGGTTGCCTAGTATTACGAAACTATCCAAAAATAAGGTTACTTGCGAGTTTATGTTTGTAGGTTTCTTTCCATTTATTTATAAAAGTATCATGGCAGTGTTGCAAGATAGCCTTTGAAAATTAATGATTTGTTTTGAAAAAGGGAAAAGTTGGTATGAAACGTGAAGGAATGAGAGACGAGTGACCAAATACTGCCCTCTTCTCGACGTGGTGACGTCATGGTCAGTTCGTGACTGATCTTGGTATGGTACAGAGGTATGTTTCCCAATGAATGACTGATCAATATATCTGTCGAGGTGGCGGTTTCACTATCATGAGAGCCTGTGCACCACTGAAACCCAGACCTGCGGAGCCAGTCTCTGAGTAGAGCGCCATTGCTCTGTGTCTTCGCGCGGAGGTATGACCCTGGGGAATCCTGTATCGTCTGGGAGAAGTTCTTTATCTGGTTTGCTAGCTCATCTAACTATTTACTGGGGAGGGAAGTTTCGAAAGGATGGGTCAACACCTTCTTTGCTAACAGGTTTGCTTAGTAACAGTCACAGCTGGTAGGTTTGGTTTCTCTTCCAACAACCGTAGCTTGTAGGAACTACAGTGGAGCAGCACGAGATTTATTGTTTCCTCCACAATGGAAGCCGTGCAGAAGTGAAGCCGCTCGTTGAAGTCTCTATGGCCCGTAAGGAACTGGCTCGTCTAATGGTGTGGCTCAATCCACTTTCTCTTAAGACGGATGTCCATTCACCTCGCTTGCTATTTACCCTAAGACGTTATCGTTCAATAGAGTTCAGCCTAAAGAGCGAGAGTCTCCACTTGCCCACCATACACTCAACGGCTGAGTCAACTGATTACTCTGTTATCACTTGGATTGCTTGAGCAAATGCGGTCTCGTGTGCTTCGGTGATCTATCTACAAGAGAGAAGCGCTTTGGGATTGAGCTAGCTCTCTGTTTCCTTATCCTCATAGATAGACATAGACTCAACTTTCACGCACAGTACTACGAAGACATATTATAAGGTTCACTCAACAGGTCCAGTTCTCCTCCGTGTTTTGTGTTTCAACAATAAAACGTAGTCCGTCAAGTCACCCACCGTCTTGTTTGAGGCTTAACATCGTACTAAACTACCTAACGACATAATTTATTCCTCACTTCATCCCGCGAGCGGGAAATCGCTTCATATTGTCGTCTTCTTAACAAGTAGCGCATGCGGCCCCTTAAAAGGAACGTTCCTTCCATAGCAATTTCTCTTCGGCTTCGCTACTTGAGGATTCACGGCCCGCGTCCGAACATTCGGACGCCCAGAAGTGACAAGCTGAAGGCGCCACTGGCGAGGTATTTAAGTGTCAATGCGCCCCGTGGAATCGACAATTCGCGAATTATTTTTAGAGTTGACGCGGCGTTCGACGGTTCGAACGTTCGATTGGAGCAACGTGCGGCTAAATCGTCTCTTTTTTGTCTTCCACAGCAGCCCGAACGAAGGATGTGACTAAGAGAAGTTCCGGTTCTACTTTATTCGCAGCGGGCCAAATCCTACGTGGGCTTCAATCCCCCAAAGCTTCCTCGCTCTCTTTTTTTCTGCCTTCGTTTCCACGATTTACATATATTTCTCCGTCGATTCAACTTAGTTCACGCCTGTCGATTTCCTTGTTAATGAGATTAGTGACCATTTTATTTGAGGCGACGAAGGAATAACCGAAGGCTTATGTTTTGCTACTTAATTAGGTAACTCGAAACCTCCCAACGATTTTCATTCATTTTCGCTCAAATTTCTAATTGATCCCCTCCCCGTTCCTACCTAATCTCTCAACAATTCTCAAGCCCATTTTACATCATTTCTAAGCAATTTACACGAGATCTCTCAACGACGGGTCAGTTTTCTCTCACAATGACAGTTCCTGCACCTCTGTTTGTGCTTCTGTAACTTCAGCCCTAATAACGATGTTAGGTCCTGTCCTTAGTCGTTAATTTCTATTTCCTCTGTCGTCTTCACTCTTCCAGCTCTAGTCAGTTCTCGTTCTGAAGATCGTCCGAACGCCCGATCAGTTTTTTTCTTCCCGGTGATCCAGAACTTGAATGTTGTAATTCTTCAGTTATCTCGAAGTGTCCAGTGCTAACATTTGATAATCCCAAGAGCGCAGCTAGGAATCCAGTCGGACGTTTGGACGAAGACGAGTTCGTTCACAAATTCATTATAGCTTAGTGCGTCCAGTGCCAACGCCTCGACCTTATCGACTTAATACACTCAACGCTAAAGAAGACGCATCAAGTCAGACGTTTAAGGCAGTGTTTAGTTTGGTGGAGCTCGATAAGGAACCTTTTCTTTTAAGCATAAAGGATTTTTTAATTTTATTTGGTCGACGAGAGAACTATTTACTTTTTTTCAATAAATTTCGCGTGTGTCGTGCCGTGCCGTTCGTGGGTTTTGTTCAAATTGAACTCTCCGTCTCCACCACAACGGCATTCACGCGATTTTCAAGCTTTGGCATTTTTGGGTTTGAGTGAAAACACCTAGAATGTTCATAGTCCGATTCTGAGCCGTGATCTATGGAAATTAGCTCGTGAAGCCTAGCAAATGTTTATTGTGCTTTAGTTTTTACTTTCTTTGGCTGTACGAAGTAGAAAAGAAAGTTGAGTAATCGGCTGAAACATGGAGTTCTCTTCAGGTTTGCGTTTTGAGGCCTACGCAGTCCGATAAGCCTGCGTGTTGGGTGCAAGAATGGGGGAGCTGAGGATCGCAACAAAACTGAAACTCAGTGAGCGTGAGGAGGACTGTATTATACGTGCGTGCGGAAATGAGTGGGATTGAAATTAAGGTGAGATGGACTGGGCGACACAAGGGCAGTACTCGGAACGCGTGAACTGGCGCGGGCAACTATATGAGAAAATGAGAAGTTACTGGGGTGATAGTTGGAAGCAGAATGATTTTGGAAGAGCTCTGTCGTCGATAGGAAAATGAAATTGGGAGAAAGAAATAAAGAAAGGAGGAAAACCTAGGAAACGAGGCTGGGGGGCCCGCAGCTGAGGGATTCCCGCAGGCGAGGGGCAGGTATTGAAATAGTTGGAGACAATTAGGCGGTCGGAGACAATGACGCGGGGAAGAAGAAGACTCTGACCACTTCGACGCTTTGCGTCGAACACTGCGTGTGTAGTTTTTTGTCACATTTCCCTCGCGCACAGTCTTTCAAATCACCTGTGCACTGATTGCTCAATAACGCACGAGTAAGAGCAGCACAATAAATTCCGGAACTTTAAGCGCCCCCCGATGTGACAATGTGACTAGTTGGTAGAGTAGTAGAAAATCGCTAGATGCGCGTGGGGCCAAGTTGTGTGATTCATCGTATTATACTTCTTGGTCTCCGTCTTCTTCTTGCTGTCGTTGTTGATCTTCTTCTATGTATTGTTGTTTTTCGTTTTCATTTTGTTGATGTTCTTTTCCACCCTTCGTTTTTCTCCCTCCTCCAGCCGTGTTTCTTCTTGTTGTTGCCCCCTTCTCAACGAAGAACATAATTACACAGCAACATACTAAGTACAAATGTCCAATATCAGGTGGTATAGTGCCCTTCTTCCCCGCCTGGCGAGACCCAGTTCCAGGCTAAGTAGGCAGCTCTCCCCACATGTGTGTAGAGAGGCGCAAGACCCAGCAGGACCTCTAGCGCAGCCATCCCAAGCAGGCCCCGTGGCTGCAGTCCTGACCTGAACCCTTCGTAGGGACCACCAAGAGCCACTTGATCAATGAGGTTAGTATGTGGGAGGAAAAGTGCAGGGCTGCCTATTGGGCCAAAGGCAGTTTATCAGACTCTCCAGAACACAAGAGATCTGCAGTCTGGAAAGACGTAGTATACAGATGGTGTGTGGCCTGGCGAAGATTGGTCGGTAAGATCTACAGAATGGCAGATTCTATGAGGTGGTTCTATACTGCGTACTTGTGAGGGGGTGGCTGCAGTGCCCTTCGGAGTGCTTCGGGTTCACCAGCTGCGGCCAGATGTTGCAGGGATGGACCTCAACGTCGCCTTGCGTTTTGGGACATATTGGGGACGCCGCATCGTAGAGCACCAACTCCAGCTGAGTGTAGAACTGGGAGGACATGAGTGAGCACACAATAGGCTCAGTTGAGGCTGCAGTGCCATCAAGGGGGAAGAAAAAATAAAAGAAAAAAATTTTATAACGCAATTATAAACATTTTCGGCTTTGTTTAACGCAGCACAAAGCTCATTATAAAAAGCTACTGCTAGCACTAAGCAAATGACCAATAAATAAGACGCATTTTATTACTACTACCTAAAACGTGAATATTAAATGCTTTCAAACGTCTCAGGTTTTTCCCCTACGTAATTTGTATTTTTGTTTTCTCGTAACTTACATTGTGAACTTTTTTTCGAAATCATGTATCGTGCGTTTTTCCCAGGGGCAGTGTCAAAGTGGGCCTTGAGGCACTAATTGCGTGGTTGATAAATAATAATAAGAATAGATAAATGACAGTCAGTCAGAATTCTTCCTTTCTCCTTCGTTTTGTTGTAAATGTTCTCGTGCTTCTTATTTTTGGTCTCGTTCTACTCCATCCTCTAGCTCCTTTCGTTGTTTTTGTTCTTCTCTCTCACTCATGTTGATTTTATTCACTTCTTCGTACATTGGTTGATGTCCTACGTCACATCTTTTTCCTTTCAATGTCGTTGCGCTCTTCTTCTTTTTGTTTGGTAGATGTTCTTTCGTTATTCTGCTACTTTTTCGACTTGTTATTATTGTTGTTCTTCTTTCTTGTAATGCTCTCATCCTTCATCTTCAACTTCAAAAGGGTTGTGCTATCTAAGTTTAAGAAAATGCTTTATATTATCATCAAATCTTAAAAGTGTACCTGAGTTATTTAAACACGTAGGGCCTCCAGGTTCTGAGGACGAGTTCGTTAACTAGATTAACACTTTTTCTCTTACCCAGCGTGTCAATTTGAGTCGTGCAGTAATGTTTTGACCCCAGAATGGTGTTCCTGGTATTTGTAAGTTAGGCGAGTGGAAGTGGATCCAGTGGTGGACCGCGCAATAAGCAATAAATTTTAGTACGACGAAACCCAAGTGCTGGGCGAGAATGACTGTCAAAAGCGTTTGTTTCCGTTAATTTAGTGAGTTGAGGGTGTTTTCGTATTCCGTTAACCGTCAAGAAAAGGTTCGTAAAATCGAAAGGTCAACCGCCATTTCTGACGTTCGTGCGTATCAATTTTTTGCCATGACTCAGCCACGTTCACTCAAAAAGTGCTAAAAAACTAAATGACCTAATCGTCAATAATATTTTTGCGTTTGCGACTGATGAAGAATTACGTTGTGCAGCGTGGTGTTTATCGATTAGGTTGAGACACGAAGGCTTCGGCGATACTCTCATGTGAATGATCTGGCGCGGTGGAGAAGTGATCCAATAAGACGTCAGCTCGCTAATAAAATTGTTCCCTTCCTAATTAGAGACGTTCCTTCGCGTCGGGACGCTATTAATTATTTATGAAAAAGACTGCGATGCTAATACGCGACCCTGTAAATCATGTGTCCTCCGTGATGAGACTATTGCGTGACTCGGAACCTATTCGCTATGGACGGTTTATACCTCGTCACTGAGACGAGCGTTGTCTCTTCCCCTCCCTTCTCACACAGACAACTGGGTTGCTCGGCACGGTTTTGAAAAAAAAAGAATAAAAAAAAAGAAGCAGGGGGGATAGACCTACATCGCTCTCATGCGATGTGATAGCGCCAACATCAAATATCCTTGTCAATTCACACTCCCGCTACGTTTCTTATCTTTTTCTCTCTCCCTCCCCCTCCCCCCCCCCATTGTCGCGTTTATTGCTTTCCTCTCTCCGTTTCCCTCAAGTTCCCTTCGTCGTTTAAGGAAAAAAACGGATCGTCCTATTTGTCATCGACGGCAATCAAGAAACCGGTCGTTTTGCTCATTTTTTCGACGACCGGCTCGTTCATTTCTTTCGATTTATTTGAGCGTGATAGCGAGCGATTTCTAAAATCGGTTTCTTTTCCTCGCTCCTTCCGTAAATTGTAGGGCGATGACGCAACGGCTTTTGAAACGCTCCGACGTTGAGTCAGACAGAAGCGAGCGAAACCCTTCGACACAATATGTGCAGAATACAGATCGTAAATAAATGTCTAGCGCGGCTTATCACACGATCTTCCTCATTTTCATATAAATGTACAGTTATGTACATGGGCGCTCTTCAAGTATCTCCGTTCGAATCGTTTTTACAAAAATAATTACGTAGCGACTGATTCGCTAAGCTTACCCTTGAGTTTAATCTAAACCGATGAAACTATTTCATTTGAATGTTCTCAACCGTCAGGTACATTCTAGTTACTAATCCAGTCTAATTTTCATACGAATTTGAAAAACAACGTTCCATGCAAAAATTGTACGCCTCAAGTAGGCAACTGCTGCTTATGCCACGACAAAAAAAAATTAATCAAACACTATGACGAAACATTATTTGGTGGTTGGATCACTTTGACAACTATAGTTAGTTCCGTACCGATTTGTCTCAACTCGAAAGCCCTTGCGACGTAAGGGTATGAAAAAAAACGTAGCAGCACACAAGAGATATGTATGGAAAAGAAAAGTTTTGTACTGATTAGTAGAAGATAATTTGAAAGTTTAATCAAAATCGTTATAGCCGTTTTCAAGAAAAATGCGAAAAAAACCCTAGTTACTTTCCGCTACCCGAAGGAGAGGAATTTTTATTTGGGGAGGAATTTTCAATATTTTTTGTAGACGTCAAAATAAGGTTATGGACGATTTCGGGGGTGGGGGGACGGAAATGTACCAAAAACTAAGGTTTTTCGCATTTTTCTCAAAAACCACTCTAACGATTTTGATTAAACTTTCAAATTATCTTCTCCTAATCAATACCTAACTTTTCTTCTTCGAACATATCTCCATGAAAATACGGTGAACGGAGATATAGACTTATGAAGCCAAAATAGGTTTTTTACGCTTTTTGGCAAAACGGCTTCAGCAATTTCCACCAAACACTCAGGATGTTTTCAAATAGTTAATACCTACATATTGTTCTGAATAAATGTTCCTGTGACGGTCCATTGAACAGAGATAAAAATCAAAATGTGTCGAAAATAACGTTTTTTCTAACATTTCCGTAAATTCCAGGGTAACTTCTTCACCAGATGTGATAAATCTTAATGGAGTGTCTTCTAGTCACCCATACCAACATTTCGTTCTTCATAATTATTTCTGTATATATATGTTGAACGGAGATATACGCCAAGTTAACTCAGAAAAGGAGATTTGTCGAATATTAATTTATCGGTATTCCCATTTTCTCAAAAACGGCTCTAACGATTTCGATCAAACTTACGGAGTACTCTCAGCTAACTACTCCCTACATTTTGTCTCCATAAATGTTCCTGTAAAAATGCGTTGAACGACGATATAGCGCCCGCATATGTAGCTGGTGTTCAAACTTACGGGGGTGGCGGAAAGTTGTGTGTTGCTACGCACCAGATATTTTTTCGTACATTTTCGTCCTGCACCCTCCTTTCCCATCGACCGAAATCCCCCTCCCCCCTCATAGCTCAAATCAAGCCGTTCTCTCGCCAATCGAACTGTAGACACACACACGGATCAAGCGCCGAAATTAGGTTTTTTAGACTCAGTAGGCCTCAGAACGTGAAGATCTGAAAGACCCAACCTTTTTTTGACACGATTACAATACTTTCCTTTCCTTTTGGGTGGCGGAAGGTAAAAAGTCAGTCTACTACCTCGTGTGATTAAGTAGGAAGAACGACCTTCTGTCGTGTTCCAGTTGAGAGCTTACTCACACGTATTTCTGATTGCTGAGCGCCTCAGTGCGTTGAACGCACGTGGATATTCTGAGTTATCGACTTTGTTGATTTTCTATTAGTTATAGGAGGGACACCCTTCGCAAAAATGTAATGCCGAAATTGAGAATCTATTGGAAGGTTGGGAGTTAGGCTCGCTGCAGCTGCTACCCACCCTAACCACCCAGTCTCTAAGTCGCGTTTGTTACAGGTGAACGTGAAATGTATGCGTACGGATGTGTTGTTGTTGTAAATTACTAGTTAGTTGTAGTAAAATAATTATTACATCGCAAACTGCCAGGTGCATTTCAACTAGGCAAAATGGAGAGAGAATGTAAGGTATAAGTTTACCTAATTTTCTCAAAACTTAATCAAAAATGTACTGCAGTTTTCCTAATTCAGCAACCACATCCGCCCAGCAACTAACTTTTCAATTCCGCTTTTTAAAATTTATTTTCTGACTTTCGGGCCTTCGGCGGAATTAAACAAATATAAGGTGTGAGGGCTGCAAAAACATTTTAACACAAACAAAAACGTTTTTCCCCTCCTCCTACCGCAACCACGTCCCGCACCGAACCTCTCAAAACGATTGGAAAACGTTACGAAAATTCGTCGAAAAAAATAAAATGAAAATTGACTGGAGCGTTGTCGACGTAGTCCAATCAGCCTCTGCACTGACTTCGTTCATCGCTCCCCCTCCGGTGCAATTCTCTTACAGATGCACTCTCACGATGAAAAAAAAAAAAAAAAAGGTTTCCTCCCCTCACCCCCCTGTCGCTCCCACCACCACCAAATGCGCTGAATAACTTATAAGTTTCGTTCGTTCCGATTCGTCGAAAATCAGTTGTTGGGGTGTTGTCAGTTGTTGAGTCGCGGTCGGTTCATCAAATTCGCTTCCGTTGAATTATAACTTGGGCGTCAGAAGGATTTTCGCGAGAGATGGAACGGCCGGCGAAAAAATAAATTATTTAAAGAGATAAAATGACGTTTTCGGTAGAGTTTTAGAAAATGTGCACATTTTCGTACAGCTGATGGTTCGACTATCCGTCGATAAGCTGCGTTTTGAAAGTAGAGCGTATCTGAGCCAATTTAGAACGGTAACTGAAAGGCGCAAAAATAACAGGATATCGTAATCGAATGAACTAAATGTTGTACTTTCTGCTGTTTCAATCGTGTAAAAGAAACATGTTACCCTCGTCCTTTTGGGGTCTTCAGAACCAACGAAACCTTATTTCGACGCTGTGTGCGTACGTGTGTGATTAGAGAATCGATTGAGCTAAATCTTTTTTTTTTCTGTTTTTTCGTGTTTTTTTGAAGGCGCGAAAAAAATTAACGTTTCTATAAATTTAATTTCAGTCAGTTCATTTGAATGCCGTCCTTCGTCGTTTTCTCTCTTTCTGGTACCTTGGGGGAAAAAGAAAGCGAAACGTTAACTGAAACGTTCTTTGAAGATTCCTTCAACCAAGCGCTTCTTAGAGCGTCTGGGCCCATCCCTCTCTCCACTCGGCCGTTTGCCCGTTGTAATTGATTTGGAAGGCACGTAAATTTTGTAACATAGTGAAGAGATCAGAAATTGAGTTGCTTCTACTCATGCCACGACCATAATTGAGGAATCAGTGAATTTCTTTAAAATGTCAAAATTTAAAATTATTAACACAAACGGTGGGTTCATCTTTCGTACAAGTACGCAACCACGAGGGACATTTTATGTCTTTTTCTTTTAATATAATTTTGTTTATTTTAAATAAAGAAATATAAAATTACAACACAAAAATATTTTTCATTTTTGTAACAGACGTTACCATGCACTTAACACAAATTTAGTGACCCGTCTCCGTTACATATCCCGCGTTACCTTTTCGAGTTTATGTAGCAAAGTGAAGACATAAAATGTCAGCAAACAAAATAATCCTAACCCGGGTGGGATTCGAACCCACACAACCTCCGGTTTAGGAGACCGATGCCTTATGCATTACACCACAGGGACTGCGGTGGCCACTCGGGGTTAAAAGGTTGCCTTGTCCAATCGGCCTCAAAGGTTAATTTTCGTGACGCTTGGGCATTACACTTGGACGTTACCCTTTTCGAATTTATGTAGCAAAGTAAAGACATAAAATGTCAATAAAGCAATTAGCAATTAAATCGACGGGGAAGGGACCAAAGTGTACGAAAAACGAGGGTTTCCCCATATTTTTCTCAACAACGGCAGTAACTTTTTTTACTTTCCTTGGCTGTACAAAGTGGAAAGGAAAGTTATGTAATCGGCTGAAAAAAAAATTCTCTAAAAAAACCCTATTGAGTCCGAAAAACACTATTTGGGGGAAATAAAAAATTTGTGAACGATTTTTAAAGAAAACGACTCAACCAAATTAGCTCAAACTTGATACCTAGCCCGCAGATTACCATGGGACGCCAAAATAAGGGTACGAGCAAAATCCACCGAAAGTTAACTATAGTTATCATAGTGATCAAAACACCAATTTTTTTTTCTCAAAAACGGCTGTAACGATTTTGATTGAATTTTGTATATTGATAGCTCTCAATAAGGCAACTATACCATGAAATTCCCATTAGTGGAAAAATGACGATAGCAGCACAATAAATTACCGCAATTTCCGACGAAAATCGATTTCAGCGCGATTTTTTCTTATAAACTCCGCGGAAATATTCTAGAATGTTTAATAAAAAAATTGGTGTTGTATTCTAATCCAATACCTGTAGGGTGAGCATTTAAAAACGCTCATGAGATATATGGGGGTCACGTTAGAAATTCTGGAATTTAAACTCCAACCCGAAGTAACCGTTCGGCTTACTAACAGTTGTAAAAGTGATTGCCTAATAACTCTGCAAAAGTGATTACTATCCTCTTAAAAATACTAATTGCACTAAAACTGTACTAATTTCTCAATAATGGTATCGGGAATGAGTACGAGCAGCACAATCAATTCCGGAACTATAAACGCTACCGCTTTGTTGAAATGTTGTTAGACCAAGTTCAAACGAACATGTACACAAGCGAATTGACGTAGAGCTCATGAAAGTTGTGTGTTGCAAGATAGCCAGATATTTCAACCAAAACCGCAGGTACTTAACCTATTGATAGTTTTCCATAAATTTTTCCGCGACAGCTCTTTGAACGGAAATGTTTGGGCCATTTGGTTGTCAATGAGTTTTCGTTATTAATCTTCGACCGTGATGAAGCTTCCTGTCTGCGCCATGCCTACTTCTCTCACCTCCCCGGAGCCAGTTGCTTCTCTTCTCTCGTTTCAGGTGATTCCCTGGGTCATCAGCATCCCAAAACGACACTGCCGGGTCATTAGCGTCCCACCTGACGTTCAGTTTTCACACGAACAACAATCGCCGACTTCTCTAAACGGTCAGACGTTTAATTTGCTATATTTCAAAAAGGACGGTAGTTTCAATATTTTTCATTTCAATTGTTCAATTTTTTTTATTAGCTTCACTTAACTATAGCTTCTAATTCTGTTTTTTTTTCTAATTTTTACATATTATACGACTTTTGTTTGTCACTTAGGTAATTGGGTTTTTATTAGAGAAAACCCCTCTGTGTCAACAAATAAGCGTGAAAAGTCCTGAGCATTTTGAAATGGCGCACATCGCTATTCACAATTTTTACAATTAATCTACACATTTTTAGCGTTTCAAGTTTTGAAGCGACTTGAGGGAGTCAGTGCCATTTGAATCGTAATTACTGAAATACAAAAACAAAAAACGGAAAAGAAAATTTTCCCCAGCGACGTTCCTTCGTGTAGCACTTAAAAATACATTTCTTTTTATCGCAATCGGTGGAAAGGGTCCTACGCTAATGGATGTCGCCTCTTGATGGTTTTGTGCTCTCTAATAGAAAGATCTCTATCGCTACCGAGCGTCAGTTCCCGGTACAACAACTACCCAGCTTTTTTGTTCGCGCGGGTTTCAAAAAACCGTGCAGCACCTAGTTGTCGTTTGTCCTTGAAAAGTCCCGCTCGTAGTGTTACCACAAAACATCGTGTTAGTAGTCCCAATGAGCTTCCTATAGAATGGTCGTTCAATGATTGTATAGAATAGTTAAGAGCAACCCACGAAATTACGAAATCCAAACTGTGTTTATGACTTTCTCGTTCGAAATGAAAGCATTTTTTAACATTTCTTTCAGATCTTAACGTTTCAAAGGCCCGTGAGTTACACAATTGAGGGTTGCACATGGACGCTGAAGTTTGGTAATGAGCATAATCGGTTGAAACCTGACTAGTTATCGTAGTGGTCAAAACACCACACTTTTTCTCCCACAGCAATGGCAGTAAAGATTTCGATTAAATCTGGCGTGTATGCAGTGTAAAATATCAGAAAGCCAATGGGAAATTTTCAAAAATGGGAAAATGATCGGAGCAGCGCAACTTCATATATCCCGCTGACAAAATTAGCGCCCAATGAGCTATGTACGAGATGGAAGTTTAATGTTTGCCATGAGATAGGTCATAGAGAACAAGAAGGGAATGAGGATTCTCCCAGTGGAGCCTGAGCACATCGTAGGGACCGCCAAGAGCCACATGAATGAGGAGGGTTGGCCATTAGGACTACATACCGGCGAGATGTGCCCGGCCGAAGGCAGTGAAGGTTATCGATTACATTAGGGGGCGGTCATGAGGGGTTCTCAGTCAGGAGAGAGACAGTGCTGTGCACAAAGGCACTGCCCGCTAGGGCACACTTGGTAAACACTGGTAAGTCAGAAATACAACGTTGCAGATTCTACGAGGCGGAAAGCATGTACTGTGTATGTTTGGCGCAAGCCGAATTAGACGTGTTTTTGACCTCAGAACGTCTGCTCTTAACAGTACTCACTGGCCGTACGGAAAGTCATTGTCTCCTCAAACACCTTACTACCTCAACCCTTTTGTTTATACCTGTGGAAAGCCTTCAGTTATTTTCAAGTGACAACAGATTTCCCCATGTGCTGGACTTACCCAACTATCTTTTCCCACCCCTCAATTTTAGATTTATCTCAACAACATACGGCTCCTCCCTAAAGTCAGTCGTCAAACAGCCCTCGTGTCTCACAACCAGTTCACATGTATTGAGAGTCCTTCATTCGCGTTTATTATACAGTCCTCACTCACGCTCACCATTCGTGCGCTCATTCAGTTCAAGCTCCAATACGCTCATTCGTACGTCCAATAGTGTACTTGTGAGCAGCTGGTTCAGAATGTTTGGGATGCCTCAGCTTCAGCCGGATGATGTTGTAGGAATGGACCTCAAGGCTGTCTTTAGTTTTATGCGAGACTCGTGGGGAGGCATTGGGGACGTCACATCAGACCTATCAGAGGCCACAGTGGAGGTTTTATCGGTCACCACTAGTACATAGAAGGGGGGGGGGAGATAATTAGGAGCAACCCAATAAATTCTGGAAATCACGCTATCATCATTTTTTCACTTCTTTCACAGCTTTCTGTATAATTGAAAAACAGTAAAATAGCGAATGAGCAAGAACAGCACAAGTTAATCACCGAGTTCATATTGGCTGACTGAAAAACAGATCATATTAGTTGGTAAGGGGGAAAAATCGATGTTCTGAGAACAGTTGTGAGAAGCGCCTCATGAGAGATTAATATCTTAACTCTGTTCTAGTTCAGTATAGTCTGCGTCTCTAGTGCGTTTCACTACCAATATACCATTTTTTTAAGACGTCGAGTTTATTTTCGCTAATTCGTTCGATTGGCTTCAAATCAGTTGAGATGATCGAGACATCTCCCTTCCGGCACGTATATCTTCGCCCGTCTTACGCTAAATAATTTATGTAACTACTGTGACACATCGGTAATTAAAATACACCGCAAGCCCGGAATATTCAAGAGGCGAAAGTAATTATCCAGCGACTGACATTCTGATTTGAAACCAAGGGTTGAAACTTACATACGACAACTGGTCTTGTTAGGGTTGTCACTCACGAGTGCTGAAGGGGGAGTAAGGTTCCTACCATCGACTCCCTCGGGGAGCTTGGAGACCATATGCACTCTCCCCTCCCCACCGTGCAGCACAATACACCATTAAATAAGGAATCGGCAGACCGAAACGACAAGTTATTCCGCAATTGTAGCGATTTCTCGACCCTTCGCATTACCGACTTCCCCTTCAACAGATTCACTAATGTTTCGCGTGAATAAGGCAGTTAGGGTCCTTTGGGTGGTTGCCTACTACAAATTCAGTGGTTCAACGGTAGAACTCAAATAATGGGAATGAGTTTTTAGGAGGGGGGTGATAAAAAAAACGCGCACAAAGCACAAAGGTGTGGACATATTTAGAGCTCAATAGGACATTGAGTGATGGAATATCTGATCAAATGTGAATAGTCCATTTTGTGATTCACCTAGTTTAAATGTGATCTGGGAAAGGCTGCCCATCAGGAAGGTTCTGCAATTGGGGGGTTTATAAACACGTTTTTCCTTCCCATACATTGGAATATTAAATGAAAGCAGTTGATTGACAAGTACCTTTCTGCAGCGTTAAGATAAAACGGCCTCAGTGGTCAGAGCACCTTCACCTCAGGAACAATGTTCGAATTGACGACTGTTTCGTACTGATTTGGCTCGAACTGAGTAGAACTGTGATACTGGATGATGCTACTTGGATCAGAAAAATCCTTCTAGAACCCCCTCTTCAAATTTGACACTGTTATGAGGGGGGGGGGGGGTTGGAAATGTTTGGAGAGCCGCTGATTCAGGGAAAAATTACAGCCATCGCGAGCTCCGATCCAATGCCTGACTTTCGTCGGATTATGACTCTTCGTCTAAACTAATGGTTTACGATCACTAGGGCGCTAACAATGAGAGTCATTTCTGCCTTTAACGTAATCTACTAAACCCGCTCTTTCTCTCGAAAGTCCCATTTGGTATCTAGTTGTGCCCCCCTACTCGGCAATTCGATTGGCGGAAACACATGGTTGTCACGAGGGGAAAAATAGTTTTAAAAAATTAGCTGAAAATTAAGTTGTCGCAGTTTTATTGCATTTACGTCGTGTTTGGTATCGTTTCCCAGGTGTGGGAGGGGGAGATGAAGAACGAAATAAAAACAAACTCGGTGAGCGTGAGAGAAGGACTGTATTGGACGTTAAATGAATAGTGATTTGAGCATATAAGGGTGACACGAGGGAATCGGAAAACGTGTGAACTGGCGCACGAAACTGTAGTGGAGGGAGAGAGCGAGACGAGTGACTGAGCCGAGAGTTGATAGAGGAATGTGTAGTGCCCACTGGTAGACGAGTATATCTGTGCAGAGCTGTGTGTGTTGGAGAAGGAGGTAAATCGAGGGAAGGAAGGACATTTTGGAAAGTCCGTTGGAAGAACAGGGTTTACTGTTCTAACTGAATTGTCTTCACGCTTTTGTGTCACTCTTATCGCAGTTTTGAACTACGAAATACACAGATTTACTGAGTGACTTGTGGACTTCACGTACGAACATTTCGTTCCTCTTTCTTAGGTTCAAAGAAGGTCGAAATGACTTATCTATTCCGAAGAGACAAATAAATTCAGTGTCGCGACAATCAAACTGATTTTCTCACTGCTCATTTTCATCGTTCGACCACTTTCAATCGTACGAAACGAGAACTAGAATTTTTCTGTCTAATTCGGTATAAAAGCCGCATTATCGAAACCCTAAATTTCGAATAGTTCAATTCGTCCGGGCCATAAATAGTCGGATCGACGACCGCTCCCTGACGCCGCGCTGATGACGGCCGATGGAAAATGAATATTTTCAATTTGCATTTAAAGCGCGCGGCCCAATTAGGTCATTCGGGGTTTTTTTTTTAAAGTTGAACGGTAATTCCGTCATAAAAATGGAATAAGATTCTCGAATAGGCGTTTCTGTATATTAATTACCTTTTCATCTCAAGCCGCCTCACGAACTGCCGACTTCTCACGTTAATTTTCGACGGTGCCGCACTGACACCTGGTAAAAATTAATTTTGAACATATAATCACTACCTTCGCGAGACTTTTTTTTTTGTCCAATAAAAAGCTGTGCGTAGCGGAAGGTTCGGTGGCCTAATGAGCCTAAACGCGCTAAAATTCTCAATTAGGGCGAAAGATGTTTTTTTTTGGGTTTTCAAGTTCCCACAACGCTAAAGTTATCATCGCGATGTCCACAACATCAAAAGTAGAGACTAGAAGAATAAGTGCGCGGCAAACTATTACGTTATCAATTATGCTCTTGCGCAGCAGCACAGCATTAAAGAAATTGGGTTAATTCCGCCAGTAGGTAAATTACTAAACCTCTGACTAAGGCTCTGGCCAGAGGAGACGGACTCGCCAAATAGGTTGTACAGTACCTCAGAGACCCACCCCATTCGATTCAGTAACGAAAAATACTAGTAAACGGTACGAAACACGACCTGATTACAACTGAACAACGAATATTGACATTTTCCAAGTCACGAACTGACGGTGGTTTCGAATGAGACGGGAGCTAGTGCGGGAATACTTCTTCCGCTGTACTGTCCTGCAAGTTCCTTCAGAAAAGTAGAATTTGGCTCACTATATTTACTGTTATTTTGTTGTTTTCCATTTATACGCACTCCTACGCAACTGAAACTCGTGGCACAGGCTGAAGTAGTTGGGCTCTTGAGCTTGGTGCTTTTCCCAGGTGCGTTGGGCACAACAGTTTCGTATCCTTATCCATGTCAGTCGCTGAGAACTGCCCGTTCAGTCGGCCTCTCCTCCGTCAAAGGGATTCGATTTAACTTCCAACGACAACAGATGAGGGGGCTCCCTACCACGCCCTGGCCCAGTGCCGGAGACTTGAGAGGAAGCGATTTTTGGTCTTTGATGGTATTTTTGGCAGAGTGGACGTCAAAGAGGACTCTTGCAGGAAATACCCGGCTTAGAAGGACCTGCGAGGCATTAGAATGGGGCCGGAGTGCCCAACCCAGCTTTGGGACAGTCAGAGACCTACATTCCTCGGATTTCTTTGCACTTTTTTCGTTTTTTTGTTGAACTTGTGTTTTTTCTGTTTACGTACTAGGGATAACTAGCAGTAGCACATTCCTCACTGTGTCGGAAAGTAGTTTTATTCTCAGAGCTGACGTCTATTCTAACGTCTTTCTCGAAGGGCTCCACGCGATGCTTCGTTTGTTTTAATTACATGCTAAGTGAACTGCTCGCTGCTTCTCTGCGCGCGAAAGACAAGTAGCTTGCGGGTGGAGGAAGTTGTCATCCAACGCTTTGATTCACTGCGCGGGAGACAGGCGACAAACTGTGGATTTCCGCACAAGCGAACGGTTTGATGGACGCGGCAGCAGCAGAGCCGAACCCCGCGCGCTTACTCGTATTTTCCAACCAACCATCCGCACAGCTCCTACTCCAGGTGTCCCAGGCCGTTCTCGTCGACATAAATCACTGAACGGGAGGGGGAGGAAGGCCTCTGGATAACATCTTTTGTGACAGAACATGGAGAAGACGAAAATGATTGGGGGGGGGGGGACCCTCTCAGTTGTATTGTCACGTCGCTTCCGGCGAGGGCAGGAAGGATTTAATGGAGAGCGGAAATGATAGAGAAGGACGATGGACGAAGGTAACCCTGGGAGGGGAGGGAGAGCTTTGGCTACACGCGATCCAATTAGGTCTGTTCTTTGGACAACTCCGCTCGAACGAGGCTCTTACAAGGCCCTCAAAAACACTTTCCTCCGTTTCCTCGAAAAAATTACCGACGTCCTACTAGTTTCGTATGAGAGCCTTAGGATTTGGTTCTTCCACGTCCTGGAAATCTTTTTCACAATGCTGCGAGTGGGGGAGCAATTGTTACGACGCACTCCCACAACTACGAACTTTGTATTCAGAACTGTCCACTTGAATCATTAAAGCGTCGTAACAGACAGTCTAATAAATTATAATTGTGCGAATCAACGTTTTACGATGAATGACGATCATTTTAAGCGACGGATGGTTTGGTTAGTGTAGCCGGTCTTTACAGCGTGTTATTGTCTTTCACAAATATACTTTCTTCGTAGAAAGATTTCAAAAGGTCTTAAAAATCATTGTAGTTCTTTCAAGAGCTCTTGCTCAAAAACTGAACGCCGTCCCTCATTGTACAGTGGCCTTTTACCACCGTGGGACACCGCCATCGCGAGATAGTAGTTCATGAAACCAAAATCCGCACAAAGCAGCTCGAGAACGACTTTCACGAAGTAGCTGAGCGTTTTCTATCCCGCTAACACAACACTGACAGGTAAACAGGATTGAAAAAAGTGTTTTCACAAACCTAACAAGAAGCCCATCGTTTGACAAAGGGTTGAAGAGTTTAGAAGCACAAAGGGAGTCAATAATCCTCCCAGGGCGCCCCGAAGGAGGCTGAAGAGTGGACGGACCGTGAGAAGGGGATGCAGAAGGTAAATCTTGAGCAGGTAATAGGTTGACTCGAAAACCAGTGATGTGGGCGGGCTATGATGAGACACATAAGGTAACGGGATTAGAGGGCAGCTGACACGTCTGAAGGGAATGGGATAAGCTTCGAGAAAAACCTCCTCGGGGTCGAGTTAAACGCCAGGTCTTTTGAAGTCTGGGGAGGCGTGAAAGGCGAGGGCTTCGGTAGGCTCTGGAGTCAAGTTGGTTTTGTGGTCCACTGGAGAAAGATATTGAGCCGAGTGGGGAGAGACGTTCGGTTCCTGGAAGTTGGAAAAAGATCCCTCCGGAGTTGAAACGACACACAACTACCGGCCTCCTGTTGACCACTGGAAAAGCCGCATGTGGTTTAAGAGGGTAAAATCACCTGCTCTCGCGCTGTGCGATTCCCCTCGAACAGTAACGATCCATCATTCGGAGATCCAGATGACAGATATTGCTTTACATCACGTCGAATGAGGAAATATACGTTCCAAATGATTTACGTTTCAGCCTGTTGATCCACAAGAACCATCATTTCAGTTCAAGTCCTGTTTGGTATGAATTCATGTTGCTAACCACACAGGTTAACGTTCATAAACTATTGTAATGTGTTTCAGCTTATCAACCGAACAGAACCCAATGGAATGACAGTCGGCAGAAAATACACTTTGTACCAACTTTTACTTTATGCCGATAATTTATTTTCTGCTCGCTCCCTCTTACTGTTCGTCATGTAAACAACTACGTTGTTATACGATCCACACAACACAATCAACGTAATTGCAGAAAGATTAATAATAAAGCGACAAAAAGTCAATTGTCATCGAAAATGTCAAATTTTATGGAATTCATGAAATCTTCACCAATCGGCCCAAATCACATGGCGCGACAGCAACCTTATCCAGCTCGCAATCAGCAACCACACGGTGGCACGTCTGAAGTCCTCATTTTGAACATAAGCAGGAGTCGTCCTGATTGACGGCGAATTTCATCGCGGCAAGTCATCTCGTACGACTGGCGAATCGCTCACGGCCCTTGTGCGCGTAACTGTAGTTCAATAGCCAGATCGATTGAGTCGGAATTGTTTTGGTACTCGCGTGAGTTCGGAAGACGAGAAAATAAAGTTATGAACAGCTTTCATGGGCAGAAAGAGGGTTGAGGGGACAGGAATCTACTGAAAAACGATTTTTGTCATTTTCTCAAATATGGCTGTAATGATTTTGATCAAACTTTCTGATTAGTTTCTAATAATTAGTGCCGAACTTTCATTCTCCATACGTATCCTTGTGTGTGAACAGGGAACTCAATGGCCTAAGCTGAGATCGGCAGGACTGGAGGGTATGAGATGTGTGGGGATGAACGCGCAGGTGTATCAAATGACTTTTCCTAAAAGTCATGAAAGTTGCGGTTTCGCTATGATGCAAGAGGACAGCCCCCCACAGCATTCACCGAACCCAGGCAGTTTGTCATTTAGCCGGACTACCGGTAGAGCGCTGTTTTCTGTGTGTTACCACGCGGAGTTATGACCCTGGAGAATCCCGTATCATCTGGTGAGGAGTTCTTATTCTGGTTTCCCACCTGATCTAACTATTTACATGGGCTGTAAGTCTCAACTGGGTTCGTGAGACCTTCTTTTCAAACTAAGCGAAATGATTGTGAGCTTGCTGGAGGCTGTCAAACACTCTTGTAGGAACTACAGTAGAGCAACACGTGGTTCTTTGTTTTCTCTTCGCTAGAGGCTCAAGACTTGCAGGATGGGGAATATTTGAGAGAAAGAAAATGGAGCCGCGCATTGAAGTCGCCATGTCCCATGAGAACTGGCTCGTCTAGTGGTCTGGCTCAACCCCCTTTCTCCTAAGACGTTCACGGGTGTCAAGTCCCTCTGACGAGGATTTTCTTCTCGCTTCTCTAATGCCCTTTCGTTAACAGTGGAAAGTTTTCACTCAGTAGAAAGATCCGCGCAGACCTCTTCAGCCCCAAAGTGGGGGAAGCTCCCGTTTCCCACTCCTCTTGTCAACCATCCACTCAACCGGTAACCGACCAGTGATACTTGCTGCCTTATTGGCCTTGGCAATCCACTGGAGTGCAGCTTTCTGGGATTGGGCCAATACTCTCTTTGGTTCCTCCCTTGAGGAAGTGGCTCGTCTAGTGGTCTGGCTCAACTCACTTTCAAGACGCGTTGGGGAGAAACTCATAAGTAGCACGGAGGAGAGCTGGCGTCCATTTTTAACCAGTGGTAGGCTTCAGAGGAACAAATCAACTGTGACCCTGTTTCTTTGCCACGCCCTTCCTTTGAAAACTGGGGGAAGCGGTTATGGGCTTCCTTGGTAGCAGTCAATGCAGGTTGGTTTGTCTGCTCTTCCAACAACCCTCGCCCACTGCTGTAGGAGTTAAGTGGGGCAGCGCGTGGTTTCTCGTTTCCTCTGCAGTGCAGGGTGGTCTTTGAGGGAAAAGAAGTGAACCGGCGCATTCAAGTCGCCATGTCTGGTAAGGAACTGGCTCGTTCAGTGGTCTGGCCAAGGCCTAAGTATCGTACACTCGCAGCTAGTGGAACAGGCTCACCACAACTCTTCAGTGAAGCCATTTGTGGCAGTAAGTGAAAACGGTCATTGTCGCTTTGCGTGGGTTCCACTTTATTTTTCATCTTTTTGTCCAGTCACCGAGTTCAGAAGCGTATTCCTCGAGCTCGATACTCACACGCTCACCCCTTGGGTATGAGCCAAGGATTGCAGTATCATCTGCAAATTGAGCAGTGGTCATTATATCCCCTGCGTTCGTAAAATACAACAATAGTCCCAGAACGCTACCCTGAGGAACTTCTTCGTTAATTTTCTTCGATGGTAAAAGACCGACCACTATGACAATGGCTGTAGTATCAGGTGGGACTGCTTTACTTTGACACAAGCGCCTTTTCGGTGTCCGCAAATAGGCCAATTAGGAGCGTTCCACAGAATTCCGTGATTCATACTTTACGTTTTCGACGTTCGATTTATAATATCAGGACTGTGAAGACGAAGTTTAAAACCAAAACGCAACATGGCAATCTCGCACTGCTGTTTCCGTAAAAGTCGCCACATAAAGAGGCCAGCAAAGAAGGCAATCTAATAAACCCTAGAGCGTCGTGCAACTCAAGCGTTTATGAAGAGCGTTGAGTCAAGTTTTGACGTCAAGTCGTGGACTGTACGGATTTAAACAATAATCGGGAAGGACTAAGGACACCTGTGAAGGCGGGTGTGCAGAGTAGAGGAGCCGCGTAATATTGCGAACGATAGGTGACACGTAAGGGCATGGGAACCCACAAAAATGGCCCAAAAAGAAGAAATAGTGCGAAAATGAACGGCTTAATGAACGAATTGTGCGGTCAGCTCGAGTTTTTACTGATAGAAAATAACGCAATAAAAAGACGGGAAATCCATCTACTAAGGAGCGCCTCTGGAAGCTAATTTTGGCCGAAACGACCACGTTTTTGTAAAATATGTGGAAAACAATAAAACTGGTGGATGTGCGATGCTGAGGAAATCTGAGTGTTGCGTCAGAGCAGGTACAATCTCAGTGTTAGCCAAGGCAGATTATTTGACGGTGGACTCATCAGTCCCAGACGAGCGCAATGATTTATCGCTCAGAGGGATTTCCCAATAGACGAGTACCGAACTATTAAGCGGTTAGGGGAGTAAGTTTCAACAACCCGTTTCGTCGTTAACGACGCAATTTGATTTCCAGGGGATTCCGCGCGTTACTTCAACGTCATTTTTACCGCCTGATCTAAACTCCGAATTACGTACACACCCGAGAATATGAGGAGGGGGAAAAAAGCGAAATCCATCACCTTCCAGCGGTGTTTCCTAACAAGTATCGGCGGGCAATTAAAAGCTCGTTTGGTCCGGAAGCTCCGACCGGGAGGGCCGCATCGCTCATTCTTTTTCGACTTTACATCTGCTTTTGACGTTGTCAGCTGCTCGAGAGTCCACAACGCTATTGACGTCTCCCGAGGAATAAAAGCCGCCGGGGGGTCCCTCGACTCGCCCTTGAACCGCGATTCGTACAAATTTTCGTTCCTGTCTAATTGACGCGGTGCGATACAATTATTATCCAATTAGGGCCTCCTGCCTAGTTAAGGAGACCGATTGGAAGGTTGCGCTATTCAAAAGACGCGGCTGCAAATCCCAGTTTACCGTCCAACAGGTGCCCGTCGCAGCTAGGCCAATAATGTGTTCTTTGTGAGAGCGTAATGAGGCGTGTCAACCAAGTAATTGTGATCAATCCCTACGACCAATCAAGCTAGCTCTATGTTTCTTTTGCTCGTGCAGACTTCGCGCTTAATGGCTCTAATTGCCGGCAAATGTTTTTCAAACGCCGAAACAGTTTTTCTGGTACTTTTTGAGCTCTTTAGTGAGAGGTGGGGGTTCAGCCCATACATCCAGTCCATCAAAAGCTTTACCACCCAATGGTTTACCTCATTACGAGCTAACAGTAAGGCCACTTGGGGAATGCGTTACAGTGGCACGATCCTCATGTACAAGGCCTCTAGGCGTGATTGGCTGTTGCCACGTTGTCTGGAGTAGCAAACTGACAGTCAATCAAAAGAGAGTATTAGCCCAATCCCAAAGAGCTGCGCTCCTGTGGATCATCAAGGCCTACAAGACTGTATCAACAGAAGCACTCCAGGTGATCAGTGGACAGTTACCAGTTGACTTGGCCGTTGAGTGCATGGTTGACAAGTGGAGAGTGAAACGGGAGCTTCCTCCGCTTTGGGCTGAACTCCGTGAGGATCTCACCACAGAACAGAAACTTGCCGCCATCGACGAATGGGCGTTACCGAAATGGCAAGCAAGATGGGAACCCTCGTCAAAGGGACGTGACACGTATGAGTTCTTCCCCAACATCCGTGAACGTCTATCAAGAAAATGGGTTGAGCCAGACCACTGAACGAGCCAACTCCTCATGGGACATGGTGACTTCAATGCGCGGCTCCACTTCTTTTCTCTCAAAGACTCTCCGTCATGCACATTTGCGCCTCCAGTGTGGATGAAACAAGAAACCCCGTGCTGCTCCACCAGTTGAGTGGGTGGTTGACAAGTGGAGTGGGAAACAGGAGCTTCCCCCACATTGGGCTGAAGAGGTCTGCGCGGATCTTTCTACCGAGTGAAAACTTTCCACAGTTGACGAAATTTCCACTGGCAACCCTCGTCAGAAGGACTTGACACCAGCGAACGTCACTCTCCCTCTTAAAGGGGGTTAAGCCAGACCACTAGACGAGCCAGTTCCTCACGGGACATGGCGACTTCACTGCGCTGCTCCACTTCTTTTCTCTCAAATATTCCCCATCCTGCAGGTCTTGGAGCCTCTAGCAAAGAGAAAACTAAGAACCACGTGTTGCTCTACTGTAATTTCTACAAGAGTATTTGACAGCCGTTGAAAAAGCTGCCAAAGCCCCCAGCAAGCTCATAACCATTTCGCTCAATTTGCAAAGTTGGTTATGAACCCAGTTGAGACTTGCAGTTATATCAGGAGGTAAACCAGATTAAGGACTCCTCACAGGGTGTTCTGGGAATCCCCAGGGGCATGCTTCCGCATTAACACACAGACAACAGCTGCCCACTGGACAGGGTAAATGACAACTGCCGTACCTCCACAGGGTTTGGTGGATGCTGGGCAAATGACTGGACCCTTGCGTGATAGCAAAACCCTAACCTACATGACATGCAACTGATATAACTCCCTCTCAGCACAATAAATTACTAAATAGTGCGAAGAAACATTTTTAGCGCAACATTTTCCTTATCCATGCCAGTCTAATGGACCGGAGGACTGATAATTGTCGTTCACGGTCAAAAGACATTCTTGTTAATCTGCGCATCAACTAAAAAAAAACACCCCTACTATCGATTTTCCAAATAAAAAACGCGATCCTCTTACCTTCCAGTTTTGGTGATGATCATTTCCGTTCCGAGCTCGTGAAATTTGTCCCAAAGATCTTTGGTTTCCAAATGGCAGGTCGTCGAGAGAAGTTCCTGGCAGTTGCATCGGGCTTTCATTCCCGCTCGAGCTGCCTCAGGACTGTCCCGCCCTTCGCTGTCGGATGCCCCGATTTCGGAATTAGGCGTCCCTTTTCTTTCTTGCTCAATCTCACTCTCTGAACACTCTTCGACGTCGACTTCGACGTCTTCCTCCTCCGAGCAGCTCTCGCCCGAGACTCCGCCTGAAATTTAAAAAAATAAAATTATTTGTACGACGTATATCGATCGACGAAATTGGAAGCTTCGTCGAAAGGCCGAATAACAATTCAAAGATGAACAATTGCGACTTCAATGTCATACTAACGCCTCACCTTGTTACTATAACGTAGTATCGTCATACATCATGCGATTAGTTCCGTAGTTTCAACATTAATTGGATCAAAGCCACTTCTTCCTCCTTAAAGGGGCCTTCCAGAACTAATTTTCCTAATACGTAGTTCGTTCCAGTCTTATGCTATTTCTTACTCTAACGAAGTTTAATAACCGTATAGAAACAATAGAAAGTATAAATCCTCAAAGTGATGGTCATTAGCACTAAAGCGCAACGAGCACGAAACTAGAAACAAGATTTTCTATCAGCCTGAGTCTGTTCAGTGGACATACTACGTTGAAATCTAATATTTCTAGCCACTTCACAGAGTCCCACTGTAACTGCGGCGCATCACACAACTTTCCTCAGCCCCACGATTCAATAAATAAAATTTGTTTTTTTCATTCAATTCATAACAATTCTACCAATAAACTGGTGCTGCTTGAAATTCCGGGATTTGTTGAGTCGCACTTATGCCACTGCCATTATGGAGTGATGCGTAGGTTATTTACGAGACTCAGGAAAGAGCCGGGCTAACCGTTATGGGCATATTCGGATAAAAACTGTGAAAAATGTTATTAAAATAAACGGCGATTGTTCGGGATTTCTGGGGTCGCTCCTAACTATTTTACGAGCTTCATTGAACTATCGTCGTATACGAAGTGAAACTGACTACTACCTCGATTTTTCGTATAATGCTAGTTACATTAAAGCTAAATTTGTAAGGAACATATTTGGTGCGTACTCACGCAAAATTCCACCACCTGCTGTTTAAACGGGCTCTGTATCTTCATTCAACGCATTTCTACGGAAACATTTGCGGGGAAGGAAAAGTAGGTACTTGTTCAGTTGAGAGTACTCCGTAAGTTAGATCGAAATCGTTGAGGCCGTTTTTGAGAAAATATTTAAAAAACGATAAATTGACATTCGACAAATCTCGTTTTCAGAGCTAACGTGGCTTATATCTCCGTTCAACATACGGAAATTATTACCAACACCAAAGTGCGGGTATAGGATGTGGGAAGACACCATGGAAGATTGGTCAAATCCGGTGACGCATCACGAAAATGTCCAAAAATATCTGGTGCGTTGCAACACACAACTTTCCTTAGCTCTACGTCAATTCACTTTGTACATGGCTAATTCTATTTAATCGATTCATTTATCACTCAGTTAATTTGAACTTGGTCAAACAACGCTTTACGGCAGCAGAAAGCGGTAGCGCTTACAGTGCCGGAATTTATTGTGCTGCTCGTACTCATTGCAAGACCATTATTCAGCTATTGGTACACAGATAATTAATGGGGCTGTAAACGCGATTTTTTAAAAAAAGGATAGTAATCACTTTTGCAGAGTTATTGGAAAATAACTGTTAGAACTGGTAGTAACCGCAACGACAGTAGTTGAAATTCAGGAATTTCTGGAGTGAGCCCCATGTATCTCGTGAGTGTTTTTAAACACTCACCCTTTAGGTATTGGATTGGACTACAATACCAAGTTTTTTTAACATTCTACAAGAATTCCAGCGGAGTTAATAAGGAAACAACTGCGCGAAAAACGCTTTTCGTCGAAAATTTTGATAATTTATTGTGCTGCTCTCGTCATTTTCCCACGAATGAGAATTTTATAGTATCATTGCCTGATTGAGAGCTATCAATATATAAAATGTAATTAAAATCGTTAGAGCCGTCTTAGAGAAAAAAATTTGGTGTTTTGATCACTATGATGACTATAGTTAACTTTCGGTGGATTTTGCCCATACCCTCATTATTGCGTCCCATGGTAACCTGTAGGCTAGACATCAAGTTTCAGCTGATTTGGTACGGTGGTTTTATCTAAATACTGCGCTAAAATCGATTTCGTCGAAAGTTTTGGTAATTTATTGTGCTGCTCTCGTCATTTTCTCACAAATGGGAATTTTATGGTATAATTGCCTTATTGAGAGCTATCAATATAAAATATCTAATCAAAATCGTTTGAGCCGTTTTTGAGAAAAAAAAAATTTGGTGTTTTGATCACTATGATAACTATAGTTAGCTTTCGGTGGATTTTATTCAAACCCTTATTTTGGCGTTCCATGGTGACCTGCGGGCGAGATATCAAGTTTGAGCTGATTTGGTACGGTGGTTTTCTCTAAAAATCGTTCACAGACACACAGACCATTTTCCCAAATAGTGTTTTTCGGACTCAGGGGGGTCTGAAACGTAAAGATCTGAAGAGAACTCAAAATTTTTTTTTCAGCCGATTACATAACTTTCCTTTCTACTTCGTAGAGCAAGGAAAGTAAAAAAGCGTTATTTTTGACACAGTGTTATTTCCATCGTTAAAGCCGTTTTACCAAAAAGTGAAAAAATAACCTGTTTGTGTTTCACAGGCCCGTCTCTCCGTCCACCGAATTATCGTGGAGATATGTATAGAGAACAAAAGTTAGGTAATTATTAGTAGAAGATAATTTGAAAGTTTAATCGAAACCGTTAGAACCGTTTTCGAGAAAAATACGAAATAATAAACCAAAACCGCCATTTTTGGTACGTTTTCGGCCCCTACCCACCTTCGCTTTGGTCGAAATCGCCGATAACCTTATTTTTTCGTGTGCGAAAAATCACAAACACAAAAAAAACAAGATGTGGAGAAAACGTAACTTTTTTTGACGCGACCACCTTTGAGTAGCGGAGAGTTTTAAAATCGATTGTCTTCCAAATTTTTGAGAATTAATTGCGTTGCTCTCGCAATATTCCCAAAGACGGGAACTCCATGTTAACGTTATACCGTGTGGGGCTGTGTAGCTACAAAATTTGATCAAAATCGTTGAAGGTATTTTTGAAATAACCTCAGTTTGGCGTTCGAGCTGATTTGCTACAGCCATTCTCTCTCAATCGCGTACGAAAATGGACGCTAGCGAAACCTATTTTTTTCAAACGGCGATTTTTACTTTCCGCTACCCCAAAGGGAAAGGAAAGTATAGTAATCGTGTCAAGAAAAAACAAATTTTTTTCAGATCTTTACGTTTTGAGGCTTACTGAGTCTAAAAAACCTAATTTCGGCGCGTGGTCTGTGTGTCTGTCTGTAGTTCAATTTGCGGTAGAACGGCTGATCCGATTGAGCTGGTTCTTTTTTTGTTTTGTTCGTTATTTTTTGTAGACACCAAAATAAGGTTATGGACGATTTCGGCTGATTGGAAGAGGGGGTGGGGGACGAAAATGTCCCAAAAACTGGGGTTTTTCGCATTTTTCTCGAAAACGACTCTAACGATTTTGATTAAACTTTCACATTATCTTCTCCTAATCAATACCTAACTTTTCTTCTCAATACATATCTCCATGAAAATACGGTGAACGGAGATATATGCCTATGAAGCCAAAATAGGTTTTTTACGCTTTTTGGCAAAACGGCTTCAGCAATTTCCACCAAACACTCAGGATGTTTTCAAATAGTTAATACTTATATATTGTTCCGGATAAATGTTCCTCTGATAGTCCATTGAACAGAGATAAAAATCAAAATGTGTCGAAAATAACGTTTTTTCGTACATTTCCGTAAATTCCAAGGTAACTTCTTCACCAGATGTGATAAATTCTAACGGAGTGTCTTTTAGTCACCCATAACCACATTTCGTTCTACATAATTATTTACGTATATATATGTTGAACGGAGATATAAGCCAAGTTAACTCAGAAAAGGAGATTTGTCGAATATTAATTTATCGGTATTCCAATTTTCTCAAAAACGGCTGTAACGATTTCGATCAAACTTACGGAGTACTCTCAGCTAACTAGTTCCTACATTTTGTTCTCCATAAATGTTCCTGTAGAAATGCGTTGAACGAAGATATAGCGCCCGCGTGCGTAGCTGGTGTTCGAACGGGAGTGGCGGAAAGTTGGGTGTTGCTACGCACCGCTCGTTAATTCAGAAGACGTGATGTGATGGAAACTAGAAACCTTTTTGTTTTGGTAGGGCTACAACAATAAAAAAACGCTCGTCATTTTGTGGAACAGTCGCTCCAGTTTCACCTGCAACTTTTCTTTTTGAAACGAATCAGAATTGAAGCGGAGACCACGAGCTGGCTGCACAAACGAAAGCACCTCGAAATGAGCCTCAATTAGAACCAATTACAGCACCAGTTCCTAGAGCGTCCATTAAATCGAAGTGAAACAGAGTTCTGTACATCTGAAATGATCATTAGGTTTCCGTACGAGACTGAGGCCGAGGCTAATATAATAATCGGAGCCAGAGATCACAACATGAGCCGACCACCAGAGCGGGACAAAACTCCTAAGCAATCAAACCAGAACTAAAGTTGCAAATAACTCGAACGCCGTTTTGTCCGTCATAGTGAAATCGAATGCTCACGAGCGGATAAAAGATGAACAGCAATTATTACAACTGCCCAAATGGAAGGATGGTTGCCGATTGTTGAGATGGGCCAAAGAGATGAGATGCCTCATCAAGGGAAGCCGCCGCAACTGAGTTTACTATCGGGCCTTAACTAAGATGAATTGCTTGCTATCTGGGCGCGGTTCGACTTGAAGAAGCAAAGAATTGCGTTTCGTAGGCGAGTAATAACCAATTTGTGGGCTTACGAGCAAAACGGGTAGTTTCCCTAATGATGCGCTACATGAGCCACTAATAATTACCCGTTATTGATTTAAATGCAACAACCGAGCTCCTTTCTAACCCGTCAACTGTGGAAGAAACTAAAGCCCACACTCTCAACGCCTGATGCTCCGAGGTTTTGGCAGCTCGCCAGGCCTTCAATTTTGAATACCCGCAGCTCTTCTAATCCCGTTCCACGAATATTCAAGATAACGTCCAAAAACTGTTCGTACTGTATGTGTTTAATGCAAAAGTGGAAGAGGTGAACTTGAGGGAACGCAAGAATTAGTGGGAACACTGTAAAACACGTGAGATCACGGTGAAGACAGCTCAGAATGAAGTGACTGGCGACACGTTTCACTATGCTGATGCACGAGGGTAACTTTGGAAGAGACTCGGGTTAGTTGAACAGACGTAGCTCACAGCCAACGAGACGGTTCTTCAGACGAATAGTTCAGGGGTGATAAAGAGAGTCCATATATACCTCGAGTGCGTGGGACAACCGTAACGGGAAAGTCCTTTAATCATGCAGTGTAACACCCGGATCATTGACCGAGGTTTTCGGGGTAAACCCCGAACAGTATGTAATATACGGAATAAGTTCAATGACTAACAACTCGAGAGCACCACCTAGCACAACCAGAAAGAATTATGTAAACCGTAATTTACCCACGATCAAGGAGGCAACTCATCCAATTTACAACTGCAGAGTTGTAATGTTTAGGCTCCTCCTAGCTGGAGTCCTAGGCAACGTCTTCTTGGACGGCAACTCGCATACTGGAAGAGCTGAAAAACGGTTTCTCTGTTCTGAACAGCTTGAATGCCAGCATGCCACAGAGCTCGATAATACGAACTCGTCAGAATGAGCATAGAGAGAGAATTCTTGGGCATCTCCCTAAGTTCTGAGACACGCTCAGGATGCGCACCGGCAGACGTCGGTTAATGGGGCTTCTTCTGCTGTCTTTATGTACGGGCAGATCCTCCAATGGACACCACGAGCTTTACTAGGAACAGCCCGCGACTGCAAGACCCACCAGAGCTAAGTGAGAGCCAGAAAAACTTCAAGTCAGTCACCAAGGACCAACCTCAAATATCCACAGCCTTGCAAGACCATTGTCGACTCTGAACAAAGTCGAGTCTTCGGACCATCCTCACTTGCTGCAAACTGATAGAGACCCCAGTCTTGCTAACCCTTGATTGTCAAGACTGTTCACCCTGAATGCAGCTGTTACCACCCTCTCCACTTTACCAGGTGACTGAGTTAACAGGGTCAGCTCTTAAGCTCTTCAGATGTGGCTCTACTTTGCGGCTAGTGGCTCGCTAATATTGCACATTGAGTCTTACGTTCTCATTAAGCGTGATCGATGATGAGCAAGAAGTTTTTATTCTTCTAAAGGACTTATAACGTAGCAAAAGATCACGTTATTGTCAATAGCAGGTGCCCATTCATCCTGGTTTAAGTTGCAAGTTGCGATTATTCACCGTCCTGCTGACGAGGAGCGTGTTTTCCTTGGGTTGGGTATATAACTGCGCAATCTGCATCAAATTCGTTGGGCACTGAAAACTCCCAAGTACACAAGAAACGAATAAAAAGACTATGACAAAAGAAAGAAGCAGGTTGGTATGGGAAAGGCAAGGGCTGTCTGGCTCCTGAATACATTCAGACAAAGAACCCTTTACATCTCCTGCTCAGACGACACTTTCTATTGGCAGACCTTTTGCTTGCACAAAGAAAGAAAAAGTACAAGACCGAAAAGTCGAGGAAAGTAGTGTCAGTGCATGTGGGCAATACGTCCAATACGGGCAACTTGGTGTAGGCGAGATGTATCGCCAGGTGCAGGTAGACTTCTTCTCAATTCAATTTATCACAAGACACGGCTCCTAGTTACTCTACTTGAGGCATCGTTTCTGTGGCATAACTCCAGGGTGGAGCTAACAGGGCTGGGCAAGATTGGTAAGTCATCAGGGCTTTGTGTTTCCACTTTCTAGCTAAATGAGACATGTGCTGCTACTCATCCGGTTCCACTATTCTCTTTTGAAGGAGCATTGTCTGGAAGACTCAATCCACACCTCACCAACCTCCTACGCTCTTTATCACGTTGCTGTCTACTGGGAACGGCTGGAGCTCTCCCTCTGCCTCCTTCAGACCTGGCTGTACGACGAGGGATTGACAAAAAATCTATGCTCCATGAGCAGGATCTTAGGAGGTTCAGTTGGAAGTTGCAGTGCCGTGGGTGTGTGGTTTTCCCCCCTTTCCGTGATGGCCCTGGGAAAACCCACACTGCGGCCACAACTGGGCCTCTTGTGTGGTCTAACATGAGCCCTCTCATTTCCTGCCAGTTCCACGCAGGACACTATGGAGAAGGTGTTCTCTGATGCGGCATCCCTAATAGGGCCTCACCATTCTCGCACAGAACGCATGACAACCTTGAGGTCATCCTTGCAACCTCCTCTGGCCGTAGCTGATGAGCCCCAAGCACTCTGAGGCACACTGCAGCCAGCCCCTCATATATACGCAGTACATGCATTGTTGACTCCAGCTCCACATCACAAAATCTGCAATTTTGTACCTCTGACTTGCCGAGCGGTACTTTAGTGGACAGTGACCTGTAAACAGGCTGCATACCATCCGTATACTACATCTCTCCAGACTGAGTGTCTCTCTCTCGTTCGCACTCTGGAGAGTAGGGTAAACAGCCTTGACTGCCTTTGACCAAGCACATCCCGCCGATAGGCAGCCCTGCACTTCTCCTCCTCCTTCTCCTCAACCTCCTTGATCAAGTGCTCTTGGTGGTCAAGGGCTCAGGTCCCACCGGGAGAAGGGCAGATCCTTTCCTCGCCAGTTTGTCGGCCTCCACGTTCCCTTCTTGGGCGTGCTGTTACTTTATTGAATAGGTTCCAAAGCTCTTCCCTGTTTTACTGGCGATGGAGAAGTTTGTCGACAGCCTGCAGTACAACACTGTCCGATCCAGAGAACGTTATTTTTATTAAAGTTTACGTATCTGTTAGGTGAGTCCGTCTCCTCTGGCTGGTGTGTTGCCAGAGGAGACGGACTCACCTAACAAATACGTAACTTTAATAATTTGCCTTCTGGCGGACATAACCCTATTGCTTTAATAACGTTATTTTTCCCCTCGGATCGAATTTAGGTTAAGAAAAACGTTTCCTTCACGTAAAGGACTATTCTCATCGCGTTCCAGTGCAGCATTTGGCAGAAGATTAAATGGACTCAGTCGACCCGACCACCATCTGATTCACTACGAGGACTTCACACATAAACCAGAAGGAAAGCGCTCTCTCATTCTCAAACGGATCCTAATGTTAGTAGACTTTGTCGTAATTATTCATGGCCAAGGTGCCAATACTACAGGCCAGTGAGGCGTTGAGAGTCGACTGTGAACTGTTGTCGAATTCCAGGGCAGTCGTGGTAAGGGACGTTCAAATGGGTAAGAAACTAGCTGCCGTTATCCTTTTCCAAGAACTCGACATCACACTCCGACCTGTTGTGCTCTGTGTGGGCAGTTGTAGAACCCTTGAGCATTCGTGATTGTGAGAGTTCCAAGATGTTTCAACACTGTTCAGCTTCAAGGGCTTGGTTCAAGATGTACCTGCGCTACGGCTGTGCGGTGTTGAGCTTGTATCGATAGTTAACAGTTCGGGTCTGTTGTTACTGTAAAGCGAGCCGTCGCGCTCTTTGTTTCGTTCCTTTCTGGAATTAACCTAAAAGTTTCTTTTGCGCCAAACTCGTTTACAGAAATAATTTCGCCAATGAGGAATGTTGCACGCAAATTAGCGCTTAGTTAGGTCATTTTGACGATAGCGGTAATAGCGACCGTAGAAGGGAATTGTTCTGTATCAACTAAACGTCAAGATTAGCTGCACAATTACCTCCTAACAGCCAACGACTAACGTCTCCTAGTTATTCCGAACTTGCACAATGTATTTGCAAAGCGTCGACACGAATACCAAGTTCGAAAGAATTTCCCCAACGATTTGTTGTTCATACCTTCTGTCAGTACGTCATGTAACAGCCCTGGGCTCCTCATCCGTGGGAAAATGACGTCGAGCAGCGCAACAAAATATCAAAAACTTTCCAAGAATAGCGAATACGGTGCAGTTGAATGTTGACGAATCTCGATCTTGTGACAGCCCAGCGACAATTGCCGCGATTCTGAGCTTCCATCCGATGCCTGAGTTCCCTCGTCATCCCTCGATATGAATCTCGTCAATTTTGTCCCATCATTCGTTTCCTCATGCTCATTCAGCAGCACATTGCCCGGTATTAGCATTTGGTACTGTGCACTGCAACAATTTACTTTTTTTTTCAACTCCGAATTTCACCTCCTCGACATCGTTTCTGACTTCGCATTTAAAAGTTTAATTTGTCTAAACATGGCTTTTATAGTGGCCCCACGCGACCATATTTGTTTTCATTAGTTAAATATACTATCCACATACCACATTTTGGGAAGTTTTCCTTGGGCGTATCGTTCGTTCGAAACCTCGCCCAACTGAATGAGTTGTGGATGAGTACTCCCATAGTTTAGGTAAAATGGAGCACATTTTTCTTTTATTACATGTTGGTAACTCGGTTTTAAAAACGCTCTTTTGGCGGTTTACCATTAACATCTGATTTTTGAGCTGAAATAAAATGTAAACTGCATTTTGGCGTGTTTGCTCACCCAGAGGTTCGAGCGCATCTTCAATAGCTGCCTCAGCCTAGGTTACTTCCACGGACCCTCAACAGGCCACGGTGGTGTTCTTCCCGAAGGGAGGGCGGAGCCCCCTGGCGTCCAACGCCCTCCGACCAATAAGCCTCCTACCAATTGAGGGCAAGTGGCTGGAGCGGCTAATCCTCGCCTCCATTAGGGATGTCGTCCACCCAGCCATCCGCGAACACCAATATGGAGGTCTACCGGGTCGTGGCACTGAGGACGCCATTCGCCGCCTCCAGGGAGCTGTGCAGTCCAGCGAGCGCCGTATAGTGGTGGCGGCGCTCCTCGACATTAGTGGAGCATTCGACACGGTGTGGTGGCCGGCGATGCTCTGCTCGCTGCGCCGTCTGCCACTCCCGCCCAACCTCTTCCGGCTGATCTCTAGCTTCCTAGATGGTAGGGTCGTCTCCACAGGGCGCGGCGATCAGCGGGCGACCCTACCCGTCACCTCGGGCTGCCCCCAGGGCGCAGTCCTGTCCACCATCTTGTGGGCAGTGTTGCTAGACCCCCTCCTCCACCTCCTACAAACCAGCGGCTACAAACCCGTCGCCTATGTTGACGATGTGGCTATCGTTGTAGAGGCCGACACCCCCGGCCTCATGAAGCTTCACTTGCGACGGGCCATGAGGCTGGTCTTGGCCTGGTGTGGTGGCGTGCGCCTGCGCCTCTCCACGGCCAAGACCCAGCTCGTTATACTGCGCACGGGCCCATCCCTCCTCACTCGGGTGGATCTGGCTGAAGGGACGAGGGTTGCCCTAAGGACTACTGCCACATATTTGGGCATTAAGTTCAACCCACGTGGCCGTCCAACCGAGCACCTGACCTTCCTAAGGACCAGGTGCTCAGACCTAACTGCCCAGATACGGTCTCTATCCGGGTCAACATGGGGACCCTCGTCCCACGCCTGGTACCATTACTACCGGGCCGTGTTCACTCCTGATGTGCGGTATGCTGCGGCGACGTGGTGTGTGGCCCCCATGCGCCGTGACCGGCAGCTAGCACTCACGGTCCAGCGGGACATACTCCTGGCTGTCCTGCCGGCGTACCGCACCACATCCCACCTGGCCCTGCAGATTCTAGCTGGTGTGGCCCCCCTGGACCTGGTTCTTGATACAGCGGTACTGCGCTCCTACATCAGACGAGACTGTCTGCCAGAGTACCATGGACCTCTCCAGGCCCTCCTCCCATCACTCGAGCGGGAGAGCTCCACATCGCGGAAACTCCTTCTCGCTCAGGAGGCCCTCATCAGTAGGTGGCAGGCGAGGTGGGACGAGGGTCCCACAGCGCGGCACCTCCACAGCATTCTTCCCTCAGTTGAGGGGAGACTGCGGTTGGGCCTGTGGCGACCAACTTTCGCGGAGGTGCAGCTGCTCTCGGGCCATGGAGCCTTTAACGAGCGGCTGCACTTCTTCGGGCGCCGCACGTTCAGCGACTGCCCCTGTGGAGGGGCCGCAGAGAGTGCATCGCACGTTATCTTTGCCTGCCACATGTACAGCGACGCGCGTCGACGGGCGAGGCTTCCTGGAGTGGAAGGAGCACCGCAGCTCCTCTCGAGCAGGGCGGATGTCCGCCGATTCCGCCTCTTCGCCCAAACGTGGGCGAACCAGCAGAGGGGCCTGGAGTGAATCAAGCACTGGGGGGATGACACCCCACTAGTCCTAGCCTGCACATTTGCCGCGCTGCGCCTCCGCTCGTGGCCAAAGACCACCTAAGCGTAGAGGCGCGCGCTCCCTGAGGACCAATGAACCGGTAGGCTAATAATAGCCTGGCTCATTTCCCCATTGGGTTTGCTCGTGTAAATAAATCAACAATTAAACAAGTTTCACGGTAACACGACTGAGTTTGATTAATTTGACGCATTTTAGCAACCTACGCCCCGTTTTGTTGTTCGCAACTACTTCTGTGACTTGAATAGAGAAATGAGCCGTGATATATCGGAAAATGCGATCTGCCGAACTCGAATTAGCGTTTTTCTCATAAACGTGCTTTTTTCTAACTAAACGAACTGGATACTTCCAACTAACAGCCACATTTTGATCCCGTAGCCAATTTCTTGGAAATGCGTTGACGTAGGTTGCGGAAATAAAACGGATAAAAATATATATAACGATTGCCCTTCCGCTAAATTTGAGTTACAGTATTAGATCGATTTCGACGGTCAAGTCATCATGAGTAACAAAAAAAAGCAACTGAAAGGGGAACAGCAGAGAGGTTCTCTTATACACAGAACGTTGATTCGGGGTTTTCCAGTGGCAGGTACATCGTAGCGGGATAGCGGAAAAGGGAAAATTAATAAGGGGTAATTGTACTAAGGTCAAACAAGGTCTCATAAAAATGAAGCCATCAATGGAGGAATGCTTTGAGGGATCGCCTCATTTAAACACCTATCTAACCCGTTGCTTTTGAAGATTTCAAATTTCTCAAGTACACCCAACGTACGTCCCTTGGGGCAAAAATGGATAAATTAAATGTATTGCCTGTTAGATCAAAAGAGAAAGAGTGGCTGGATTCGGTCGGGTGATTTGCAAAAGCTCCCTTTGTTATCCCTATAATCCTTTTCGTGCTCCCTAATTCTTTCCTTGAATTTCCGTCCTGTTTGTCCATAAAAACATTTCAATTTATACACCCCACTTTTATCTTGAATTTGTATTTTATCTTTAACCGAGCCTAACGTAGATTTAAGACTGCTTTGATTTTTAAACCCAACCTTATACCCTCTGGATGATAAAATTTTGGATATTTTGTCGGAAACAGGCCCATAGTATGCTAATCTAATTCCTACTTTCAACAGCAACCTCTCTAACTATAGAATATTTTTTAAGGACCTCTTAGAATTGACGAGCTCTTCATTATAACCCTTGCTCGCCGCTATATTCTTAAATTACTCATTTTTCATTGAATAAATTTTCCTCACTCATTGATATAGATAATGCTCTATGATTTATCATACTATGGAAAGCGGCATGCTTGCGAACTCGTGGGTGGTTTGATGAGTTATGAATAGCGATATCGCGAGGTCAAACGTGAGAACCCTTGAAGCGCGTCTGGTGCTGCGCAACGTGCTGCTCCTCACGCTGCTGTCGTTAGTGTCGACGATGTTCCCTCAAATAAATGAAAATAAAACATTTCACGCGTTTCGAGTCCCATCAATAACAGCTGTGCTACGAAAAACTGTCAATAACCGACGATTCCTTTTTAGTAGTATAACCGTACACTTTTTTTTCGTAACTAATTACACTTTGAGCTACTTTTGACCCGAGTACGTAACGAACTAAAGCTTTCAAAAACTGAAAACCCCTGTCAAGTTTATTCTACGACATTTTCATCCCCCAGCAGCGCTAAAGCGTTCAAACGAACCAATTAAAATCAATGACTCGCCCGCGGTTCAGTAATTGACGATATCTCATTAGAATAATTTCGACCTTCCCAAAAGTCACCAGAAAAACCGATTCTCGCGATATTTCTGAGTTATTCGGTAATATTTTTTAATTTTTGAGAACTAACGAACGAATGTTCGTCCTACGACGTAACGAAGACTGATAAATTTTGGATTTAGTTGATTTCTGTTGCCTATTTAAATAAGAAATTCGACTCTGTTAAATCTTGAATTTTCTAATGTCGATTTAGTTCGTAAAAAATAAGTTATTGCGATACACCCCAAAATATAGCGTTTATCTCGGCATTTAATGTATTACAAAATTTAACACGATCGATTGAAATACACACGTCGGGACAAAAGAATGTTTGATCTTAACGCACGCTATTTTAATTAGGGCGTTTTGTTTTTTTCGTGCAAAGTCTGAAAGGCCGCGCTACTCGATGAAAAGGTTTATATTATGGAGTTGATCTGTCGTTTAATATATTATTTATATTAAACGCTAAATAGTATTGAAATAAAATATAAAATAACCCTCGTCATGCTTGAATTACATTTTTGGGTTTTCGTGAGTTCGCAAAATGTGCCGAGAGATTAACTGTAAATAGCGCGACAAATTGTTATTATTATTAAACCAAATTTATTGACAGGAATAACAATAATACAACATGTTGAAAACAAAGTACGATATAAAATCCCGTCCACCAACACAATTAGTTCATTCGAACTTGCGGGCGCTGGTGGAGTCGCTTTCTCTCAGCCAAAAGAATATAGCTACAAAGCTCAGATTACAAATCTTATCTTCCTATCCTAGCCAAAATAATATAGCTACAAATCTGATATTACAAAATTTGTACAAGATTTAATCTTATCTTCTCATCCTAGATAATATCATCTTTTTAAAGGCATTTAAACTCTCATGATCATCGAGATTAATTTTATAAGAGTAAAAGAAACGAAGAGCCCTATAATAAGCGTTCCTCCTCGCTCTCTCCGTGTGTACCTTAGGTAGAGCAATATTAGACGACAGCGCAGTGCGCGTGTGAGGAGTAAAACATCTGTGCTCCGGCCGAATGCCGGTTTTAAACACAAAAATACATGACTGCAGCAAAAACAGTTCTCCCACGGTAAGTACATTAAATTCCCGGTACAATCGGAATCTTGGGTATAGGGGTCTTTTCGTGAGAGCAATTCTGATAACAATGTTCTGAACGACCTGACGACCAATAGATGCTCAATTCCCTTTAGGGTAGTTAGCTGGTGCTTTGGTGAACAATCGAAGCAGTCTGTGGGCTCCCTGACCTCACAACTATCTCACCGCCTGAGCGAAATAAAGAACGCACATTCCTCGTCATCCAGCACCCTTAGGACAACGCATTTGCAGTCATCCCCATCGTCTTACCTTCACCTTCCGTCTGTCAAATGGGAGTCCATCAACTGGCAACCCTGCCACCCGATCCAATCTCCCACCAGACTGAGACGTTTATCAGATGAAACCCAAATTTTCCTTCCCACTTCAACAGACTGAGGACTGTACACTGTCTCCACTCGTTGGGGGGCATTGCAAGCAGGGATGTGAAGGAGTTAAACACATCCCTGGTTGTGTGTAGGTGGTTAAAAACGTAGGGTGTATCTACGCCGTTAAAGCATGTCGTCAATTTTATAACGTAATATAATATAAAAAACGAGGGGTGCGTAGCAAAACACTACTTTCCGCCACCCCTGTAAGTTCTAACACCAGCTACATATGCGGGTGCTATATCGCCGTTCAACGCATTTCTTCAGAAACATATATGGAGAACAAAATGTACAACATATCTCTCGTCATCTTCACATCAGCGTCTCAGCAGGTCAGAAGTTGAATTTCCAAAACTATGGCCACGAGTACATTTGCCCGGTTCTTCGGTTCGCAATTTGGAACATTGGCGAGCGTCACTGATACTGGTGCTAGTTACATCTTATGTCTATTTATATGTATGTCCTCCCGCGTACTACACTTGGAGGTAGCCATGTCCTTGTCAGTTGAAGGATTTCTGGATGCATTTGACCGATTTGTTGCTGGACGAGGATTACCTGAGCAAATGCTGTCTGATGGCGCAACCAATTTTCACGGAGCCTCCAAATACATTGAGAAAATTATGCAGGGGCACAACAACCCAGGACTTCAGCAAGGACGCCAGCAGAGATTTGTAGGCACTACCCCACACAACAATGCCATATTTAAGTAAAGAAAACACCAGGCTAAAATAAATAGAACGGAGCTGACGGAATGACAAAAAATGTCTTGCCTCTTTAAAAACGTAGAAAAACTTCCTTAATTTGATAATCAGAGACTCGATGTGGAAATTAAATTTAAGATTGTGGTCAAATAGAACTCCCAGGTACTTACATTTAGGGACCAACGGCAAATTTATACAATTGTGCTCGTAATAGTTTGTGAAAACGAATTCGATTTGATTTAAGCCGCTAACCGCCATTTTTGAGTCTGAGGGCGAATAATTACTGTCGATTGCGCTGTGACTACACACACAGAGGGTGTGTGCTCTCCCTTCTCACTAGTTGGTGAGAAGTTCATAAGTTTTGGTGACAAATACGTACAATATAATGAGTTATCTAAAATAATACTACCGATGCTTAGCCCGAGCAACTTGCCTTACAAACCCGCTAATAACTTCATTTGAGTAGTTTTTGGATTTTAGTGTCAAGTTTAGGAAGGGCGACGAGGATTTGAAATTATAAAGTTTGCACAAACACAAAACGTCAATACTACATTGAAATAACGGGGCGAAAGGAAATTTAACATAAATAGGAATTAATTGAATCAGTTCGTTTTCGGGTGGTCGAGCGAAGTTCGGAAAATGACGAGAATTTAACTTAGTGCCGTCGTCGTGTATTTCAGGATGTCCGTTGGGTACAAATTTAGTAAAACCTGCGACATTCGCGTCGTCGTTTGTAGACTTTTGATTGTGCAACCTTCAAAATTACGAACAAGTCTTAAGGATGGCCAAACTGGCGGATCCAGAGAGTTGGCGGAGTGGGGGGACTGATGAACGTTTATTTTATTCATTTATTGTTTCTGGGTATTATTATCGTTATATTATCTTTATGAATGCAACCGAGAAAGCAAAGTTTGAAGGGACAAATTGATAAAAAGGGTAAAAATCTTAAGTTCATCAATATAAAAGAAAGTCGTGATAGCCACACCATTTACAACTCGAAGAACTTAAAATTGGCGGGTAGACAGCTCAGATCCAGCAGACGGACACACTTTTTACTTTCCTTGGCTCTACAAGGTAGAAAGTAAAGTTATGTAATCGGCTGACAAAAAAAATTTGAGTTTTCTTCAGATCTGTACGTTTCAGACCGTTTGAGTCCGAAAAACCATTTGGGAAAATGGTCCGTGTGTCTGTGAACGATTTGTAGAGAAAACGACCGTACCAAATCAGCTGAAACTTGATATCTAGCGCGCAGATTACCATGGAACACCAAAATAAGGTTATTAAAAAAATCCACCGAAAGTTAATCATAGTTATCATAGTGATCAAAACACCAAATATTTTTTTTCTCAAAAACGGCCCCTACGATTTTGATTGGATATTTTATATTGATAGCTCTGAATGAGGCAATTATACCGTGAAATTCCCATTTGTGAGAAAATCACGAGAGCAGCACAATAAATTATCAAAGTTTTCGATGAAAAGCGTTTTTAGCGTAGTTTTTTTCTTATAAATTCCGTTGGAATGTTAGTAGAATGTTGAAAAATGTCTGGTGCGTTGCACCCCACAACTTTCCTTAGGTCTACGTCAATTCACTCGGGTACATGGCTTTTTCCACTTACTCAATTCATTTATCACTCAGTTAATTTGAACTTGGTCAAACAACGCTTTACGGCAGCAGGAAGCGGTAACGCTTACAGTTCCGGAATTTATAGTGCTGATCGTACTCGTTCAGGAATGAGTAAGTAGAAAAAAAAGCCGTGTACCCGAGTGAATTGACGTAGAGCAACCCACCAGATAATTTGTGTGAGTATTGTGGCGCATTGTATTCATCGCTTCGTGGCGGAACACCCGAATCACGACGTTTTCTAGCTAACAGTCAAAAATACAATGGTCGTTTCCAAATGACATCATTTGGGGCACGCATTATCGAAGGAGGATTTAATTCTACGTTGAAGGTGTTTATTTTTGTACTAACGCACAACACAGTAGAAGAATAACATACTTATTAATGCTGAGTATTTATAAATCGGTAATAGTGACTTAGCACCGATAAACGTCCGAACTTTGAAAGATATACCAAACGCTGCCGGTTGTTCCAAGATCAACTCCTTCCCTCGAATGACCGAATCTGTGGCATTATGTGAAGAAAGATGACAACTAGCGTGAGAGTGGTGAAGATTTCTCTGAGCTATCGCTGACCGACCGGATTGATTCGTGTCTCATCGAAAGACGAACTCATCAACAAAATCACAAACATCGTTACTAACGACAAGAATAATGAAGGGTTGAGGGAGCGAGAAATTTTGACTATGAATGAAGATGTGGTTGACTTAAACTACATAATTCAGAATGTTGTCATTGGTACACAGCGTTCATTCAAATCTACTGAAGCCACCAACTATCCGAGGATGTGCCTGGCATGCCGAGTTGGCTCTTTAGTAATCATGCTTCGAAACAAACCAACCAAAACTGTGCTACGGGACGGGTTTGGTGGCAAGTAAATTGACGAGGAACGCGATTTACGCGACCATACTCAAAGGAAAATTCAAAGGAGACATCAATTTCCGACCTGTGTGTGTGTGGTTTTAATCCAAAAAACCAACATGTTTCCCATGGCCAATTGTGGCATGTTCGCGGGTTATTTGTTCTTGCGCCAGATAACGAAAAATGTCGCCTATCAGGAGGTGCTTCTCTGAAAAGTGCAACCCATGCTCCAAAATACAAGGTCAATATAGAATCATTTAAATAGTTAATTTTTTTCATTTATATTTATGGTCCAACTAAAATGTTGGGTTTAAATCCTAAAATTTCTCAACAAAGTTCGCCGGGTCAGCTAATTTTCTTACATAATAAAGGTAGTAAACTAACTAAAAACATGTTCATCCAAAAATTCGTGGAGGCGGAGCAAGGTGGGCGCTGTGGTTTGAGGTGGTTACGAAATTTGCGTGGTACCGAAAAATGTGACGTGGTGGTACAGACTATTTCTACGCTATTTATCCCACGCTCAGACTTTTGTCCCCGGTAAAGGACAAAATTAGAAATTATGTCACTTTTTGGTTCGAAAATATCAAAATTACCTAAATTCGAAGACCTCTGGGCTGCCGGAGCTCGGTCGGATCGCGCCATGATCGCGGCGATCGAAAAGTCTGTAGCCCGCACTTTGGCCGGCGGCGGGAGGTCCTCTTGCATCGTTCCCACGAGCATCGTCCGTGTGGGTACCCAAAAACGAGTTCCCTTTTTTTTATATCGGCAGCAAAAGCAAACAAAAAAAGCGCGAATTTTCGAAACCGAAAATTAAAAAAAATAAAATAAATAAATCGACGGAACGTCCGGTCAACCGGTCATTTTGACGACGAATTTTTTGTAGTTTTTTTTCGTCGTTTTCGTTTTTTTTTTTCCTCTTATCGGTGCGCGCGTGCGTCCGGTCCGGGGGAAAAACGTGCCCGGAAGGGAGCGGAGGGGGAAAAAAATGAAAAGGAAAAGCCGGTAAGTGCGAGGAAGGAAATAAAAACGGAAAAACGAATAAATTGAACCAATATAACGGTAAAAACGGCGTCCGGGGGTTTTTTGAAATACGACTCAACTTGGCAAAGTCCGCGCACAGACTAAACGGCGGTGCGGGCGGAGAGCGGTGGAGGGGAGCCCGCGACCGAGGGGTTTCCCCACCTTTACCCCCTCCCCTTTTGATGAAGGCGGTGGGAGGAGTCGACGAGTGAAAGGGGGCGTGGTCGGGACGGCCCCGTCGTTCCCCCACTCCTTCGGGTTCTTCCTTCCTCCCTCTCACATTCATTTTCTCAGCTTCCCGCGACGAGCGCCTTCCGCTTCGGCCTTTACAATTACCGATTTTGACCAAATTTCCGGCCCTTGACCGAGGTTTACGGAATATTTGGTGCGTAGCAACATCAAACATTCCTCTACCCTCGCCAATTCGACAACCTGCCACACGTGTGAAAATCTCTTATTATATGGGTGCTTCAAAAAAATGTATACACACTTTGAACTATTGTAGTTTTCCCGCTCTACAGGGCTAATGTTATATTTCTTCGCCAGGTGCCAGCATAATCGTCCCTCTATGTTATATTATCAGTTGGAATTTGTAATATCAACATGGGGGACGTACGTTTGAGTTTTGAAGAACGTAAGCAGGTTATTAAGTGGTACTGGAATTTTGAGAATGTAAATGAAGTTCAAAGACAGTGGAGATGGGAGTATACAGAACCACCTTCAAGATTAACAATTACACGCATACGAGACAAATTCGAAGTTCATGGAACAGTGTGTGATGTGCATAAAGGTCATTCAGGTCGGCCTCGAACAGCTACAAGTGATGGGTCATCAACGGCAGTCTTGGAACTGTTTCAACGCTCTCCTAACAAATCTTCAAGGCAAGGGGCACGTGAAAGTGATGTAAGTGCTAGCAGCGTGCTACGCATTCTGAAGAGAGGCAAGTATCGTGTTTACATTCCAAGGCTGGTGCTACAGCTAAATGACGACGATCCAGATCGAAGGTTGCAATTTTGTGAATGGATTCAGGAGATGGTGATACGTGAACCGGGATTTATGGGTAGCATCATTTGGTCGGATGAAGCCCAATTCAAACTTAATGGAACTGTCAATAGGCACAATTGTGTTTGCTGGTGTGAAGAAAATCCTCACATTACAATTGAAAACGCTGTAAATTTGCCTGGTGTAAATGTGTGGTGCGGTTTGTCTTCAAGGGGACTCATTGGACCTTTTCGATTTGAAGGCACTGTAACTCGTATTAATTACCTAACAATGCTTGCTGATTCCATATTTCCTGCCATTCGTGCATTATACGGTAATGATGATTTTTATTTTCAACAAGATGGTGCTCCGCCGCACTATCGCAGGGACGTACGAGCTTACCTGGATCAAAATTTGTCGGGCCAGTGGATAGGACGCAGGGGGCCAATCGAGTTTCCAGCGTTGGACTTTCAGCTTTATATTTTCCTGAAATTTAACTTTGTAGAACGGTAAATACATTTTCTATGGAAGTTCAAAGTGTGTATACATTTTTTTGAAGCACCCTATAATGGCTCATATCACTATCCAACAGATAATCACAGAAACAGTTGTCAAATAGAATGAGGTATATGTTGCGCAAATCCACCAAGTTCATCAAACTCAATTGAAGGGCGCTGGGGAAGAATGACCCAAGTCCCTTCAGACGGAATTTGAGGAAAATCAAATTCATAGTTTCCCAACTAAAAACACTTCAGACTCATAAAAAAAATACACAAAAATCAGCATTAGATCAGAAATATGTTTATTAAAACTCGTATCAAGCAAAATAAGTTTTTGATAAGATTTTCCACAATCAATAAATGAAATATTTTCAAATTTTGAAAATATTCTCAGGAATATAGGGGAGAGGTGGTATACGTGATCCCTGCTTTGGTTTTCTTTTAGTAATTCGAAACATTTTAATAAATCTGATTTTTTTTAAATTACACATGTATCCCCGTTCCATACTACCGATTATGCACCAATACAGACCTTCCTATTTATTGAACAAAAACGACAAAAAAGGGTTTTTTTTTAAAGTCCGACACAAGGATCAACTAACCCTCCCTATGGGGATACTTGATCCCGGTGAGTGGTCTGATCCCGGAGAATCAACCATCCCACCCGCCAAAGTTTCAGTCGTAGGCATACCTAAATATGGAAATTAAATTAACCGAGGCATACTATTAATAAGTTGTAATTAACAATTCGAAAGGTAGAGTAGGTACAAAACGAAAAGAACATAAAAAATTGAAAACACAGACAAAAATTAAAATTATTCGAGCAGTGGCGCGGAATAAATCTCACGTGTTTTTGAGAATTTCGTCGGCTCCGGTAAGTGTCCCAAAATGTCACCATACATAAAATATTTCGTCTTCCCTTGCTGGCCACTTCCAAAGCCGTCCGCTTTTTTTCCATTGCTTTAATTGTAGCCCCATTTGCATGTATTTTTGTAATTTTTCCTGCGTATGACAAACCATTGTAAATTGCAGCTACAAATTCCCCGACTTCAAAAGCCCATATGAACAAGATACGCTCCCAGTTCATCCTCGTCACGTTTGGAGAAAATTTGTCGATTGGTGAAACCAGTGTGAACATAAGAATCCCGACGGCGTAGCCTTTTAAGTGTCATGGCATTAATTTTAAATTCTCTTGCGACGGGTTTGTACCCAGCACCATCATTAACTGCTTGGACCGCATTTTTCAAGGCCTCCGGATCGTACGGTACCCGTTTTGTGGCCCCTCGCTTCGATACATACTTCCGCGGCATGTAAAAGAACGGAAGAAAGAGATATATTGTAGGTGAAAACAAACAAAAGAATTATAGGTGGGATACTTGATTCTGGGATCAAGCATCCCCCTAGCAGAAGGGATCAACTATCCCGAACCAGCAACTTTTTTTAAATGGAAAAAAAATATCAACAAGATAAAAACGTTTGAATCGGAAATAACTGAATTTATGCAGCGAAATAGACACAATATTTCATAAACGCAAACAAAATATTATAAAGCACACTTACCAGAAGTTTTTCTATTTGCCTTACACTAAACAAAACAAGTAGGATCCGGTGAAAAACATAAATTACCAATTATTTTTATAACAAACTATTGTTTCTGTATGATGTTTACACTTTGTGCTAGCCATCATGGCGACGTCCCAATGTAGCTAACAGAACAACTTTAAACACGTTTTGGCGCTAGTTTTAAATGGGGGATCATGTATCCTCGGGGATCAAGTATACCACCTCTCCCCAACGGACTGATGTCACTTTTCCCCGGCATTAGGCGTCAATCGGTGGATTATCAACGTATTCGTCCTCACTTTCTTCTGGTTGGTTGATGTATGTCAAACGTCGGTAGAAGTCCTTAGCTTCTGGTTTTACAAGGAATGATGTAAGCGCTTGTAAATCGTCCTACTTTGCTTTCTTGATAGGTATCTCACCTGTGTACAATTTGGTTAACATCACCGCGCTGTTTGACGTCCTCCTTCTTGATGCGGTTTTTGTGGAGTTTTTCGCAAATAGCGGAGATCGTTGGTACATACCTGTGAATGCTGCCTTGTGCAGAACCTTACTGGGACTTTCATTTCCGAATTTCAGTATTCTGACCGGCCGGGTAGAGAAGGGGCATTTTGCAGCGTATAGTGGAGAAAGAAAGGCAGTACAATTTTGAAATTCAAAATTTTGTCCTCAGTCGATTACTTGGAACGGGTTCGGTTTTATACGACAGCTTTTGAATTCTTCCCTCTAGTCATCTGGCGTCTCGGAGTACGTTTTTTGATTAATAAGACTCATGTTCCGATCGCATTCAGGGTAGGAATGGCCACGCATCGGAAATGTAACTTTCACTATTTCGAATCGTTTCTCTTGCACAACCATATAGTGCACAAATCGTATAACAGTGAAGTTCTCGTTTTGCCCAGAACACGAGTCACAAAAAATTGCCAGCTCCCTAACCTCCATTGGCAAAATGTGGCAAAAGAAGTGGTGCATCATTGAACAAACGTCGTCAGCTCCTTTTCGAGCAATAGATTCGTCGTAAGTGTAGAATACGGCTTAATATATAAGGATCAGCCGTTTTTCCCATGGCGTGCTCGGACTCATGTCGTTTTTCCCTAGCAGGGCGGATGTTCTTACGCTTATTTCTATGGACTCAAGTCACTCTTGTCATTTTTCAGTCATATTACAGTACTTCCAAAATGCGACTCGATGGCACCTCAGACTCGTTTTGACGAAAAACTGGACTGAAGTCGTTTTTCCCCAGCGCCCTTCAATTATGTTACTTAGAACATCTTGAGATTTTGTATTTGTTCGTATTCAAGTTAAGTTTGGAGGCTCCCAATAGGACTTTTCAAAAAAGAAATTTTATTTACACTAAGCAAAAGTAACAACAACTGTACAAGTCAGAGGCTGGAGATAATCTGACGAGCTCTGATCTGCTCGACCTAATCATAATGTTTGTTTGCCGACTCGGTGAGAAAGGGCAGTAAATAACACGATAGTCTGTGAGCAGTTCCCATCGCAGTTTAGCAGAGCATTAACACATAAATTTCATACACGGGCCACACACCAAATACAGTAATTGAAGAGCACGAGGGGAAAAACGTCCCTTTTCAGGAGGGCGAATTCACTATTTCGAGATTCACTAATCGATTATTTGCCACCAGAAAATTGTTTCTTGACATTTTAGAAGCTCTAGTAGCTAGGCTTAGTTAGCTGAACGCCTGATTGTTCAAAATTATTCATTTACATAATTCTGGAACTTAATACACTATAAAGGGCACTTTTTACGTAAAAACGTGCTGTTAAAGCTTGTGGGTCAATCTCTGGGTCTCCTAAGTAGAGCAACTATTCGGAAATAATTCCATGTTCAAATTTTTTTGAATTTGAATTTTGAAAAGTTTATTCATGAGAAGTACATATCAACATACACACCACTTCTTGCAAAACTATAATAAATGAAAGAATATGACAAAATACTGCGAATAATAATTGCACGCCATTAGGCAGGAGCCCGTGGATCTTTGAAGAAGATACACTTTTGAGGTCGTTTTAAAACGCATGTTTCCGAAACGTTATGTGTTGCTACGCACCAGGGTTACGATTATTTTTTTGTCATTTTATGTCTTTACTTTGCTACATAAACTCGAAAATGTTACGCGGGATATGTAACGGAGAAGCGTCACGAAATTTGTTTTGGGTTAAGTGCATGGTAACGTTACAAAATCTAACGCTTGGTAACATCACACTTTTAATAACCTCAGTGACCAAGTGATGATGTCAATTTCAATTGACGCGGCCATTATATCGCAATCATCAACGAGCACGATCAAACCTAGTTATCATTGCATGAAAAAAAAAAAAAAAAAATACAAAAAGAAAAGACATAAAATGTTCCTAGTGGTTGCGTACTTGTACGAAAGCTGTACCCGCCGTTTGTGTAAAGGTTTCTTTCGCGCCCGACAGCCTCAACGTGTTTTAATTTAAAGAAATTTCACTCGGTCCGTATGAAGTTGAAGCTCACGTTTAAAGTTTCCACTTACTCAATTCATTTATCACTCATTTCTCCGAAATTGTGCTTTTCCTTTGATTTGAGTTGGAATAAAACATTTTGGGTAAAAATTGTAGAAAATAATGAGGCTGTAAACACGATTTTTTGAAGAAGGATAGTAATTACTTTTGCAGAGCTATTGGGTAATAACTGTTAGAACTGGTAGTAAGCGAAACGGCAGTAGTTGAAATTCAGGAATTTCTGGAGTGAGCCCCATGTATCTCATGAGCGTTTTTAAACACTCACCCTATAGGTATCTGATTGGACTACAATACCGATTTTTTTTAACATTCTACTAACATTCCAGCGGAGGTTATAAGAAAAAAATCGCGCTAAAAACACTTTTCGTCGAAAATTTTGATAATTTATTGTGCTGCTCTCGTCATTTTCCCACGAATGGAAATTTTATGGTATAATTGCCTTATTGAGAGCTATCAATATAAACAATCTAATCAAAATCGTTAGAGCCGTTTTTGAGAAAAAAAATTGTGTGTTTGGATCACCATGATAACTATAGTTAACTTTCGGTGGATTTTGCCCATGTCCTTATTTTTGCGTCCCATGGTAACCTGTAGGCTAGACATCAAGTTTCAGCTGATTTGGTACGGTTGTTGTCTCTAAAAACCGCGCTAAAATCGATTTCGTCGAAAGTTTTGATAATTTATTGTGCTGCTCTCGTCATTTTCCCGTATATGGGAATTTTATGGTATAGTTGGCATATTGGGAGCTACCAATATAAAAAATGTAATCAAAATCGTTAGAGCTGTTTTTGAGAAAAAAAATATTTGGTGTTTTGATCACTATGATAACTATAGTTAACTTTCGGTGGATTTTGTTCAAACGCTTATTTTGGCGTACCATGATAACCTGCAGGCTAGATATGAAGTTTGAGCGGTTTTGATACGGTCGTTTTCTCTAAAAATCGTTCGCAGACACACACACACACAGACCATTTTCCCAAATAGTGTTTTTCGGACTCAGGGGGGTCTGAAACGTAAAGATCTGAAGAAAACTCAAATTTTTTTTTCAGTCGATTACATAACTTTCCTTTCTACTTCGTAGAGCCAAGGAAAGTAAAAATATGCCAGTTGATGGATTAAGTGTCACCGAGAATTTTTTCGTGGTTGACTGGCCCCAGTCAGGTTGAAAAAAAAGACTGCATTGTAAGCAATATGTAATGTCTTTTGCTCCGCGCATTGTTTTGTGGAGCCACTAAAAATTTTTATTTTTGTATTTATTTCCATACAGATAGATAAGATCAGCATAAACCATTAATTCGTCTTTCCAACTATACAAAAAAATGAAACTTTTGCGTGCGTTCGCTTGATAGAAATATAATATATATGGGCCTTGCCTCTTCATTTGCTGTCATCATGATGTAGTAATCATTTCCAATTAAAAATCCTTAGGTAATTTCACTACGATATCAAAGTAACGTAATATTTTCTTAGAGTAAATGTTACTGTCAATAAATCTGTTCTATTAATGAGAATCTTAAATCTACTGGGAAGGATTGAATGTAGTTGTTGGTTTGTACGGAAAGAAGTGTTGAGCCGCAAGTCAGGAAATTGCCTTTGCGAGAACCGAGTGCCGAAAGCAAGCGAAGGCAACTCAAACTCGTTACTTTTTAATAACTGGTGGGCACCCGCACTTCTTTCATTAAGGTCTCTCAACCTAAGTAGCTGAATGAGCTCTGCTACGTGCCTTAGAGATAACGCGCATAGCCGTGTCGTCAGCAAACATCACCTCTACCTCCTGATTGAACAAACTGGTTTGCATATAAAATATAAAGCACCGTGTCTTGCGGAATACCGTAAGAATCAAGAATTTGTTATTTGTGGCCTAAGAATAGACAATACAAACGTCGGGAAACGGGCAATAATTACACCACATAGGCAAGTAATATGAACAGATGGTGAAGACACGGCACCTCAATTAGCAAAAAAGAAACACACCACATAATGATACCGCAACACTACACCTGCCACACAATTACTAAAAATCGCCAAGCGAGTACAGCTCTGCCCTAATGAGATGAACTATAAGACTTAATAGGCAGCTGTTGAATACTGTGGGGTAGGGCATTATACAGACGAGAGCCTACTTGGATTGGGTCATTTTTCTGAGCTATACTTAAAAGGAATCACTAGGTTTCCACGGGATCGGGTGTCATGCCGGTGAAAATCGGAAGCCACGGCAAGGAGCGATATGTTTACTTTAATCAGATTCAAAACTGCCAAGACATATGCACTAGGCAATGTAAGAACGCCAAGGCGAGCAAACGAATCCCTACAACTCTCATTCCATGAGCGATTAGTCAAGATGGCACGTTGTTTAAATATGTCAATTACATGACTACTGTTCCCCCATGCAACAATACAATAAATTGCTCTGCTGGCAAAGCAAGCATGGTAAACAGAACGCTGGACTTCATCAGGAACGACGCTCTTCAACCTTCAAGGAAAGTCGGTTATACGCCGTCAAACCCAGGCCTGGCCTTCTGCATTTGAAAATCTTTATTTTCCTGTTGTAGCCGCTTCTAAACGTTGCATAGCTCCACTTACGGTCAAACTTCCCGATCTCAACTCATCGTCTTCAGCAGCTCATGCCACTCCACCTAAAGCGAAACTTCCCGAAATCCAGTTACCCAAATTTGACGGGCAGGTTCAAAATTTTGCTTCCTTGATTTTTCACTATTTGACACCCAGATTCATGAATCATATCTGACAGATATCGAGAAATTTACGTATCTTCTCGGCAATGTAGAAGGTTTCGCCCCGAAAATTATTTGATTGCGTATCAATCATTGGTCAAACGATAAACCAACAAATGAGTCATTGCGAATTTCTAACTGAATAAAATCTTAACATTCTCTACTCCAAAATCAGACTCGCCAGCTAATATTCAGTCAACTGTGGATTTCGTGGTAACCGCTGTCGCCAGTTTGAAATCACTCGATATTCCGTATCTTTGCGATTTTGTGTTTTTGCACTTGGGACTGCGTCTTTTAGATACCCGAACCGAAAAGACTTTCGAAGCCAAATTTTCTGAAACAGAGTTCCTTACGTTCAATAACTTTCAAGAATTCATGAACACCCAGAGCTGCAATTTCGATCTTGGGAACACCCCTACCTCAAGTAGCAAATCATTTTCTCCCCCTAACAAAGAACGTAAATGAGTGCTGTTGACTTCTAATTTTGTGACAGATGCCAAATCCTCCGCATTAAAGCCGGTATCACAACCTTCCATGTGTTTGTGTTGCTCCAAACCCAACCATAAACTCGAAAAATGTGACCTGTTTTTGCCCAAGAGCATCCCAGAACGTAAATGTGTCATCCAAGAGAATCGACTATGTTTCGCATGCTTCGGCAGGCACTCTGTGGCCAAGTGTCAATCGACGTACTCTTGTAAGATTTGTAAGAGTAAATCTCATAATTAGTTGCTACATCCAGAGCTAGGCTCTCACCAGCAGCCAGTTCCCGTTTCCTCTTCATTGGAAACTAATAGTTCCACACAACCTATTCCCGCTCCCAACACAATTGCCCTTACAAATGTTTGTCCAACAAACATGAATGTGTAGAACTGCCAGGTCTGTTGAGACCCACTACAAGGGTCTGGGTTTTAGTTTTGTTCAAAACCAAAGCATTCGCCTGACACCACTTTCCCACTTTCAGACTTATATTGCAGATTGAACTGCATTTCTTCATGGCAACAGCTTGGTGGTAGGCAAGTGAAGTCGTCAGCAAACAGGACAATGTTGTTTGAATCCTCAAATTGGCAAAGTAGGTCATTGATATGCAAGAGGAAGAGGCAAGGGCTGAGGATACTCCCCTGTTTGACACCATGGGGGATAGCAACCTTACTAGAGGTAGTCCCATTGAATGAAAAAATCTGGGACCAACCCTCAAGATAGCTCTGTAGAAACAGAACCACTCAGTGCAGAGCAGATCCTCCAGAACACCGTGAAATCTTACCATCTGGTGCAAGTAGCTTTGAAACTGTTGTCAAGCCAAGATTAGGAGCAGCTTCCATAGCTTCCAGCCATTTATGGGGAGGGGAGGGGGGAGTGCTAAGGGAACAGTGCAACATTTGAAACAAACTTTTGCAGAGTTGTGCTTGAATGCTAAGTACGTCGAACGATGTCTGTGAGATAAATGACCCCTAGTGATAATTTCGTCGACTCACTCAGTTCGAAAAGGCTGGTTTCAAGATATTTTGTTTGCATTGGTACATTTCGATGTCACCAGAGTCGATGACGAGACAAATGTTCCGGGACGAGCACGTGGGCGGAGGAGGCCAAGGCCCCCCCACAACCACCTGGCGTAGCCCGTGCCCTTTTGTCCAATCGACCTCAGGTACGTCTCACGGCGACCAGAGGAGAATCCAGCGCGTTTTCCACAAAACCGAGAAGTAACAGACTCGAAACACGCGGCAACAACACAATCGAAAAGAGCGCGGAGCCTCTCTGACTTCTGTCGAGCTGACACCTGCTTCGGAACCCCTAGGGCGCGCAGCAAATGTCATCTCAGAGCTCGCTCAAAGCAAACAATATTCCCCATTGGGGAAACAAACAATGATCCAAATGTACGCCGCCGGGTTCTTAAAACGACAGAAGCAAAACTTACAACGGAAACGGTTTTCGCTCCGAGTTCCGCTCTAAACTAACAAAAAGCCGACAGTAAACGTCGCACGGCAGTCGAAACACGGTAAGAAGCTCAGTTTTCCACGCGCAAGAGTTTACCTTCCTTAACTCCACAAAAGCAACTATACGTAGTCGACTCATTTTTGTCTTCCTTTCCTAAGACGTTCACGTTTCATTTCGTTTGAAGCTTCGGCTCCTGTTTGTGTTTCAAAGTTGATACTCTAGCACACCACGTGACGGCAAATGAGGTTATGAGCTAAATCGCACGAAAAATAACTAGTTATCACAGTTGTGAAAAAAACACCTTTTCTCTAAAAATGGGCATGAAATGACGAGAGCAGCACAAGATAACGAAACTGCAACCTTCATTGCTTCAAAGCGATTTCACTCTTATGAGAGTTCAGGAACAGTCATTTTGATAAGGGAACATACCGTATCGATTGAACCCAGTGCCAGCCGCAAATGGAGGCGTATATAGAGTTGCTCACCAGGTATAACTTGGTTGTTGCCAACGATCCCATGACTGAGGTGACCTATGACGGGCCGGGAGGAAGGACAGCTGTGTCTCACACCCTGCGACTCAAATTGCAGGGTTGGCGAGTCGTACTGGGAGCAACGCAGAGCGATCATATGGTTAATGTTTTTGCCATTGCAGATTCCACACAAAAAATGCTGACTGGCCACAATTCTCTAGGGTACTGGAAAGGTGAACTGCGTGCTGCAAACACTGACCTCATAGTGCAAGCATCCACACCTGAAGAGGTGGACAGCAAAGTGGACATACTTACCTCAGCACTGCACTCTGCTGGGCTCTGTGTACTTGGGCAACAGAAGCACGGGGCGATCAAAGTCCCATAGTGGACTGAGGAACTTAATCCCCTCAAGCAGAGTGTAAATAGAGCCAATGGTATATGTGCTGTAGGCATTGCCCGTGGCATTGGAGAGGGTACCTAGCTTTACAGCCTTTACCCCTCTCCAGCCAGCACCACTTATCACATTAGGGGGGATTTCCAGCGAAACCACGGTCTCCACGAGGCCAATTCCATGGCTTCACGGCCGACAGCGCCACGGCCTAAAGACTCTACACTGCCCGCCGTGGGTTGAAGCCCCCGTAGTACCTATTCTATTTGGCTGCACCTTGAGCAGCCTAAGGACCCGAATGGGTGGCAGGCCCCAGTGCCGGAATTGCCAAGAGGCGTTCTGTCGGCACCTACGCTTTATTTCCATTGGGTACGGGGATTGGACTTGCCCCTGCACCAGCCAGAAGGATGTACAATATACTCATGACCCTGATTCCAGAGCCACACTTCGAACTGCCTTCATCCAAGAGAAGAAAGTCTTCCACCCCCCCATCAAACGAGCCAAACGGAGAGGCGGGTGAAATTTTGTGGAAGCGGAGAGATGTGAGAACCCCTGGGGCAGACATTACAAGTCCTCTGTAGAAAAAGAAAACGTAGAGCAGGTCTTAGCTGCGATGCAAAATGAATGATGCTGCTGGGCTTGCAGTTCGCTGTAAACCCTCCTAGCAAAGGCGTTCCCTATTGACCAAGTAGCTCGAGATTCTGACGCTCAGAGGGCAGCAAGAGAGCAGATAATGGACCCTCCGAACGACCTCAATCCCATTGTGGACGACAGGCGACCTCGGCAGGGCCCTTGCGACCTTCAAACCCAACAAGTCTCCCGGGCCAGATGGAATAACAAGCGATATGCTAAGGAAGGCTGAGCAGACAATCACCAGTCTGAGTTCGGAGGATGCCTCAGGGGCCATCCTCGTGCATATTAGCGAAACCGCAACTTCCCTGATTGATAAGGAAGAAGACCTGCCAGCTGCAAATGATGTCCGCCGAGTTGCTGACCTTTTCCTGTAAAGCGGTCAGTACATACGAGAAAAATCTAATAGGCACGTAGAAAAATTGGGAGAACGGACAAAGGGCCAAGTAGAGATTAGTATATTAGTGACCTGAAGGTAAGGTAATGGGACATTACTGTGGTATGTGCGTTAATATCAATGTAACTGCCCAGTGGTAACCAATCAATCGGGATTTGCGAAGTCGTCAGTTGCACGTCAACATGTGACACGCCGGTGGCTTTTGTGTCATTTAGTGACAGCGAGCGACGCACGCAATTTTTCCCACATTCGGATTTCAAAGCCGCTGGGTGAGAGTTTGAGTTGCCGGAGGGAAAGCTGTTGAAAAAAGGGGGGGAAAGGGCAGAGACGCCCATCAAGGTATCATGATTCGCTGTTAAAACCAACCGATTTCACACCGACAACCTATTGCCATTGTTAGCGTTTTCGGGGGGTCTATGTGTCGAAGAGGGTCCCCCTCAACAATTGGTAGGTAATGATCTGAAGGGGGCAGAAAAGTGTTTGTGGGGTAACACGCCCCTGCGATTTGGTTCCTCGCCCGAAGGGGCAAAAAGCAAGAGCAAAACTAGGAACCACTGGAGCGATCTCTGCAGGGCGTCCCCCTCCTCGTAGATCTACCTGAACCGCTCTGTAATGCCGTTTAAATGGTTGCCACAACACAACACTCCAGTCAATTTCCGAGGTGGTCCTGCCGATATATTTCCTCTCCTCTCGAACCCATTCATTCGGAACGAATATCCTATTTATTCCTCTCGACGTGAGACGTCCAGGTGGCAAAAGGCCCCCGTCCTGGATATTTTGGGCTCCATTCAAATCTGTTGTTCGACATTTCCCTCAAAAATGACGAATGCGACCTCTTGAAAAGTTGTACCGCGTTCCATTTCTTCGAACCGTAAGATTAACACTTATAGAGCTTGACTAAAATGCCCGGTACTACGCACGAAACAACTTTCCCCAGCCGCACATGTATCCAGCCTTTCTATGTATAATTTAGTAGCGATTAAAGTTCCGCAATTCACTGATTGCACATTTTCGTAGCATTCTCCAGGGTCAAACAATCTTCAGGTTCAGTATGTCCTCTTTGGGTATCCACAAGACGAGACGATCGTGGATCATGTCCCTTTCTTTGCAATGGCAGGTGGATGCAGCCTTTTTTTAATTGGGTGATGTAATCATTAAGTGGGGTTCGCTTTGGTGCGAAATATTCGCCGAAAGCATATCTTGGCGTTACGAGGGGTTTGGATATGTTTGGAGAGCTGCTGACTCAGGCAAAAGTACAGCGATCACGAGCTCAGATCCATTGCCCAACTTTCTTCCGAATTATGAACCTTTGTCTATACCACTAGACTACAATCGCTTGGGTGCCTCCAATGGGAGTCAGGCGGTACACCCCCCCCCCCTCACTATTAGCTGCTGCTCCTGGAGTGGTCGATTTTAATAAACGGATTTTTTAGTAGTTGAGCGAATCCACATTCCCGGACAATCAGATCAAAGATTCAAAGAACAAGAGGGCGACGAGGAAAGGGCTGTTACTTTTTATCACCAGTTTCTTCTTTGCTGGAACTTTCAAAGCGTCCGCGAATCTCTCTCTTAAATTTTTTAATTTTTCTCTTTGGCCCTCTTCTTTTTCCTGGAATGAGGGATGTGTTGGAGTTCCGAACTTCGGACACCATCGTGAGGTGGGGTTTGGAAATGTTTGGAGAGCCGCTGACTCAGGCAAAAATTACAGCAATCACGAGCTGCGATTCATTGCCCAACTTTCGTTCGAATTATGAACCTTCGTCTATACCACTAGACTAAGATTGCTAGGGCGCCGACAATGGGAGTCAGGGGGTACATTGGTATGTGGGGAGAGCAGTTTTCGTTGTTGAAGAATCATCCTGAGCTAGTTGGCTTTCAGGGTATCGTAAGTTTTTTTTTTTTTTTTTTTCTTGAAACGGTGGATGCAAGCGATACCCTCACTGCAGCCACAAATGGACCGTTTAAGGGCGTCGATGATCCTCAGATGATGGCCCCCCTGTACCACCTCCAGGCCCCATAGCACTTGGTGTGACGTCACCCATGCGCTCGCACCACCCCCACACAGTCCCCTCTGCAGCAGCCCCTGCACACAGACCGTCACCGCAGCCACCTATGCCTGGAACACCGTGGCCAGCGACCCCAATGGGATCGCCGCTCTGATTCTCGGCCCAAAGATCCCCGCCCCTGCAAGGCCACCCTGCACCGAGCCATCAGTGTAGTATACCAGAGCCCCAGCTTCGAAAGCGGGAACTCCCCCTTCCCACCTGGATCGCTCATGAATGAGTATTCGAAAGGGTAGCACGAAGTTGAACCTCGCGGGCATTGAGTCTACCACATGCAGTTCTGGCCCCTCCACCCACCTTCACCTTGTCAAGGATCAAGTGGCAGGAACTCCTCCTCCCTCGCACGATCAGACCCAACTCGAACATACGCACAGTCTGGAGGAACGCCATCCTTATAACATGTATGTGGAGTGGAGCTAAATCTAGCAAAACCTCCAGTGCAGCCGTAGGGCATGTTGTCGTAAGTTTCAATTTCCTGTGTTCCGAGCTGGTTCAACAGAACGGCTATTTTTACGTCATCCTTTTCCAATTTCTTCTGAGATGCTATTAAATAGAATCCAAAAGCTTGCATCCAGTCTGTTCACTCTTTGTTAAGGTCGTTAGCCTCTCAATTAATTGATGAGGTGGTCTTGCGTGGGACATAATGAGACTACTCTAAAACGTGGTTGGCGAATCGTCTTTTCACTACCTTCGCGATCTGAATTCGCCGAATTCCACGGTAATTAAGAAGAAGCGTGTCGGATATTCAACTGTTACTTCTGACGGATTTCAAGTCAGATTTTCTTCTGACACCACATTATATTTTAGTTATTTTTACGATAGGAGCGGGTGAAATAATAATCATTCGATTAATCGAGCGGAACTGAGGTTTATTGTAAACGTCCGAATTGAATCGATTCAAGTAGGGGCGCCCAGCATTGGCACCGTGTTACACTAAACTAGATGACCCAACATACCGGTAGCGAGCAATTTATGGGACTGCCAACACCATTTTTGCTTTCTGCTACCCAATCGTGTCGATAAAAAGTTGAGTTTCCTTCAGACCTTCACGTTTTGAATCCAACTCAATTCAATAAACCTAACTTACACGAGTGGTCCGTGTTTTGTCGTTTGTTTTTTTCAATAAATTTATTTATGCTTCTTGATTGTGTTAGTTGTGCCTACCCTTATACACACTACCAAAGAGTGCCTTCCCCTATCCGCACTACCCAAGAGTGCCTTCCCCTATCTCTCACCTTAGTGTGACCACGCCTTAAAACTTCTCTCTTTAGGTCTGTGCTGTCCTGCCCTCCTTTCATTCTCCTTGCACCACCTCCTGTTCTTCCTCATGTGATCACTCATTCATCCTCATTTTTGCACCTCATTCGTTCACTGTTGTCCTGCTCAACTCACCACCACATCATTGTCTCACACCTAATCTCATCTCCCTATGCTGTGGCTCATCAGGTAGCCCAGCCAAGCCATGTCCTCCAGCTCAGCCCTCATGAGCGCTAGCCTCCTCACCCTCATTCGTTACCACACACCACTGTAACCCTACTTCAAGGTTTATCCTGCTGCCGCAGCGCGGGGGAGTATGTTCGACGCAAAGTGTCGAAGTGGTTAGAGTCTTAGACCTCAGACTTCCCCGCATCATTGTCTCCAACTACTTCAATACCTGCCAATCACCTGCGGAAATCCCTCAGCTGCGGTCAGTTGGTTCTAACAGCCCCCTTTTCCAGGTTTTCCCCTTTCTTTATTTCTTTCTTCTTCTCTTCCTAAATCATTCTGCTTTCAACTTTTGCCCCAGTAACTTCTCGCTCTCTCATACAGTTGCCCACGCCAGTTTCACACGTTCCGAGTACTGCCCTTGTGTCGCCCATCTTAGCTCAATTATTCACTCAACTCATTTTCGCACGTATATTACAGTCCTCCTCACGCTCACCGAGTTTCATTTTTATTTTCGATCCACAAGCTCCCCCTCTCGTGCGCCCAACAGCTAGAATTCACTGATGAATACTTATTCTGCACATTTAAAAATAACTATATACAATATAATAACTATGTACATAAGACATGATGGTTGTAAAGTGAAACAAAATGAGAGAAGTAAGAACCAAAATCACAGTAAAGCGACATACACACTATTCAAACACATAAGCAGCTCCTGTAGTTAACACAAAATCATAACATTAAAGGGTATTGGCCAAACGCACTTGGCCTTGCACTGTACACACCCGCTGCAGAGGGACGTCGTGGACCCTCCAGAACTGGACAATCGAAGATCAAGTGCATCCACCATTCTGGCCTTGAGGGTTGTTTCACCCAAAATGCTATCACAGGAATGCACAGCCCGCGGCCTTGCGCCGGTGCATTATGGGTTAGGGCTACGTCAGGTAGCTCCCTCCGCAGGGCAAGGTAAGTAGAACGGAGCAATCCAACCCAAGGCACGGCCTGACAATGCTGGAATATGCGCTTGCTCTGTGGACATCGTGGTGGTCGAGGGGTCGCAGGAGGGCAGTCATCCCGTCCCTTCCTTCGTTTTCAACTGCGTCGGAACTCCCACAGACATCCCCGAAATGCTGAATTGTAATTGTACTGCGTTGTGAGAGGTAATTGAAGTTAATCGGAACATTCCGTGGACCCGAAAGTGAGTAAAAATTAAATTTAATGAATATTACTACAACTCGGCCGTTTAATTTGAAGAGTTATTTCCTCGAGTAGTAATTTATCCGCGTTGTCGTTTTGTTTGCGGTTTCCGTTCGTGCGAAACTCGTGATGAATAAATAAACAAATCATAATCGCGCTTTTATCCCTTTCGTAAAGGTAAATGTGCACGATTATGTCAAGTTTCTGCCGTAACCTCGCGAGAATATCGTACTGCTCGTGGCACAAACGATTCGTCCGATTTGCAATTCAGCGTTGAATAAAATAAGCATTCGCCAAGTTGTCATTTCCGTGACCCCGCGGGATCAGGAACGTACGAGGTGGTCCCGCGTTGTACGATACCGAGTTTATACCTCCGGTCTGTCTCACTCTGACGCCTCGGACGGTTGTTAAATATTCGCCTAAACGCGTAGGCCGAACCCGTAGCCGCGAACCGGGTGAGAAGGGGCCCCAAACCAGATTTTGCATTTGAAACCAACAGTTCCGAAGTGGTTACAAGCTTCGGGATTTACGGGCGCAATTGGAGGGGTTCGCGCCTTCAACTTGGAGCAACGAAGGAATTGCTCTGGAAAAAGCTCACGTTGAAATTTCAGATGATTTCTCGTCGCGTCGTAAACTCGAGTATTTTAGTGGATTTTTCAGTAGCGGCTCGTCTCCGTCCGAGAGCTCGAGGATAAAAGTCGGAATTTGCCGAGAGGACGCGAGCGGCCTTTAGTGAATGTAACGTACTTACGAGGGAATGCAATTATTTTCGGAATTGACGGTTTACCGACGCAGTGATTTCACTTCTTGAGCGAAGTTGTGTCGACTTCGTTATATTTAAATGACCGTCTTCTTCATCTTACGTCCTCTTGATTCCCGACTTAATGAGCAAAATAATCAAGCGACAAGCAGCCGAGCAGATTCGAACAAAAACTGGACTACCCATAAATGGCGTGCTAGTAGAATTCACATCTTCCAACCAATTAAATAGAGGCACTGTTCACAACGACGATTGAGTGCTCTAAACATGATCTTCAACATTTCAAAGGGAAGCGTTTGAATGAGCCACTCCGACGATTTGATGCGATTTGAACAAAAACCCCTCATCTCATAAACCCCTGCGATTCAGCGAAAAATACCAGTTTGGCACCCAGGTCTACACTTCAACTTGAAACCGTTACTACTCGACACCTATTACAGGTTGAACCAGTGCTTCATCACACACAGATCTTTTCACATCAAGTGCAAAGCTGCAGTGTATCGGCATCCGTGCCCAAGGAAACGTGTGGAGGACAGCACTGCAATGTTTGCTGACGATTGTGCGATAGTTTCCAGCGACATATCTGACGTAGAGGCATCTGCAAAACTGCAGCTCCACCTCAATAACATGTAGGAATGGGCTGATCAGTGGCGAATTGAAATGAACGCTGAAAAATCACTTAGGACCACATTTACCATGAAAAGACTTCATCAGACGAGCCATACAACTTGGACAACCAAACAATTCCAGAAGCAAGTGTACACCTAGAGCAACGGCTCACACACAAGCGAGCTAATGAAAAGACTTCGTACCCGTATTAACCTACTCAAGACCCTCCTCAGCCAAACTTTAACATTATCGTTGATTAATAAACGCCTGATTTATTTAAGGCAGTACGGTTGCTCCACATGGAACCTCCTGTAACTCGCAGATCATAAGAGTCCAAACTCAACAGCTCTTCGCCTAATAACTGGCGCTCCATGGTTTGCGAGGAACTCTGTTATCCAACGAGATCTCAACGTACCTCTAGTAGAGGAGGTCATAAAGTCAGCAGTGAACCGCACGCACTCATCCGTAATGTTCCACCAATCCTCAGCTTTTGGAAACCTCCTCAATTCATGGGACCGGCTGCTCCCCCTACGCCTCAAAAGAAAATGAATGATCAAACTGTTGAACTGAAACAATTAGTCCCACCCAACAACTGTGATAACTCATTTGTTAACTACTTAACATTCCATTTACTTAGTAACCAACTATATTATTTCCTTACTTCCATTATTATCATTAATATAGATTTATCATAAGAGGGCCTGTTAAAGGACAGCTACCCTCGCACAAATTTCACTGAACTCGTACAATACAAAAACGAACGTGATCATAACAAAACGTGTTGAATACAAAAAGTTGACTTTATAATTTATTTAAAAACAGAAAAATTGTCTCCGGACCCGAAGAGAAGGACTTCATCTAATTCTTTTTCACGTTTCAAATGATAATTTGATAACAACGCTAATTCAGCATCAGATGTAGAACATAATTGTGTAGACCTAAAAAAAAAAAGAAAACGTTTTTTTTGAATTGTAAGAACAAAAGTTACCAAGTATATAGTTAAGTAAACGAGCGTTCACATCAATGAAGTAATGCATCCAAATCTGATTTGGTCCAGCCATTCTCTATGAATCTTGTTCATAGGCCATTTTCTGCTGTTCATGTTTTTTTCTTTAAAAAATCTGTTAAAACCTTTACACAAACGGTGGATACAGCTTTTTTATTTTATGCAATGATAACTACGTTTGATTGTGCTCGTTGAGTTTTTTTTTTTTTTTTTTTTTTTTAACAGAAGAAAACTTTATTGTATATAATAAATTTTGGTTGGGAATAATTTAACACGATTTATGAACAGCAACTTGGAACTTGGGTGAGGGTGCTACTCACTAGTAGTCCTCAATGTCTTTTAGGAAGTCGGTAGGCCGTTTCCTCTTCAGCCGGCGATTGGGTCGTCTTTGGGGAAGGTTCTGGGTCAGTTGAATGAGGAGAGGGTTGGTGTAGGATGTTATCCTATCGTGTAGCCTGATGAACATCTTCTGTAGGTCCTCCTGGACGGGAAGAATGTTCAAGTCGTTGTGGAGCGTTGAGTTGCGAACGAACCAGGGGGCTCCGGTTATAATTCGAAGCACTCTGTTCTGGAAGCTCTGAATTCTTTTTAACTGTGACTTACTGGCCGCACCCCAGAATTCGCCTCCGTGTAGCCACATTGGTCTCAATATGGTGAGGTAGACAAGCCATTTCAGGTGAAGAGGTGGACGAGAGGACCCTTGGATGAGGAACTTCACCTGCTTCAGACGGTACCTCAATCGCTGCAACAGATTTGAAATGTGTGTGTTCCATACCAGCTTCCGGTCAAGGTTGAGGCCCAGGTATTTTACCGAGGATTCCTCCGGTACCGGTACACCCTGAATCGAGACTATGTGGCGCCCTGTCTTGAGCTTGTAAGTGAAACACACTAAGGAGGATTTGGTTGGGTTTACCTTCACTCGCCATTTGTCACACCAGTCATCCACTGAGTCAGCATAAGATTGAAGGGTGATGCTGTTTGTATCATCGGGACCTTTCACGAGGGCCGCCACGTCGTCGGCGAAATGCGCTTGTTTGACCGTTGCTGGGGCAGGGTAGTCAGAGGTGTAATAAGCGTAAAGAAACGCACTCCACACTCCTCCCTGAGGAATCCCTGCGCTTATACATTTGATAGCTGACAGTGCATTGTCACACTTGACGGAGAACGTTCTTCTGCTGAGGTAGGACTGGACGAGTCTGTAGTGTGAGTCACATAGTCTGTCTCTTAGCTTGGACAGTAGACCCTCATGCCATACTCTATCAAATGCTTTTTCTGTGTCCAGAAAGAGTCCGAGACATGTTGTTCCTTCCTCGTAAGTATCCAAAAGGTGTTCGACCACTCTATGGAGTTGCTGAGTGCACGAATGCTTTGATCATAATCCAAATTGCATGTCAGGAATGGCTTCAGATAACTGTGACAGACGATGAGGGAGCATTAGTCTTTCAAATATTTTCGAAAATATGGGGAGGAGACTAAAAAAAATTAAAACGGGTGATGTTACCAAGCGTTAGATTTTGTAACAGACCCATGCACCTAACCCAACACAAATTTCGTGACACTTGTCCATTACATATCCCGCGTTACATCCCCCGCGTAACGTTTTTCGAGTTTATGTAGCAAAGTAAAGACATAAAATGTCAAAAAACAATAAACGATACGAAACAACTGGGCAGAAGTTAGCTACTAATTCAAAATTGGCCACCTAATGAAAGTTTTGATGGATGCCCTGAAGTCAGCGATGGTCGCAGCGGTTGACACGAAACATATTTAAAATCTGAAGCGAAATGTCCACCGTTTGCTCTGAAGTCATGGATAGTCCAGAACATGATTATGAAACATATTTAGAATCACTTATTCGAACAATTTAAATATTATATTAGGTGGCCAATTTTGAACTAGGCCAAATCTCGAAAACCTGAGAAAGACCAATCTAGACATTGCTCTGCTGTTTCCAAATATGTTTCGCATTCATGTTTTGAACCATCCACTTCAGGGCAAACGATCAAAACTTTTATTAGGTGGCCAATTTTGAATTAGGCCTAATCTCGAAAAACTAAAAAAAGACCCAGGTAGATATTTCTCTCCTGATTCTAAATATGTGTTGTGTCAACTGCTGTGACTATCTCTGGCTTCAGGGAGAATGGTCAAAGTTTCGACTATGAATATGTAGCTAACTTCAGCCCAGTTGTTTCGTATCGTTTATAGTTTTTTGGTCTTTATTGACATTTTATTTCTTTACTTTGCTTCATAAACTCGAAAAGTGTAACGGCCAAGCGTCACAAAATGTAACCTTGGGGCCGATTGGACAAGGCAACGCTTTAACCCAAGTTGCAACCACAGCTCCTGTGGTGTAATGCATAAGGCATCGGTCTCCTGAACCGGAGGTTGTGGGTTCGAGTCCCACCAGGGTTACGATTTTTTTTGTTTGTTGACATTTTATGTCTTTACTTTGCTACATAAGTTTTATTAAAAAATAAAAAACAAAAATAATAGAGATAAAATGTTCCTAGTGGTTGCGTACTTGTACGAAAGCTGTACCCACCGTTTGTGTAAAGGTTTCTTTCGCGCCCGCCAGCCTCAACGTTTCCAATCACTCATAAGGAATCGCATCGGTTTTATTAGCCAGTCAGATATGTCTTACTACTTACCTAGTTAATAAGAGAAGCATTGTGAACCTTAAAAACCCTGCATATTATTACACAACGGTATTAAAGAAATTGGGTTGTGTCCGCCAGTAGGCAAATACTAAAGTTAACGTACCTGTTAGGTGAGTCCGTCTCCTCTGGCTTGTGAGTTACTGTGGGCAAGCGCTTTCGATGTAAAGACATCATCGTCTGGCCGTTTAGTCAGTACTGGAGTCAGTCAGTTGGTCGTGGTCTTTATATACAAAGAGAAACTCACAAGCCAGAGGAGACGGACTCACCTAACAGGTACGTTAACTTTAGTATTTGCCTACTGGCGGACACAACCCAATTTCTTTAATACCTAACACAGCCAGTCCGGCTAAGGTACTACTAACAAGACTGACCAACAAGACCTCTCCCCGCCCCTTCCCCAACGCTCCATCACTCCTTTCACCTTTCTCTTTGTATATAAAGACCACGACCAACTGACTGACTCCAGTACTGACTTAACGGCCAGACGATGATGTCTTTACATCGAAAGCGCTTGCCCACAGTAACTCACAAGCCAGAGGAGACGGACTCACCTAACAGGTACGTTAACTTTATTACACAACGGTTTATTATTCGGATAAACAGCTTGACCTAGCATTAATGCTCCGAGACCCATCCCGTTCGATTCAGCATCGAAAAATATCAAAATGAAACCCAAAAAAAGGTCGAAAAGAACTGAATCATAATATTAAAATAAAAAATTTAAAAAACGAAAGTATCTAGAAAAAACTGAATTTTAATATGAAAACACGCACGCTAAATACTAATATCAAAATGTAACCAAAAATCTACGAAAAAAAAAAGAGAATGAAACGAAAGAATCTAAAAAAATTGAGTCGTATTAAAACCAAAAAAAATGAAACGAACGAACTATTAAATAAATAAACCAAAAATAAACGAATAATGAAAAGTTCAATCGAAGATAACAGATATTTTGCTAACGGAAATAGTTGAGAAGGAGCGAAACAGTCATTCGTGGAGGTGAAGACGAGAACAAGGCAATTGGACGATAAAGAGACAAATCGTAGAGCGGGCGGGGCGGGCGAGAGCATTGAGTTGCGACGCGAGGGGGCGGCATTGCCAGATGAGGAGGAGAGCGATTTCGTTGAGATGGGCGGGAGGGGTGGGAGTTCAAACGACTTTCGTTGTGTTCCCGCGTTGTACTGCGTTTCGTTAATTATTTTTAACCGTTTTTTGCCCATAACTACCATGGGCTTCGTCCGATCGGATTGCCGAGATGGCGGGCACAACTAGATACCAAATCGGATTTTTGGGCGAAAGAACGAATTTTTTAGACCACGTTAAAGGCACAAAACGGCCCGGACAGCGGACGGACATTGGAATCTCCAAGTCTTGAAACGTAAAGTATCAAATTTTGAGGGGGGTTGTAAAACATTTTTCGTGACGGAAAACATAGGGTTATTATTCAGAATGAATAATAGGTTATTATTCAGAATGAATAATAAACCAAAAGGAATAAACTCGGTGTTTAGATCATTATTTCAAAACTAAATAATACTTGATAGTAGTTACGGCGTGTTCAAGATAATATTACTTCGGACAGTTCGTATATAAGTTCCGAACTATTTCAAAGAAAATAATTGCACCTTCTACAATCTATCCAACACTTCTGATACCGTGTTTATTACGGTTTACGATGAAAATACGATCCTACCGCCACGGTCATACATGGGCCTATTGTAATGATGTCCCTTACTTAACACAAAACAGACTCCGCTATGGTTTGAGATTCAATGAACCCCTGGGTGAAATGTTTAAAGCGCCTGGCTGCTGAGACACGTTAGTCGCATACAGTGGGCTCTGCAGCTTTGTCCTTCACACTCATCAACCACTGAAATGCCCATCTTGTTTTGATTAATTATAAAGTCAACTTATGGTATTCAATACTTTTTGTTAAGCTCACGGTTCCATGGGGAGCAACCGTGCTGCCAGATTGGGCTATCATGGTTAAATAAATTAGGCGTTTATTATCCAACGATAATGTTGAAGTTTGGCTGAGGAGGGCCTCGAGTAGGTTAATACGGGTACGAAGTCTTTTTATTAGCTCGCTTGTGTGTGAGCCCTTGCTGTAGGTGTACACCTGCTTCTGGAATTGTTTGGTTGATTGGGTCATGATGGCTTGTCCGATAAAGTCTTTTCATGGTAAATGCGGTCCTGCGTGATTTTTCAGCGCCACTGGTCAGCTCATTCCAACATGTTATTGAGGAGGAGCGGCAGTTTTGCAGAAGCCTCTACGTCAGATACGTCGCGGGAATCTATCGCACAGTCGTCAGCAAGCATTGCAGTGCTGGCCTCCACACGCTTCCTTGGAGCACGGATGCCGATATACCGCAGCTTTGCTCTTGATGTGAAAAGATCTGTTTGTGACGAAACATTGGATCAGCCTGTAATAGGTGTCGGGTAGTAACGGTTTCAGGTTAAAGTGTAGACCTGGTATTTTTCGACGCTGAATCGAATGGCAGTTTCGAAAAATGACCTGACAACAAAGGAACGACTAAATTTACATATTCCAGGGGCCTGTGGAGCCTGTAGGCAATTGGCTTTTACGTGACGAGTCAATATGACGAGTGGTTGGTCTGAAACGGGAGAGAGTGCGAACGATGAAACGATTACTTTCGCTGTATCGTTCTTTGGCTCAATATAATTACTTTGATTTCGCTGTTTCCCCTCTAGACGTAGTCATACACCTCTAAAACTCGTTTCATTCGACCCCGCATCTAAAAATACCTACAAGACGATACCAAACAGGGCGTAATTTTCGTCCGATCGGATTGCTGAACTGAGGGACACAACTGGATACCGAATGTGCGAGAAAAAAAACGAATTTTTCACGTTATGTGGCCCAGACGCCGGAGGGACGTGGCATTTGAAATCCCGATACCTTCATTCGTAAAGTATCATATTTTGAGTGGTTAGAGGGTGGGGGGGGGTGTAAAAAAAATTTCCAGGCCGAAAACAGGTGTTCAGAATGAATAATAAACCAAACGTGACCTAAACTTTTAAAAACTGAAAGCGAACAGGAGCAACCGATCAACAATCAGGCTAAACCTTCAGCGCGTTTCAACTCAAACTATTTGCTTTCCTCAGCTCCTAGTTGGAGTAGCATGAATTCACTGTCCAGAGTCCTATCGCACAGAAACAGTCAGGTCATGCGCGTAATGTACCGATGGGCTTCGTGGATAATTGAGAGTGAAGAATATACGTGGCAAAGCGCCCAGTTTCTATCGAATCGGAGAATTTTACGGAATTGCGAATAATAATAACACTGGAAAGATTAAAGTTATGAGTAATGTCGGCGGTGTAGTTACAAGATGCAAAATACTTGTTCGTCGCTGAATTTAAAAAGCGAAAAAGCGGCACGATCTCAGATCGGCAAGCGCGATTAGATGCACTTGTGCATTGCGTGTGACTGAAACGTCGGAACGGTAAAGAGTCAAACGTTGTGAAAAGAGCAATAAAACTGCTGATTATCATGGGAACCGGCTGATTATTGGAGCCCAATTATGAAGTTCGTTATTCAACTTTCGATGAAGGAAGGGGTAGGGGAGGGGGGGGGTGTCGTTGCCGCATACGGGCACGATTTATTTCCATAACGAAAGGAGGAGAATTGAACGTCACGAAACATGTTGGTCGAGTCAAAGAAAACAATTAGCGAGCGTTTGGCGGGTACATGTCACCTGCGTGTAGTCAACAGTCACCTGATATTTCGAACATTAAGAAATACGGTTAGCCCATAAACACGCTCACTCAGGTTAGACTAATCAAATGCATTTTTGTCGGTTATGTTGTGAATATGACTCGGTATACGGTCAAGGACTGCCCATTCGCCGTCTTGCGACCCTGGACTGGTGATGCAATGTTTGCACGAGGTTAATTAATTTGGTTGTACGTTCATCGTTAAGATACTGAGAGTTAAAAACTCAAGTACAAAACTAACGATTGTGGCAGCAAACGTGCTGACGAAGGTCGATCGAAGGATGTTTAAAATGTTTAGCGTACGAACAAAAATTTAGGTATTGGTCACTGGACGATACTCTCAGGTCTAATTGGATTTGACAGTTATTTAAATTTGAAAATTGCTTGAAGGGAATGTTCAGCGCAGGCCGAATTAGTTGCCATCTTGAGCTCTCGCCTGTCACAGGTGCATTCAGTCCATTTCTGACTAGAAGCCTTTGTGATGTTAGCTACAGGAAAGTCCGAACTGCCCATTCAATCGGCTTCTTTCCCAAAAGACGAAGGGCTTAAGTTCAGTTTAATTACCGAAGCTGAAAACAAATTTTCCCCTTGTTGGACTTTTCAAAATGTCGACTGCCCACCACTCGGTTTACCTTCTCCCCCAACACACACACACACACACCCAATAACACTTAGTTCTCACTATAACACACACGTCCCTCAGCTTGCTGGCTACTCACCGCTCTACTCCCTCGCTCTTCCCTCTCATTTCCCTACAACCAGTTCACGTATTCAGAGACCCCCCTCGTTCGGGCTTGAATACAGGCTCAAACTCATATTGCGATTCTGCCAAAGTGTAATAATACAGTCCACACTCACACTTAGCATGTTCATTTATTCCTCGTAATCCCTCCTTCATGTGGATGGGCTGGAGCAACCTGTGCCTTCAACTGAAGGTTCCTAACAGGTGTAATGCCAACCATAGGCAATCATCAAATAAGACTATGGAACAAGAAGTTTCTATTTATCTCTAGTGTGGGTGGCAAGCAGTATGTTTCATTTTCGTTTAAGCTCTTGGTTTATTATTCATTCTGAATAATAACCCTATGTTTTCGGTCACGAAAAATTTTTTACAACCCCCCCTCAAAATTTGATACTTTACGTTTCAAGACATGGAGATTCCAAATTTGCAATGTCCGTCCGCCGTCCGGGCCGTTTTGTGCCTTTAACGTGGTCCAAAAAATTCGTTCTGTCGCACAAAAATCCAATTTGGTATCTAGTTGTGCCTGCCATCTCGGCAATCCAATCGGACGAAGCCCATGATTGTTATGGGCAAAAAACGGTTAAAAAAATTAACGAAACGCAGTACAACGGGGGAACTACAGCGGAAGTCAACGTTTCGTCGTTTGAACTCCCTCCGCCCTTCTCAACGAAATCACTCGCCTCCTCAACTGGCAACGCCGCCCCCTCGCCTAGCAACGGGTTCGCCCAATTTTTCTTTTTTTTTTTTTGCTTCCTCTTGGAAGCGCTCGTGTTTCGTATTTAACCTTTGGCATTACGATTTGTCTCTTTATCGTCCGATTGCCTTGTTCACGTCTTCACCTCCACAAATGACTGTTTCGCTCCGTCTCAACTATTTCGGTTAGCAAAATATCTGTTACCTTCGATTGAACTTTTCATTATTATATATAGCCAGGGTTTTTGTATAATTTCCATCCCCAGCTTTCCTAAAGATACTGTTCATAAACCTACCAACGTATTGGTTTAATTTTGTTTATTTAATTTGTATGACTGTTCGATCCTCTTTAAAAGCCCCCAAATGCTCCCCGACATTACACTCGTTGCACGAAACATTTGCGATTATTATTAGAGCAACGGTTGCCTAAATGTCTCATTTCACTCGTCAGATAACTCAGTTGTAAGGTCGAGGCTGCGACCAGTTAGTGCTCTGCTCCTCTTGTGGTTCCTGTAGAGAGCAAGCTGAGAGTCGTCTATTCTCAGCCACCATTCTGTCTCTCCATTGGGCTTCCAGTCTAGTTCATTTTTCCTTTCATGTCTCACTCATACGGCTCTAGAATTCTACGAACGAAGAATGTTCAATAATTTGATAATTAAAGTAATTGGTTTAGTTCCGCCAGTAGGTAAATTACTAAAGTTAACGTACCTGTTAGGTGAGTACGTCTCCTCTGGCTGGTGGGATACTGTGGGCGAGCGCTTTCGATGTAAAGACATCATCTTAACAGCCAGACGGTGATGTCTTTACATCGAAAGCGCTCGCCCACAGTATCTCACCAGCCAGAACAGATTTGATTATTGTTCGATGCAAGCAAAAAGTTTTCACGAGGGTTGTGTTTAAGGCAGAAGTCGCCACGATGCCAGTTCTTGAGGTGTTTATGCTGTTTCTACCGAGCTGGTTCAATCAAAGGCCCGCGTACTTGGAAAATCGCTTCCAACATTCCACAATTTTCGACTTCCCCATTTTCCAGATCCCCAAACTGCTCATTAGTCCTTTCCCTTATTCTCCAGCAGCTGAAGTGTCAGTGCAGGAAGTGAGGTCACTTTGACTACATCAACATTACGTAAAGGACAGGGAAATCATTGTACATGGTCAAGAAATATCTGTTGAGGAAGTTAGGAGGTTAGATTTATGTGATGTACCTTTCCAGATATTTTTCGACCGTGTACAATGATTTCCCCGTCTTTTGGGCAATATAGATCTAGTCAAACGGATTTGAGATTGGACCTTGGCAAATCGTTTAAATTAAATGTGGCATTTCGTATGCAGCTGAGACGACTACAGTTAAGTGTGCGAATCGTCCAAATAATATGACGTGACGCTGGACATCAAAACTAGTTTCCTGGTAGGAGGTCGCTGGTGACAACTCTTGAATGAGAGGGGGAAAACGGGCTGGGCATCTCCAGCCATCTCCGAGCTATCATCCGTTGCACCTATCACAAAGGGCATAAATCTTGTCTCTTTGAAGAGTAAAAGCGGGACAATCTCACAATAGGACCGGGGTTCTCTTCTTTCAACAACGGAGCGTGGATCCATCATCTCGAAAACACAGTAATGAGCCTCACAGTGTAAACACGGGGTACCGTAGGTGGCTAACGATATGGGGGCTCTTGGTAGGTGTCTCACAATGAAAAGTCCCGGGCTTCACAAATGATATCGAGGTATATCCTTCGCATTCAACCGCTCATCATAGGACTATTTAAGGCGCTGACGGTCTCGGCTTCCTCATTATCTCATGAAAAGATTGACTCTTTATGGACTGGTAACTTTTGAATCCGCGCTTAGCCTCTCTTTCACCGACTTTCTTAAGAGTTCATTTGGAAAGACCTCACAACCGAAACGTTCTAATGGTATTTCTTCTCAGCCCTATCCCCCGCCCCAACTCAACCACCTACGCTGCCACGTTCTGGACATTCCCCTCTGCCAATTCAATTTATCGTGCACGGATAAGCCACGTTCTCACAGTTTCCTACAATTCTGAACGTCAGTGAACTACAATTTATTGAGAAAAAAAATTCTCAACTGTGCGTAACCATCGGAACAATTCATATATAAATATAAGAAAAGCGCCACACAACGTTCCTCGGTCCATTGTACATGTACATCCTACCAACTAATCCTTCATTGCAGGGCCTAATTTCAGTCTGGCCAAGCTGCTGGAAGAGTACGCCACGATATATCAAGCGGAAAGTTTAGCTTAAAAGATCTGTGCAGAAGAGATTCAGATCCAGGCATGAGGATGTCTTCAGGCGCTAAAATGACTCCGGTGCCCATAATAGGCTTTTCCTTATTTGAGTGCCGGCTCATAGAGGACACGAGGGCAATGAAAAGGCCGACTGCCTTGCTAAAAGTGGTACGAATCCCTACCCTCCGGGACTGAGCCTCACATCGGAATGACGAAAAGTCAACTGAATCGGCAGGTGACTAGATGGGAGATAAAGGAAAATTGCGCTCACTGGCATCGCCAGCCACGAATAACAGATTTATTGCTTCCTGCTCAAGGGCAAAGACCACCTCATCGAGCAATTCCCACTTACATATCACCTCAACAAGATGGACAAATCAGTTGAATGCATTTAGTGCCGAGAGTGCCCAGTCTTAGCAGCCAGGCGCTTCATTGAACCCTAAACGATAACAGAGTCTGCGACGAAAGACATAACATTTATCATACCAATAGTCCCAACATGTGGCTTCAATGACAAGGGACTGCGCTGATGCCACTGTTATCAAACCAGCGAGCACATTCGCCGAAGCTCTGCAGCATGTGCGAGCTAAGGTCAGCCCAGAAGAGGCTGGTGGAGAACTGTTCAAGGAGACGTCCTGATTGAGTTAGTTCGCCAGACTACAGACCCGAGAAGGTTTGCAGAAAAGATTTATCAGGCTCTCGGTGATCGCGGTATGGTCAGGACTGTCATCCCTCAGACATCTATTGAGTTTGGGGGTTTTGAAAGCACAATGACCGTGCAGGGCCTTGAGGGAGAGGGTGTGGGTGAAAATGCGGTCTTCTTGAAAAGACTAAGAGGTAGCAACGCAAGCGCACTGTTAAGGTGGAAGCCAAGGCTGCTGCTCTCCTCTTGGGGGAAGGGCGCTGTAAGAGTCGGTTGGGTCTGGGCTAGGGCGAATGGGCTGAGATGCTTCCTCTGCCCAGACTACGGGCGTCCAGCAGCTAACTGCCAGGGTACTGACCGCTCCCTTCTCTGTGGGAAACGAGGTCACTTGAAGATGGAGTGCACAGAATCCATCAGGTGTATGCTCTGCTCTGAGCTGGGGGTTTTAGGGGATGAGCTGGCCCATCTGGCTGGTGGAAGGGAGTGCAGGCCAATGATGGTTCGCATCCTCCAGGGCAACCTTCACTGGAGCACAACAGCACAGAATCTTCTGAAGCAGTTTCAGGGGGGTGGGGGGGAAGGAGGTTGATTTGGCCTTTTGAGCAAGCAGAACCATAGCCAGCCATCCCACTGGTTCAAGGACTAGCTTGGCAGTGTGGATATCGTGATTACTTCCCATGTCATCTTCTCACGCCAGAGGTAGGCACAGTGGAAGACACAGTTGGTCAGCTCATGCCAGAGACATTGTCCACTCCATGCAGCAAACTGGATGTGCATAGCTCAATTTGCCAGGGCAGTGCTCAGCCAGAATAGGCTGGAGTTTGCTTATCCAGGGCCAGTACACTTTGAGCCGTTTCAAATAAGTGAAAAAGAATGGGTGGGATAAGTCGACGAATGAGATGAGCGAGAGAGAGGACTATTGTTACGTTGACCATTCACTTAAGACACCGTAGAGGTTATAATGGTTTGCGGCAGACTGCCAGAGGCGGCAACACTGGCTGCCACCCGTGCAGTTCGCCGCTGTTTATATTATCGGTGGAGCCACGTTTTTGGATCAGAACAGCTACCAACTTCGCAGACGAATCGTCCCCCTTTTCTAAGCCAGTGCTTAGAGTGCCAGTTCTTAAACGTCCCTTCAGATTGTGTGAAGTAAGGTAAGCGATCAGAACTTGGTGTTTCATTTTCCCCATTGTTCCTTTATTGTCATTAATACAATCCGAGCATAGATTATTTATTTCATTGTAAAAGGAGTTCATTTCATTTCGACTTTTTGCGGATTAAATTCAAGTGGGTCTTAATAGGTTTATAATTTCATTTCCCATTACTTTCTTGGGAGGGATTATTTTATTTATTTCATCAAGTGAGTATAATTGAGTGTATTTAATTTGTTCTTTTCTTTTGGACCCAGACACGACAATCACGCGTGTTCTGTACACGGGTGAATTGTGAGACAATTCCCCAAGTACGTCACAAGGTACAGTTTAGTGTAAAGTACGAGAGACTCAGTTCACGCATAAATCACTGGTTAGGTGAACTGGTGTGAGCTAGGACGAGAGCGGCGACGGAGCAAGTAATTGTCTGCCTGCTAGGGTAGGAGATTATAATCAAGAAATGAGAAGTGAGATGAGGGAAGGGGGTGAGGGAAAACCCCCACCGTGGAAACTGGGGTCAGAAAATTTTAAGTGAGCGAGTGATTGACAGGAGTTCTAAAATTTTGAGGTTAGATAGATCAAGGCTGGGGAAGGCCTTAGTTCGGGATCTCAGTTAAAGCAGAGTACACTGGACTGCCGCTCTGGTTCAGCTTGAGCTGAGCGAACCAATATTTTTATTTCATTATATTATTGTTTTAAAATCTTTTAACATTTATTTATTTGTATTTTTTTAATTATTTATAATTTACTCTTATTTATAAGGTTCTCAGTTTTTAAATTTTGGTCTCATTCATTATTTGCATTTGTTTTGGTGTCAAAATTGCAGACGCTCGAGTTCGGTGTACTACAATTACCACATTTCCATATACTTTTCCATATGTAGCCTGCAGCTGACCACCAAATCAGAAGACGCCACATTTTTTCCTTAACGTTTCGCGCCAGCATGCCGCAAAGCGGGTATAGGTTAGTTTTACTTAATTTTCGGCTTGCATCAGCGTGCGTCAATGTTATTGTGAACCTAACAACATCTCGGTAGAGGTTTTTTTTAGAGATGTTAGAAAAGAGTGATTGACTCAGCTTCAGAATCCATTTTAAAGGCGACATCTGCCGCACGGAGGGAAAATCCCCTGCCACATTTGTATAATGGAAGTCGAGCCATTTTCTTCTCCTTCGGTTTATTTGAATAATTGTTTTTTTTTCTTCTTTTTTTCTTCACCTCCCTTCTCTTCCTCCTCCTCCGCTAAGGTTAGATAACATGCTAAAGAGCTGTTTTGTTAATTTGAAAGCACTTGGAGCACGGGTGCTTGGAATTACAAGTTGCCAGGGTGGAAGAGGATATAAGCTCGTCCTAAGTTTTACATCAACTTTTTCCTTCTCATTTTGCTGAAGGGGTGAAGGGGCCTTTCTTCGGAAGAGAAAGAAGAAAAAAAAGCTCCTCGGAAGACTGAGAGGAAGATGAGGGAGATCAGCTCCTTCACGCATGTGTCGCTACGAAGTGTTGTTTTTCCCCAGTTAGTTGAAGCTTATGGGGAAGGTTATTGGAGAGGGGGCAAATCCAGGCTTCTTTTCCTCCCAGCTCCACTCTACCCGGAGCATCTTTTCCAGTGATCCTCTTTCAGTGACATTAAGGGCAATCCAGATTTAATGACCCAACAATGCCGATCCGTAATAAAGGGGGGAAAGTTTTTTGTTTTTTTTTCTCATGGCAGCATCGCTTATCTTGAGAGAACCCCCATTAGCTCCAACATCTCGTCTCTGCCGGTCTTTTACCAACAAACCGTTTAATCTCATGATAAATCAACTTTTCTTTCCTCGCAGAATTTTCATCTCCTTTTCATCCATTTTCATCTCCCCGGAGCTGTAGTTTCTTGTGCAACTCCGCCCTTTCCCTCGCAGTCAAATCGGTTGATGCTTTTGATCAATTGTGGGTTCGAAAGAAGAAAAAAAAGATTTGCCAAGCTGTGGCCACCCCAAGGACTGAGTTGAGAAACGGCGTTCCTTCAAGAAAAAACTTAGTCTGTATCGGAAAGGGCGGTGTGGATTCAGACGCGACTTTCAGCCCTTGTTTTGTTGTTTCAAGCCTCACAAGACTCAGCCCAAATCATGAGCATGATGACCCGAAATTAGTAAGCGCTTTACTCATGAAAGCTCTTTCGTTTCTGAAACAGAGATCTATTGCGTGGAAGGGGCCCTGTAATTACAATTAAAAGCCGATTGCTAAAACGCTGTCGAACTGTGTAAAATCATTTACCAACCAGAACCCTGCAATTTTTGTCATTTCACAAACACGCTACACACACGGGTGCAACGCATTAAACGGGAACGTACATCGTCCGCTCTGCCACCTTTCTCTTACTGCTAATGTACTCATTCCCAGATACAAAATCGATCCCTCCACTTGCTCACTCTCCACATATAGGCACCAAATGCTTCCCCGTCTCATGTGACGTCAATTTTTGTTTCTTGCTACAATGTTCTTTTGGTGTTCGACTACGATGGATCTTTGGTGTTCAGCTGAAATGGTTTTCCCCATCTTCTACGACTTCAATGTTTGATTCTTGTAACAACGTTCTTTTGGTGTTCCATCAGAATGTTCTTTTGGTGTTCTTGCGGAATGTTATTTTAGCAGTCGGCTACAATGTTCTTAAGGAATGTTCTGCAACGTTCTTTTGATGTTCCGTCACAATGTTCTTTTGGTGTTGTTACGGAATGTTCTTTTAGCGTTCGGCTACACTTTTCTTCAGCAATGTTCTGCAATGTCCTACAATGTTCCTTTGGTGTTCTACTACAATGGTTTTCCACTTCTTCTTTGACTTCAATTTAAGGTTCTTGCAACAATGTTCTTTGGGTCACCTTCTGCAATGTTCTTTTGGTATTCTCGAACAATGGATCTTAGGTGTTCAGCTCAAATGGTTTTCCCCATCTTCTATGACTTCAATGTTTGATTCTTGCAACAACGTCCTTTTGGTGTTCAATCAGAATGTTGTTTTGGTATTCTTGCGGAATGTTATTTTAGCAGTCGGCCACAATGTTCTGCAACGTTCTTTGGATGTTAGTTTGCATTGTGATGTTTGATCTTCGTTGTTGGTCAACAACAATGTTCTTTTGGCGTTGTTACGGAATGTTCTTTTAACGTTCTTCAGCATTGTTCTGCAATGTCCAACAATGTTCTTTTGGTGTTCTACTACCATGGTTTCCCCCATCTTCCACGACTTCTATGTTTGATTCTTGCAAGAATGTTTCTTTTGGTGTTCTTGTGAAATGTTATTTTAGCGTTCGACTACAATGTTCTTCAGCAATGTTTGGCAACATTCCTTTGAGGTTCCGTCACAATGTTCTTTTGGTTTTCCGTCACAATGTTATTTTGTCATCTTCTGCAATGTTCTTTTGGTATTTTCCTACAATGTTTCTTTATTGTTCTTCTACAATGGTTTTCACCATCTTCGATGTTTTTATTCTTGCAAAAATGTTCTCTTGTAGTTATGCTACAGTGTTCTGCAATGTTTTTTAGGTTTTCTACTTCAATGGATCTTTGGTGCTTTGTCTCAATGGTGTTCCTCATCATCTGTGACTTCAATGTTTGATTCTTGCAACAATGTTCTTTTATTGTTTTTATGGAACGTTCTTTTGGTGTTCCATTACAAATTCTGTTAGTCTTTCTTTCTGGATACACACAGAATTAATGAGGCTGTAAACACGATTTTTTTGAAGAAGATAGTAGTCACTTTTGCATGATTATTGGGTAAAACCTTTTAGAAATGGTAAAAAGCGATTTTTCTCATACCCTTATTTTGGTGTCCCATGATAATCTGCGGGCTAGATATAAAGTATGAGCTGATTTGGTACGATCGTTTTGGCGTTCTCTAGAGTGAAAAAATGTGACAAGAACGAATGCAAACGCTACTCACAAATATAAATGCATATGCTGCACACGTTGCCCGTGAAAATGAATGCAAAGGCTGCATGTTTACAAGTATTGTACAGAAATGTATGTGTATAACTAGCTAAAACAATACGAAGATGATAATGGAATTCAATTGAAAATGTATTGAATGGCGCTGAAGAATGTTTCGTTGCCTTCGCGTTGAATCCACACTGGCGATATCCAGGGAACAGACAATTGTGAAGGGCAGTGAAAAGCGTAACTCGATTTGACGCTCTTTCGAACGACGCGGCGGCGAATATCGTCTCTTGACGCACCGAAGACAGCTTTTCGAATTCGGCAATAATTCAGCGTGAATTATTCACATATTTATTGCGCTCACGGAGCCCGTTTTCGTCCTGACAGGTTGAAAGGATCTGAAACAGTTAGAGCCTCTTCGGGGAAAAAGCGAAAAGAAAATGGCCGCCCTCAGTAAAACCAACACCCCTTCACCATCAGCCCTCCCTTCGCCATCAGCACCATCCTCTCTTACCCTTATACATAACACAAATTACTTCCCTGAGTCCCCTACAATTTTTTTTTTCTCTCCCTTGCTATCGACTTCAGCCCTGAGCCAGGATTAAGCCGTCAAGTTTCGCGTAACCAAGCTTTTTTTTTTCTTCTTTCCCTCAACGCTAATCCGCATACGGACACGGACTTTTCCGGAGGATGAGGGGGAAACAAGAAAAAAAGTTCCCTTTTTGTTTTATGTACGTGTCAGCGGAAGAGGTTTCCCATGACAAATGGACGACACCAGCTTAGTGTTGTATCCACCGCTTTTTTTTTCCTCCTGCAGAAAGTAAAAACGTGAGCTAAAGCGGACGGCTGAAACTCGGGATAAACTCTGAGGTCCTTTTCCGACTCCGTGCTCAATCCGCCTTTGGAAGTTCCTAATTCCAACGCAGGGGTGAAAGCTTTAAGAAGGAAATCCTTGTTTTCCGCCCAAGTCGCCCCCCGTAAAGGTTTTTTTGATGCTCCGAAAATCTTCATGGAGGCTGCAAACCCGACAAATTACGTCTTCGCCTAATCCTAATTTCGTAAACCCTAGTTAGCGATTAAATTACCGATTAACTTGTCTCAAATGGACGACGGTATAGTTCAGTAAGACCGTTAACTGCAATATTGGTTACATTGGGACGAAAAGTCTCTCGAATTGAGCAGGAAGGAAAGTTACGTACTCATCCGAAAAGAAAGTGAGCATCTCCTTCAGATCATCGAGTTTTAATGGCCCGTAAAACACCGTTTGGGAGAATGGTCCGTTCATGTCGGTGAACGCGATTGGAAGAAAACGGCTAAACCAAATCGACGACCGGTCCAAAACTAACTATAGTTATTATAGTGAACAAAACACCTTTCACACTTTCCTGTCCTTTTTTACTTCCCGCTACTCAAAAGGAAAGGAAAGTATTGTAATCGTGTCAAAAGACGAGCGATGCGTGGCGACACCCAACTTTCCGCCACCCCCGCTACATATGCGGGCGATTTGTTCTCCGCATTTCTACAGAAACATTTATGAGGAACAAAAATGTAGGGATTAGTTAGCGAGAGTACTCCGAAAGTTTGATCGAAATCGTTTGAGCCATTTTTGAGAAAATTGGAGTACCTATAGTTAATATTCGACAAATTTCCTTTTCTGAGTTAACTTGGCTTATATTTCCGTACAACATATATACACAGAAATAATTATAGAGAACGACGGGTATGGGTGACTCAAAGAAACTCCATTAGGATTTATCACATCTCGTAAAGCAGTTACCCGGAAATTTACGGAAATGTTCGAAAAAACGTTATTTTTGACACATTTTGATTTTTATCTCTGTTCAATGGACTATCAGAGGAACATTTATTGAGAACAATATGTAGGTATTAACTATTCGAAAACATCTCTAAAGTTTGATGATAATCGTTGGAGCCGTTTTGCCAAACAGCGGAAAACCCCCATTTTTGCTTCAGTTTAGAATTCAATCAAAATCGTTTGAGCCGTTTTCGAGAAAAACCCCTTGTTTTTGGTACGTTTTTGTCCCCCAACCCCTCCCCCTTCTTTTCATCGGAAGAAATCGCCCATAGCCTTATTTTGGTGCCTTTTTGGCGATGTTGGTACCAAACAAAACAAAATATCTGGTGCGTTGCAACACACAACTTTCCTTAGCTCTACAACAATTCACTTTGTACATGGCTAATTCTATTGAATCAATTCATTTATCACTCAGTTAATTTGAACTTGGTCAAACAACGCTTTACGGCAGCAGAAAGCGGTAGCGCTTACAGTTCCGGAATTTATTGTGCTGCTCGTACTCATTGCAGGACCATTATTGAGCGATTGGTACACAGATAATTAATCAGGCTGTAAACACGATTTTTTAAAAAAAGGATAGTAATTACTTTTGTAGAGTTATTGGGTAAAAACGTTTAGAACTGGTAGTAAGCGAAACGGCGGTAGTTGAAATTCAGGAATTTCTGGAGTGAGCACCATGTATCTCATGAGTGTTTTTAAACACTCACCCGTTAGGTATTGGATTGGACTGCAATACCAATTTTTTTTAACATTCTACAAAAATTTCAGCGGAGTTTATAAGGAAAAAACTGCACTAAAAACGCTTTTCGTCGAAAATTTTGATAATTTATTGTGCTGTTCTCGTCATTTTCCCACGAATGAGAATGTTATAGTATCATTGCCTCATTGAGAGCTGTCAACATAAAAAATTTAATCAAAATCGTTAGAGTGGTTTTTGAGAAAAAACATATTTGGTGTTTTGATCACTATGATAACTATAGTTAACTTGCGGTGAATTTTGCTGATATCCTTATTTTGGCGTCCCATGGTAACCTGTAGGCTAGACATCAAGTTTCAGCTGATTTGGTACGGTGGTTTTCTCTAAAAACCGCGCTAAAATCGATTTCGTCGAAAGTTTTGGTAATTTATTGTGCTGCTCTCGTCATTTTCCCACAAATGGGAATTCTATGGGATAGTTGCCTTATTGAAAGCTATCAATATAAAAAATTTAATCAAAATCGTTTGAGCCGTTTCTGAGAAAAAACATATTTGGTGTTTTGATCACTATGATAACTATAGTTAACTTTCGATGGATTTTGTTCAAACCCTTATTTTGGCGTCCCATTGTGACTTGCGGGCGAGATATAAAGTTTGAGCTGATTTGGTATGGTGGTTTTCTCTAAAAATCGTTCACAGACACACACACACACACACACACAGACCATTTTCCCAAATAGTGTTTTTCGGACTCAGGAGGGTCTGAAACGTAAAGATCTGAAGAAAACTCAAAATTTTTTTTTCAGCCGATTACATAACTTCCCTTTCTACTTCGTAGAGCAAGGAATGTAAAAAGAACCAGCTCAATCGGATCAGCCGTTCTCCCGCAAATCGAACTACACACGGACCACGCACCGAAATTAGGTTTTTTAGACTCAGTAGGACTTAAAAAGTACAGGTCTGAGGAAAACCCAACGTTTTTTTCGTTTTGACATGATTACAATACTTTCCTGTCCCTTTAGGTAGCAGAAAGTAAAAAGTTGTGTTTTCTTCAGGTCTTTACGTTTTAAAGCCTACTGAGTCTAAAAAACCTAATTTCGGCGAGTGCTCCGTGTTTGTGCGGGAGAATGGCTGAACCTATTGATTTGTAGACACCAAAATAAGGTTATGGTCGATTTCGGTCGATGGGAAAGGGGACATTATTATCATTATCACTGAGAATTATTATACAGAACACCCACTCGCTTTGGGAAAGACAAGCCACAAACGTGTGCAATGCCGTTTTCAGACGCGTGTATCAGTGAACAATCAATTTCCCTCCCTCGCTCTCTCTTAAAAGACGTTTTTTCAGGATCTTAAAATGTTGTCAGATGTGGAGTGGTGGAGCAATTTTGTTTGCACAGAAGAAAGGTGTCTTGATTCAGGTAGCCAAAGTAGGAGATAAGAGAAGAGAAGGGAATTTAGTATAAGCTCAATGAAGTTCTTTGCAGAATAACTTGAGAGCCCTTTCACGTCTGTTTAACCCGAGTTTCTTCGCTGGGCAGTTCTTAAGTGAATTGCAGAACGTCCGATGTATTCAGGATAGCTCCAATTGTCTGTCCCAACGGCTCGAATAAATGTCTTCATCTTCGCTGAAGATGACCAGCAGACTCTTCTTGCAAGACCCCTGACTGATCCGTCTCCGCCTTAGGAAAACTGACCACGAACTTGGCGTAAATTTCCTCCTCGGCGTTCCGAAACGGCCATCCCAACGTCATTTCTACAAAGTTGGCTAATCGCTCCTCGCCGTATTACTTGTCCTCCCCGTGAGGCCCAACCCAACCCGACCGTTTCTCCCTTCTGCCCAATAAGAAACCCTCCTTGGTATTCAGAGCTTGGTCTGTACAACCGGTAATTGCCGCCGGTAATTGGACTGACCGCACGAACTTTTATCTGTTAATTGAGAGGGCTTCCCTTGTCTTTGGGACTCCGGAAAGCCAATTAAAGCAAGTTACTTGACTTTTCACTATCAGTTAAACGGTTCCCGCTGTTTGTAAGTGACCTGTGGACTGTGAGAACCGAGAGGAAGCTTTTAAGCCGGCTCCTGCAAAAAAAAAACACACCTCCGAAAGAAAAAGAAAATCTGGCGGGGAGGGGCAGAAACTACTTTTTTCCATTCAAATTTGTCGAGGGGTTTATCGACGATATCTGAGCCGCAGGAACGAAGCTACTGAAGTGGTTGACTGACGGCGAAGGGGGGGGGGTATTAGCTATCCGTGTAACCTTTTTTTACGATCCTTACCCCAACTTAGTGTGAAGAAAAGCGCTATAATCGGCTGAAAACAACTTTTCAAATTTACTTCAGATCTTTACGTGTTAAACCCCTCCGAGTCCGAAATTGTAGAAATAATCTCTGAAAATAGTCTATGCGCCTGTTTATGCAAATGTGTGAGCGTTTTGCGTCGAGCTTCGTACAAACATACATAAAAAATGCGTAAGCGTGAATGAGATTGAGAGAAAACACAGATCGAATGAAATTAGATATTTAGTTCGCAAATAACTGTCTATAAGCCACCAAAATTCAGTATAAAATGAACTATAGTCATGACAGCAACCGATTATTACCATTTCGAAGAAAATGTCAGCGCACTTGTTTCTTTATAAATCCCGCTCATATGATACTAGTGTTCCCGAAAAAAAATCGGTAGTCCAATAAACCACTTGCGCTGAGGGTTTATTAATGTACATAAGCTAATTAAGAGCATCCTCAGAGATTCCAGAATTCAATACACTTCCGTTTCACTCGTTAATATTTGACAGTGTTTTTTTCTCAATAATTCCAAAACAATAAACGCGAACATCACCGAAAAATAGTGTCGTCATCCTCATAAATCGCTGAGGTTGATTGATTCATCAAAGTAGTTGGGATCTTGAGCTCGGGCCTTTCCCAGGTACGTTCAATCCAAATGTTTGCCAGAGGGAAGTCGGAGAAGTGCCCATTCAAATGGCGTCTCCTACAAACAATGGGATTAAGGCTTTAGCGACAGTGGATTTCCCCTTTTTTGGACTTTCCAAAATACCCTTCCCTCCCCTCGATTTACCTCTTTCTCCAACACACACGGTTCTTCAAAGATATTCGTCTCCCAGTGCTCACTACAGACATCCCTTTATCAACTCTTGAGCCAGTCAAAGCTCTAATCACTCTCTCTCCACTCTAGTTTCCCATGCAACCAGTTCACGCGCATTCAGAGCCCCCTTGTTACTTTCCTTGGCTCTACAAAGTAGAAAGGAAAGTTATGTAATCGACTGAAAAAAAAAAAAATTTGAGTTTTCTTCAGATCTTTGCGTTTCAGACCTTCCTGAGTCCGAAAGACACTATTTGGGGAAATGGTCTGTGTGTGTGTGTGTGTCAGTAATGTGTGTCTGTGAACGATTTTTAGAGAAAACCACCGTATCAAATCAGCTCAAACTTCATATCTAGCCCGCTGATTACAATGGGACGCCAAAATAAGGGTATGAACAAAATCCACCGAAAGTTAACTATAGTTAGCATAGCGATTAATACACCAAATTTTTTTCTCAAAAACGGCTCTAACGATTTTGATTAAATTTTTTATATTGATAGCTCTCAATAAGGCAACTATACCACAAAATTCTCATTCGTGGGAAAATGACGAGAGCAGCACAATAAATTATCAAAATTTTCGACGAAAAGCGTTTTTAGCGCAGTTTTTTGTTATAAACTCCGCTGGAACTCTTGTAGAATGTAAAAAGAAAATTGGTATTGTAGTCCAATCCAATACCTAAAGAGTGAGTGTTTACTAACGCTCATGAAATACAAGGGGGTCACTCCAGAAATTCCCGAATTTCAACTACTGCCGTTTCGCTTACTACCAGTTCTAAATAGTTTTACCCAATAACTCTGCAAAAGTAATTACTATCCTTCTTCAAAAAATTTATGTTCACAGCCTCATTAATTATCTGTGTACCGATTGCTCAACATTGGTCGTGCAATGATTACGAGCAGCACAACCAAATCTGGAACTGAAGGCGCTACCACTTCCTGCTGCCGTAAAGCGTTGTTTGACCAAGTTCAAATTAACTGAGTGATAAATGAATTGATTAAATAGAATTAGCCATGTACAAAGTGAATTGACGTAGAGCTAAGGAAAGTTGTGTGTTGCAACGCGCCAGATATTGTCTGGTACCACGCACCAGATATACTCAACCTCATATCGCAAGTCGATTAAAGCTCAATACACTCCTCACTCACGCTCACCGAGTTCCCTTTCATTTATCAACTCCGCTCTTTACCTACCCCTCTCATGCGCTCAACAGTCGTGGCATAAATGTGAAAAACTCAATCAATTCTGGAACCTTAAGCGCTACGAGTTTCTACATAGAGCCTTGTTATCAACTGGATGAACGTCGAATCAGCTGTATTGATAAAAATCAATGCAACGTTCACATGGGGCTGAGAAATGCAATGTGATGCGACGCACTGGTAGTTTTTTTAGCGTTCTTTTTTACTCATTCGCTACTACCTAACATACTGTGAGTGACTTGAGCTAAAATTGAAGGGAAATCCGATGAAACTGGTGAAAAATATCTGGTGCGACGCGTCACAGTTTCTTCAGCCCTATGTGCATTCCAATTTGTCAATAAATTTGTATGAACTCGGTAGAAATTTATTTTCCAGAAACCGGCAGTTCTTAACGTTCCAGGATTTACTGAATTTCCCCTTCTTATCTCACAACGGGAGGTTCCTGTTTAGAGTTCCTGAATCGACGGGGAAACATCAGGTGCGACGCATCACACAACTTTCCTTAGCTCTACGTACATTTTGTGGTTTTAATTGCTTTTGCTACTAATTCAATTCACTTTTGACTCAGTTCGTTTCAACATGGTCTAACATAACGTAAGGGCGGTAGAAAGTGGTAGCGCTTACAGTTCCAGAATTTATTGTGTTATACAGAGAATTAATGAGACTGTAAACACAATTTCGCGTTTACTGTTTTGGAATAATTAGGTAAAAACTGAGACAAACGATAGTAGGTGAAACAGTGGGGGTTGAAATTCTGGAATAGCTCCTGTATACCATATATAGATATTCGGTTGGCCTTATTTGAGAAAATATTTATATTTAGCGTTGGATGAGTATGATAACTATTGTACTGGGACAAACCTCTTCGATTTGGCGAAGGCTCGTCCAGTGCATTTGTGCTAACTAGCCACCTCAAACGCCCCGATTCACTCGAAACTTCAGCCCCAGAAGTCGCAACGGAGCCTTGTCTCATCGAGGCGTCGTCCTGTCCCCCACACTTGCCTTCGCTCCCACCGAGTTCCTGGTTTCTAGTGATAAACAATCCCTGAGAGCAATTTAGAATAAAACTCCTCGTTCCAATTACCGTTCGAGCAATATCTTGGGGGTCCTACATGTATTTATTTAATTTTGTGAATTTATCGTGGGGCTCATACATACACCACGGCTATTACTCAGCGATCAGCACACAGAAAATTAATGAGACTGTGAACACGATTTTTTCGAGAAGGATAATAAACACTGTTCCGGGATGATAGGGTAAAAACTGCGAGGAACAGCAGTAAATGAAACGGCGGGGGTTGAAATTCCGGAATTTATAGAGTAGCTCCTACGTATCTTATGAGCGTTATCAAAGTATCATGTGCACTTGATTGGACTACTTCCTAATTTTTTTTGAAGATTCTAGTAACGTTTGAGCGGAGTTTATAAGGAAAAAACTGCGCTAAAATTTTCGTCGAAATGATTCGTAATTTATTGTGCTACTTTCATCATTTTCCCACAGATGGAAATTGTATGGTATTATTGTGTTATGTAGAACTGTACGTACAAATAATTCAATCAAAATCGTTGTGGTCGTTTTCGACTAAAAAAATATTTAGCGTTTTGATCACTATGATGACTATAGTTTGTTTCGAGTGAATTTCGCTCATATTGTTATTTTGGCGTCCCTTGGTAAACTGGAGGCTAGATAGTTGAGCCGCTAATCTGGAATTTCTGGAACCTAAACTGTACAATTCCACAACAGTTGATACATACCACTCAAAGAAAATTATTTTGGCGCCTAACTAGTTACTTATATAGTTACGGTAAGGTAAGTTAAGTAGCAGAAGCTCAATATATTCGAGAACAATCGCTTGAAGTGAAAACTAGATTGGATTAGTAGCTAGAACGTGCACGTACGTGTGTCTGACTGCACCAAATTTGTAGTGCATTTTTTTCTCGTCACGCCTTTTCGTACGTAAAGCAGATCAACGAATTTAAAATAGCTGTAGGAAAGTTGTGCGATGTTCCGCGCCAGATAATTTTTAGTAGCGAGTCGGTAGGACGACGTTATCACCAGAAGCTCCACGATGGCCGGCGCTCCCCTGCCATCGGACTATTGTTCGATGCCATTGACCACATCCACTGGCGATGGTTATGATCGCCCTCGTCCGGCGAACCGGTTGTCCTTTTTGTCAATTTTCTTAAACTCGTCGGATAATGGGGCGCGCAGCTGTTGTTCAATCGACGCGACGCGTCAGTCATCTTTTTACCGGTCACTTAGTTGACGCGCACACGTATCGACCGTCTCCGGTGAAACTGAAGAACTCCGTTCGTCGACCTTAACGAACCAAAAATGAATTCATCCATGAAAATTAAGAGTAACGAGAGCTTTAAAATCGTATTCTTTCGAGCGGTTAAATTCTTAAGGCGTTCGTTTAATTAGTACGACCGGAAAGAAGGTTCCATGTTTTTCTAGTACGCGGAGGTTGTCTCCGAACCAACCAACCGACCATAACAAACATGGACACAATAACTTGACAGAACGTTACTTTCAACTCATTCGTGGGTTTCAGATAGCTAACCTGTAATTTTAGTGTAGCAGCCATTGTACAAAAGCTGAGATGCTAACTAATAGCAAAGCTACCGAAAACGACACCCACCAGTACTGCGAAGAAAATGTTTGATATACGAGGTGTGTTCAGAAAATAACAGGAATTTTTTAATCTGGCGGGTTTGGAGAGTCCAATTGTTAAATTTGTTTTTCTATTATATTGGTATACACCCCCCTGAAGTATGATAAAATTTTCAACTGTATTCATTGCTCACTTTGTCTGTGGCAGCCGCTAAGGTTAGACGAGTTTTTATGAGGATTTTCGTTTGATAAAAGAAATGGATCGAAGAATTTGTATCCAATTTGGCGCAAAAAAACGAAAAAAAATGTGTGAAATGTTAACCAAAGCCTATGGTGAGTCTGTTATACAAGACAAGAGTTAAACAAGAGTTTACGAGTGGTATAAGCGTTTCGAAGATGGCCGTGAAGACGTTGAAGATGACGAACCCCAGTACAGTCCTAAACCAGCCCTAAACCTAATGGGGAAACGAGCCAGGCCTGGCTTGGCCTACCGGCTCGTTGGTCCGCTATGAGCGAGCGCCTCTACGCCGGGGTAGTGGGTAGATCCCGTGGCGGAGGCGCGTCGCGTTGAGTGCGTGGGGATTGTGAGGTAGTCGTCCTCTTACTCCTCCTCGGCCTCGACCTGGGGACTCCACGACTCCAGGTCCTTCCGCCGGTTAGCCCACGCCTGAGCAAAGATGCGAAACCGGCGGATATCCGCCTTGCTGGAGGGGAGCCACGTGACTCCTCCCGCCGCAGGAAGCCGAGCACGCTCCCTGGCGTCGCTGTACAGGCGGCAAGCGAAGAGTGCATGTGCTGCACTCTCCACAGCTTCTCCGCATGGGCAGTCACTGAAGGGGCGGCGCCGGAAGAAGTGCAGCCGCTGGTTGAAGGCACCGTGGCCAGAGAGCAGCTGCACCTCAGCAAAGGACGGCCGCCACCAGCTCATCCGCAGCCTGCTCTCGATGGAAGGGAGGATGCCGTGGAGGTGCCGCGCTGTGGGACCTTGATCCCACCGGCCTTGCCACTTGGCCATGAGGGCTTCCTGGGCGAGAACGAGTCTCCGCTCTAAGGGATGATCTTGTAGCAAGGGGAGAAGGGCCTGGAATTGCCCCCTGTACTCCGCCATGCAGTCCCGCTTTATGCACGATTGGAGCACAGTTAGGTCGAGGACAAGGTCTAGTGGGGGTGCACCCGCGAGCACCTGGAGGGCTAAGTGGGATGTAGTGCAATATGCCGGCAGGACCGCCAGGAGACCAGCCCTAAACCAGCCCAAACCAGCCCAAACCAGCCCAAACCAGCCCTAACCAGCCCAAACCAGCCCTAACCAGCCCTAAAGAAGATGATGAACCCCAGTACATCAACGACCGATGAAAATGTGAAAAAAGTAAAAAGCAATGATTATGAATGATCGCCGAATCACAATCAGAGAAGTCGCTGATGATGTTGGCTCATACCACGAAGGTTTTTCGAATGTTTTCTGTATGAATCTCGTGGCAGCAAAAGTTGTCCCAAAAATGTTGAATTTTGAACAAAAACCGCGTCGAATGGAAGTTGCACGGGAGTAACTGTAACAATACTGCGAGGATGCCCCCGCCTCCATATTCGCCAGACTTGGCTCCGTGTGACTTTTTCCTATTTCCAAAAATAAATAGAACCGAAGGGCCGTCGTTTTACAAGCATAGGTTAGAGAGCTGAAGGATATCCCAAAAATCGAGTTACAGAAGCGTTTCGACGATTGGGAGAAGCGCTAGCACAAGTGCATAATATTTCATGGCGACTACATTAATGTAGACAAATAAATCAAAATTTTTTTCAAAAAACTAAAATTCCCGTAATTTTTGGAGCACACCTTGTTGTTGTCAAGGCGGAGGCTATGAAGGTGGAATACAGACTGACTAGGCTTGGAATAGCTAAGGTGCCACAGGCTATATTCAAGAACTCTTAATCTGTTACTTAGGAAATACAATGTTCAACCAAAAGAAAGCCTTTCCGTCTCTTAATGGTGCCAACATCTACGCAGAAGGATCTAAAACCCTGGAGAGTATTGTGTTCGGGGTGTGGATTAGTGGCTATGGGGGGAGTGGGACGTGTATTCCCCAGCGTTCCACTCTAGACGGCTCTTCAAGCAGAGATTCATGCTAGAGATTTACATTGTAGTAATAAAACCATCAACCTACTGATAGTCAAGCGTTTTGCAAGGCGCAGAACTACTGCACAACGTGAAAACTGGGGAGGGAGTATAGGATGCAGCTTAACTCCTTAGCAAGTGCGAATAGAGTTATTGTGTATTTGATTCCAGGACACAAGGGGATCATTGGAAATGAGAGGGCGGACCATCTGGCCAGACGCGGTTCGTCTATGGTACCTATTGGGCTACCGCCCCATTGTGGGATTTCTCTGTCACTACTAGTAAAAAGGACTGAGAGAGAACACGCCAGAAGACTGCATCGGACAATCTGGAACGCTGCAGGAGTAAGACACTCCAAACGCTTTGTCTCAGAGCAATCAAGTGAGATAAGACACACCCTTCTGAGGATGGAGAGGAAGGACTTGAGGCAGATTGTTGGGATCATAACTGGGCACTGCAGAATGAACAAACACATGTATGTTATGGGTATAGTCGACACCCCTTGATGCAGGCGGTGTGGCACAGATCAGGAGACTCCCTACCATGTCCTGGCCCAGTGCCGGAGACTTGAGAGGGAGCGAATTTTGGTCTTTGGCACCATTTCTCGAGCAAACTTCAATAAAGAACGTTCATGGGATTCCTGGGCTAAAGAATCACTGGAAACTAGGGGGTGCACCATCTGGCCAGCTCAGTTCGCGCATTGTAACTATAGGACCGCTTCCCTACTGTGGAACACCTCCGTCACTCATCAAGAGGTCTACTTCCGTCACTCCACATGCTTTATCTCAGGGCAAATACATAATATAAGACGTAAAGGAGATGGAGGGCTTATGGCAGATACTGGGAATCATCACGGAACACCACAAAATGACCAAACGCACATATGTTATGAGCATAATCGACACCCCTCAGGGCAGGTGTAGTGTGGTGCAGATGAGGAAACTCCCTATCATCACAGACTTGAAAGGGAGCGATTTTTGGTCTTTGGTACAACTTCTCAAATGGCGGGTATCAAAGAAGACTCTTGCAGGAAATTCTTGGCATTCCTTAGGATCTCGAATAGAGCGTACCACCTCATGAAAGTGGTGGGCAATTATACCTGCGTCCTATCTCCCTGCCAACGGTCCTCCTCTAATGTGTTCTGGCCTTGGAGCGCAGGAATCAGTGCGAATACTGAGCCACGGTGCCCCCCTTATGCGCAACGTGACCACTGCCAGGTCCAGGAGGAGGTCCGGTGAGAAAGGGCCCAGCCAGCATGTGGAGGTCCAAGTGGGAGGTCGTACGGTACGCTGGGCGCACCGCCAGGAGCCTATCTCTCTGCAGTGCCCCTGTCAGCTCCCCATCAGGTGGCTGCACTGCCGCAGAATACTGATGTGCACAACCTGGAGCGTGGTCGTTAACAACTCATTTCTGATGGCCCAGAGATCGGTTGATCCCGTATTTTCTCATTCGCAAGTCAACATTTTTCAATCCTCGTTCTGATCAATACAAATACACCCAACTACCCTAATAGGTTGTTTAGGTGTAGGTAATGATGTCGTAGTATGCTCCAGCCACACATATTTCAAATTTCGTATGTAATTTACATTCTTTGTGAAATGTCAAGTTAAATTGTGTGCGACACACTAAATATTGTTTCATTAATTAGGTTACAACTATGAACATATGTGTGCCAATTTCTCTCTCTCCCCCCCCCCCTCCACCGTTGGTTCAATTAAGTTTAATTTTCTCAACTTCAACTTTCCTCCATTCCGTTTTATGGAGACTCGCCCTCACACGACTCTCCGCGCAACTCGGCAGAATTTCCTAATTACACCCGGCAGTTACGCCAAGTAAGGCGACTCATAAAACAGTACTTCGTTGATTGAACGAGATTCCACAAGTTAACAAATTTCGTATAAAAACGCATAAGGAACGTGAAACGAGAGGGCGGGCTCAATAATTGAGCGGAGAAAAAGGGGGTTCGGCCTCAACGTCGCGGGATGAACATTAACTTACTTCACTTCGTCAGAACTGAGCTTCCAAGTGAGTCGTAAAAATGAAATAATGGTCAACTATTAAGTTGCTCTGCTCTTCCGAAAGGGAAATAGAGGACTAATTTCCTGGCATCGGGGCGGTGCAACGTCAGACAGTACGAAATACGACTTCCTGTCCGATTGTGAAGCGGTTCTCCCCCTCCTTGTTCTTCATCATGCAGTTTCTAGTCGAATTAAAACGGCGTTACCGGTGTCTAATGATGAATTAAAATGCGAAAGAAGTTTATGGCCCGAAGCCGAACGCTCGAATTGTGCGTCCCGTCCTCTGCAGGTTCACACACTTAAATGAACTAAAACGAACGAGTCAATAGGAGGGAAACGAATATGTGTGAACCGATCAGCGTTCCTCGACTTATTGCCTCTTGTATTGGGAACTGTTGCCCTCAAGGGCCAAGAACTGTTATCCACAAAACCTTTGCAATTCAGAACTACTGTCCTGTGGTGCTACGGACTACTACCTATTGTAGATGGTAATACATAAACGTGAAGAAAAAGGATTTATTATCGGAAACGCGAGAGGAACACCAGAGATGAACCGAGAGAAGAAAAGGAGAAAATACAGAAGGGTGGGAGATGGTAGGCCCCAATCCGTACTTCTAGGCATCATACAGAGATGCTAATAAGGATTATTCCAGAATACAACGCTACCAACTTATTTATGGAACCATTGAACTCCTTACATCACAAAAAAACCCACCTCGTCAGACGTTCGTCTCTGGTACAGATGTCCTCTTATTTCCAAAACTGTTGTTCTCTGGACCCAAGGACAGTTGTGAGCAAAATGATGAACCTTTGTCGGCCTTGGACCTCTGTCTTATTAAAATGAGTTCGTTAATACGCTCACAGGGCACACAACAGGGTTATATCCACCTCCAGGGTTAGTAATGGAGGTTGCGCTCCTTCAGTATCCACCGAACTCAGACCTGTGTAGGCAGGTTGTCATCTAGCCAGTCTCACGGTGAAAAGCTGTAGTTCAAGTGTTACCTCACAGATGTACGACCTTAGGGAATCCGCTATCCACCTGATCTAACTATTTACTTGGGAGAGATCAACTGTGACCACTTCTTTTTTTTTTTTTTTTTTGTAATAACCTTCTTCGCGAACCGGGCGACACGATTATAACTGCTTGCTCAGTAGCAATCGGAGCTGAAAGTTTTGGCTGCCTTCCCAGCAACCGTTGCTCACTGTTGTAAGAATTGCAGTCGAGCAACACTATTTCCTATGGAGGCGCTGGATTTGCAAGATGGGTAGTCTTTGACAGTGTAATGGTTTGCCGTGAACTGCCGGAAGCAGCAACACTGACTGCCACCTGTGCAGTTCACCGCTGTTAATATTAGCGGTGGAGCCACGTTTTTACATCAGAATGGCTACCGACATTCTAGTAACATTTCAGCGGAGTTTAGAAGGAAAAAAGTAAAAAACCGCGCTAAAACCGATTTTCGTGGAAAATTTTGGTAATTTATTGTGCTGCTCTCGTCATTTTCCCTCGAATGAGAATTTTATGGTATAATTGCCATATTGAGAGCTACCAACATAAAAAATTTAATCAAAATCGTTAGAGCCGGTTTTGAGAAAAAAAAATTTGGTGTTTCGATCACTATGATAACTATAGTTAACTTTCGGTGGATTTTGCTCATACCCATATTTTGGCGTTCCATGGTAACCTGCGGGCGAAATATCAAGTTTGACCCATTTGGTTCGGTCGTTTTCAGGAGGGTCTGAAACGGAAAGATCTGAAGAAAACTCAAAAAAAAAAATTTCTGCCAATTACATAACTTTAAAGTATAAAAAATGAAACGATAAAAAAGAAGACGAAGCAAAACAGTACGAAAGTAATTCGCCGCGCGTAAACAGTTATCGTTCTTAAAACATGTAAGTGTGGATTTTCGTCGGCTTAGTAATGATAACCAGGAAATATCTATAATTGACTCCCGTGTCTAAAGGGAGGGCTCATAACTTCGTGAAGAATCGAGCTCCCTAATGCTCGTACATGTGTAGTCCTCCGAGTTTAATCAGGAATTGCTTCGAAACCACTCAAACGAGAAACATCAAGAGATTGGATGGATCCTCCTCTAAACCCAATTTTCATAATCATAAACGACCTTCGCACGAGGGCTTCGCATTTTATCGACGAGCTTCAGATATTAAGGGCAATCACGAGAGGTGGGAGGCATCAAGTGGTTGACTCATTCCTCCGTCCAGGCGGTGCTCTAATCCCCAGGGCGTCACGTGTCGCTTCTCCGGCAGTTCTGCCCCAAAAAATTATTTACAATATTCCGCCCACGCGTTCTTTGTCACGAGCTTCGGACAGGAGGACGATCCGTCGAAAGTGGAGACGCTCGTGAAGGAAATGGCTCCGAGTTCCATAAATTTAATGTCCCTTAATATTCTTCAGCCCTCTCGAAGCTTTCCTCTCTAGCTCGCTCTCTCTCTCTCGGGAGCCCCTTTTTGTACGACAAAACCCCTAAAAAAAATAAAAAAAAGGGGGAAAAAATCCTTTCTCAGCGCAAAACCAATAACGCCAGGGGATATTGGCATGTCCAGGGGAAAGGAAGGAGCGCCCAAACTCTTTTACATATCGTCTCACGATGGAGAGGATTCCTAACCAATATGTGAGGTCACGTAATACAATATATATCTGCGGGGTTGTTGGCTATAGCCACTTTCAAGATCGAGTCAAGAAATATTATGAAACTTGGGGCCGGAATACTGAAAGAGAAGGAACCGTCGCCAGCGCTCCTTCTGCCCCTTTTCATCTAATGGAACGGGACCAGGGGAAAGTCCTTCTCATATTTCTACGGACAACTGTTACCCCGCTCCGCAACTGCCGTCTTATACAAATAGTTATCATTACATTTTACGATTTGGGCGGTTGGACGTTTCCCTGTTATTTACTTCAATAGAATCTAAAACAGCCATTTTCGTATAACCTGAGGCCATAATATCGTTATGATAAGCCCACCAAAAAGGGATTTAGCGCTGATATTTGTAAATTATGATCTTGCTATGGCGACACAATTACGACTCTACACAAATGAACCGGTAAAGAAGAGAAATAATAGTCTACCTTTTTTTTTATCAACTTTGAAAAAATGTACGACATCCTCGTTTCGAATTCACAAAAACGCCGTTTGGCTACGAAAAATGCGACGCATCCCACAACATTCCTCAGCCTTACGTTCATTTTAACCGTGGTAGAAAGTGTTGGCGCTCATGTTCGGAAATCTTAAATGCGCTTACTTCATACCACCTTGTTAAATCTTTTTCTGCTCGTTCATTTCACTCCTTTCGTGATCAACATCTGCCACCCCACACATTTCCAGTAGTGTTATATTATATTGTACCCACAATCATGTTTTGCATTTATTTTCAAGCAGGAACCCTCGATCTGCGGTGTATACGAGCTCTATATCTTCGTTCAACGCATTTCTACTGGAACATTGATGTAAAACAAAATATAGGTACTTGTCAGTTGAGAGTACTCCGTAGTTTACTCGGAACCGTTAGAGCCGTTTTTGAAAAAATTTGAAAAGCGATAAATTAATATTCGAAAAATTACTTTTGCGAGTTAACTTTGCTTATATCTCCGTTCAACCGATAGATACAGAAATAGTTGCGGGGAACAAAGTGTGGGTATAGGTTGCCTTAAAGATATCCCATAAGGTTGATGAAATCCAGTGACGTAGTTACTCGGGAAAGTAGAAACCTGCCTGGGCACTCGCTCAACATCCACTGAACACAGACTTGTAGAAGTACGACAGGTTGTCATATCGCCCGGCTCCTGATGGAGAGTGGTTGCACGACCTTGGGGAATCCGTACCACCTGGAAGGAGTTCTCAATCTGCTTGGGTAGCAGATAAAAAACCTGCAAATTATTATACAATGGTTTATTATTCTCATGAACAGCTTGACCTAGTATTAGTGCTCCGAGACCCATTCCATTCGAGTCAGCATCGAAAAATACTAGTAAATCATACGAAACATGACCTTACTACAATGGAACTACGGAAACTAAATAATCCCCCGGCGTCAGGCGCCCGTGAACGTCTGTAGGCATTTATGATCCGATGTAGGGGTGTGCGGGGGAAGTGGCCCTAACCTTCCTCCGCCCCATCGGGCAAAAAGAGTCGGGGAAATTGGGACGGGGACTTCCAGCTAACCCTTAGCAATTGACACGACGTTGCGAGTCGAGCGGGCGGGTGGTTTTAATGAGACGGGAGGGAGTGAGGGAGGAATTTTTTAGACCACGTTAAAGGCACAAAACGGCCCGGATGGCGGACGGGGGACAGTGGACAGTGGACGGCGGATGGACATTGAAGATTTGGAATCCCCATGTCTTGAAACGTAAAGTATCAAATTTTGAGGGGGGCTTGTAAAAAATGTTTCATGACCGAAAACATAGGATTACTATTCAGAATGAATAATAAACCAAAAAACGAAAGACCAACTGTGCCCAGGTTTCGTTTTTTACGTTTCTTAGCAAACTGGGTGAAACAGTTATAAACTCGCTTAGTACAAGTATACAGGCAAAACGTAACATTTAAATGATTTCAAGGAATAGGAAAGTGAGCACTTTGAGGCACATAGGTGTTAATTTTCCAAGTTTTTATTAATTAATGTTAGATTTTCTTGCCGTGGAAAGGTTTTCATCTATCAAAATCCCTAAATAATTATTACTTGATACTCTTCCAATGGGCATCGACAAGATTGATTCATTGGGTATGTTCGGCAGGCCGAATTAGCTGGAGTGTCCCCAATCGCACTTAACGGTACTGACTGGCCCTGCATAAAGTCATTGTTTCCCCAAACACCTTTCCATCCTGTAGAAGTCCCACTCCTCAGTTATTTCCAATTGACAATGGATGTCCTGGACTTTTCCAACTATCTTTGTTCGCCCCTCAATTTTAGACTCCGGACTTCTGAACAACAGTCGTCTCACAGTTCTCTCAACGGTTTGTCTCTCAGCTCAGAATGGTCGAGTACGACCAAATCTCGCCAGATGTATTAATAAAACTGCCATTCATTCATTCGATGTACCTCTCCCTCCACTAAGTATCTCACAACCAGTTCACGTGTATTCAGAGTTCCCTTGTTCGCGTTTCCACACTCATACTCAACCAGATATCGCTATTTTATAGTTCTCACTCACGCATCCATTTATTTCTCAGTTTCAAGCTCCCCCATTTGTGCACGCAACAGAGTAATTATACGCGCAGCACTTCATCCCGTCAACTTATGGAACTTTTTTTAAATTGAAAAATTCATAATTTTAGTATTTTGTTATGGTTTAATTTAATCCCACATTCAAGAGTGTGGTTAATCTTTTGGAGAATATATTCTGATTGAATCTTCCTATGTACTAGCATGTGAGTTGGGCGTTATATCGTCTGCAACTAATAAAGGAATACTAAACTAATGTACTAAACTAATCTGTGTAGCTAAGTGTTAGAGCTATTTTGGTTTATTATTCATTCAGAATAATACAACGGAATTTCGGCAGTATTATCGCAAATACGCTGTGTTCGGTATCGTTTCCTAGGTATTTTTAGATGCTGGGTCGAATGAAACAATTCTCAGAGATGTATGATTGCGCCTAGACGGAAAATAGTGATATCACAGTAATTATAGTGAGCCAAAGTCTGCTAATTGAAAGAAATCCCGTGACAACAGCTACAGCGAAAGTAATTGCTACATTGTTTGTACTCCCTTTCTCCCGTCTCATTAAAACCACCTGCCAGCTCAACTCGCAACGTCGTGCCAATTGCCTTAGTTTTCGTCGTTCCACTGTAGTCAGGTCATGTTTCGTATGGTTTACTGGTGTTTTTCGATGCTGAATCAAATGGGGTGGGCATCGGAGGTGAGAGACTACGTCAAGCTGTGCAAGACAATAATAAATCGTCGTGTAATAATTTGCAGCGTTTTACTCTTTGTGGGGGGTTCCTAGAGGTAGATGTGTATCCATTTGACAAACTTCTCAGAAAAAACTCTCTTTTCTTCCAGGAAGGAAACACGATATTTCTGAGCAATTCTTTCAATCATTTTGGCTACAGCTGATAATAAAGATATCGGTGTGTAATTAGAAAGCTCTCGGGAGTCATTCCTCGGCTTATCCGCTATCAACAGCAGTGCTCAACATAAATCAATCCCAGCACACTTGTTCGAGTCAGAAAATTTACTCCACAACTTCATTGTTATCAGCTGTTCCTCTTTCCTGTAACCTCACTTATTTTTAATTATTTAACATATCATCCTGTTTCTCGTATACTTTGTAGAGTTGGATTCGGAGGACAGACCCGGAGAGTACAGATGATAGCCACCTAGGAGGAGCCTCTGCTGTCTTTTCAGTTTAGATTCTCTGAATTCTCTTCCCGCCCTTCTGCCACTAATCATGTCCTTTATATTATTATTCGCCGTTTTTCCTGTCGCATATTAACCACCATCTCCTTATCTCAAAATCAGCCTATATTTACAACATTCATTTTCCTCTTAGCGCACACTGATTCGTGTCGTAATCAACGCATCCCTCCTGGCCAGGGGCGACTCGAACTTCTATCGTCCTCTCTCCGCCGTTCTACCGGCCTGCAATTGTTTTCATCACCTTGCACAGCGCTCACAACCTCTCGTTCGCATTTTGACCACCTTTCGGACTTGTTGAAAGGAGCGATTTCGCAATATCCCGCCAGGGAAGACGCCAGAGAGGTTTTCAATTACCTGCGCGCTCTCTTCAACTCTCACCACTCGTTTTTCCGATTCGAGCAAAGTGCCGTCGGGGCATCGGGAGTGCTAGTGACTGTTTATTTATTTACGTGTTCCTAAATCGTCCGTGATTTTCAATTTAGTCTACGCCCAACGAAAGTTAACGATACATTATTTAATTTTAGATGTCGCCCTTGTTTGGTTGTTTTCGTTGGGATTAAGATTTCTTGCAGGCCAGTTTGCTTGAATGTAGTGTGACTTCCTATCCCTACTGTCCCACATACATAAAAAGCAGCAGTACTTTGTGTACCCTAGTTGCATTCCCAAGAGTATAGCGATGACCTTTAGATCACCACAGATCTTCCACTTGTGTTCAGCGTATTTGATTGATTCGAAGAGGGCTTTCATGTTTTCAAGTCTCTTTCATATAAACTGCATGGCCAACAGGAATAGAAGGAAGACGGTTACCGTTGTGCAGTAATACAGCTTTCAAACTAACCTGAGTCTATGAAAAGCCTCCATTCAGTAGGATCATGGTTCAAATTCAAACATTTCATCAAGCGATTAACATTGCAACAAACAACAAGATTGTTCTTCTTCACAAAATATCTGGTGCGTTGCAACACACAACTTTCCTTAGCTCTACAACAATTCACTTTATACGTAGCTAATTCTACTTACGCAATTCATTTATCACTCAGCTTTGAACTTGGTCAAACAACACGTCACAGCAGCAGGAAGCGGTAGAGCTTACAGTTCCGGAATTTATTGTGCTGCTCATACTCATTATAGGACCATTATTGAGCAATTGGTACACAGATAATTAATGAGGCTGTAAACGCGATTTTTTAAAAAAAGGATAGTAATCACTTTTGCAGAGTTATTGGAAAATAACTGTTAGAACTGGTAGTAACCGCAACGACAGTAGTTGAAATTCAGGAATTTCTGGAGTAAGCCCCATGTATCTCATGAGCGTTTTTAAACACTCACCCTTTAGGTATTGGATTGGACTACAATACCAATTTTTTTTAAACATTCTACAAGAATTCCAGCGGAGTTTATAAGGAAAAAACTGCGCGAAAAACACTTTTGGTCGAAAATTTTGAAAATTTATTGTGCTGCTCTCGTCATTTTCCCACGAATGAGAATTTTATAGTATCATTGCCTGATTGAGAGCTATCAATATAAAAAATGTAATTAAAATCGTTAGAGCCGTTTTTGAGAAAAAAATTTGGTGTTTTGATCACTATGATGACTATAGTTAACTTTCGGTGGATTTTGCCCATACCCTCATTATTGCGTCCCATGGTAACCTGTGAGCTAGACATCAAGTTTCAGCTGATTTGGTACGGTGGTTTTCTCTAAAAACTGCGCTAAAATCGATTTCGTCGAAAGTTTTGGTAGTTTATTGTGCTGCTCTCGTCATTTTCCCACAAATGGGAATTTTATGGTATAATTGCCTTATTAAGAGCTATCAATATACACAATTTAATCAAAATCGTTAGAGCCGTTTTTGAGAAAAAAAATATTTGGTGTTTTGATCACTGTGATAACTATAGTTAAATTTCGGTGAATTTTGTTCATACCCTTATTTTGGCGTCCCATAATGACTTGCGAGCGAGATATGAAGTTTGAGCTGATTTGTTTCGGTGGTTTTCTCTAAAAATCGTATACAGACACACATACACACAGACATACACTCAGACACACAGACCATTTTCCCAAATAGTGTTTTTCGGACTCAGGAGGGTCTGAAACGTAAAGATCTGAAGAAAACTCAAACTTTTTTTTTCAGCCGATTACATAACTTTCCTTTCTACTTCCTAGAGCCAAGGAAAGTAAAAAGGGAATCAAATCCTTCTGACGCTGTCTGTAATGTGACACTCTGACATCACGTTGTAGTCTGGACCCTAGGAATTCTGCCTCATCCTTCACGAGTGAGATCACTCAATTCCGCTTGACTCAGTCAGTGCGGTTTATCATCTGTTTCCTCATAATCAGGATCATGAGATGTGCAAGACTCACCAAGTTCTTCTTCAATTTCATAACTGCGGGGTGGAATAGCTACTGGTAAACTATTCGAATGAAGAATAGGTCGAATAGCAGAAGGTATATTTGGGTATTGAATTGTTCCTCTTTTCTTCATTGACAATCCAGACTTAACAGGTGGAGTCAAGCAGAAGTAGCAGTCATTTATATGGTTTGTAGCCTCCCGCGAAACCACAGGTACAGCAAAAGCCGTGGATCGTTTTTTTGTTTTTCAACCACTCTCGTAAAGTAACAGAACAAGAGTTACAAACATATATGTGGAGCCCACGACTTATCTTGATCACCTACATTCATACCAAAATCATGGTGATAGGCAGTCCTAACGATAGGAGTCAGATTGCGTTTTGTGACGAAAATGTTATTTCACCACAAATGTAACAAAAGTTATTCACTAGGTTCACACAATTTCGAGGCATTTTTAGTAAAAAACGTTTACTCTTTGTTTGAAATTTGCGGTTCGTGTATTTTGTTGTTGTTACTCTTTCTTTTACTGTTGACCGTGACTCCTATTTACCGCCTGCGGAATTCGCCCATTTTTCCGCGGATCTAAGATGTTCGGGATCTCGACATCACGAGGCGACGCCAGCATTTATGTGCGCGGCCATATTCCGTTTTTTTTTACTCACTAACATTTTTTTATTGTTTCAAACGTCTCAACCGTTTAGTTCGTAAGTTACCGTCGTGTTTTGAGCCAATCGCGTACCGGAGTTCGCGTTCGGTCGGCGGAAACCGCGACCGGTTCACGAAATTACGAACATTCGTGGTATCTGGAACTATATGTACCGTGGACATCCCAGTACGTCAGTGCCATAACGTTAATCCCATTGTAAATAAATACAGTTCACTTTAAATTCTCGAGTTCTGGAAGTTTCGTTTTATTTATTCCCCAATATTTAACACTCTTTAAAATCACTTCAAATCAGAAATCACATAAGCTCGGTATTATCACAGCACTTACAGTAGTAGTAAGGTTATAACCTCTAAAAAGCTGTAGAACTCTTTGTTTTGTCAGTTGGCAGGTGTGCCAACTTCGGAAAAACAAAATTTCTTAATTAGTGTAAATACACTATATAAAATGACGTGCCTCTGTACCTCAAAAATAAGAGCGAATACGTGGTTTTGGCATTTTATGTCTTAGTTTGCTACATAAACTCGAAAATGTAATGCGGGAGATGTTATGCGCGATATGTAACAGAGAAGCGTCACGAAATTTGTGTTGGGTTAAGTGCATGGTAACGTCTGTTACAAAATCTAACGCTTGGTAACATCACACGTTTTAATAACTTCAGTGACTAAGTGATGATGTCAATTGCAATTGACGCGTCCATTATATCGAAACCATCAACGAGCACAATCAAACGTAGTTGTTAACAGATTTTTTAAAGAAAAAGACATAAAATGTCCCTCGTGGTTGCGTACTTGTACGAAAGCTGTACCCACCGTTTGTGTTAGTTTTCCTGTTTTTCGTACACAGTTCGCTTTTTGTTGGCGCTAGACGTTCAAATGAATAGTTCTTTGTCTCGTAGTAATTTTCGTTTATTTTCCAAACATACAATCCACTTTTTGGTTTATTATTCATTCTGAATAATAACCCTATGTTTTCGGTCACGAAAATTTTTTTACAACCCCCCCCCTCAAAATTTGATACTTTACGTTTCAAGACATGGAGATTCCAAATTTGCGATGTCCGTCCGCCGTCCGGGCCGTTTTGTGCCTTTAACGTGGTCTAAAAAATTCGTTCTTTCGCAAAAAAATCCCATTTGGTATCTAGTTGTGCCCGCCATCTCGGCAATCTGATCGGACGAAGCCCTTGGTTGTAATGGGCAAAAAATGGTTAAAAAAATTAACGAAACGCAGTATAACGCGGGAACTACAGCGGAAGTGAACGTTTCGTCGTTCGTACTCCATCCCTCCCGTCTCAATGAAAAACCACCCGCCCAACACCTCCCGCCTCGTCCTCGCGTCGCCTCGCAACCCCCCCCCCCCCGATTGGGCGCCAAGGCCACTTCCTCCGGCTACTGACACTTACGGGCGCCGGGGGAATAGTTAGTTTCCGTATTTCCATTGAGGCCAGGTCATGTTTCGTATGGTTTACTAGTATTCGATGCTGACTCGAATGGGTTGGGTCTCGGAGCAGTAATACTAGGTCATGCTGTTCATGAGAATAATAAACCACTGTGTAATAATTTGCAGGGTTTTTTTGCATTGATTAGTTTAATTTTGCGTAACCAATTTATGGAGAATTAGAACCAATAACCATTCAGAAGACGTTAACTGTAATAAGATTTTTGAACGAAAATTTGATGGCATAGTGGATTCGACATTGCGTTCAATTATTAATTTCCAATTCTACTTACTAGTGAATTGACGCGTCAGACGCTCCTATTGTGTGAGGACTCAAATTCCCCTCGTCTCACTTGCGAACATTAAAAGTCTGGGTTTATGTTGATTTTTGAACTCAGCAGAAGAATTGAATATTTTCAAGCCCGAAACAATTTCATTGTTGACCAGTGTTATCACTATATTAATTTGGTAAGCAGTGCTGGGTTTTAGCCAAATATCAAACAGCTCAAGTTTCATCATTTATCAAGCTGCTTCTACTTACGCAACGACTTTTACGATTTTGGGTTGGTTCTTAATACGCAGGAGTAAATTCATGGGAGGGCGTGGGAAGCATCATCCACCATTGTCCTGCTGTGCGGGCAGTTTGGGCTTCTAGCCTTACCAATGCGGCGCAAGTACGCCCTAATGGTAGAAACCCATTCCGAGCCATTGACCAAGTGCTGGAATCAGAGCGTGTTCAGTCACAAATCCCGTGTGTTCCCAAATATAACCCTCCGCGAGGTTATCCTTTGGGTCGCTGTTGTTGTTCCTCTTTCAACTCCTAATAATTATTGTTCCCTTGTCTCTCAATGTAACTCACACTCCTCAGTTCATACCTAAAAATTCGCAACCTGCCAATAATCGAAGAGTTTTTTTTCCTTTACGTTTCATCTTAATTTCATAATTTCTGCCGATATCTTCCAACGAGCCCGATCGATTTCACGCTGGAGGGGCCCTTCACGTCTACATCTTCGCAATCAACTGATGAGCAATTACATTTGTATTCCCCCCTCTCGTTCATATTTTAGGCCGCGAATTAACTGAGTCTTTTAAAGGTAAAGATCCGATGAAAACTATTTTGTGCAGCCGATTATTAAACTTTCTTCTTTAGTTTGAAGGGCCGAGGAAAGTAAAAGCGTATTTTTCCAATTTTACGAAATCTAAACCATTCAGGAGAGTGCTGCCACATCGAATGGTCAATTTTATGGGCTTCTCTCCTCCAGGAGCGCGTTCTCAGTAGCTGACCTCGCGAATCGACCTTTCCAGGGAACAGCAGTAGCTGAAGCCCACCGTTCGTGTTTTCTTTTCTTTTTTTCCTTGGAGGAGTTTAAAAAAAACGCGTGGGACGTGAGGTTTTCTAACGTTGGAACAGGAGTAACACAACAAGTTGAAAGAGACCACCAACACAGTGTTTTCTCGGCTCGTTGGGGACAACCAGGTGTGACTTGATTAAGTTGATACAGCGATATATAACTCGGAGGGGAAGGTGCGAGGGAACGAGGGCCCACTCTAAATTCTGAAAGAGCCGGCCGTGCCAGGGGCTGAAGACTCGGGTCTACGTGCATTTGGGTGTCCGCTCAGCGGGATATCGCCCGCGGTTAACTCGACTCGGTCCTCTGCATCTGCTCCGGAGGTGTTTTCATGCCGTTTCTTTCACAAGACGAAGAACAGGCTCGGTCGCTCGTCTAAAAGAGTCACGAGCTGCGAGACATCGCACAACATCCCTTAGACATTACGAGAGTTGGACGAATCGTTCTGGGCCTGGTTGAACCGTATTTTGCGCTTTTCGGACGGTTCCATCAAAAACCCTCTAGCCCTTTACGGACAATAAAATATTCCGTTGAACGAGATGCAATGCTCGTTTATGGGGCGTGTCAATGAACTTACAGGTTGCGGAACGTTTTGTGCGCCCACGCACTCGATCTTTTTTTTGGGGGACGTAGGAGTGAGGTCTGGTCCTAGTGGCCCCATGAGTTTACCCCTGCGTATTGAGAATCAACCTGGAACCATTTAGCGCATTGCATCAGGTTGACCCTCACGCCTCCCAACGATGGAAGCTCTTCTTTCTTGTTCTGTTCACCCTAAAGAGAATCTTGCAGCGTGCCGCTAGTCCTATACATCTCCACGTACTGCCCAGCAATTAGGAACGTTCAAGAGCGGTCTTCATTCTTGATCCCTGCAAAATACTGGCTCCAGACCAGCAAGCTCCATCCTCTCCTGACTGAGCACTGCACTGGAAAATTGAACGCACACCTCCAGTTTTCCTCTGCATGCCTCTGGCATGGGCTGACCAACTGTGGCTCGAGAAGATGGCTTGAGAAGCATCATTCCCCATTGCCCTGCAGTGCAAGGCGCTAATGAACTACTGCACTACGTCAAAACTGGTGCGAGAGTGCAGGATGTGGCTTAACTCCCTAGCAAGTGCGAACAGAGTTAATGTGTATTGGATTCCAGGACACAGGGGGATCATTGGAAATGAGAGGGCAGACCATCAGGCCAGACGCGGTTCGTCTGCAGTATCTATTGGGCCACTGCCCCATTGTGCTATTTCTCTGCCACTAGTTACAAGGACTGTGAGAGAGCACGCCAGAACACTGCATCAGACAATCTGGAACGCTGCAGGTGTAAGACACTCCAAACGCTTTGTCTCAGAGCAATCAAGTGAGATAAGACTCACCCTTCTAAGGATGGAGAGGAAGGACTTGAGGCAGATTATTGGGATCATAACTGGGCACTGCAAAATGAGCAAACACATGTATAGTCGATGTAGTGTAGGGTATAGTCGACACCCCTCGATGCAGGTGGTGTGGCACGGATGAGGAGACCCCTACCATGTCCTGGCCCAGTGCCGGAGACTTGAGAGGGAGCGACTTTTGGTCTTTGGCACCACTTCTCCCCGGATGGATACCAACGAGGACTCCTTCAGGAACTACCTGGCTTTCCTCAGAAAGCTAGGCATCGACCTGTAAGACATTACGACTGGCACAATAGGCCATCTGGCCGCGGTGCACATCCCACCTCTGGGATTACAGTCAGAAGATTATATATTGGGCTTGCAGCCTTTCCAATTCGGTGCCAGTAAGCCGTAAATGCTCCATGTCCAGGTTGGAACTGAGTGAGGTAGAAATACACCTCCCCATGGCGTCGCCCAAGCCATGGAATCAGCCACCTGGTCCACTGCGGTCCGACGCCTTCTGGCTTCAGGCTCCTGATATTTATCTAATGAAACCTGACGTTGTTGCGCATCAGTCAATGATTAAAAAAAAGGTATTCTAGGGAAAACCGTGCCTCGTTCGACAAAATACCTTTTTCCACTGATTCGGTCTAAAGCAGACTCGTAATCTGTCGTTGTTTTGGGTTGTCTCACCTCTCTGAATCAATCCAGTTCTCTTTTACAAACGAAGACTTGCCACTGTCATCCATGTACAGGATTTAGTTCCAAAAACCCGAAGCTAGAAATGTGAAGCGTCTCCAGAACGTCATTTCGAAGGGTGGTCCAGCCGAAGCAAATCGTTAACTCGATATTTTAATTTGCTCGAAGGGGCACCGAGTGAGCTGCGAGAGGGCGAGACAACTGAAGGGGGTGATTTCCCCGCGGACCAATCAGAACGAGGACGCATTCAGAATAATTAGGGTTTAACATGCAAACGACAACTGCTCAAGATAATGGCGTTCCCCTGCCGACCTCGCCAGCTGCCGTACTACAACTAACTGCTGATGAGCACACATCTTTGCGCTTCTTTTCCAGCGTCTAATACGCCCGGGAAAACTTTTACAGCGGAGGAAATTGCTCAGTTCATTCCCCTTTTTTTTTTTAGCGGAGCTATTTAAGTGTACTTGGGAGTTTGAGGGCCGATTTCTTCTGTCGCCTTGGATGGAAAAACCTTATTCAAATGTGCTTTTGCATAATTTTTTTCCCTCCTCGCCAAGAACAAGCTATTATACGTAAAATTAAGCCAGTGTTTCCTCGAACCCTCCCCCGTCAGGCGGCATCCGGAGCATTGGTACTTTATTAAACCCTCTTCTATGAGAACCTCTCGAGTGAAGCGGGGGTTTTCGCGAGAGGGGAAAATTTTCTACCGAGTGTTTTCTACTTCAGAGGTAAAACCCAAATATGAGGGGTGAGGGAGAAGGAATCTGAGGGAAAACATAAAAACTTCTTGGCAACGGGCATTAAACGCAGAGGGCAAATTAAAGGTGGTTTCTCTTATGGTCTAGTTGGGTGGAAGATGGTTTTGAGTGGGATACTTTTATTATTAACTGCTTTCAGAGCGTTTGGCGGTTCATGATTACAAAGTGCTCAACTGTAGCTTGGGGTTTTCACGGCGGTCGATACTTAGCTGCGTCGACTCAAGCCATGACGTGCACTTCCTCTACACAATAAGCCGCTTTCGTATTACTACGTTAGGTTTGTGTGATTCGGAACTAGCGATTGACGCTTTGGGAGTGTTACAGAGGGGATTAATATTGAAGCAGTATCGCACTAGCTGAGTCGGGAAGTAGTACGATAGAAGCCGAATGCAATTGGAATAGTTTTATTCTCAATTACATTCGGAGAACTTTTACCACCACAGGCAGGGAACTGAATGGGAATGAACGCGAGCGGGGGCGACACAGCGCCGAGGGAACCGGCTCGGTTACAACTGACAGCAGCGAAGTCTCGAGCGGATCGGGGCATTAGAGGTGCCCAGTCAGCACAAATGCCCCGGACGAGCCTCCGCTGAATCGAAGGGTTTGGTTCGCCCCGTTACACCACTACCCCCTCGATGAAGTTCATGTCCTCAGGCACTCATGAACACTGCAGTTCAGGGCGTTGCTGTCCACCCAACAAAGGGGAGCCTAATCTTGAGCATAGCGAGCGAGAGAGAATTTTGATTGAAGTTCCAAAAGGGTGCCCATGTTTGTGGTGGGAGTATTGAATGAATGCAAATACACAGTCACCTGACAATGTCTCTGACATACACATCTTCTGTGGATCGTACGTCTTCATCCCACACAGCTACAACATCCATGGTTCAGAGAATAGGTCCATCTCTTGGCGAAAGACGATTCTCTGAGTAAAGGGAGTCGGAGTTTCCTTCCTCCTCAGAGGACACCAGCCCTCAGGTGTTCCAGAATGGGTATTGCAGAGCGAAGATGCTGTGTCAAACGTGCAGTGGTTAGTTAGAAGTGTCTAAAATGTTATAGGATATATTCGGGTGTCTCGCAATAATAATTCCTTCCTTCTGAACCAGTATCGTATATTCACACAGAAATAGCCAAGCCCACAGGTAACGAGATAGAAAGAGGAGCAAAGTGGTGCTGCAGGCTTCAGGAATAGGCCGATCGCCTCGTTGCGCGCTGCAGACCCGATTTTCCTAACCTCCCGATCAGACAATGCGTTCCCCCCTCTCCCTGTTCTTCTGCAGTTTTCTTCCTCTTCAGATTTAATCGAAGCTGCTTTGAACGTCTCTGCCCAATAAAAGCGGCTCCAGTGTTCCAAGTCACAGCTTAGTCCGATCGTGCCCGTAACAGAAGCAAAACGTGTACTTTTGGTAGGGGAAGTTATGTAACCGGTTGAAAATTTGGTAGGGGCATCATTCAAGTTTCCTCGGCGATGTTCTGTGATGCGGCGTCATGAATACGTCCCCACCTTGCAACCTCCTCTGGCCAGAGATGAGGAACCCCAAGGACTCTGTCACGCACTGCAGCCAGCCCCTCACATGTACACAATACAAGCTCCGCTGACTCTAGCTCCGCCTCGCAGAATGTGCCTTATTGGACAGTGACCTATGTACAGGCCACACACCATCTGTGTACTTCCTCTCTCCAGACTGACGAGCTCTCTTGTGCGCTCCCTGGAGAGTTTAATGAACAACCTTGTATGCCTTTGGCCTGTCACATCCACATCCGCAGCCCTGTACTTGTCTCGCTTGCCACCCTCCTAGATCAAGTGACACTTGGTGGTCCCTACGAAAGGCTCAGGTCTCACTGGGAGAAGCGCAGATCGTTTTCTCGCCAGATTGTTGGTCTCCTCATTCCCTTTTATCCCTGTACGACCTGGCACCTAACGCAGCATGGTATAAGAAGCCAGGCCCTTGAGTGTATCCTGACTGTTCGTCATATTCTTTTCCATTCGAGGCCCCTGCGCAAACGATGCTACACCCACACTATCAATCCGAAGACTGGAAAACTGTATGCAGCCAGTGAACCCAGTAGTATCACTGTCTGGATCTCTGTCCCATAAACCCCTACACCTGCTAGGCCACCCCTCACTGAGTGGGACCACCCTTCAGGATCTTTCATGAATTAGTACCCTGATGGGAAGCTCGAAGTTAAACTCCATCCGTACCGAGTTTCTGACATGTAGAGCAGACCTTATCCAATATCAGGTGGTATGTCGGGGTTGCTGCAGCCAGAGTAGGTTGCAAGGATGGACCTCAAGGTAGTCTGGCGTTTTATGCGAGAATGGCGAGGACATCGCGTAAAGGAATACCAGTTCCACGGGGACCAGGGATCAAACTGCGAGGACACGAGGTGTCTCACGTCCGCCCGCACAATAGGTCCATTTGAGGCCGCAGTGTGGGTTTTCCCCAGTTGCATCAGGTTAAGAAAAAAGTTCATTCCAGCCTTTGAAGGGAAAAAAATAATTAATTACAAATATGCTGTCGCGTGTGTAACGTTCAATGCGGTGGGGAGGAGAATTTTCCTTTGAACAAAACCCTTGAATTAATAATACATGAAATTTATTAACAAAAGAAAAGAAATGATTATCTCTTCAAGTAAAATAAAACAGGAATTCATATAGGCGCAAAAGAAAAGGCGTCCACCAGCTACAATGCCCTTTTATGTTTGACCTGAGGCGTCTTCTTCAGGTTACTTGAGACGGAATGGAGGCGATGAAACTGGATATACTAGCAGCTTCGAGTGTCCAGTTCTAGCGATCGCGTAAATGTCCAATTGGATTCCAAATCGGTCGCGCGGAACTGCTCACTTGGGGCCCCCAAATACACTTTCTGGATTACCAGGAATAACAAGAAAAATGTTCGCGTGACCACGCTAATTTTCGGGCAAGAACTGACCAGCTTGAAGCGTGAAGGTACTGCACAGTAGATGTGCCTTACGTAATGTACAACAAGACAACAAAGAAAACGAAACTTATGACTAAGGACACTCAAGACCCAAGAGTGACCTCTGCCGAAAAACACTGTCCATTTTTAGATGTCGAGTAACTGACGCCAAAACATCACAGGGTTAGTCAAGTTATCAACTATATTTGTGATAATATAAATAAGTATTTCACTCAGACCCGGTGAAACACTGCGATGATAGTCAGGAAGGTCATCTTCTTCAAATTCGAATTCCCTTGGAAATTGCTAGCTCTGAGATAGAGTAGTTAGCGTGGAATATTGTCCATTTAAGAGTTAATACTGAATTTATAAAAGCACATTGAACAACACCTCGGTAGAAGAAGAAGAAGATAGCAGGGAGCCAGCTGCGGGCCATAGGACTCCGCCAGAGCTGCAGGACCAGTGGCATTTCACCGTGATCTCATTTGGCCTATGTCCTAACTCCCCAACGAACCCGTTGGAGGGCCCGCTTAGTGTCCCAACCGCCGCCGGTACCCATAGCCTCACCCCCCTTGGTTTAGAGGAGGGGGGTGCCCAGTCGGGGATCAAACCAAAGTCCGCTCGTTCTATCCCTGCCTGGCTCGGATAGCGCCCCAATGCGCTTGGCCAGATCTCAACTTCTACATTGTTGTTTCCACCACCCAGTAGAAGGGGTGTGGGGGGGGGGATGGAGGAACCTTCTGACGGAGGTACCCATTGTTTCCCTGAAAAGCCTGTGTTCGACTCAAATGAGTAATTGAAAAGACACAGTTCGATGTGTGTGAAACAACAATCGCAGTGGAGTGGCTGACAATACGAGGTAGAGTTTTTCTTGTCCGCTGTCTGAATGAAATTAGTGGACTGAAAACAGTCGTTTACAACAAACAATTTAAAGAATGATAACGCACGTTTTCTTACAATGGAGAGTGCACAAGTTTAAAAAGCGACAATATCTCTTCGAGCTTGAACAAAAAAACGGGTAGAGAAGGTTACGAAGGGGTTACCTTCTCGCGAGCACAGGCGATAGATTGATTCAAACGGCGGAAACACACGTTCAGGCGGACAAATGAGGGAAGCGTGTTGTACTTTGTCGTCTAAAGAAGTAGAAAAAGAAGAATATCGAACTGTATCAACCTTCTTATTCTCGAAACGTCGGCGGCGTAAATCTAAGCGGAGCCAAATTTACTTTTAAACGAAAACCAGAGTTTTTCCAGATGAAGAGTTTCCAAAGAAAATGGAGGGTAAAAAAAAAAAAATAAGCCAGTGTCAGGAAGAGAAACATTCCCTTAATCCGAAACTTGGCGATAAATCCTGAGTTGACACTGGGAAAAGTCTTTAGGGAGCGGAGACTTTCGGACCCAGATGCTGCCTTTTCTCCAGGACGAGGATTCCCCTTCCTAAGACACTATTAAAAACTGTCTCTTTTCCCATCCACCTCGAATGGAAACTGAGGATGGGCGAGTGTTGCGGGCAAGAGAATTAGGTTGGGATATGCAATTACCGGCACCCACCTGCTTCATTCTGCAGTTCGCCTCGATTCCCATTTCCCTCCTTTTGAAAAACCTAAGCTTCAACTAAAGGAACAAATCCTTCTCCTCCCTCCGCCAACATCTCACCTGCTGCCTCTGCGGCCGACCGGGGAGCTTGCCTTTCCGAAAACCTTCTCAATTTCCCAAACCAGGAACGTCTTTTTATTCTCTTCGAGAAGTGAATTCAGAAGGAAATTTTTCATCCGTTTAGTCATCAAACAGAAAGAGCTTTTCCCTCCACGTTCGTTCCCTCCGAGAAAGTGGCACTTACCGCCATCGCAACAGATTGGGTTGCGCTTCGCTGAAACGTGTCCGGTCATACGCTGCACACACACGTGGTGTGTTAGTGAAGGATATCCTAGTGCCTTCGTTTAGCTCACATCTACGAAAACATTTGCAAACCTTTTGTTGAGCAACGCTTAGTTGTAGAAAAGTGGGTTTTCTCGATAATTCCAATCGACGCTGCTCAATGAAACCAATGACTAGTCACTGACCAGCGATCCAGCAGGTTGAACGGCACGATAGAGCGCCAGTGGAACGACGCGAATGGCGAAACCGACCGTGATTCGGTGGAGTGACCAGGCTTGATGAAACTCCCAGTTGCCTACTGGAGTGTCGGGATAATGTGAATGTGGAATCTAAGGCTTTCCCGTCTCAATGCGTGACAGACCATCCACCTGGAGGGAGCTCGACTTTTTGGGAAGGTTACCGTTCGGTGCAGGCCGAATTAGTTGGAATATTGCGCTCCTACCCAGGTGCCATGCTCTTCAGGAAAGCGACGGAGGTTTCAGGAATAACGACTCCCAATCTCTGGGGTGATATTGCTGTAATGAACTTCAGCTCTTCACAATTCATCCCGGTGGCCAAAATACGTAAAGCCACAGTAAGCCTCATGGGAGTAATGCACTGCCTGACAGCATCTTTGTAATCATCGGCGACCAAACAGAGTAAATGGTAGTAGGTATTGTCACCCATACGCAAATAATTTCTCCAGTCCGAATATCCTACGCTAAGATCGTGTGGCAAACTCAGATGTGCATGATTTCGCCTATTCAGACACAATCGTTTGACCCATTTCCATTTTTCTGTCCATTCTTGAAAGGATAACTATCTATCGTATTGCAGCAACGACTGGAGGGATGGAATGGCGCGCTCGTGAATGGTCACACAAATCTAGACAGTTTAGTACCGCTCCTGCCACCTGACCATAGCCCCAAGACTTGAACTGTCAGTTTGTCCCCAGGTAAAAGACTACCTTAACACACCTGGGGGTAAAGATACTAATTTAGTGAAACTAACTAATCAACTAATTTACATCTCCCCCCCCCCCGTCTCTGTGAAAATACTCTGTACTATACACGGGAACGGAAAGCAAAAACAAAGTTATTAATTAGTCTTATCTTCTTTCAATAATAAACCCATATTTATCATGCCCCCTCCCCCTGCGGATATGCGAATATATTGAGAAGCTCCCTCGCAGCCTGTCGCCATCTTGGGGTCAGCTATCTTCTAATAACACAGAAGATAAAGAAGTTAAGATGGTATGGGAAGCTTACTCGACTAAGCCTCTACTGGTCAAGACAAACTCACCTCCACGAGGTGCCTGCTGGAGGCGTGGCAAGAGTAATTTTATTAAAAACTCGCTTGTTGCGTCACAGACGAGGGCCTGTCAGCCTGGGAAACTGTGTCCGTAAGGAAGTGCTGGTCTGGGTAGTGGGTCGGGGGAACTCCTTTCAAACCTCAGAGAAAGCAGTAAGTCCAATCTTTCTGAATCTGGGATGATAAAAGGCCGTAAGTGCCGTCGAAAGATGGCCGGAGACCATTCTGCTGAGGGTTGTCTGACCCAAATACGGTACCACGGGAATGTATAGCCAGCAGCCTAGCGACGATACGTAAAGGGTTAGGGCCACGCACCTGGCTGCCTCCACAAGTCAAGGTAGGTAGAACGAAGCAATCCAATTCCTACCCAGGGCAAGGCCAGAAAAAGCTGGAAAATACGCTTGCCTTGCAGACATTGTGGGGGCCATGGGGTCACTGGAAGGTAGCTCGTTCATCCTACTCTATTTTTGACCTGGATGTGGAGCCGCCCAGTCAGTACTCTCTCAGACATCCCAAAGCAGGATCATAACTGTCCGGGTTGCAGCAGGCTTCTGCGGGGACGGCGAGTGCAAAAGGAGAGCGGATTTCATGTCCCATGCAACCTGACACCCATTCTCATGTGGTGGATGAGGGCAAGTCCAACTTCTGAGCCCACGTATGAGTGGGGGAACGCCTGTTGGCAACTCCTGCACCCCGGCCGGTGCATGTCCTAAGCTGCTCAAGCCGCACCTAACTCAAAAATTACCGTGGAAGGCTTCAGCCCGTGGCCACAGACACAGTGTCACCAGCCGCTAAGCAAACAGTGTTGGATTCGTGGTGGCTGTGATCTCAATGGAAAGCTCCCCATGATTTATTTCGTGTTAGCTGGAGAGAAGTAAAGACCAAAGGCCTAACCACTCTCCCAAACTGCCTCTAGTCTTGGCCTCTGCTGTCATTGGTAGCGTGTGAGAAGGGGAGGAATGTACTAGAATTGTGCGATTGTCTCATGGTTCGCGCCAGATTTTTTTTCTTTTCTATCAGTTTTCGGAAAAGTTGTGCAAGAAATTTTGGGTATTTTAAAGTTTACTTATGAAGTGGTGAGGGAGAGGTTGGCAAATAACACGAAATCATGATATTTTTGTTATTGTCGGATTTAAATGCTTTTTTTTCTTGTAGAGTACTCAGTTTTCGTATGGAAATCAGTTTATGATGTCGTGATCATCACGCCAGCTGATAAAACGTCCGTGTAACATATTTATCACTTCTCAATTGTTCGTTTGTTTCTTAGTGAACGCCTCTGGTGGCCAAGATTTTCTGCTTTGGGTTTCTGCGGTCCCTTCCCTCGTTTCTCCCTCTTTAAGAACCTCTCGGGGCCGAGATGAGATCCGAGGTGTGGGCCGAATGGGATATGTAAATTTCCGTTTATGAGTGAAGACCACACGTAGACGATAGGTATCTGGTGGAGCTTCTTGTAGCGACAGCGGGAGATGAGGCCTCTTCTCTCGGGGTCCACAGGTGTGACTGTTTTTGTCAACCATTTTATTTATCTCGGCAGGACCACAAATTACGTGGTAACCACTCTCTTCTCCTCGCACTCTCTCTCATCACACTCAAATCTTCCCGTCCCGTCGTCCCCCTTCCCTCGGGCAGGTGACTAATTCCTTATAAATATTACCCTCCTCGGATCCCCCGGCTGAGGCTCCCCTGGAGTTTAGAGTCACCTCTTTCGGTCACGGCTTGTTTTGTTGGGTCCACGTTCTCCTTTTCAATGGGCCGGATATTTACTGTCCGTCGCCTCGTTAGCGTGAATCGGTGAAGAGGCGAGGAAGACAAGGAGGAGCTATTTTTATTGCCAGCAACCCAGCAATTTAAATCCTCCCTCTTTTTTTTTCTTTTATTTGCATTTTTATTTCACGGTTTCCACTTCACCTTATTCGATAACAAGCATCTAATTTTATTTTCTGAGTCACTTGGAACGTTGACACTACCCTTTAACTCGTTCGATTCATTGCGTTTCCGGGATGAACTCCGTGGGGCGTCCCGGTGGAGCTAAGACACAGAGATTTTGTCTTTTGTATCACACGTACTAGACACTGAAATCGGAATGCAACTGTTCCGGAATGACCGTGGAGATTTCTTCGCATCGTAGCAGGAAGACGAACTATGCAACAGGTTGAAAACAAAAACCCTGCAAATTATATTACACAACGGTTTATTATTCGGATAATCAGCTTGACCTAGCATTAATGCTCCGAGACCCATCCTGTTCGATTCAGCATCGAAAAGTATCAAAATGAAACCCAAAAAAAGGTCGAAAAGAACTGAATTGTAATATTAAAATAAACACAAAAAAACGAAAGTATCTATAAAAAACTGAATTTTAATATGAAAACACGCACGCTAAACACTAATATCAAAATGTAACCAAAAATCTACGAAAAAAACCAAAATGAGAATGAAACGAAAGAATCTAAAAAAATTGAATCGTATTAAAACCAAAACGTCGGGGAAATTGGAACGGGGGCGCTCGAGTTGAGTGGCGGCCTCGTTGGGAGGCGAAAGGGGAGTTTAGGCGAGGACGCCCCGCCACCGGTTGTTTTTTATTCAGACGGGAGGGAGGGAGGGACGCTGTAGCTCCCGCGTTGCACTGCGTTTCGTTAATTTTTTTAACCGTTTTTTGCCCATTACAACCACGGGCTGCGTCCGATCGGATTGCCGAGATGGCGGGCACAACTAGATACCAAATCGGATTTTTGGGCGAAAGAACGAATTTTTTAGACCACGTTAAAGGCACAAAACGGCCCGGACGGCGGACGGGGGACGGCGGACCGGGGACGGCGGACGGACATTGCAAATTCCATGACATTCCCTTCCATTTGTCAACAACTCGACCAATATCCTTAATTTCTGAAGAAGAATTCCGACAACAACCTCCAACGTAAGTTATGCCCATTTGTAGCCATTCTGGAACGTAGCCCGTCACTACCTTTTTATTTTCGCCTTCGACCCATCTGAAAAAATAAAATCAAAAGTAAAGTAGCGGCGTATTGTTTTTTTTGTTTCTTTGTAACAGTGTAATAATTACGAGAGTAAGTAATACAAGTATTAAAATGTGACAAATTACAACTTAAATAGACAGGAAAATGATACTTGCTGTCATTAAAAACCTTCGTTATTGCAATTCCGACCAAACTTATAGAATATTCTCAACTAATACCCAAATTTCGTGAAAATGCGTGGAATTGTCAATAGAGCGTTTCGTACATTGTGGTATAGTAGGTTGCCTAATTTATAAGAGTTACGAGGGCGTTTGAAGATGTTTGGGGATCCACTGACTCCGGCAAAAAAACATAAAGTATCAAATTTTGAGGGGGGGTTGTAAATAAATTTTTCGTGACCGAAAACATAGGGTTATTATTCAGAATGAATAATAAACCAAAACAGGCTTCTGCGCCCGGAAACACCGTTTGAGAAAATTCAAAAGAAAACGAGACAACTTGATATTTAGCCTGCACGTCAATATTAAACGCCAAAATGCGAGCATGAGTACAATTAGGCTATCATAGGGATCAAAACACCAACAGTTTTGTTTGTTTTTTTCGAAAAAATGGCTGTAACAATTTTGATCTAGTTTTTTATGAGGGCAGTTTTGGATGATTACGAGAGCAGCGCTATTAATTATCAAAGACGCCGATTGGAAAATCGATTTGCGATCTTAATGCAGTTTTATCGGCATAAATGTTGCTCATGTGACTCCACCAATGAAAACGACGAAACACACAACTTTCCGCAATCCCTTTAAGTTCGAACGTCACCTACATATGCGGGCGCTATATCTTCATTCAACGCATTTCTATAGGAACATTTATGGAGAACAAAATGTAGGGACTAGTTAGCTGAGAGTAGTCCGTAAGTTTGATCGAAATCGTTGAAGCTGTTTTTGAGAACATTGGAATACCGATAAATTAATATTCGACAAATCTCCTCTTCTGAGTTAACTGGCTTATATCTCCGTTCAACAGTTATATACAGAAATAATTATGGAGAAAGAAATGTGGGTATGGGTGACTGAAAGACACTCCACTAGGATTTATTACTCCTGGTGAAGAAGTTACCCTGGAATTTGGGGAAATGTTCGAAAAAACGTTATTTTCGACACATTTTGATTTTTATCTTTGTCCAATGGACGTTAAGAGGAACATTTATTGAGAACAATATGTAGATATTAATTATTTGAAAACATGCTGTGAGTTTGGTGAAAATCGCAAAAACCGTTTTGCCAAAAACCGTAAAACACCAATATTTGCTTCATGGGGCTATATCTCCGCTCACCGTATTTTCATGGAGATATGTATTGAGAAGAAAAGTTGGGTATTGATTGGTAGATGATAATTTGAAAGTTTAATCAAAATCGCTGCAGACGTTTTTGAGAAAAAGGCGAAAAACCCTAGTTTTTGGTACATTTTCGTCCCCCTCCCCCCTACCAATCGACTGAAATCGCCCATAACCTTATTTTGGTGTCTACAAAAAATAACAAACAAAACAAGAAAGATCAGCCGTTCTCCCGCAAATCGAACTACAGACACACACACGGACCAGGCGTCGAAATTAGGTTTTTTAGACTCAGTAGGCCTCAAAACGTCAAGATCTGAAGAAAACCCAAATTTTTTTTTTTTTGTACAGGATTACTATACTTTCCTTTCCCTTTGGGGTAGCTGAAAGTAAAAATCAGATTGGCAGTCCAATAATCGACTTGTAGGGTGGGAATTGACCGTAAGATACAAGAGCAACCACGCATAAATTCCGAAAGTCGTATAATTATTTCCCATTTAAATGGTATACGATGCAGAAGCAGACGAATGTGGCTCCACTTTAATGTTGACAATAAAAGTACGATTCTGAGGGCAGCTCGATAGCGAAGCAATCAAATTCGTCGAGAGATGAAGTATAACATCAACTGGAGACCCAGCGTGCCACACCCGGTCAAATTTCTTATTCATCGTCGATTGATGCGGAAGAACAAGATGGTTCTTGTACCTCATAAAATGAAGAGAAAAGGCTGATCGCTGTGTAAGAACTGACCAAAGTTTCTGGACTCCCTGGTTGTAGAACCACGACTATGCTGGCACGCTTGTTTATCCGGAAAGTAGCCAATTCGTTCCGCAGCTCCTGTCCTGTATTTATCAGGTCTTGCCCGAGTGCTTTACGTGTCGCCGATCGCATAGCGGTTCTAGAAACGACTTTAAGGGAAATTCTGTGGATGAGAACATGAGATGAGACTTCCAACAGAACGGTAGGCAGTAAAACTATGACTGGGCTCGCTCGTGTTGAAAGTTTCAACTACCACTCGTCTTAGTTGAATATTAACCCAAAATACGCGGACGGGGGATGAAAAGGGGTAACAAATAACCTCATCGTTGACTTCCAAGTGCAGCATCATGAAAATAGGTAACGGAAACGTTCCGCATTAATCACGCTCGGCAGCGCGCTGGGGCGCTTTCAAACGAGCCATCTTTCAACATGAGATCGTTCATGACTTGAGCCTCCGTCAGTCCGTACGGCATTCACGGTGATCCCAGGTAGTCACTGTTGATAACCGATCAGCGGGGTTTCTCCCTGCTTTGAATAATGATCTCATGCCGTCACGCATCACTCGGACGGCCCAGTGATTTCAAACTGAAGGTTGAAGAATCCGGGGGATTTTTTCGGTTTTGAAGAAGGAAACATTTCTCAAACTGAAACTTAAAATTCAAAGTCAAGTTTCGCTGCAGTGGAACGGACGACTCCAAATAACTCCGAGTCTCTCGATTCAACTAGACCTGACGTAAGGGCCGCTCCATGATACTGAGAGGCAGGAAGAGAGAATGAGAGAGAAACTGTTTATTCACTTGGCCCTGCTGCATGATCACTCCTTGCTCTGAACACTCCTTTACGCCTGTAGCTCATAAAACGACGGGAAGTTAAAACCAGGGAAAAAGAGAAGGTGCATAGACACAGTACCAATACAATCTCTCTTTCGCTCCCTCTCTCTCATATCACACTACGAAAATTTAGCATCAAAAAACATTCCTACGTTTCAGTTTCGGCCAATCACCCGTGGAGAATTGAAAAAAGTAATAAAAGAAATATCATAGAACGCTTTGGGACCTGATATATTTCTTGAATTTTAATAAAAATATTCTAAAAAATCTGGTGCGTTGCAACACACAACTTTCCTTAGCTCTACGTCAATTCACTTTTTACATGGCCAATTCTATTTAATCAATTCATTTATCACTCAGTTAATTTGAACTTGGTAAAACAACGCTTTACGGCTGCAGAAAGCGGTAGCGCTTACAGTTCCGGAATTTATTGTGCTGCTCGTACTCATTCCAGGACCATTATTGAGCAACTGGTACACAGATAATTAATGAGGCTGTAAACACAATTTTTCTGAAGAAAGATAGTAATTACTTTTGCAGAGTTATTGGAAAATAACTGTTAGAACTGGTAGTAACCGCAACGACAGTAGTTGAAATTCAGGAATTTCTGGAGTAAGCCCCATGTATCTCATGAGCGTTTTTAAACACTCACCCTTTAGGTATTGGATTGGACTACAATACCAATTTTTTTTTAACATTCTACAAGAATTCCAGCGGAGTTTATAAGGAAAAAACTGCGCGAAAAACGCTTTTGGTCGAACATTTTGATAATTTATTGTGCTGCTCTCGTCATTTTCGCACGAATGAGAATTTTATAGTATGATTGCTTGATTGAGAGCTATCAATATAAAATATGTAATTAAAATCGTTAGAGCCGTTTTTGAGAAAAAAATTTGGTGTTTTGATGACTATGATGACTATAGTTAACTTTCGACGGATTTTGCCCATACCCTCATTATTGCGTCCCATGGTAACCTGTAGGCTAGACATCAAGTTTCAGCTGATTTAGTACGGTTGTTTTCTCTAAAAACTGCGCTAAAATCGATTTCGTCGATAGTTTTGGTAATTTATTGTGCTGCTCTCGTCATTTTCCCACAAATGGGAATTTCATGGTATGATTATCTCATTGAAAGCTACCAATATAAAAAATATAATCAAAATCGGTGGAGCCGTTTTTGAGAAAAAAAATATTTGGTCTTTTGATCACTATGATAACTATAGTGAGCTTTCGGTGGATTTTGTTCAAACCCTTATTTTGGCGTCCCATGGTGACCTGCGGGCGAGATATCAAGTTTGAGCTGATTTGGTACGGTGGTTTTCTCTAAAAATCGTTCACATACACACACACACACACACAAACACGCAGACCATTTTCCCAAATAGTGTTTTTCGGACTCAGGGGAGTCTGAAACGTAAAGATCTGAAGAGAACTCAAAAATTTTTTTTCAGCTGATCACATAACTTTCCTTTCTACTTCGTAGAGCAAGGAAAGTAAAAATGTATTTTAAAAAATATATTCTGGTGCACATTTTCAACTTTTCAATAGAACAAAATATGTATCCACATCAATGGAAGAGCGCATATGTTTTACCTATTAATTTTTAAAAACCCAGCACTAGGACGCACTGACTTTAGACCAATCACACTAATAAGCGTTCTCGCAAAAGTTTTTGATAAAGTCGCGTTTGAGCAATTCTCAGAGTTTGTAGAGGAGAATAACGCACTCGATATGTATCAATCTACAGGGAAAATTACAGCACTCAGACTGCACTCATTAAAGTAACGGACGACATAAGGAAAACCATGGTTGATAGCAAACTGACAGTTTTTGTCAGCCTAGATCACACGAACTCGCGCTAGCCATTCTCAGACAAATTGGCTGTCAGGATTCCGCCCTCTTCTACCTGACTGGACGCAAACAGTGCGTAAAAACAAGCTCTGGACAGACGTCTTCCTGGGCAAAGTTAGAAAGAGGAACTCCTCAAGGAACGACTTTTACGGCTCTGATTTTCTGCCTATACATCAACATACTTTCAGATTTCATGTACGCAGATGATCTCAGCATTTACTTAATCTGCAACCAAGATTTGAAAAATCTGTCGGATTGGTTCACTAATCACGATCTAGTTCTGAACCCTAAAAACTGCTGCAGCGTGATAATAGGACATGCCAGGCTCCGCGCAAAACTTCCTCTGAGCGATTTACCAAATTTGACGATAGACGACAACAAAGTAGAATATGTTACACAAACTAAATGTTTAGGAATCGTGCTACAAAATGATCTATCGTGTACTTCACAGAGAGATATTATAGTAGGAAAAGTGCACTCACTGTATTATGCATTCAGAAATCTGCTGATGTGTAAATCCATCAATGTAAAAAAATTATTGTTTAGAACCTTAATTATGCCTTATTTTATGTGCAGTGTATCGATTAAGTGCGATCTCAACACAACCTGTCGTGTCAAGACGCGGAGAGCCTTAAATAGTTCCATCAGATATATTTTAAATCTGAAATATGATGATAAAATTCGTGATAAATTTAAAAAAAAACAAATTCTCAAAATTAATGAATTAATATAATAACAAGCTTTCAGTGCCAATCTGGGTCGCATTATACGTCGGTGTTCCTCTTACAGGATCAATTTGAACCTGAGATCGGTTACCCGAGGATTCTTGGTAAAGTTATTTGGTTTCTGCATCTAAAATCTTCTTTCGAGTGAGCACCGCTCAAGTATGTACGAGCAGCTAAAATTCTTGGGATCACGGAACAGGCCACGCCAAACGACTGCGATTTGTAGGTCCATTTTTTTGCGCTATACAAAACTGTCAGGGATTTCCCTGCCCATCCAGCTTGTTCACTGCCTAATCCCGCTTCACTTGGACTACGCGGCAGCTACACTTTGCGACCTCAAGGGTGAGCGAGCTTGATCGACTCCAGGAGGGCGTTACGGCACACACTAAGCTTGGTTGGCTGAGCGTAATCAACTGAATGTGGCCACTTCGATGTTATAAGTCTTGAAGACCCGCCAGCCTGCTAACCCGAACGACAAATTCCCGCTTCACGACGCCCAAATAACAATAAACATCCGCGAAGAAATATCCTTTGTGGTGCAGAGGTGAAAGCTATACAACGAGAATATTGATGCGTTTGATTTCTCGAAGAAAATTAGGGCGTTCAAGAATAACGTCAAAGATAAATTGTTACGCGAATATTTGTAATATTTTGTTGTGGTGTAGTCGAGTACATTTGCGAGCTCCTCTTTCTCATAGCACCCCTTACCTTTTATCGGTTAGTTTTGAGTGTGTCACCGATTATTATTGTGATTTGGCTGAGTGAGCATAAGTTATTATTATTATTATTATTATTATTATTATTACTAATATGTTTTGCCGCTTATTATTAGTATGTGCTGTGTGATAAGTGTTAAGGCCAAGAAATTCACAGTGAAAGGGGGGAGGAATATCCTAGGGGAGGTATATCGCTATGTGTGCATGTAAACAGCTACGATTACGTATACGCTTGTTGGAATGAATGGTCGATTGAACTCGTAAGCCCCGGGAAGGAGGATCAAGCGTAAGACTGTGGCGGTCTACTTGATGAAAGGTGAGCGAAAGGTAAATCAAGCGTTTGGTCGAGCGTAACTCATTCGGTATTGATGCGCTATTTGTAGTATTTTATTCTTTTCAATACTTACAGCTTGCTGGCGATGAATATAGTGCAACGAGGAGAGTAAATGTGAATATATATCTTTTTTTGGAGATAGCGAATGTAAATTTTAGAGGCTGATTGGGAAATCTGTGCCCTGGGTTAATGGAAGAGCCTCAGGGCACTATTTCCTCCACGAAGTTAAATAAATCAATCAATTCTCTGTAGTTCTTTTCGTAATAGTATTAGGAGACACACAACAACAAGACTGATGTTGTTTTTCTATTTTTGTTAGCATTCTCTTGTCAAATATCTGGTGCGTTGCAACACACAACTTTCCTTAACTCTACGTCAATTCACTTTCTATACGGCTAATTCTATTTAATCGATTCATTTATCACTCAGTTCCTTTGAACTTAATCAAAAAACACTTCACAGCAGCAGGAAGCGGTAGCGCTTACAGTTCCGGAATATATTGTGCTGCTCGTACTCATTGAAGGACCTTTATTGAGAAATTGGCACACAGATAATTAATAAGCCTGACAAACACAAATTTTTTGAAAAAGGATAGCAATTACTTTTGCAGAGTTATTGGGTAAATTTAGAAATAAATTATTAGAACTGGTAGAAAGCGAAACGGCGGTAGTTGAAATTCAGGAATTTCTGGAGTAACCCCCATGTATCTCATGAGCGTTTTTAAACACTCACCCTTTAGGTATTGGATTGGACTACAATACTAGTTTATTTTAACATTCTACAAAAATTCCAGCGGAGTTTATAAGGAAAAAACTGCGCTAAAAACGCTTTTCGTCGAAAATTTTGATAATTTATTGTGCTGCTCTCGTCATTTTCCCAAGAACGGGAATTTTATGGTATAATTGCCTAATTGAGAGCTATCAATATAAAACTTTTAATCAAAATCGTTAAAGCCGTTTTTGAGAACAAAAATTTGGTGTTTTGATAACTATGATAACTATAGTTAAATTTCGGTGGATTTTGCCCATACCCTTATTTTTGCGTCCCATGGTAACCTGTAGGCTAGACATCAAGTTCCAGCTGATTTGGTACGGTTGTTTTCTCTAAAAACTGCGCTAAATTAGATTTCGTCGAAAGTTTTGGTAATTTATTGTGCTGCTCTCGTCATTTTTCCACAAATGGGAATTTTATGGTATAGTTGCCATATTACGAGCTATCAAGATAAAAAATTTAATCAAAATCGTTCGAGCGGTTTTTGAGAAAAAAAATATTTGGTGTTTTGATCACTATGATAACTATAATTAAATTTCGGTGGATTCTGTTCATACCCTTATTTTGGCGTTCCATGTTAACCCGCGGGAGGGATATGAAGTTTGAGCTGATTTGGTACGGTGGTTTTCTGTAAAAATTGTTCACTGACACACTTTAGTGACACTCCCACAGGTCTGTTTCTTTATTTGATGACTGTACCTAAACCCTCGACGAGGGCTATATCAGTCATAGAAGTTGCGGTTTCGCTAATATGCAAGAGGCCGGCCCCTGCAGCATCCACCGAACTCAGGCCTGTGGAGGTACGGCAGGCATTTGGTCGTTAGCCAGTCTCACCGTAGAGAGCTGTTGCCCGTGTGTTACCGCGCGGAGGTGACCACCTGAGGAATCCCGTACCATCTGGGAGTAGTTCTTAATCTGGTTCCCTACCTGTTCTTACTGTTTACTTGGGTGGCAAGTTTCAAAAGGACTGATCAACTATAACCACGTTTCTTAGCCATTACCTTCTTTGCGAACTTTGCAAAATGGTTATAGGCTTCCTTTGTAGCAGTCGATGCTGCTAAGTTCGTTTGCCCTCCCAACAACCGTCGCTCACTGTTGTAGAAACTACAGTGGAGCAGCACATGGTTTCTTGTTTCCTCCGCACTGGAGGCACAAGACGTGCATAATGGAGAGTCTCTTTCACTCTAAATTCATCTAACTCTCTCTTTCTCTCTCTCTCTCTCTCGCCTTCTTTCACCCAGTTTATTCAATTAATCAATTGAACTCGTTGGTAGTTGTTTATCTTGGGGTTTTTCATACGGTTCATTAAATAGAGTTGGTGACAAACAAAATAACTTAATAGCGACTGAAAGTTTCCAAAGCATCTCCAAGTTATTAATGGCTTACTGCTAATTCCTATTGAGTTTCCGAACAATCAGAACGTCAGTCGACTCGAACCGAATTTGATAATTACCTCTTGGTCGATGACATTATCTTAATTGTTAGCAGGTCCTATCCGGTTTCACGGGGTATTTCCATAAATAATTAATTCAATCATTTGAAAGGTTCTTAAGACGCTGGCGGAGTGACAAGTACTTAGAAAACAAAATCAAGCGGGAGGGCAGGAAGAAGAAAAGAAAAAAAAAACGTCGTGAAGGAACTTATCTTGACAGGATGGAATTACCTGGAAAGCACTCTAGAGGATTGTCAACAAGGGAGTGTTATACCCCGTTTGGACGCCTGCTCCCAAATCCTCTTAGAACCGCCAGAAGTTGGGTGGTCTCAACTTGTTCAGCTCTAGACGAGCCTATTTATGACATTTTGATGGCCGGAGCTGCTCGCTAATAGGATAAAAGAGCTACCGGACTTTAAGATACATTCAGTCCTGAGGACAGTCGAAAGATAAGTGGTTCTTTGGCATCACTTGGACCAGTTTTCCTTCTCGTCATTATGAAGAAAACGAGGTATTCTTGGAACGGGGAGGCTTCCGAAATGTGCGGACCCGGAGGGAAACGAAAGAGTTGCAGGGCGTTATCCCTGTCTGTTGAGCCTCTGTTGATAGTGCAATACCGAGCAATGACCAGAGCGATGGGCGTTGACCTACACATTCAGCTCGAAAGTATAAAGCATTTCCCTATTTGATTCACTAGTTCCCTCGCCTGAGCTCGTTGGGCATCAGAGCCAATTTGCCCAACTTACCAGTATAGTAAGGTTCATTCGCAGCCTACAGTTATGTAATAGAATGAAAAAAAAAACTGATCGGCCGAATCAAATCAGCTCAAATTTGATCGTATTAAATGCAAAAACAGGAGTATTAGTGGAATCAGTCACAACGTTCTTATTTTAGTCAGGAACGGATTTTACTGTATTATGAAGTTTTCCCTGAGGACAGCTACTAATTACATAATAATGACGAAAAATGTTCATTCTAGGGGAAACGACGAAGAGCAGTTTCGATTTCAGCGCTGCTTTCTTGTTATCAGAGTGGTAGTCTGATACTGTCAGAGTTTAATAATGTCCGTGAGAGAAATACGAGCAACTGCCCGAATTTCAGAATCCAAACCACTCACTACCATTTCTACAGTTTCTAACCTATAATAAACCTGTAAAAACCGCACGGAGTAGACCGGGAAGGTAAGTTAAAACACCCGGTCGGAAGTTCATTCAGTTTAGGGAATTATGGAAAAACTCCACACTATAAGTGGAGGAAGCAGAGTACCTAGCCCGACGAACTGTGTGCCGTACCTCTGCCCCTGTGAGCCCTATTAGTGAGACAAACAAAAAGAAAAAATTTGAGCAGAAACTCTGTCTCAGCCACGAAAACCTGGCTCGGCCACGAGATCCAGCCAGAGGCATGGCTGATGCCCGGTGGGCAGGGGGGCCTGCTGTTCTGTTAAAGCGAAAGCGTCCTTGCAGTCTGTTTGACCGGGCACAAATAACAAAACAAGTTATCTCGGCTTGTATACACGGTCTATTCAGATTCGGTTGACACAAGAATATAGATGCAAGATTAAGTAAGTTGGTGTACAGAAGCAGGAATATATCTTCGACCAGAGGAGCACATGCGCGCGATCTCGATAGAATACAAAAACCCCAAACAAGCCACTTGGGCACTACAACATGACAACACTGAACCCGCCTGTGCAGGGCCACCAACACAACACCAAAATGGATGGTGTGACGTACTTGGGGAATTATTTCACTAATTACCCGCGTGCAGAACACGAGTGAAAGTCATGTCTGGGCCCAAAAGAAAAGAACAAATTAAATACACTCAATTATACTCACTTGATGAAAATAAATAAAATAATGCCTCTCAGGAAAGTACTAGGAAATGAAATTATAAACCAAATAGGACCCACTTGAATTTAATCAGGAAAAAATAGAAATTAAATGAAATGAACTCCTTTTAGAATGAAATAAATAATCTATGCTTGGATTGTATTAATGACAATAAAGGGACAATGGGGAAAATGAAACACCAAGCTCTGATCGCTTACCTTACTTCACACGATATAAAGGGACGTCTAAATACTGATTCACTGGATTAGGAAAAGGGGACGATTCGTCTGCGAAGTCGGTAGCCGTTCTGATACTAAAATGCGGCTCCTCCGCTAATATGAACAGCGGCGAACTGCACAGGTGGCGTCAACAGTTGTTAAAATGTGTACAAAAGTAATAACAGAAATAAAAGTTGATGACAGAGTTGGAAAAAGAATGGAGTTACAACTGTTGAGACAATCATCTGCATGAAAGCCACGGAAGCCTCCGAATACCCTCAGAAGCACTAGAAATTTCTTTTGCATTGTATAAGCTGTTACTAAGCTCGTCTACTACCAATGTGCTGCACCCTCTGTAGAGTGGTGCCACCAACACCCCCACATTTCTCAGGTTTAAAATTATTACACGACGGTTTATTATTCTCGTGAACAGCTTGACCTAGTATTAGTGCTCCGAGACCCAACCCATTCGATTCAGCATCGAAAAACACTAGTAAATCATACGAAACATGACCCGACTACAATGGAAGTGCGGAAACTAAATATTCCCTCAGCGCCAGGCACCCGTAAACGTCTGTAGGCATTTATGATCCGATGTTGGGGTGTGCGGAGGAAGTGGCCCCAACCTTCCTCTGCCTCGTCCGGCAAAAAGAGTCGGGGAAATTCGGACGGGGACTTCCAGCAAACCCTTGGCAATTGACACGACGTTGCGAGTCGAGCGGGTGGATGGTTTCGATGAGACGGGAGGGAGGGAGGGAGTGCAAACGACGAAACGTTGACTTCCGCTGTAGTTCCCGCGAGTTCTTTCAATTAGTTGACTCTAATAATTACTGTAATTTCCCTATACGCAGTTGTACACGTCCGATACTCATTCCATTCGACCCAGGATGTAAAAATACCTTGAAAACGATACGAAACACGGCTTATTTGCTATTATATGCGTTTTGTTAATTTTTTAAACCATTTTTTGTCCATAACAACCATGGGCTTCGTCCGATCGGATACCCGAGATGGCGGACACAACTAGATACCAAATGGGATTTTTGTGCGAAAGAACGGTGGACGGACATTGCAGATTTGGAATCTCCATGTCTTGAAACGTAATGTATCAAATTTTGAGGGGGGGTTGTAAAAAATTTTTCGTGACCGAAAACATAGGGTTATTATTCAGAATGAATAATATAATAAACCAAACGGGAAAGGAAAGGGCCAGGATGGAGCAGGAGCGAGTCAGGGATGATGGCGCCACAAAGAAAGTGACAGCATCGAGCAGTCGGACACCTTCTGCGCGGCAGTACACAGTCAAAGAGAAGAAAAGGGGTGACCGGAATAACTGAATGAGGATTGGCAAGTGAAGAAATAAATGGTAAGGCTACTGAGCTGATGGGTTGAAGCACAAAAGAGGCCTAGGTGCAACCCCCCCCCCCCTGGCCCGGGACAGCAGGTTACTCAATAAAGGCCTCGACATAAATAGTGGCAACTAAATAAATTCTTGAACCTTAAGCAGTACCAATTTCTTAAGCTCTAGTAAGTTCATGTTGTGCGGAAAACAAATTGAATCAGTCGCTGAAGTGCCTGGAAAGTTCAGGGAGTGTTAACCGAATCTAAACAGGATGTACGCAGTTGATGAAAACGGCCCTTAATTCTCAAGAGCCCTTCTTGCAAGCGCCGTGACTTCGTAAGCCGTTCGTTTGTTTCACTGTCGGACGTTATGTTCTCTTCGCAAGTCAGTTATGTCGTTGTAGGTAGTGGGGGGGGGGGCTCCTCAAAAACAGCACCGATCCGCTGTGTGTTGAAGCTGCTCCACGTACCTTCTGACCTGACTATCCATCGAATAAATCCTAAAACGTGAGATACGGCGTCTTTGACTCCGCAGATAGCGGCGAAAGCCCTGACGACGCCCGCCCATCCGCGACCAGTTCAAAAGCCCGAGCTCGACCAAAACGTTGCCGCTCATGAGTCCGCAGTGATAACAAAAATATAAATTTCAAAAATAAAAAAAGCAAATAAACAAAACAAAAAAAGTATCAAAAGCGATAGGCCGTGAAGATCGAAGAACGGCTCACAGTTCTTCCCTTCACACCGCACAATTCCACTTGGCCATACCTACCTATACATCTTTGAAAGTCGTTTGATCTAAAAGGCGGCACGAACCCTTTGATCTCCAGTGTTGAATGCATTGTCTCTCTAATAGCCGGCCTCAGTTGTCCATTAGATCGAAACCACGTTTCTCACCTCTCTGTTATTATCCATCAATGATGCAATTAAAGTTATTTATTTTATCCGACCACGCCCCTCAAATATCCTTCGGACTCCGTCAGCCTCCTTCTTCGTAATCCTTTTATTTTCCAATTAATCTTTATCACCCTCGACACCGTTTCCGAGGCGCTAATATTTTAATTCTGGAATTTCCTCCTTAGAAAATGACACTAATTAAGTTTCGTGTGAAGTAAATTGGTCCGTCGTTTGAACGTGAGCCGTTCGTCGCGGTTATACTTTTCACGATCCGAACGTTCAGAAAAGCTTTGCTGTCGGCCAGTAAAAAGTCGAGTTTCGGCCCAATGCGACTCATCGCTGTAAGTCATAGATTTGTGCTGTGGGGAGGGGTTGCTCGTATTGTACATAATCCATAATCTTTGTTATCTAATATTCGTCCCATAGGCCAAATTAAGTGAAATTAGGTAACGCAATAAGCAAAACGCTAGTCTTTACCATCAAATCGTCAACATTCTCCGCATTGCGTACTTCCCCAAAGCCTGGAAACGTGCCCATACAAATCCGCGAACAACCCAGAGAGCTATAGGCCAATCACTTTACTGTATATATGTAAACTTGCACTTTGGTGTGTTTGGGACGCTTGTCTCCCGACGGTTATCAGTCTAACGGTTCCGTCGAGGAGCGCGTCGGATCGAGCAGTAGTAAAGGCGAAGCACGTTAATAACCGCGAATCTACCTACCTCTATTTCGTAAAACAATAGTACCCGGATGTTGTGTAAAACACTTATTTTTCGATTCTTTAGCCCAATATAATATAAAGCATCGATGTTGTGTTTTCATTACTGATTAATCCACGCTGCCGTCTTACAAATCGAAAAATTATATCAACAATGTCAGGTACTCAAGTGAAGTTTACGATTGTCGTGGATGCACCTCCGGGGACTGATGGAAAAACGTCGGTACACCTCTTAACGCAAGTTCAGAAAGTGGGTGAAGCTGAAGTGTACAACTTTCCATGGGGTCTACAAGTTATGTCGACTACACACGGATCGTTGGGAACACCCCGTCATCATGGGAGCCACCAAACCCATCAAAAAACGTGGACAATTCAGAAGACCAATGGTTACACTTAAAGACGAATTGCAAAAACACTACATGGACTCGGAAGGTAATTTCTGTTTCCAAAAGGAATACCTAGAGGAATCGGCCACTCAAACCCAAACCCAAACAGAAAAATCTCAACCATTACCAACTCAACAATCAACTCATTCACCAACGATAAAGCCATTGAAGTCACTGACAAAGGATATGATCGTGAGTAAATTTAATGGAAAAAATTGCAACGCACTGAATTGGGTAACAACTCTACAATCGGAATGCGAAAGGATGGAAATCCCAGAGAATCGGATATGCGAAGTTATCAGGCTATTTATCGAGGATTCCGTGGTGGACTGGTACTCAGCAACACGAACCCTTATTGGAACATCAGACTGGCAGACGTGGAAAACATCATTCACCGACACGGCGTCATCGGTACCTCGAAGAAACGCACCTACACAGGGCACTCAGTTTCCATCATGGACCACCATGCGGCATGCCAGGACCATCAGTCTTCACAAAATATCACAATTGTCAACTGCACGCCGCATTCCCTGATCTCAGGCTGTTCTCTTCCGACGCTCATTCCAGTTTCCGACACCAATCAGTTCTAGTAATGGACATTTTTTTTTAAAATCGATGTTTTATTCGATTGAATGCATTGGATCGTTGCATCAAAGTAATATCGATGTATCAAAAAGTACATCGGTGTTTTCTACACATCAATTGTTTTTCTACAAGTTAAATATCTATGTGGTTTAGAAATAAAAAGCAAGCTATTAAAATAAATTTATTTTTACGATTTAACGATTTTTAAAGAAAACGACCCGAAACAATTCAGCTCAAACATGATATCTGGCCCGCAGGTTACCATGGGACGCCAAAATAAGGCTATGAGCAAAATCCACCGAAAGTTAACTATTGTTATCATAGTGATCAAAACACCAAATATTTTTTTTCTCAAAAACGGCTCTAACGATTTTGATTAAATTTTTCATCTTAATATCTCGTAATAATATAAGTATACCATAAAATTCCCATTTGTGGGAAAATGACGAGAGCAGCACAATAAATTCTGGAACTGTAAGCGCTACCGCTTCCTGCTGCCGTAAAGTGTTGTTTGACCAAGTTCAAATGAACTGAAAGATAAATGAATTGAGTAAGCAGAAAAATATCTGGTGCGTTGCAACACACAACTTTCCTTAGCTCTACGTCGGTTCACTTTGTACATGGCTAATTCTATTCAATTAATTCATTTATCACTCAGTTAATTTGAACTTCCTCAAACAAAGGTTTACGGCCGCAGAAAGCGGTAGCGCTTACAGTTCCGGAATTTATTGTGCTGCTCGTACTCATTGCAGGACCATTATTGAGCAATTGGTACACAGATAATTAATGAGGCTCTAAACAAGATTTTTTTAAAAAAGGATAGTAATCACTTGTGCAGAGTTATTGGAAAATAACTGTCAGAACTGGTAGTAAGCGAAACGGCGGTAGTTGAAATTCAGGAATTTCTGGAGTGAGCCCCATGTATCTCATGAGCATTTTTAAACACCCACCGTTTAGGTATTGGATTGGACTACAATACCAATTTTCTTTAACATTCTACTAACATTCCAGCGGAGTTTATAACTAAAAAACTGCGCTAAAAACGCTTTTCGTCGAAAATTTTGATAATTTATTGTGCTGCTCTCGTCATTTTCCCACGAATGAGAATTTTATAGTATCATTGCCTTATTAAGAGCTATCAATATAAAAAATGTAATTAAAATCGTTAGAGCCGTTTTTGAGAAAAAAATTTGGTGTTTTGATCACTATGATGACTATAGTTAACTTTCGGTGGATTTTGCCCATACCCTCATTATTGCGTCCCATGGTAACCTGTAGGCTAGACATCAAGTTTCAGCTGATTTGGTACGATGGTTTTCTCTAAAAACTGCGCTAAAATCGATTTCGTCGAAAGTTTTGGTAATTTATTGTGCTGCTCTCGTCATTTTCCCACAAATGGAAATTTATGGTATAATTATCATACCAAGAGCTACCAATATAAAAAATTTAATCAAAATCGTTAGAGCCGTTTTTGAGAAAAAAAATATTTGGTGTTTTGATCACTATGATAACTATAGTTAACTTTCGGTGGATTTTGTTCAAACCCTTATTTTGGCGTCCCATGGTGACTTTCGAGCGAGATATGAAGTTTGAGCTGATTTGGTACGGTGGTTTTCTCTAAAAATCGTTCACAGACACACATACACACACACACACACACACACACAGACACACAGACCATTTTCCCAAATAGTGTTTTTCGGACTCAGGGGGGTCTGAAACGTAAAGATCTGAAGAGAACTCAAAATTTTTTTTTCAGCCGATTACATAACTTTCCTTTCTACTTCGTAGAGCCAAGGAAAGTAAAAAGCCATGTACACAAGTGATTTGACGTAGAGCTACGGAAAGTTGTGCTGCAACGCACCAGATATATTTTTGAAGGTTCTAGCAACTTTTCAGCGGAGTTTATAAGGAAAAACCACGCTAAAATCGAATTTTGGTATTTTATTGTGCTGCTCTCGTCATCGTCCCACAGAAGTTAATTTCATGGTATAGTCTCCTCATTTAGTGCTGTCCATATAAAAAATTTAATCAAAATCGTTAGGGTCGTTTTTGAAAAAATAAATATTTGGTGTTTTAATCACTAAGATAACTGTACTTGGTTTTGGAATTTTGCCCATACCCTTATTTTGGCGTGCCATGGTGATCTGCGGGCAAGTTTGAGCTGATTTGGTTGGCCGTTTTCTCTAAAAATCGTTCACAGAGTTTTCCCAAATTGTGTTTTTCGGACTCAATGGGATCTGAACCGTAAAAATCTGAAGAAATGAAAAAAATGAAATGGAATTTATTGACATATAAATACGATAGAAGAAAAAGAAAGAAAAAAAAACGCTGAATTGCAGTCAATATATTGGTCACTGTTGGCATATCCCGTGCTGCCACCAAGAGTCAATTATCTACCTCCGTATTAAGTACAAAATAATTAAATTTACTCCTCGTCACAAATACGCTTGCCACCTCACTCAATACCTCACCTGTACACATATCGACTAATTAAAAAACCCTCGATAAAGTCTGTCCGGCCAGTAGTAATGAGCCAAGTAAACACTAGTTTCTTATATCGTATTCTGCTCAAATTTCCAGGGAATCTCAACTTCGTAATTATTTTATTTACAAGATTCAAGATTATGTAGAGGAACGCATATTCACCACGTTGCCCCTAAACCTGAATCTTGTTCCATATTGACCGATAAAGTTCACTGGATGCATAAAATTATGATTTTTGTGAAAGAACATTAATGCGACCTTCACATAGATTTGACGAAGTGAGAACACCTTAGCACATTGGAACAGTTGCTCTGTAGAGTATCGCCTTGGCTTCTTAAGATAAATTTTCAGTACTGCCTTTTGTAAAATAATCAACTGTTGTAAGTGAGAGACATTCGTTCGTCCCCAAGCTATCACTCCAAATTGCAGTAGTGACTGAAAAAGGACAGTGCACATGAGTTTTAACTAATCACTTGGAAAAATAGATCGTACTGAGAAAAATATGTGAAAAAATTTCCTCAACCTACGGTATAAATAATCTACATGCTCCTTCCACGATAATCTACTGTCGACCACTACACCCAAATATTTATAAGACTCAACCCGTTCAACATTGGAACAGCCGCAAGGTACATCATGAAGACTAAATGAAAGAATGACTAAAATATTGCGCTCAACCTTAGGATCGTGGGCATGGCCAATCGTTATGTACTTTGTTTTTGAAGCATTCAATGTGAGCACACTGAACCTCTATTTGTTTAATTGCTCGATAGCCTGCGATGCTTTAGCATAACGTGTTTCCCAATTAACTCCCTCAGTCAAAACAGCCGTATCATCGGCAAATAGATACAACTTGAATGCTTCTGAAATGTTTCCCAACTCATTAATGTACATCGAAAATAGAACGGGACCAAGTGTACTACCCTGAACTTCTACGAAGAGAACTCCAAATGTTTTTTTTCAGCCGATTACATAACTTTCCTTTCTACTTCGTAGAGCCAAGGAAAGTAAGAAGTAAGGAAGGAAAAGGAAATGAAAAGAACGTTAGGGGAAGGATGGGTAAGATGGGATACCATAACTTTTTTAAATGACTGTGTCCATAACATGATTAAAACCTTGTGAAAAGTGACATGGTTGAGACTTTCCACATATTCTTTAATGAGAAAAGTTAGAAATTTGATGAAATTTAACAATACACAACCACAATTTTCGATTTAGTAAAAAATTCAAATTTGCAAATTTCGAGGTAGGGATGGGTAAAATGGGATACCTATGAAAAATTATACAAAATCATAGAAAATCGTCATTTTTTATTATCTCACGTCGGCAAATCAAAAATTTTCAGCAATAAGTAGTAAAAAATGCAAAAAAAAATACATCAATGTCAGGAAAAAATAATTTCAACGTTGAAAGAAATCATTTCAAGTTAACTTGAGGGATAAGACCCTTGGAAAAGTCGCAGAGGAATGGTTCATCCTCATCTGAATCAAATCCACAGCATTTTCCATGCGCAAACTCCTTACAAACCGTGCACATTGACCAACTCTCAGACAAGGGTGTTTCACAAAGCAGCTGAACACAGAACATGCAGGCATCTCCTCTGTCATTTTCATCATCGTCTGTCAAAGGCTGCCACTCCTCATTAGACTCTTCATCAGAAGATAAGTCTTGTTGTGCCGTTCTTTCCTTGCCCTTCTTTCTCTTCGAGCAAGTCATAAAATTTACCAACAGCTACTTTATTAAAACCTTTGGCTTGAGCCAACGAAGTCGCTTCTGGGACGCGCTGGGAAATCTCCTTGTGCCTCGGCCTGAATCCAAAAAGCCAGTCTTTCCCAGCTCGCTCAGTTTTCTGACTGAATGAATGGGAAATTTCTTTTTTTTTTCGGCTAACTCGAAAGCAAACCGTCGAAAGTCCGTTAATGTCAGGCCAAAAAGCCGTTCTTCTAACATCAAGATATACTTGACTAGTTCCTCCTCTTGTTCCTTGGTAAAAACGGTCTCATACCTTCCCAACTTCGAGACACCAACTTTTCTGGGTGATAATCCTCCCTTCTTTACCTTCTTACCTCCTTTAAATACGTGGATTGAGGAACAGCATAGGTTTTAGCTGCTTTCAAATAAACCATTTTGTTGCTCATCACCTTCTGTATAGCCAAAGCCATATCTTCCACCGACCAACTACCTCTTTCTTTCTGTCTTCCTCGTGTATTTCCGCGGCATGCTGGTCACCTGAAACCACGGGAAAAACAATGAATGAATATTAGAAAGGTGAAAAATATTTAGAATAACGAAACATGCGAATTTTTTTGTGAGGGGTGGGTAAAATGAGATACTATCCCATTTTACCCCGTCAAACAGTATCCCATCTTGCCCCACAGGAAATCCTCAATTAAAATGGCTGAAAAATGAAATTTTAGGGCAGGTTAGACACCGGACCGGGAGCAAAATGTAGCTTAATGATCCCTCCATTCATCCAGTCACTTACCTCTCAAAGTTGTGATGCTAGGTTTAGTGATGGAGGTCCTGAAACCCAGGTTCCGGTGATTTTTATCGACCACTTTCGCGAAAATAGTGACGGTGAACGAACAAAGACCGTTCCACTGTGAGGACCTGTTGTGCAGTGTTTCATTCTTCCTGGCGGACGTATTTCATTGGTTAGGCGACGGAGAGCAGCACCTGTTTAGGAGATCTATTGGTATCCCATTTTACCCCAGTATCCCATCTTACCCATCCTTCCCCTACGTTACGCAGTCAAATTGAAAAGATCTCGTAAAATGTAAGGTTTTGAAACCGAGCCAAAAACTATGGCCTGGGGAGAATTCAGCTACCCAATTTGAAGCGCCACTTTCCCAAAGTAAGGCTAATTGTACCGACCGACATCCCCACTCCTGGAACCCCGGATCGGGACGGTAGAATGAAACTCCGACCACGCGAGACTTCCATCCGTCACAAATATCACACTTTTCCGTAGCGTCAAAAAAGGTACCTAGTGTTCAAAGATTTGTATCGCTCTATCAAGCTTTTCACTCTGTTGTTGTGAACTTGGTAGAACTTGACGCATTCACAGCACTTTCTCAAATTATCGGATTCAGATGACTTAGTAGAGGGAAAAAGAACGAAATTATCCGATTATGTAACTTTCCTTTCGAATCAGTCGGGCTATGGAGAGTACGAAAGAAGATGTTTTATGTATTGACCCGATAGATGGCCCGTTGAGAGTTTTTTAAAACGCCTCTTACGAACTTTATTTCGATTTGGACGCACGGCTCCGAAATAATGCGTTTCTTCGACCGACCCCGCCGTGTCAGGTTTTGTGCTTAAGGGCTCTCCGTTGACATTCTACAAACGTTTCATGAATCCCAAACATTAGTCCTACAAATCGAATCATTTTAATGGAAAAGGCGGCGAGGGTTACCTTTTCCCATTAAAAATGGCTCACCTAATGACTCGACGTTCGGATTCGATTCTTTGCTTACAAATCACATACGAAGCTTAAACCCTCGTTACTTACGGAATCAATCATTTCGAGCCGGAGGGATGGATTTATTTTAATATTCCTAACCGGAGCAGATGCCCTTCCCTCGCGACGGACTCCTGTTTAAATTTTAATTGGAATCTTTGGACGCAGATTTTGTGAGGATTCCGTTGGTTCGTTATTCGCATCAGAGTCCGGGAGAGCCGGATCAAAGTGGATTTCCAACGAGACCAAGAGATAGGCACCACTCACTCCACCTATCAGGAATAAATTAACAGGCTTTTTAGATTTCATAGTTCTTTGCGATAAGCAGCGTTATTAGTTCGTACCCTACAATTATCCGGTCAGCTATGAACTCCAACTTCTCCAGTTGAAATTTTGGGGATAAATAATACAGGGCTATAAGAATAGCTTATACTGTGTTTGCAAGTACTCACCAATCCAGACTTGAGGAGCGCAGTTATGTTCTCGATTTTGTTCCGCTCAATCAAACAGAAAAAGTTTGAAGTATCGTCCTAAGTGTGCCACTTCGCGCTCCAGAGCTACTTCATCGTGCGCTCGAAATTCTGATTGTTAATTATGAAATTAAACAATAAACCGCGTGTGACCAATAAAGACAAGAGGCCTAGCATCAACGAAGAGGGACAACTCTCAGACACGATTGAACTCAACTGGTGTCTTACAGGTACGTACACTCACATTGCGAAACTGTCGTAGAAAGGGCCCGGTCTTTCGGCGGTATTCATTGAGCAAAGGCTCGTCCAAGGCATTTGAGCAGACTAGGCATCCCGAATGCTTCGATTCGCTCAAAACTTCGGTGGCGTCAGTCGTAATTGAGCGGCTGTCTCATCGAGGAGTCGCCCCTGCTAGTGTTTGCTCCCACCCAATTACCAGTTTGGGGTGGTAAAACATCTCTAAAAGTAATTCGTCATTGTACTCACTTAGTGTGGTATCGCTATTGTATTATAACACACACAAGTGATAGACGATTCCCTGAAGAGAATTCTTGCATACCTAGTGGACGAGACAATTCAAAGAACCTGAAATATGAGGGACCTGAAGATGTCAGTCCGATAAGGTCTGTTTCCTTATTTGATGACTTTACCTGCACCCTCGACGAGGGTTATATCAGTCATGGTTTCGCTAATATGCAAGAGGCCGGCCTCTGCAGCATCCACTGAACTCAGACCTGTGGAGGTACGGCAGGTATTTGGTCGCTAGCCAGTCTCCCGGTATAGAGCTCTTGCCCGTGTGTGACCACGCGGAGGTGACCTCCTGCGGAATCCCGTATCATCTGGGAGGAGTTCTTAATCTGATTTCCTACCTAATCTAACTATTGAGTGGCAAGTTTCAAAAGGACAGATCAACTATGACCACGTTTCTTAGCCATCACCTTCTTCGCGAACTCTGCAAAATGGTTATAGGCTAGCTTTGTAGCAGTCAATGCTGCTAAGTTCGTTTGCCCTCCCAACAACCGTCGCTCACTGTTGTAGAAACAACAGTGGAGCAGCACATGGTTTCTTGTTTCCTCTGCACTGGAGGCACAAGACGTGCATAATGGAGAGTTTTTCAGAGAAAAGAAGTGGACCCGCGCATTGAAGTCACCATGTCCCGTGAGGAACTGGCTCGTCCAGTGGTCTGGCTCAACCCATTTTCTCGAAAGACGTTCACCGACGTTGGGGATGAACCCGATAATAGTACTGCCTCCTCACACAGTGCTCAGTTCCAGTCCGTCCGCCTAATCAAAAAGCACCAAACGTGAATAGGTCCAAAGTAATCAATTTTGTCTATTGTTGTAAATAGAATCTAAATTAATTAGGATCCCCTTAATGTCGCGATAAAAGAAAGTGGGGAAAGTTAAAACTATTGATGCTTTGGAATTACGGTTTTCAACATACACAAAGCCCCTGGTATCAATCAGCAGTGTTTCCTACATGTTGGGCTAACGAATGTGGGAGCTTGAAACTGCGAAATAAATTAACGTGGTGAGCATGAGTGAGGACTGTATTACACTTGATATCCGGTCGAGTATGAGTATATAAATGAACACAAGGGACTGTCAATACATGTGAAACTGGTTGTGAGATTACTAAAGTTAACGTACCTGTTAGGTGAGTCTGTCATCTCTGGCTGGTGAGTTACTGTGGGCAAGCGCTTTTGATCTAGAGACATCATCGTCTGGCCATTAAGTCAGTCGGTTGGTCGTAGTCTTTATATATGAAGAGAATGGTAAAATAGGATGGAGGAGCGTCGGTTAAGAGGGAGGGGGGGACGGAGGTCATGCACCTCAGGGGAAACCCACTAGAGGTGAAAGGAATGTCTTGAATAGTCTGTCAATTGTGGATTGTAAGTATTTTTCGTATAGGGTGGTCTGTGAATCCGTCAGTTGGTTGTTTTCGTTTCCGTGGACCAACTGACTGACTCCAGTGCTGACTTAATGGCCAGACGATGATGTCTTTACATCGAAAGCGCTTGCCCAGAGGAGACGGACTCACCTAACAGGTACATTAACTTTAGTCATTTGCTTACTGGTGGACCTAACCCAATTGCTTTAATACCTGGTTGTGAGATACTCAGTGGAAGAAGAGGGGCACAACAGGAAGAGAGAGAGAGAGAGAGAGAGAGCGATCACGTAGGGGTTCTAGGTGCGTAATTTTGATTACCTGTTACATAGTCAGGCGCTATATCTTCGTTCATCTATCGAGAACAAAGCGTAGGTACTATATAGTTGAAAGTACTCCGTAAGTTTGATTGAAATTGTTGGGTGCACGAAAAAGAGAGAGAGAGAGAGAGAGAGAGAGAGAGAGAGAGAGAGAGAGAGAGAGAGAGAGAGAGAGAGAGAGAACTGGGAGACGACTGTATCGTGAGAGCTGAAGGATGGCTGACTTGGAAGGACCTCTCTGTTAAGAAGAGGAATCTAAAACTGAGGGGTGGGAAAAGATAGATGGGAAAGTCCAGGTAAGGGGAAATCCGTTGTTAATTGGAAATAATTGAAGAGGTGGACTTTCGATAGGTAACAAAAGGGCTTGAGGACGAAGGTGTTTGGGGAAACAATGACTTTCCATTAGGGCTAGTGTGGACATTTTGGAGGTCAAAGATCCAGCCAATTCGCCCTGCCAAACACTACAGTTCCAAAACAGCGACAGGAACCCACCCAAAAAATAATCATGTTGACTGCCACACGCTAATCGCCTTTATGATGGTTACTACAGTAAAGGTCGTGACATAAGGAAGGGCAGCTCGATAAATTCTGGTTCCTCAATCACCTTCAGTTTCTACGTAGAAAGTTGTGCCAGGTTCGTAGTTAGCGAAAAATAAATTGGATTAGTAAACGAACATCGCTGAGGAAAGTTGTGCGTTTCGTCGTACCAGATATTCATCTCCGGAGGGGACCAAGAACCGAGGATTCGCGTGACGGCACCCGCCTTCAACCCGCGCGTGCTGTTTAGACTCGCCCCAGTCGGTAAGATTTATTGGCAAAACCCTCCATTCCCCGCGCAACAATCCGATGGGAATAATCTCGAAGTTCATCCTCTTTTTCACAGATAGAGAGAAGATAATAAGAGTGCAGCTTGCTCCGGACGCATCTCAGCGCCCTTTGTACGTCATATCTGCCGGCTCTAACCGATTAAACCGTGACAAGGGCGATGGTTGAACGGATGCGGTCAATTTTTTTTTTTTTTTTTTTTCGTTCCCTTCTCACACGTTTCCAACGCCAGGAGAGTCAAGTGAGGGTTACGCAATTTGTGTCCAATTATTTCTCAATTAATCAGCGTCCGATTTCACCCTCGACGATAAACAGATCAACCCTCGCGGATTTTTCAGTTTAGTGGGAATTCGGCGACAATTGCAATTTGACTCCTGTAACGTGGGAGGGAATTTCGAGATGTAGATTCGGTCAACTAGCAAATTGCCAACCAGAGCACAAATACCGACTAATTGACTTATCTGGAAAGTAAACCAGTTTTATGAAAACTGGGGGATCGATACCAAAATATTCATAGTATTTTACAAATGAAAGCAAATCATCACAACTTTCACAGCCCTCGTGAACTCGACGATCTGCTGCATTTAGTAGTTCAACGCATTGTCACGGAAAAATTTGGGGGAGGATGTTAATGCGGAGAGGTGGTTGCGGGGGAGATGTTAATGCGGAGAGGGGGATGCGGGGGAGATGCAGAACGTTTTATTACTCTCATGCACGGCTCGACGTAGTTTCACACCTCCGAGACCCCTCCCGTTCGATTCAGCATCGAAAAATACCAGTAAACGATACCAAACATGACCCGACGACAAAATTACATAATTGCGTACAGAGGAGCGTCTAGGCAATTGGCACGATGGGGCGAAAGGAGCTGGCGGGTGGTTGGGTTGAGACGAGGGGGAGTGCGAGTGATGAGATGATTGCTTTCGCTATATTTCCCCGCGAGTTCTTTCAGTTAATAGACTTTGGCTCACTATAATTACTGTGATTTCCCTGTTTTGGGTATAGACACAGTCGTATAGCTTCGAGACTCGCTCCGTTCATACCAGCATCGAAATATACCTTGAAAACCATACCAAACACGATTTAACTGCGATAAAACTGCCGAAAATGAGTTTTTGTTCATTTTTTCCCATTTTTGTTGCCCATAGCAACCATGGGCTTCCTGATCCGATTGCCAAGCAGGCAGACACTACTAGATGCCAATGGGATGTAGATCGCATTAAAGGCATAAAACAACTCGGACGGCGGTCTGAATAATAAACCAAAACGATGGGAAGTTTCATTTTGGGTAACATCTCTGTTCGGCTCAGCACTGGCTGAAATAGTTCTTTGCTCTTGGCCCTAACTGGAAAGGTCCATTAAAAGTTGAATGCTCCTTGGTCTGAGAGGAGCTGGGTCACGAGGGAGGTTAGGTGCCACCATCTGTGCCACAAGCATTCCTGGATGGAGGGCACTAGCGTATGCAGGTGCTGCGCTGCACTCCCTGTAACGTACTGGGCCTGCCACTGTTCTGCGAACCACTGCCGTGCTGTCAGCTGGTCCTCCACAGCTCCTCTACTGAGTGTTGGGACTAGGGAGCGCAACTCGTCAACAAACAATGGCAAGGACGCCCTTATGTGGAGTTGGTCCTCTTCAAAATCCAGAGAAGGTCCATTGGCAGAGCCTCAGCCAGTACCAAGGGTGATGTGGTCCTGTATGCCGGGAGGATGGCTAGAAGTGCATCCTGTTGAAGGGTTCTTGCCTGCCTGTGCTTGTCAGTCTCAACGTCGAAGACTCTACGGTCTCAACCACCAACAAGAATACCGATATCTAGGGACACATGCTTCCCATGGCCCTACAAGACGCCCAACTTTCCATTTGACCATCCTTCGGGTGAAGTTCTCAGCGCTTGTGGGGCACATCAGCAGGCTCGACCCGTGTAAGGCGCTTCCACCTCCTTGGCATTATCTAGGAACACATACTGAGCCCTGGCTCACTCTTGTTTTACCCTCCAGAGGAATGCACTGTTTTTTATCGCTTTACTATTTTGTACCAACTTAATTATGTTGTGGGGGGGGGGGGGCTGCAGCTATGAGTTCCATCACAGTGATGACTTGGTGAGAAAGTGTGGCATGAGGCGCTTCTTCTTTGTACTGCAGCCATTTGCTACCAGTGATAGACGACGCTGAGCACCTTCATCCCATCATTGCTCCGTTCGTATCATCGTCACACGCAGGTATTGCAACGAGTGGAGGAGGCTTCGTGGCTTCCAAGCGGACAGGAAGAATCTGCACCTGTCACGTCGTACTGAGGCATTACTTCCATCCTCTGGATCACGCCCCTCGCGACAGAGAAGACAATGCGCCACGAATATCGATATCTTCTTTCTCCCTCAAGTTTGAAACAAAATCTCAATAGCTTCAGCCTCTTTCTCGAATAATAACCGCGTCAATTATCTGAGTCAGTACTTCGCTGATTGTTGTCTTTAATAATAATTCATTTTGTAGATAAGAAAACTTGATAAGGCGTAAATCTGGTTTGCTAATCGAGGATTTCTTCCTTCACGGAGATTACCTTTAGCAAGTTCATCGCTCCATGAAGGCATAATCGGAGAGTAGTTATCCAATGACTTTTTCTAGTGCAATAAAAGACGGAGTGATAATGACTAACGAAGTAATCTTCTGAGGAAGAAAATTTTGTGATTCGAGGCAGCGATTAACATTTATGTTGCTCCAAAGTGGCGAATAATTACGACTTCCGTCTCAAGCGGTTGTTTCACGAATCCAACGAGTGAACTCGCTTGTTCCTACATTTTCCATTACGATAATTAAAAAAGAGGTATCGCGTGTTTGTGGAGTCTTTGACGTGACAGGCGCTGGATGGAATGACCGCCGTCTCGAAGCGATGACACATATACGCTCTCAACGATTACTACGGATTATGGTTTCAATTCTTGGAAATTGTACTATTCACTGGGTGGTACTAAACCTTCCTCCTACGTTAGATTCGCTTTGTCAATGAATGAACCCATTCAAAAGTGCAGACTGGCTCACACGAATGGGAATGAGAATAAGAATGGGGGGGGGGGAGAGAGAGAGAGAGAGAGGACAAAAAGAATTAGAATGGCTGATTATGGAAGAATACTGCAAGTACTTGCTGTATTTGTCTGCATTAATTGACAAATTTCCAGCCTAATGCAAAAGTTTGCTTCTTTTACCCTAGGATTCTCTTTGTAATAGCAATGTGTTGGACCTATTGTGAAGATATACCTTACATAACAAAAGGCGTACGTACCAGCCCCTTTTAAGAAGCTGAGTATGTGTTTTGTCGCTGACTCCGCTATCAACCCATGGAAAAGCGTTTAAAGCATCTAGCTGCTATGTCAGGGCACTCGTGTGTGTGCTCTGCCGTTTCGTCCTCCACACCACACAATCAGCATTCAACTGGCTCTGATTTTCTCAAATTGATCACGTGGTATCTGAATGCCCAGAGGAGTGCCCTGTGAGGAAGCTACTAAGGACTCTTTGTTACCATCTGGCGAGTGTGAGCGTTGCCTTCGACCTTGAATAAGAAGGCGCCTTTTCGACTGTCTTAGTCGTAGCTGGTCGTGCCAACGGGTTTCCATGTGTCTCTTCGTTGCCCTTTTGGCTTCTCTGTGCCACTATCCAAATTAGGGAAAACCTATCATGGACACTGCGTCGTTTGAGCGGCTGAAGACATTCCCATGTGTAATGGTTTTGCGGCATACTGCCGATGATGGCAACACTGTTGCCGCCACCTGTGCCGTTCGCCGCTGTTTATATTAGCGGAGGAGCTGCATTTTAGTTTCATAACGGCTACCGACATCGCTGACGAATGTTCCCCTTTTTTAAGCCAGTGTTTAAATTCCCCTTTAGATTGCGTGAAGTAAGGTAAGCGATCAGAGCTTGGTGTTTCATTTTCCCCATTGTCCCCATTGTCCCTTTATTGTCATTTAATACAATCCGAGCATAGGTTATTTATTTCATTCTAAAAGGAGTTCGTTTCATTTCGATTTTTTCCTGATTAAATTCAAGTGGGTCCTATTTGGTATTTTCATTTCCCAGTACTTTCCTGAGAGGCATTATTTTATTTATTTTCATCAAGTGAGTATAATTGAGAGTATTTAATTTGTTCGTTTCTTTTGGGCCCGGATACGACTTTCACTCGTGTTCTGTATGTGGGTAATTAGTGAAATAATTCCCCAAGTACGTCACACATGTCAGCCTGGGTGTGAAAGTGTAGGCTGAGATGGCCTTTAAGGCAGCCGCAGACTCTGTTATGGTTATGGTGAAATGAACCCCTGGGAAAAGTGTTTGAAGGGCCTGGCTGCTAAGACGCGCCATCGTACGAGCGCCTGAAGACATTCCCATGTCAGGCTGGATGTGAATGTGTAGGCTGAGGTTTAAGCAAATTACTATGGTAATGGTGCAACGAACCTCTGGGAAAAGTGTTTGAAGCGCCCTGTTGCTAGGACAAGCCACTCACCTGGGATGTGCTCTGCCGTTTCGTCCTCTTTGCATTCAACTGGCTCTGATTTTCCCTATTGATCACGTGGTATCTGAATCCCCAGAGGAGTGCCCTGTGAGGAAGCTAGTAAGGACTCTTAGTTACCATCTGGTGAGCGTGAGCGTTGCCTTTGGCCTTGAATAGGGAGGCGCTATGTTCGCTGGCCGACACGCGTTTCCCTGTGTCTCTTCTTCTACTTTTCGTCGTTTCATTTCCCTTTTGGCTTCTGAGCCTATTATGGGCACCGCGTCGTTTGAGCGCCTGAAGATATTCCCATGTCAGCCTGGATGTGAAAGTGTAGGCTGAGATGGCCTTTAAGGCAGCCGCAGACTCTGTTATGGTTATGGTCCAATGTACCCCTGGGGAAAGTGTTTGAAGCGCCCGGTTGCTTGGACAGGCCACTAACCTAGGATGTGCTCTGACATTTCGTCCTCTTTGCCACACAATCAGTATTCAACTGGCTCGAATTCGTCCATATTGATGAGGTGGTATCTGAATCCTCAGAGGAGTGCCCTGTGAGGAAGCTAGTAAGGACTTAGTTACCATCTGGTGAATGTAAGCGTTGCCTTCGGCCTTGAATAGGGAGGCGCTATGAGCCATTTTGACTGTCTTAGTCGTCGCTGGCCGACTCGGGTTTCCCTGTGTCTCTTCATCTACTTTTCGTCGTTTCGTTGCCTTGTGGCTTCTGACCACACCTATATTCCCTCGTCGTTTGAGCGCCTGAAGACATTCACCTGTCAGACTCGATGTGAAAGCGTAGGCTGAGATGGCCTTTAAGCAGACTACTATGGTAATGGTGCAACGAACCTCTGGGAAAAGTGTTTGAAGCGCCCGATTGCTTGGACAGGGCGCTCCCCTACGATGTGCTCTGCCATTTCGTCCTCCTTGGTATCCAATCGGCATTCAACTGTTTTTGTCCCTGGTCGTACAGCCTTAGCAATTCATTGATATGCTTCTACTTACGCCACGATCTTCCAAGGTACAGGTAATTGATGCGACCGCTTACTTCCTTTTTACTTTCCCAGGCTCTACAAAGTTACCTAATTGGCCGAAGACACACAATTTTGAATTTTCGTCACACCCTACTGAGCCCGAAAAACAATATTAAAGAAAATGGTCTGTGTCTGTGATCTTGATTGAGAACCACCGAACCAAATCAGCTAAAACTTGATATCAAGCTCACAGGTCACCATGAGACTCCAAAATAAGGAAAACTAACGATAGTTATCATAGTGATCAAAACACTAAATAATTTTTTCTAACAAATGACTTTCACAAATTTGATTAAATTGCTTACGTAGAGAGCTTCAAATGACACAATAATACCACAAAATTTTCATTCGTGGGAAAAAGACGAGAGCAGCACAACAAATCACCAAACATTTCGATGGAAATCGATTTTTGCGAAATTTGTTCCTTAAAACTCCGCTCAAATGTTACTAGATTATTAACACAAATTAAGGTTGTAGTCCAGTCAACTACCTGTACGATGGGCGTTTATTAACTCTCATAAGTTGCATAAGAGGTACTCTATAAATTCCGGAATTTCGACCGCCGCCGTCCCAGTTACCACCATTTTTCGCAGTTTTTATCCGATAATTTTGGAAGAGTGATTACTACCCTTCTCGAAAAAATCGTGTTGACAGCCTCATTAATTGACTGTGTTACTGATTGCTCAATAATGGTCAGGGTATGAGTAGGAGCAACACAATAAATTTCGGAACTGCAAGAGCCACGCAATGGGTGTTGTGAGACGTGCCTGCATGCACAGCTCAGGGGCTCAATGTATGCAGTCTGCTCCTCTCACCATTTTGTCTGGATAGAAAGACAGTCTCGTAGAAGGTAGGGCAGCTTTTTTACTTTCCTTGCTCTACGAAGTAGAAAGGAAAGTTATGTAATCGGCTGAAAAAAAAATTTTGAGTTCTCTTCAGATCTTTACGTTTCAGACCCCCCTGAGTCCGAGAAACACTATTTGGGAAAATGGTATGTGTGCGTGTGTCTGTGTGTGTCTGTGAACGATTTTTAGAGAAAACCACCGTACCAAATCAGCTCAAACTTGATATCTCGCCCGCAGGTTACCATGGGACGCCAAAATAAGGGTATGAACAAAATCCACCGAAAGCTAACTATAGTTATCATAGTGATCAAAACACCAACTTTTTTTTCTCAAAAACGGCTCTAACGATTTTGATTAAATTTTTAATATTGGTAGCTCTTAATAAGATAATCATACCATGAAATTCCCATTTGTGGGAAAATGACGAGAGCAGCACAATGAATTACCAAAACCTTCGACGAAATCGATTTTAGCGCAGTTTTTAGAGAAAACCACCGTACCAAATCAGCTGAAACTTGATGTCTAGCCCGCAGGTTACTATGGGACGCCAAAATAAGGGTATGAGCAAAATCCACCGAAAGTTAACTATAGTCATCATAGTGATCAAAACACCAACTTTTTTTCTCAAAAACGGCTCTAACGATTTTGATTAAATTTTTAATATTGGTAGCTCCTAATAAGATAATCATACCATGAAATTCCCATTTGTGGGAAAATGACGAGAGCAGCACAATGAATTACCAAAACCTTCGACCAAAAGCGTTTTTCGCGCAGTTTTTTCCTTATAAACTCCGCTGGAGTTTTTGTAGAATGTTAAAAAAAATTGGAATTGTAGTCTAATCCAATAACTAAAGGGTTAGTGTTTAAAAACGCTCATGAGATACATGGTGCTCACTCCAGAAATTCCTGAATTTCAACTACTGTCGTTGCGGATGGTACCAGTTCTAACCGTTATTTTCCAATAACTCTGCAAAAGTGATTACTATCCTTTTTTTTAAAAAATCGCGTTTACAGCCTCATTAATTATCTGTCTACCGATTGCTCAATAATCGTCCTGCAATGAGTACGAGTAGCACAATAAATTCCGGAACTGTAAGCGCTACCGCTTCCTGCTGCTGTGACGTGTTGTTTGACCAAGTTCAAAGGAACTGAGTGATAAATCAATTGATTAAGTAGAATTAGCCATGTACAAAGTGAATTGACGTAGAGCTAAGGAAAGTTGTGTGTTGCAACGCATCAGATATTTTTATAATGGGCTGGTCGACTTTGTGGCCTAGATGCTCGGCCTGTTCGTTCATAGTGCACGGTTTTTTTTAAATGGTACTGTGTGGACTAGTGCTTTTAGTGCGGAGGTGGGGTCCCGGGCTCCTCTTTGTTGTCCTGGGACCCCTGGTGTAGATGTTTCCAGGTGACGGCGCCTGTTCGCCCACGCTTGGGCAAACTTGGTGAACCTACATATGGCCGCCTTTGATGCCAAGAGCTGGCCCCGCCTGCGTTCGTTCCTGAAGAAGTGCTCGTTCAAGCGCGCTTTGGTACAAGTTACAGTAGAAGATGACGAGGGCCGCATCTTCCACAGCTCCAGTACCCCAGGGGCAGGCATCAAATTGGCGTCTTTTAAAGAAGAGAAGCCTGACGTTGAATGCGCCGTGGCCTGACAACAACTGGATTGCCAGCAACGTCGGGTGTCACCAATCTTGTCAGTAGGGACTCCCGGATGTCAAGCACTTGAGTGTGCGAGTGACGGGCTGTGCTCGCCGTGTCATATTCCGCCTGCCAAAGATGGATTCTCCACTGGTTAGCCAGCTTGAGAGGTGACTCCACAGTTTTCACCTGGTCCAGCGCTGGGAGTCGGTGCTGAAGTTTGCCGTGGTAGGATTCCATGGTATCCTTTTTACTTTCCTTGCTCTACGAAGTAGAAAGGAAAGTTAATCGGCTGAAAAAAAAAGTTTTTGAGTTCTCTTCAGATCTTTACGTTTCAGACCCCCCTGAGTCCGAAAAACACTGTTTGGGAAAATGGTATGTGTGTGTGTATGTGTGTCTGTGAACGATTTTTAGAGAGAACCACCGTACCAAATCAGCTCAAACTTGATATCTAGCCCGGAAGTTACTATGGGACGCCAAAATAAGGGTATGAACAAAATCCACCGAAATTTAACTATAGTTATCATAGTGATCAAAACACCAAATTTTTTTTTTCTCAAAAACGGCTCTAACGATTTTGATTAAATTTTTAATATTGGTAGTTAATTTAATATTATAATAATTTATAATAATTAATATCCATCTATGGGAAAATGACGAGAGCAGCACAATAAATTACCAAAACTTTCGACGAAATCGATTTTAGCGCAGTTTTTTCCTTATAAACTCCGCTGGAACTCTCGTAGAATGTCAAAAAAATTCGGTATTGTAGTCCAATCATATACCTAAAGGGTGAGTGTTTTAAAAACGCTCATGAGGTACATGGGGCTCACTCCAGAAATTCCTGAATTTCAACTACTGCCGTTTCGCTTACTACCAGTTCTAACAGTTATTTTCCAATAACTCTGCAAAAGTGATTACTATCCTTTTTTTGAAAAATCGTGTTTACACCCTCATTAATTATCTGTGTACCAATTGCTCAATAATGGTCCTGCAATGAGTACGAGCAGCATAATAAAATCTGGAACTGTAAGCGCTACCGCTTCCTGCTCCTGTGAAATGTTGTTCGACCAAGTTCAAAGTAACTGAGTGGTAAATGAATTGATTAAGTGGACAAAGCCATATAGAAAGTGAATTGACGTAGAGCTAAGGAAAGTTGTGTGTTGCAACGCACCAGATATTTTGATGTGGAACCTGAGTACCTCCAGGTCCAGAAGGAAGTTGAGCGGTGGAGCTCTGGCCAGCACCTGTAAGGTCATAAAGTGATGTATTAACAAGTTCAAGTGAATTAAATTAGCGCCAAAAACCATGAAAACCAGCGAATTTACCGTGAAGCTAAGGAAAGTTGTGTGATGCCGTCTAATTTTATTTTTTGAGAACGATCTGTTGAAAACTTAACCACCTCGGTTCAAACCTCAAAAAACGCCGCGATATCGCACCTAAAACTCGAATTCAGTGATGTTTGGTTTAGTTAAATATTGACGTTGAGCGGAAGAGTCGAAACACGTCCAGGGTTGAGGGGGAAGTGCGGTCAGCCATGTGGTACAGCATTAGGAGCACAATGGAGAAGGGCATTACGCAGAGGGAGGGTTAAAGCTTCCGGAGTAGATCCTGTTATAAGTCAATAAGGCTGTGTCTAATTGGAGATTATCTCCCACAATGGAGGGTAACTAGGGAGAGAGGAACAGACGATATTGGCCATGTAATCGGAGGCAACTTTCTATGACAATAAAAGACCCTCCGCACAAAACCTTCTACTCCCATCCCCCCTCTCCCACCACAGTGGGGGCCCTGCCCCTTTAAAAATGCGACATAAAATCTCTATCTTATCTTAGTCAGGAATAGTGAGCGAAGGGGAGGGTGGCAGAGAGAGGTTGCAAAGCACGATCCGCTCCGTTTCTTTCGAAAGTAATAAACAATCTTTTTTAACTTACGTAATCTAAAGGTTTCTTCTAGTATCGCTACGATTTTCTCAGTTCTCCATATTCTACAGTACCGGCTGATCTGAAATTGCAGGTGAGTTGTACTCTGGGATTTATGGAAGGATTTCGCGCGAGGGAACCGCAATAAAATTACTCGGGCGACAAGCACTAAAGCGATTTTGCGCAGGATAATGTGAAACGGAGAAGAAAAAACTTTGGTCAGATTGCCCCTAGTTATATCGCGACCTTCATTGATTGAACGTTGCGCAGATAATGATGTCGAGACGATTATTTTTGTCTGAACCGTTCATGTTTATAGTTCAGTAATTATCGAGAAAACGCTGACGAAAAGATGGTCGCGAAACGACAATGGAATTACGAAATTCCTAAGGTTGCTCCTAATTATTTTATGAACGTTAATGAATCTTACCGTGTAAGTAGATTATTGGATTATTACGCGGGGGAGATTTATAGCGAAATAACTGCCGTGGAATCGATTTGTGCAATATTTTGATAATTTATTGTGCCGTCGTTTTTCCCACAAATGAAAATTTTATACTACTGTAGTGTCAATTGAAACCGTCGACACAAAAAATTGTTCAAATTTGTTATAGCCGTTTTTGAGAAGAAAAATATTTCGTATTTTGATCAACTGTAGTTAGTTTTACGCCATACGTTGATGTGCACGGGAAATATTAAATTTGAGGCTTGATGTGCACGGGAAATATTAAATTTGAGCTGATTTTGCCAATCGCGTTTTTGCCAATCGCGCAAACACACACACTGTTTGTTAAACACACCAGTCATCTATGGTGCCCTGTTTTAGAGACTAGAACAGGGAAGAAGACTATGCAGCTGCCGCTGAATAGACTAGAACACAGGGCTTGCTTAGCGGTGACGAGTTGCATGCGGACAACCCCCACAGCTGCGCTAGAGGTCCTGCTGGGTCTTGTAGCAACTGATACTGGACAGGGTGCGTGTGCAGAGGCCTGCTTCGCGTGTTCGGAGACGTGAGACTCAGTTCGGATGAAGAACAACTATGAACTGCCCTTCTTTTAAGCAGAAGCTTAAACGCAGTTGGCGAAATGGATAAAAACGAATTGGGAACGAAATTATATTAAGAGAAAAAACATTAACGCCACGAAGTCAGGTGGCGGCTAATTGGAGAAGCACCTGAAGTCAGCAGTGTGACGCTCTAACACCTTCAGGATACAGATTGATGGGATACAGATTGATGGGAAGGGGTTGGCCCCGCTCTTGAGGTTGGGTCGGACGACTCAGTGAGAGGTGGCCTGGCAGGTGCTGGAGTTTACAATCCAGGGATCCACCAGGTCTGCTGACAACAGCTTTCATGGCAGAGGCAACCATTTTCCAGGCAGAGCTCTTGGCAGTGATGTGCACACAACACCTCCTACACAGGGGGCTGAAACGGAAAAGGATATATCTTGTCGGACAGTAGGGCTGCACTTGCTATACTAGCTTCCTATACTAGAAGAGAACGCATTAACACTATGTTGGGTCCTGCTGGATCTTGCATCTTCCCACATACATGCGCCAACTGATATTGGACAAGGGGAGTGTAGAGGGGCCTGCTCTTCATGTCAAGGACTGCTCTTCAAGATACAGCTTCTTGATAGATCTTGATGAGACTGGGACTGTGTTATATTACACTGACGGATCAGTGAGAGACAGTCTGGCAGGTGCTGAAGTTTACAAGCTAGAGATCCACCAGGTACACAGGCAACCGTTTTCCAGGCAGAGCTCTTCGCAGATGTGGTGTGCATGCAGCACCTCGTGCACAGGGGGCTTAAATAGAAAAGGATATATTTCGTCAGACTTTCGGGCTGCCCTAGGCCTATACAATCCCATCGAAGCTGGTTTTTCCTGGCTGGTCTTTAGACCTTGGCAAAGAAGAACGCATTAACACTGTGTTGGGTCCTGCTGGATCCTGCACCTTCCCACATACATGCCCAACTGATATTGGACAAGGGGCCTGCTCTGCGAGTCAAGGACTGCTCTTCAGGATACGGCTTCTTGAAACATCCAGATGGGAAGGGAGTGATCCCTACTCGGCTGGCTGTAAACTACACAGACGAATCAATGAGAGGTAGTCTCGCAGGTGCTGGAGTTTATGGGCCAGGGATCCAGACAGCGACACCACTGGGTGCGCTGGCAAGTTTTTAAGATTTCATTTAACTTGAAATGAAAATGGAATGATGAAACTGTTTTTCTGTTCTTTTATCTGCTGCTGCGTCTGATCAAAATCTAGTCCAAATCAATATAGCCAGTTATAAGAAGAAAAATAGTTAGTGTATTGATCACTATAACAAATATATTATGTTCGCTCAAACCTATATTTTGGCGTCACATGTCAGGCTGAATATCTCATTTTACGGCTTTCAGTGACACGCGAACGATGTGTTTCGGACCCAGGAACCTGAAATAGTGAAGAAAACTTCATGTCAGCCGGGGTTCACTGTGGATTTTGTTTAATTTATTTCGTAGAAGAATAGTTATTTTATACCATTGATATTGTCCCTTATCAGAATGACGGTCCCTTAACACTCATCAAAAAGCTATATCAGTTGCTGTTAGGAAACAATCCTGTCGCCACAGCTCGCAGCTTTTTGTTTGGTCCTAGTAAAGGAGCACTGCGTCTGCGTCTGCTTCTTTCCCTCGACTGTCGTGGCGACATTATCATGTATTGTTACTGTCCTCGCTCCCGTTCTCTGTAAATAAATAAATAAACATAAGCCCCCTGTTTCTTCTGGAGTCTCACTGCCAGACGACAGACGGTTTGTGCCCAGACGCACCTTCCAATTCGTCGGACACAACGTTAACCCGTTGACTGTACTCAAGCACAATGAAGCTTTCCGTCAAAATGCCCGGAGGACCAAAATGTTGGCGTGATGATGGCAGGCTTGTTGGCACAAACACAACAGCTATTACCTTCCACTGAGCTCTAGTTCTGTAGTGCGCAAAGATCGCTCCTACCCAACAGTTATATTCAACACTGGGACCCCTGGTGTCTGTTAAGCCGATAATGCTGCGGCAGCACCTGGAAACAACGGCAGGACCCTGTTGACCGTTGTGACACTTTCTTCAATTAGTAGCAACGTGTTAGGAAAAAGGCACACACGAGCACGATTCAAAAAAATATCTGGTGCGTTGCAACACACAACTTTCCTTAGCTCTACGTCAATTCACTTTGTACATGGCTAATTCTACTTAATCAATTGATTTATCACTCAGTTCCTTTGAACTTGGTCAAACAACACGTCACAGCAGCAGGAAGCGGTAGCGCTTACAGTTCCGGAATTTATTGTGCTGCTCATACTCATTATAGGACCATTATCGAGCAATTGGTACACAGATAACTAATGTGCCTGTAAACACGATTTTTAAAAAAAAGGATAGTAATTACTTTTGCAGAGTTATTGGGTAAAAACGTTTAGAACTGGTAGTAAGCGAAACGGCGGTAGTTGCAATTCAGGAATTTCTGGAGTGACCCCCGTGTATCTCATGAGCGTTTTTATACACTCACCCTATAGGTATTGGATTGGACTAGAATAACAATTTTTTTAAAACATTCTACTAACATTCTAGCGAAGTTTATAAGGAAAAAACCGCGCTAAAAACGCTTTTCGTCGAAAATTTTGGTAATTTATTGTGCTGCTCTCGTCATTTTCCCACAGATGAGAATTTTATGGTATAGTTGGCATATTGGGAGCTATCAATATAAAAAATTTAATCAAAATCGTGAGCGCCGTTTTTGAGAAAAAAAATATTTGGTGTTTTGATCACTATGATAACTAAAGTTAAATTTCGATGGATTTCGTTCATACCCTTATTTTGGCGTCCCATGGTAACCTGCGGGCGAGATATGAAGTTTGAGCTGATTTGGTTCAGTGTTTTTCTCTAAAAATCGTTCACACACACACACACACACACACAGACCGTTTTCCCAAATAGTGTTTTTCGGGCTCAGGAGGGTCTGAAACGTAAAGATCTGAAGAAAACTCAAAAAAAAAATTTCAGCCGATCACATAACTTTCCTTTCTACTTCGTAGAGCCAAGGAAAGTAAAATATCTGGTGCGTAGCAACACACAACTTTCCGCCACCCCCACCCCCGTAAGTTCGAACACCACCTACATAGTCGGGCGCTATATCTTCGTTCAACGCATTTTTACAGGAACATTTATGCATAACAAAATTTAGGGACTAGTTAGCTGAGAGTACTCCGAAAGTTTGATCGAAATCGTTAGAGCCGTTTTTGAGAAAATTGGAATACCGATAAATTAATATTCGACAAATCTCCTTTTCTGAGTTAACTTGGCTTATATCTCCGTTCAACATATATATATACAGAAATAATTATGAAGAACGAAATGTTGGTATGAGTGACTAAAAGACATTCCATTAAGATTTATCTCATCTGGTGAAAAAGTTACCCTGGAATTCATAGAAATGTAAGAAAAAACTTTATTTCTGACACGTTGATTTTTATCTCTGGTCAATGGACTGTCAGAGGAACATTTATTGAGATCAACATGTAGGTATTAACTATTCGGATACATCTTGAAAGTTTGGTGATAATCGTTGAAGCCGTTTTGCCAAAAAGCATAAAAAACCTATTTTTGCTTCATGGGCCCGTATCTCCGTTCACCGTATTTTCATGGAGATACGTATGGAAAAGAAAAGTTGGATATTGATCGGTAGAAGATAATTTGAAAGTTCAATCAAAATCGTTAGAGCCGTTTTTGAGAAAAATGCGAAAAACCCATGTTTTTGGTACATTTTCGTCCCCCCACCACCCTTCCCATCGGCCGAAATCGTCCATAACCTTATTTTTGCGTCTACAAAAAATAACGAACAAAACAAAAAAAGAACCAGCTCAATCGGATCAGCCATTCTCCCGCAAATCGAACTACAGACACACACACACATACACACGGACCACACGCCGAAATTAGGTTTTTTAGACTCAGTAGGCCTCAAAACTTGAAGATCTGAAGAAAACCCGATTTTTTTTTTTGAGCCGATTACTACTTTCCTTCCCTTCGGGTAGCGGAAAGTAAAAAGGGAACCTTCTCTCATACTCGTTGAGGAGGGATGTCTTGACGATGGAGGCTGGTTAGGTTGGCAGAAGTGAGAGTTGTCCGGCTGATAACACTGCTATCACTTAATTCTGCTAATCTGATAGCGTAAATATCCGGAGCGTGTTGGCTTGAAGTGTTTGAAAAGTATGTGAAATGGGTGAAGTTGGTTGGTGGGTGTGAAGGCGCCATGATGCGAATTTCAACCCTGAATTGAGTAAGTTTGTAATAGAAAAAACATTGACCGACGGCAAAAAGACTCGATTGTCGGCAACCAGTTTCTCTTCCAGAAATAATTGTGAACGCTCACGAAGGTTCAGTAGGCTCCTGACTGATCGCGGAAAATCGAGTCGAGTAGACATAAATTTTAGAAAGGCCTCTTATAAATACTTCCTTCTTCTCCTCACTCCGCAAGTTTACCATAATTTCTTTCAATATGTAACCGTTCCTGGGAACTAATTACGTCTCGAAGCGTTCCGGACCGCCCGGGCTCTCAACATCTCTCGATCTTCCATTCACTTTGGAGAACGTGAGTCGAAAAGAAACGTTGGCAACGTGAGTAAAACTGAAAGCAACCGCGGCCTTTTTCCCTCGCAACGTCGGCAATTATATTTTCTCCCTCGTCAACGGCGGGGTTCGAGATTTTTACGACTTCTCCACTTTTCTGGAGAAAACCGACAGGTTTCAATGAAATCGTTAACCGAACGCTCCGCGTCTGTTCATAATAAAACGCCGGCTAACTCCCGACGAAATTACGACGCGTTTCTTCCACGTTTCCGCCGTTTGAAAACTCGAGTTGGCGGCAGAATAGTTTCCAGCGCTTTTATAAATTCAAATAATTAAAGAAAATAACCTGCGGCTTACGTCACGTGTTTAAGCTAGTAAATAAACGTTGCTGCAATGCGGTGTCGCAGTCATTACGTCGCGCGCAGCCAATTTGAGACTGTTAACAGACAACTACCCTGATTATTGACTAGTGACCACCGTCGTCTTATGTCAAAGCACCAACTGTTGAACTCGGTTCGTCATTTTCGCATTGTACCAGTTTCACCAAACCCTCATAACAGCGATCAAATGAAAGGTTAGAAAATCCGCCATCTTTCGAGGTCATCATGCTATCTGACAAACCGTGACTTGCATTGCACTGAGATGGCAGTGGATTAACAAGGTGTCAGTATAGTATGGTACACAAACAACATCTCGTCGTAAATAATTGTATTAAACGGCCCAATAACCGTTGCTGTGGCGAAGTGGTGAGTTTGTTATCAGACCAGACTTTGCACACACATGGTTTAATACGAGAAAGTAAAATAAAGTAATCGTTGAGCTTCTTCTTCTTTCCGTGTCTAGATCCACTTTTAGCGTAGAATACGCTTTAGCCATGGACTAACTAGCCGAAAATGGAACGCGGGATGGGAACGAAATGTGTGACATTAACATGACAACCAATAAACATATCACCAGATGTTTATAAAATTTGTTTTTTAGGCTTCAAAATTGATGTTTATAAACACATTGGGTAACTAAAGGCGATCACCAAGCAACAACTTGCATTGATGAATCATCAATTGACCTCGACCGCCCGGTTTATAAGAATATTTACATCCGTGTGTAGTAGTTGCGACAAGCCCGTTTGAAGTGAGTAATTTTATTTATGTAAATCCGAGTTTCAGTCGTTCACGAATCGTCCTTCGGTGATGTTCTCCTGCCCCGGTCCAGATTGTCCTCCTTCGAGCTCTTCAGGTATATGTCTTCTTCATCCTATAACATCGAAATCGTCAGCTGAACGAACGAGAGAGTGGCGGTTGCGAAAAAAAGGCGGACAGTGCGAACCCAAACAACCAAAAACTGCAGCAGAACGGAAAAAAGAATGGAGGTTGCGTAAAACACTTGAAAAGTCCCCTCCAAGCGAAAATAACGAATTACCTGAACCTAAACGACCAAAAACTGCTGCTGAACGTAAGAAAGAATGGCAACTGCGTCAAAAACTCAATAAGTTGAAAAGACTCGACTGTCTCGATGACAATGAAAATAACGATGTACCTATCGTTACGCTCTCGCTGATTACGAATTCGACCAGCGTTTTCGAAATAGCCCGTTGGGTCACATTTGCGATGTTTGTGATCGAATTTGGTTTGAAAAGGATTTGAGTAAAGCTGGGCCAAAAAGTTACGCTCTGTTACGTGCTGAATTTCCGAACGAAGATATAACCAAGTTTAAAATATGTGGTACTTGCAAACAGTCAATATACCAGTCGAACAAGATCCCACAATTATCACGAAGTAACGGTTTCGTTTACCCGGATTTTCCATCAAATTTACCGACACTCGACCGTATCTATGAAATACGCCTCTTTGTGCGCCTCCCTCTCCAAAGAAAAGGAATTAAGGGCTTAGAGCCTGAGGGTGCAGCGCTCAGCGGAGACTTTATTAAATTCATTGAAGGAGCATTTACCTTAATAATTTTATGTTTCATTTTTCAATAAAATAATCCGTCGTTTTTCTATTGATTTGCGCACGTTTGTATTAGTTGTCACATACAAGAATGCGGATTATCGTGGTGGATCGTGCATTGATTCCATATTCGCCCGCCATATCAATAACATCGTTAGTGTACGTTACTTAAACGCTAATACACGTTTGATAATCACCGTTGAACGTTCAGCAGTTCAGCGTCCAATCGAGGCTAAAGCGTATTCTACGTTTCTATACTTGTAGCAGCAGGCTCTAAATAAAAACAAAAAGGGGGGTCCAGGCGAGGCCCGCAGGGCCGATTTTTTTTTTTTAACTTGATGAAAAATGCCTAATTAACAGGAAACATGATTGTAGGTATCAATCCTACAATATTGTCCTACATTTCGACAGTATAATTAATATAACAAAACACGAGGAATAATAATTTATAACAATTCAATCCTCGGAAATCGGGGTGGATTATTGGCGAGGTCCTCCAGCATATTGTTCGGGTGGTTTCTCATTGCGAAATTAAGTCTTACATATGCCTCGGGCAGTGCGACGCGTACCTCCGGGATATCAAGGCCCGAATGCAAGGTTGAATTACGGACAAACCATGGTGCGCCCGTGATCATTCTAAATACTCTGTTCTGGAGAGTTTGGATGCGATTGATGTGGGTGTCAGCCGCGGAACCCCATATACCGCATGAATACATCCAAATGGGGCGAATTAACGATAGGTATGAGGCGTTTCGTTGATGGGCTAAGAGCGGAGTTCGTTTGTAGGAGGCTTTTAAGTTGACGGATTCTATTCCTCAACTTACCGACCAGTGTGTCAACGTGCTCTTTCCACAGAAGCTTTTTGTCTAAGGTAAGTACCAAATAACGTACCGAATCTTCCGTTGGTATCGGTCGACCGCCGAGAAGTACAATACTGTGGCTTGGTCTAGTTCGGAGAGTAAAGTCAACCAGGACTGACTTATTGGGATTCATAGTAACCCTCCATTTGCTACACCAATCTTCTACTTGTTCTATGAATATTTGCGTGTTCGGCTTGTGCATTGGCACATAATGCAGCGACATCGTCAGCATAGTGTGCGAGGGTCAAATGTCCAGAAAAAGGGAAGTGTACAGTATGTACAGCAAAGGACCCCAGATGCTACCTTGAGGAACGTATGACCCTACGCTTGCAGAGTTCGAGACAGCACCCCTGCAGCTCACCGAGAAAGTTCGCCCTGATAAATACGTCTGCAGCAATCGGAAATACGTGTCGGGAAGATAGGGTTTTACTTTTGCCAGCAATCCAGGATGCCAAACCTTATCAAACGCCATTTCTGTATCTAAAAACGCCCCAAGGCATAACTTACGTTCTTCGTAAGATTCCAAGATTTTTTCAAGCACCCTATGGAGTTGCTGGGGAGAGGAGTGTCCTTTACGAAATCCAAATTGAGTGTCAGGAATGAGCTCAGAAAGGGAACTCATAAATTTTGGGAGGAGAAGTCGTTCCATGACTTTGGCTAGCAGAGGGAGCAAACTAATCGGGCGGTAGCTCTTGGGGTCCTTCTGAGGCTGTCGTCACCATCACTATCCGGGCATGTTTCCATGAGTGAGGAATATGGGTGGTTCTTAGAATTCCATTCATTATTTGAGTAAGGAAGACCATGCTTTTTCTCGGAAGAGCCTTTAACAGCGGTTGAGTGATGCCATCATGACCTGGAGCTGTTTTTGGTTGGAGACCTTCGAATCATATTTCGGACTTGCGCTGGGGTGACAAAATCCTTGAAAGAGCCACCGTTTAAACTTTGTATTTCCAGTATTCAGCCGCTTGGATCGCTTTGTCATTACATGTTAAAATATCTTCATACGTGCAGGGTGATGTTAGTAAGTCACATCGTAGAATATGATCGTAATCTTGCTCCAGCCCACAGTCGCAGGTTGTATCTTCTTGAGTGTAGCCCCACTTAACCAGATTAGTTCTGCGCCTGGTTACTTTAGTACGAAGTCGATTTAGTGATTTAAAGGGACCTGTTTCACAATAAGCTAGTAATATAAGTGAAATTTACAAGTTTACTAGTGGTAGTATTATGAGTACTTGTAATTTCTGTTTCACAATAAGATGCCTCCAACTGGTATTACAAGAATAATTTCACCAGTAACTTATAAAAACTACTAGCTCAGCTGATGACAATCTACAAGTCAGCTGGTCAAACAAATGTGAACTCACCATTCCCGCCCGCCCGCCGCCGCTCCCGCATCTTTATCGCGTCCCTTCACTCGTCGTCGCGCCCCTAAATTTTTCGCTATACCTACCTATTGAAGATGGGCAAAAGAGAGGACAAGCGGCGATTACAACTGTGCGTTCTCGAAAAGGTGAAGCAAAGAAGATCAGTGCTTTTTGGTGCGTTCAGCGATAAGCTAACAAAAGCCGACAAGACTGCTGCTTGGAGGGAAATCCTCTACTTTCTACCCTACTCCTCCATTAACCTAGTTCCTTATAAATAGAGATAAGCTGCAAAGTACTATCTACATTATGTTCAAATTGGCGTGATATTTATACATTTCATTCTAAATTCATTAATGAATGCATTCTCAAGTAAGTAGACAATGAGTAAAAAGTTCTGAATGAAGCACAAGGTGATTTTTATATGAACCGCTTAGAAAAGGACCTTAATGACCAATGATCAGCGGAGCATAGTAATGATTTGCTCCTGCCTCATTCGGGCTGCTGCTGCAGGCTGGTTGTCGTCTTGAGGGTCGTTATTTGTGTCATCAAAATCAAGATCGTGAGGTACATGTAATGGTTCAACTTCTTCCCGTCTCGCGATGTTGCACAACGCCGCGCAGCACTTGACAATCTCCCCTGCAAGCACTGGGTTCACTCTCAGTTTATTGAGACATGGGAATTTTTCTTTTAAGATTCCAAGTGCACACTCGATGATACGCCGAGTTTTTTACTGGTATCTGTTGTATAAAATCTCTGATTGATTCCGAGGATCATTTCGTAGAGGTGGCATCAACCAAGTGCGAATATTATATCCGGAGTCCCCAAGCAATACGAAATTGCCAAACGTTCCGTCGTCCATGATGGCTGGCAATCGACTGTTCCTCAGCACTCGATTGTCGTGCACACTTCCGGGCCAGTTCGCATTCACGAAAAAAAAAAACTGACCTGACGCTCCGCAAACGACATGCAGTTCAATGAGTGGTTCCTATTGCGGTCAACGAATGCTGCATCATGCCTCGTGGGTGCGTCGAGCTTGATTAGACTGCCATCAATAGCTCCACAGACGCGAGGAAAACCAGCTATGCTGAAAAAATTGTTCACTTCTTCTTCAATGTTTTGTGGCCAAGCCACCATTCTGTTGAATAGCCGAACGTTAACTGCAGCCACAACTTTCTTCACACAGCGAGAAACGGTTGCTTTGCTGACACCATGCAAGTCTGCTACGACGTGGAACTGGGCACCACTTCTCAGCCAGTGAAGTGTCACGCACACCTGCTGGTGCACGGATAGAGAACCACTTTTTCCAGTGCGGTGCGCAATGAGTTGTCCGATTTGTTCAACTAAGAATTCGATTTTGTAGAAAGTCATACGGAATCTTTCATTGCACTCTAATCCATTCAAAAAACTAAAGTTCACTCTTGAAGGGAACACTTTTCTTCGTCATAGAGGACGACGCAAATGATTCTCTCTGCCTACTTGACCAAATAACAAATCTTCGAGCATTTTGTCCCTAGGACAATTGAATTCCAAAATACCGTAAAGTGCGTTTTACCGCACTTGTAAAATGTTATTGTGAACCAGAATTTACATGTTACCAGCGCATTTACTTGTAATAATAGTTACTAAATCATTGTGAAACAGGGCCCAGGTGGCAAAGGGAAGTTCAAAACCACCGCTTGCTTCTTCTTTTAGTTCCAGTATTGGAGTATGTGATTTCTCTGGCCTTCTTTGTTCTGGAGTCATGCTCAGAGGTTCTGTCGATTTGTTAAAACCTTTCCTGGACTTGAGTCTTGTTCGTTGTTGTTGGTGATTGAACAGATGTTGTCTTGGATCACTGGATTGTGTTTTTCCGCTCTATTTCAGATGCAACAGGTTGGGGTGCAATACCTACAACTGGGTCGATTTTTTGGATAGGTGTTGGTCTAAGGCACCCTGTAACGGTTTGTGTGCAGCGGCTGTTGCAGAGGGGACTGAAGCGGCAGAGAATCTACATCATGGTGGACAGTCAGGCTACTCTCAAGGCCTTAGCTAACTGCCTTACATCATTGCAGGTGTGGGAATGTCTGACTGGACTGAAGGCCCTGGCCGAGGACAACAGTGTAACACTGTGTTGGGTGCCAGGGCATCAGGGTAGATCCCTATTGTCCCTGAGCGCTTTGTTGGAACTACCAGAAGCCACCTACGTAAAGAGGTTGGGAATTGGGAGGATAGGTGCAGGGCTGCTCATTGGCAGGGGCTGCTTGGCCTTAGACAGTCAAAACTCTTCATCCGGCTCTCCAGAGAGAGGTCCAAGGAGGTGCTTGCACTGGGAAGAAAGGATATGAGGATCATATGTGGCCTCTTCACAGGTCACTGTCTCCTGAGGTACCAATAATTGACCATGAATTGATTGCTGTGGTGCGGGATATAGTCCGTATGTACAACTTGACTCAAATATGGAATGTGTGACGCGCTCTAGTAGGCAATTAACAAAAGTTCAAGTGGATTTAGTTACCGATGGTGTCTCGGCTTCGCTTTTGTTCGGCATTGCGTCGTGTCTAGTGGTATTTTTGTTCCTTGTTTTGTTTAATGTACATTAAACGTTCTATTATCACTAAAAGGTCTTCGAACTGGTAAGTGTACATCGAATATTTTGATTTTGTAAAAGAATGATAATCTCATTCACTTTTGAAGGAGCCTCATTGCTGTGTGGCGGGTAAATGAATCGACATGGGGATATGGAGTTGTGTGGTGTCACTCTTCTGAATTGTGAACGTGAGCAGTGTATTTGTTGCACACTCCCATGTAGCTCATCTACCGATACCTATCAAAAGTTTACGCCAAAACGTAGATACGGTTGGAGAAAACCTTGAATCGCTCCGCGGTGCTAGCCAGAAGTGATTTCACATCCTCCATGACAAGTACTTACAGACCGTAGCGAGGCGCCGAAGGTATTTAAGATTCTGGAAGCCCCGCGCTTGAAATATGTGGCTGTACGTCTCCTATTAACAACCGGCTACTGTTCTCCCTGTTGATGACGTTCGAATTAGTTTCCGTCCAAAAGGTCGAACGGGGTGGTCGGCATCGCTCTTCGCTTTGTGAATTGATGAGAGCTCGTTTGTTAGTCTGGAAGACGCAACCGTCCAGCCGATGGGAGGGCATCAAAAAGTCTCTGCACGAGGCTCTTCCCAGGGCGCCGTAAATTCGTGATGGGCCGCCCCGGTCATCTCATCGTTTAGTTGGGTTCTTCGAGATGGATCAGTCGTAACTTGCTGCACCCGTCTCATGCTGGCTACTGTTCCCCGAACAATCAGCTCATTAGCTCCAGCTTCCTTAGATCAACTACTGATAATAATTCCGACGCCCCACTGTCTTATTGATTTCCTTGGGGCTTGTCCGTAAACAGGGGACTGTTCTATTATCGAATATTTCTACTTGTATAACAACGAAGTCTACATTCAGAGTAAAACTGTAAGAACGTTATAATCTAAGCTCCTTGATCAATATCTAAGTGCCTCCGATCACTGCACAAGTGAGAACGAGCAGACCTTTAGTGCTCAGCAGCCCAGCACTTCTTCTTCAGAACCGTTTTCCACTTTCCGTCGCTAAAATGTTGGGCTTTCGTCAGATCTCAGCGTCTTTATACCTGAATCGAACAAACCAATATATATACATGTAGTCTTCTGACTGTCCCACTGGTGGGATGTGCGCCGCGGCCAGATGACCTATTGTACTAGTCTTAATGTCTTACAGGTCAATGCCTAGACTCCTGAGGAAAGCCAGGTAGTTCCTGAAAGAGTCCTCGTTGGTATCCATCCTGGGAGAAGTGGTGCCAAAGACCAAAAGTCGCTCCCTCTCAAGTCTCCGGCACTGGGCCAGGACATAGTAGGAAGTCTCCTCATCCGTGCCACACCACCTGCATCGAGGGGTGTCGACTATACCCATAACATGTGTTTGTTCATTGTGCAGTGCCCGACTATGATCCCAACAATCCTTCCTCTCCAACCACAGAAGGGTGTGTCTTACCTCACTTGATTGCTCTGAGACAAAGTTTTTGGAGTGTCTTACTCCTACAGCGTTCCAGATTGTCTGATGCAGTCTTCTGGCGTGTTCTCCCACAGTCCTTTTCACTAGTGACAGAGAAATCCCACAATGGTGGCCCAATATGTACCGTAGACGAACCGCGTCTGGCCAGATGGTCCGCCCTCTCATTTCCAATGGTCCCTTTGTGTCCTGGAATCCAATACACAGTAACTCTAGCACCAGTTTTGACGTCGTGCAGTAGTTCATTAGCGCCTTGCACGACGCTTGACTATCGGTCAATATATTGATAGTTCTGTTGCTACAGCCTTTCTCATGCATTAGGATTGCCCCGGCGATAATAGCATAGATCTCTGCTTGAAACGACGGAGTGGGGACTAGGGCAATGTGCGTCCCACTCCTTCCAGAGCCACTTATCCTGTTCCCTCCGGAGTTTTCGATCCATCTGTGAAGATGTTGATGCCATTGGGAGGCCGAAACTGGCGACTCTCGCTGTTCCATGGCCCACCCAATGGCTGAACATTATATTTCCTCTCGAACTCATACATGGGCACAATTGCGTCCGTGATCATGCTGAGCTCCTTAAAGGTCTCCAAGTCCCTGTGTTGAAATATCTTAAGGTTCGAGAGAAGTTGGAAGAGTCAGGGGTCACATGCTCGTCTAAAATGAAAAGGAGACTCACCAACAAACCCCCCTTGCCCTGTGTTGACCGAGGAACTTATCGCGCATCACTATCGCCAATCTACCTGCTTCGACCAAGGGTCTGTGATTGTGCCTGATCGCGGACAAACTTGTGACCAGTTGCGATTTACTCCCATTGACGAACAGTTCGAGACATTCTCCCAATTCTCCTTGTTTTCGAGTTTTTTGGTGGCAACTGCTGTTCGCGAGTATTCCAATCGCTAGTTTCGACGTTCGAACAACTATTTGCTGTGCAAATTGACTCCGTAGCCCTTGTTTCACAAAGGAGTCCTTCGTTTGCGAGGGTCCACATTCTGACATCTGTCTGTCTGTCTGGTTCCATTTTTTCCGCACGATCTGCTACAACTTCTCAGCAACCATCCCGTTCAACCGCCAAATAAACGTTCTGTGTTCTAAATTTATAAAGTAAATTATTAATTGTTAACTGTTTTCCCATAATTTATTCGCATTTCCCCATCCTACGTACAGTCCACACATTTTTACTTTCCTTGCTCTACGAAGTAGAAAGGAAAGTTATGTAATCGGCTGAAAAAAAAATTTTGAGTTTTCTTCAGATCTTTACGTTTCAGACCCTCCTGAGTCCGAAAAACACTATTTGGGAAAATGGTCTGTGTGTCTGTGACCGACTTTTAGAGAAAACCACCGTACCAAATCCATTCAAACTTGATATCTAGCCCGGAAGTCACTATGGGACGCCAAAATAAGGGTATGAACAAAATCCACCGAAATTTGACTATAGTTATCATAGTGATCAAAACACCAAATTTTTTTTTCTCAAAAACGACTCTAACGATTTTGATTAAATTTTTTATATTGGTAGGTTCAAATATGGCAACTATACCATAAAATTCCCATTTATGGGAAAATGACGAGAGCAGCACAATAAATTACCAAAACTTTCGACGAAATCGATTTTAGCGCGGTTTTTAGAGGAAACAACCGTACCAAATCAGCTGAAACTTGATGTCTAGCCTACGAGTTACCATGGGACGCAATAGTGAGGGTATGGGCAAAATCCACCGAAAGTTAACTATAGTCATCATAGTGATCAAAACACCAAATTGTTTTTCTCAAAAACCGCTCTAACGATTTTGATTAAAATTTTTATATAGATAGCTCTCAATAAGACAATTATACCATAAAATTCCCATTCGTGGGAAAATGACGAGAGCAGCACAATAAATTATCAAAATTTTCGACCAAAAGCGTTTTTCGCGCAGTTTTTTCCTTATAAACTCCGCTGGAATTCTTGTAGAATGTCAAAAAAATTCTGTATTGTAGTCCAATCATATACCTAAAGGGTGAGTGATTAAAAACGCTCATGAGATACATGGGGCTCACTCCAGAAATTCCTGAATTTCAACTTCTGCCGTTTCGCTTACTACCAGTTGTAACAGTTATTTTCCAATAACTCTGCAAAAGTGATTACTATCCTTTTTTTGAAAAATCGTGTTTACAGCCTCATTAATTATCTGTGTACCAATTGCTCAATAATGGTCCTGCAATGAGTACGAGCAGCACAATAAATTCCGGAACTGTAAGCGCTACCGCTTTCAGCTGTCGTTAAGCGTTGTTTGACCAAGTTCAAATTAACTGAGTGATAAATGAATTGATTAAATAGAGTTAGCCATGTACAAAGTGAATTGACGTAGAGCTAAGGAAAGTTGTGTGTTGCAACGCACCAGATATTTATAACTTGTGGGGTTAATATTCGGACGCTCAGATTTGGAGCCTTAGAGTCTACATTTTCCCACACCCTGAATATAGCCAGGTGTTCATTAGTCGCCTGTGGCACCTTATCATACCGAGCTTGGTGAGTCTGTAAGCCACCTTCATCGTCTCTGCCTTGACATAAATGTCCAGGGGGAAAAGGTCGAACAGTTTCTTCATGGTAGTGATGGGTGTGGTCTTCATCACCCCCGCTATAAGTAGGCACCCCAGCCTTTGTACTTTGGTTAGGCTGCTGCCATTCACTCCAGTGGCAGCTCTATGCCACTACATGATCGAACGATATGAGATTATTGGTCTCACTATCGATTCGTAGAACCAGCAGGCCCCGCCCTCCCGCACATTCTCTGACATGTCCAAAGGGCCGTTGTCGCCTACCTGATGTGCTCTTTCCAGACTAGTTTCCGATCTAGAATCACACCCAGATACTTGACTTGCTCGCTGAGCTCAACAACCAAAGTTGCCAAGTGTGGAACATCGACTTTCTTCCTCTTCTGGAAACTGGATGCTTTGTTATTCACACCTGCGCTATACCTCCACCATTTAGACTAGTGGTGTGTGTGTGTCAGCAGGCGTTCTTCACGGTATCGACAACCGTATATTGCTCTGTTCACACCTAAACTGGTGAGCCTTACATTTACTTACTCGGCATGGTTGGGGCCGATCCTATTCAATCCAACGTCGAAGAGTGTAACGTGTGTATAACGACAATTTACAGGTATATGTAAACTAATATGCTTGCACAGCTCTTCTGAGACCTATTCCGTTCGATTCAGCATCGAAAAGTACCACATGACCTGACGACGAAAACGACATAATTGCCTAGGCAATTGGCCCGACGTGACGAGAGGAGCTGACAGGTGGTTGGAGTGAGACGATACACAGTGCAAATGATAAAACTATTCCTTTCGCTGTATTTTCCCGCGAGTTCTTTCAATTAGTATACTTTGGCTCACTATAATTACGGTGATTTCCCTGTTTTCGGCAAAGACGCAGGTTAGATTCGACCCAGCATCTGAAAATATCTAGAAAACGATACCAAACACGACTGAACTGCGGTTAAACTGCCTAAATTGCGTTTTTGTTCATTTCAATTTTTAAGCGCAGGCCGGATAGAAAAGATATTTTGCTACAGTGTCCCGGGGATTCCTTCAACTACTATAATTGACCTCACTTAATGTGATTTCACTCTTGTCCATCAAAGGGCAGTTCTCCATCTCGGAGACTACAACGTTCGATAATACCTTTCCGAACATTACACGCCCATAGACAACTAGACACTAAATAGAATTTTCGTTTGGACGGACGGGCTTTTTAAATCATGCTGTAGGCAAAATATGGCTCGGACGGCTGACAGCAGACGATGTGGGGGAGGGGGGGGGAGCAGACGGACATTGCAGATTTGGAATCCGGAATGTTCAGAATAACAATAAACCAGTCCCGAAAATAATAAATAATAATAATACAATAAATAATTAAATAATAAAAGACCCCATTAGGGCCACCATTCCATTAGGTTGATCCAATTCAGTTATGTGTTTACTGAGCACGACATTCATGAACGTCTTAGGAGACAATGCGTTGAGACAGACCACTAGACGAACCAGTTCCTTTACGAGACTTGGCGACTTCAACGAACTGCCAAAAATACCAAAACCTGCCTTTAGATTATTATTTTCGTAAGTAATTTTGATATGGGAACACACTCGTTTACTGACAAAATGTCGAAAGGTGAGGAATCAGGTTTCAGGTATCTGATGAGAGGCATCGCAACTTTCCTTAGACCGGCGTGCTTTAAGCGATTGTTATCGCCTCAGCAACACCATGAACGATATTTAAGAGTCCCAATGGGTGATGGCATGGCTCATTGTGAGCGCCTGAGAGTCGTGCTCTGTGACTCTGCCTTGCCCCGTACTTCCACCAACCATTACAGTGGTGTAGGGAGGGCTGCCACGTCTCAAGGCCATGTCGGCAGTTCGCCCATCCTTGTTAGACCGTGGTGAACCTGCTCGCAGCCATCTTGTGCAGAAGTACCCAAGGGGCTTCATCTGGGCCCACAGCCGTATGTCCTCATACAGGAGACCGACGAACAAGACGTGGCCAGCGTCCTCCTTGGCCCCAGTTCCGCATTGGCAGCCTTTCAGGAGTGCAGGCGCACGTTGAAGGCCCCCGTGGCAGCTAAGGACAGCCACCACCAGTCCATCTTCGCTCAGTCCCTCACCGATGGAATTGTGGCATGTAAGTGTCGTGCCTTTGGCCCTGCGTCGTATTCAAGATCTCTCTCTGAAGGTTCAGGAGCTGTCAATGTGAGAAGAAAACAGCAAGTTCGTCAGGATCATCACCACCTACCGCATCGAGGAAGAAATGAAGTAACTGTTTGAACATGCCCTTTCGGTTCCGAAGACACGATATGGCCCAGTACTTCAGCGAGCCGCGATAAACGCATTGAAAACGATTACGACCTTTCAACCGAAACTAGAGTTTGATACATGAAATTACAGTTTTGCACCGCTTGGCGCAAAATGACACAAATATATTAAAGTTTATCTTCGACGTGAAAGGGATTTTCGCTCTCGTCCAAATATCCTCCCTCGAGGCGTTCATAACATCGTTTTTCCCGTCGAGCAGCCAACGAGAGGCACCACTTGCAGAGAATCTTGTATATTTAATCGAATTCCGGAGGATGTAACGTTCTCTCCCTCTCTCCCTTCCCTCCCCCCACACCATCGTCCTCATTCTTACCCCTAGTTCCTTCCTCGGTAAACATATTTTCGAGCGGATATATAATTTTGTATTAAAGGATGTTGACAAACAGCCGCCCTTTTATCCGCCCCACGATTATTGATTCGCTACAAACGACGTTCAGCGACACATCTGTGGACGTGACAGAGGTATGCAAATCGGCAAGAAAACAATGGGTTCGCGGCTAAGGGGTGCCGCTAGTTAGACGGTATTGGCTCAGCGAGTAGGGATCGTTTGTAGTGAAGGGAGGGGAGAAGCGACGACGTCGAAATCGTGTGTACTTGCAAATAATAGCGGGTCGTAACAATGAAATAATTATCATATCTAAATAAGGTAGGTTTAAGCGCAACGGTGCCCTTTTTTAGGTTCTGAAGCTCGTACCAGCATCTGCTTCGAGCTGGAAAATTGCTATAAGTGGGGAAGTGACGAAAGCCCAATAAATGATTTTAAAAGTCAACGAAAATCTATCTGTATGATGGAAGTTTAATAATGACTGATAGTCAAGCGTGTAGACACTGAAGAACAACGCCAACACTGGTGCTGGAGTGCGGGATGCAGCTTAACTCCTTAGCAAACATGATTAGTATGCGTATGGGATTCCTGGGCATACATTGGAAATGAGTGGACTAAATTCATCTACTGAACCTACAGGGCCACTTCTCTGGTGTTTTGCATCTCCGTCATTTGTCCAGAGGACTGTGGGAGAATATGCCTGGAGAACTCATCACTCTGGAATGCTGTGGGACTGAGACACTCCACACGCTCTATCTCAGAGCAAACACACAATACAAGACGGAGCCTTGGGAGAATGGAGAAAAAGGACCTAAGAATCATCGCAGAGCAGGTCTTTTTCCTTATTTGATGACTGCTTGTAAACCCTCGACGAGGCTTGCTTTGTAGCAGTCAATGCTGCTAAGTTCGCCTCCCCTCTCAACAACCGTCGCTCACTGTTGTAGAAACTACAGTGGAGCAGCACATGGTCTCTCGTTTCCTCAGCACTGCAGGCGCAATTCTTTAAGAGAAAAGAGGTCGCCTGTCCCGTGAGGAACTGGCTCGTCCAGTGGTCTGGCTCAACCCATTTTCTTGAAAGAAGTTCACAGGCGTTGGGAAAGAACTCATACGTGTCACTATGGTTTGGTAGACAGACGGGAACTCAGGCAGCGTCTTGACATTTCAGTGTGGGACGATTGGGTTCATGGAGGTATCCATGGAAGAGAGTGTGTGTATCCTGTCCGTGTGTCGTCACTGCCCCCAGCGATGAGGTTGTCAAGACGCCAGGATAATAACGTTGCAGATGCTCACTTTCGGGCCAGTGGTGACCAGTTTGAGTCGCTGAATCATCCACATACTCATGGGAGGTGTGTTGAGCGTCATGATGGGGGTGCCTTGTCATCTGAGGGCTGTGGAGTGGAAAGGAAAAGGCACTACGAGGTTGTCTCAGCAGAAGGACCAAGGCTCAACATCGTCGTTGGTGGTCTTCGACCAGTTGGCAGTGATCCATAGCATCTCGCATGTTCCAGGATATATGACAGGATGGATCTCATGTAGGCAGTGTCAAAAGCTTATTGAATGGAGGCACATCTTTCATTCGGGTTGCACTATGACCACTATTGACCACTGTTGTAGAAACTACAGTGGAGCAGCACATGGTTTCTTGTTCCCTCCGCACTGGAGGCGCAAGACGTGCAGGATGGAGAGTCTTTGAAAGAAAAGAAGTGAAGCGTGTATAGAAGTCGCCATGTCCCACTGGCTCGTCCCATTTTCTTGAAACACATGTCACGTCCCTTTGACGAGGATTCCCATCTCGCTTGCCATTTCTCTAGTGCCCATTCATCAATGGCAGCAAGTTTTCGTTCTGTGGTGAGATCCGCACGGAGTTCAGCCCAAAGCGGGGATGCTCCTGTTTCACTCTCCATATGTCATCCATGCGCTCTACGGCCAACTCAACAGGTAACTGACGAGTGATCACCTGGAGGGCTTCTGTTGATGCTGTCTTATAGGCCTTGGTGATCCACAGGAGCGCAGCTCTCTGAGATTGGGCCGATACTCTCTTTGATTTACTTCCCCAGACATGCAGGCGCGGTGGCCAAGCGTGTTGGGGCGTGAGGCCTTCCGAGCCAGGCAGGGATAGAACCAGCGGACTCTGGTTCGATCCCCGGCCAGGCACCCCCTCCTCCAAACCCAGGGAGGTGAGGCAATGGGTACCGGCGGTGGCTGGGACACTAAGCGGGCCCCCCAACGGGCTCGCTGGGGAGATAGAACATGGGCCCAATGTGTGCCACGGCGAAATGCCATTGGTCCTGCAGCTCTAGCGGAGTCATATGGCCCGCAGCTGCCTCCCTGTCTAGTGAGTGAGTACCCCAGACAACGGCCTTAGACGTGTGGTCTTATTAGTTGCACGCAGGGAGGCGCAGACCTCTCTTTATGTGACTGGAAGGGTTAGCTGAGCCTCTCACCGGTATTCACTCCTAAATACTCGACGTACTTTTCAAGGAGGAGCCTATGGCCGTATCTTGTTCGCTTTTCCTTTCAAGAGGATTAGCTGGGTTTTTTCCTCAGCCACCTGCATCATGACATGCCCCTACTAGGCCAACCCTTACTGATCCGTCTGTGTAATACGGCTCCAACCTCAAGAGTGCTCATATGAACTGAGTGAAAAACTGTTGTTCGCTGAATTTGGGACCGAGGAGAGTTGTGAGATGCTCCTTGTTTAGTAATTGGCGTCAAGGAAACACGGAACCTCAATCTCTCTTGATCTCTATGCGATCTTCCTACCATGGCTTGTTTTGTACACCTAAGGGGCGGATCAGAATCGACCATCTGACAAAATAAGTCGTGGAGATCAGTTGCCTCGTATCATCGTTGTTGCCTGGTCGATACCATTTTCTTCCCCATCAACGATTCTGGGCTAAGTAATTCGACATATCCCCTCGTCTGTAGCTACTCCTCTCGACTACGGAGAATTTTCGATTTTTTTTATAATCTTCCGGAGTCGGACTTATTTTCGGAACGTGCGCGTCAAATTGTGTAGTCGCCAGGTTTGGGTACCCATTCTATGTATTTTTATAGATTTATTTTAATTTTACAACTAGAGCGTCCTTTTCAGTTTATAACCCTTGGTTTTAGTTCTATTATTTTTTCATAATTATATTTCCTTCACTTTCTTTCATTTTGTTACTCCCCATTGTCTATATATTTTTGTGAGCTGTGAGTGCTGACTGTAACCGACTGAGGTTCACACCACTCATCGTGTTTCAACACGATCCTCCTCATCAGACATGTGAATTAGACAGACCTCGAAACGTGAACGACCGAAGGAAATTCGACGTAGTTCGGCCGATTGAGTAGGTTGAGGAGAGTACGCCGGACTTCATAGCAGTTTCTAGAGAAACGATATTAACGACAACAGGAAATAGAAGCAATAAACCGAAGATGGCCGAAGCAATTGGATCTACAAGTTTGATGAGGCCGTTGCGTGTAAAATGCCAAAGGTTTTTTTTTTGTCCGGTCGGAGCTCGATTTTCGAGGAATCGCTCCATCAAAAATTTCACGATTTAGCTCAGAAACCTAATCATCGCCTCTGTCCAGGATTCGACAGCTCTCGGCGACTGCGGGGGCGACGTCATCCTCGTTTCGTCTCAGTAACAGAGCGTTAGATTGATGTTTGACTAAGTAGCGGGGAAGATGATTGATGCGACCTGTAGCCTACACCAATTTTATCAATAGACGAATCACAGCGAACGCGCGTAGGCCGCGGGGCGGGCGATAGAGACGCCTTGACATCATCAACACTGATGATGATGATTGTCAACATGCCATGTCGAAGAAATCGGCTAACAAAGTGTTCCCCATTCAACAGATCCGACCCGTTTCCTCGTCTCACTTCATTGAATAGCTAATCAAACCAGGTCATTGTGGCGACTGTATTTGAACGAGGAAAAAAAAAAGAAGAGAACAATGGCATGCGCACAGTAGTTCCTTTGCCCTTGCATTGTTATTCTTCAATATGGAACTTGATTCGGTCTTATTTATGACGCCTCGGAACTTTTTTTTTTTCGATTTCGAAACATCTTCAAAAACGTTCTGTTTCAAACTTCCCGACTATGACGCGCGCAGTTGCGCGGATTTTCCTCCCCGCCATTTTTCATTACTTATTTTATTCCAGTTCATTCTCCCCGCTTCCTTCGCCCTCAGCAACGTGGGTTTTGGTTTATTATTCATTCTGAATAATAACCCTATGTTTTCAATCACGAACAATTTTTTACAACCCCCCCCCCCTCAAAATTTGATACTTTACGTTTCAAGACATGGGAATTCCAAATCTGCAATGTCCGTCCGCCGTCCGGGCCGTTTTGTGCCTTTAAAGTGGTCTAAAAAATCCGTTCTTTCGCAGAAAAATCCCATTTTGTATCTAGTTGTGCCCGCCATCTCGGCAATTCGATCGGACAAAGCCAATGGTTGTTATGAACAAAAAATGGTTAAAAAACATTAACAAAACGCAGTATAATACCAAATAAACCGTGTTTCGTATCATTTTTAAGGTATTTTTACATTCTGGGTCGAATGGAATGAGTATCAGACGTGTACAACTGCGTATAGGGAAATTACAGTAATTATTAGAGTCAACTAATTGAAAGAACTCGCGGGAACTACAGCGGAAGTCAACGTTTTGTCGTTAGTACTCCCTCCCTCCCGTCTCATTAAAACCACCCGCCCGCTCGACTCGCAACGTCGAGTCAATTGCCGAGGGTTCGCTGGAAGTCCCCGTCCCAATTTCCCGACTCTTTTTGCCCGAGGGGGCGGAGGAAGGTTAGGGCCACTTCCTCCACACACCCCTAGATCGGATCATAAATGCCTATAGACGTTTACGGGCGCCTGGCACCGGGGGAGTATTTAGTTTCCATAGTTCCATTGTAGTCAGGTCATGTTTCGTATGGTTTACAGGTATTTTTCGATGCTGAATCGACTGGGATGGGTCTTGGAGCAGTAATACTAGGTCAAGCTGTTCCCGAGAATAATAAACCGTTGTGTAATAAATTGCAGTGTTTTTACATCCACTACAGTTTACTCGATAGCCCGTGTGCTTCCCTGTTCCTCTCATATCCACCCCCCTGTAAAAATCTCCCAACGCCCAAACCCCATGTGATTGTGGTCTCATTCATAACGACGTAAGCAGACTAAGTTCGGCAGTGTACAACGAGAAGTGCAGTCTAACATTAATATATTCTCTCTGTTACACGAATTCCGATTATAAGTACTTTGTAAATATTTCCGCGATCACCACTCTCAATAAAGTCCTCTTACGTCAATTAGCTTTATCTATTTGTGCCCCACAAAATGTTCATGACCTCGTCTCTACCTAAGTTATATGTGAATTATTAGTTATTACGTCTCACTCGAACCTTGCAGCGCCCATGAGTGCAAGCGAGAGGACCAGAAACAATGATTGTTAAAGCACTACGACCTACCAGCGAGGAATATTGTAAAGTAAATTATAATTGTCTAAAAAAAAGACCTGTTGACGTTCGTCTTCTTACTGGCAAAGGAAGGTACAATGGAGTGTTCATGTTTGATTCCATACATCAGATCGCCACAGACTGGTACGTGGTCCAGTCTATCAACAAGCCATGGTATTTTGTCTCTAGTGAGGGAAGGAGCGAAACAATTGACGCGAGGGCTCGTTCCTGCTGAGTGATTGAGGGTCCATCACCATCCAAATAGTATCATTAACTAACCGCAAACATAAACACACATTGCCACTCGAATGTAGGCTGACCAATGGCATGAAACTTCTACAAAATGTATTACGATTTATATTGTTTCGGGTGTAGCATTCACACTGGTAGAGTGATGAATAAATCAATTGTTCAATCGTCAGAGGGAGAAACTCGCGCATTACAGGTCAATTGACGCAATGGCTCAAGTTAGTCTCTAATTTTCTGCATTTCGAGGGCTGGTGCAGGGAAGTGGCCTGTCCCTGGAGGAGGGATCGTAAGTGGTTACAAGCCCTACAACCAAACTGTGTGAATAGGAGGAGCAGAGTACATACTATCATTTATTGCTGGATGGATCTCACCTGACGGATTAGCATCTCAGACCAAGGCAGTGTTCGTCAGTCTCCGTAAATGTGGAGGCTTTAGGGTTCTATTATCCTATTACCGTTCGTTACGAAGCCCCACCAAGGTCTCGACATTCTTCCCGCCTCTTCGAAGCCGCACACAAATGACGTCTTTCGTCGTAAAACGCACAAGTTACCGCATTACCCCGCCGAAACCCGCGCTTATAAAGAAATTAAGGAAACTATGGGAAGTGTTCCATTGTAACCAGGTCATGTTTCGTGTGGTTTACTAGTATTTTTCGATGCTGAATCGAACGGAATGGGTATCGGAGCAGTAATACTAGGTCAAGCTGTTCATGAGAATAATAAACCGTTGTGTGAAAATTTGCAGGGTTTTTCTTACGAGGCCCGCCCGCGATATTTATGTTCACGGATTTCCCTCTCTAAGAAGTGTACAATTCTTTACATTTTCGAAGTGCATTTTATTTATTTATTTTTTTTCAACGAGTGCTTCCCGTTCCTTTCCCTTCATTTTATGCCCCCTGGCTCCGACAGTGAAACTTATAAAAAATTATATTAACGGTTAATTCGCAAGAATAAACGCACTCGACGATGTCACGAAACGAACTGTAATTTTTAACAGACAAAAAATCATATGACCAGAAATAACGGGTGTACCTGGTGTGCGTCTGCTGCTGCTACTGGGGCCCCAGGTATTGACGTTTCATTTACCGAAAAAAGGTAAGCCGCGCACTCACATTTGTTTCCCATACTCTTCCCGCATTTCTTCCTCCGATAAATTCAGTAGAAAATTACAGATTCCAGTGCGAAGAAATTTACAATCTGCAACCGCCACTTTCCCTCACCTATTCCTAGCGTTCCGTCAGTAAGCTCCGTGATCGTGTTCGTGAACCATCAGAAGCGAATTGAGGGGATTAAGCAGAGCTTGGCACTGTACAATTTTCATCGATGGGAAAGTGACGCGAGCAGCGCAATAAATTGCCGAAAATGTATGCAGGTTTTAACGCGGCCGTACTTTTTTTCCTTGTCCACTCACAAAAATCGTGTTGGTAACACAGTAAGCTGCGTACCCGGTGGAAGACTCCTCATAGGGGGAATGAAAGAAGGAAAGGAGGATGTTCCAAGATAGAACGCACTAGTGCACTATGCGAGTCGCGATACCTTGGAGAACGCCCACTGACACACACAGCCGACGCATCTCCTCAGCGCATTTCTTGCTCCACACACAATGCTGCAACTCTGATCACCCCCTCAGCACTTGCCACTTCACAAGCTTCCAACACTCATATGAAGACCCACCCTGTCGTATTTGTGAAAGACTCCGTCTGCTGGATACTACGTGGACATCCATCATCACTGTAGTCGGGTCGTGACCAGCAGTGCCGAGGTCTGGCCTCGGTCCTTCTCCAGAGACAACTGGGCAGTGCTGCTCCTTTTCCTCTCACATGACACTCTCCCTCCTTGCGGCCCTCGAACACACCTGCGCCTGCACACGATTCAACGACTCAGACTGGTTATCGCAGGCTTGACAGCGAGCGTCCACAACATAACGAATGGCGTGAAAGTGCCACTAATCCATAGATGCCCTCTGAAGCCCACACACAGAAGAGTAAAAGAGTCGGGACACTGTCAGAGCTTCCCTCCGTCAACTGAACTGCAAACTCTGAAGGGTTACTGGGCTTAGGGGCAAATGAAGCCTCCACGTCACACCACCGCAGGTGATCCTGAACGATTGTCAATCAAAAGAGAGTATTGGCCCAATCCCAGAGAGCTGCGCTCCTGTGAATCACCAAGGCCTACAAGCCTGTATCAACAGAAGCACTCCAAGTGATCACTGGTTAGTTACCAGTTGATTTGGCCGTTGAGTGCATGGTTGTGGAGAGTGGAGAGAGAGAGAGAGAGAGAGTGGAGTGGAGAGTGAAACGGGAGCTTCTCCCACTTTGGGCTGAACTATGTGCGGATCTCACCACAAAACAGAAACTTGCCGCCATTGATGAATGGGCACTAGAGAAATGGCAAGCGCGAAGGGAATCCTCGTCGAAGTGACGTGATACGTATGAGTTCTTCCCAACATCCGTGAACGTCTATCAAGAAAATGGGTTGAGCCAGACCACTGGACGCGCCAGTTCCTCACGAGACATGGTGACTTTAATGCGCGGCTCCACTTCTTTTCTCTGAAAGACTCTCCCTCATGCACGTCTTGTGCCTCCAGTGCGGAGGAAACAAGAAACCACATGCTGCTCGACTGTAGTTTCTACAACAGTGAGCGACGGTTGTTGGGAGGGCAAACGAGCTTAGCAGCATTGACTGCTACAAAGCTAGCCTATAACCATTTTGCAAAGTTCACGAAGAAGGTGATGGCTAAGAAACGTGGTTATCGTTGATCTGCTTTTTTGTCACTTGCCACTCAAGTACACAGTTAGGTCAGGTGGGAAACCAGATTATGAACTCCTCCCCGATGGTACAGGATTCCTCAGGTGGTCACTTCCCTGCGGTAACACACGGGCAACAGCTCTCTACCGGGAGACTGGCTGACCTCTGCAGGTTTGAGTTCGGTGGATGCTGCAGAGGCCGGCCTCTTGCATATTAGCGAAACCGCAACTTCCATGACTGATATAACCCTCGTCGAGGGTTTTGGTACAGTCATCAAATAAAGAAACAGACCTGATCCTGAACGAATCCACAACCAACCAGAGCGTGCGACATCACTGCCAAGTGCCTGCAAAGCATGATTGACAAGTGGAGAGTGAAATGGGAGCTTCCCCCGCTTTGGGCTGAACTCCGTGCGGATCTCACCACAGAACAGAAACTTGCCGCCATCGATGAATGGGCTCTAGAGAAATGGCAAGCGAGATGGGAATCCTCGTCAAAGGGACGTGATACGTATGAGTTCTTCCCCAACATCCGTGAACGTCTTTCTAGAAAATGGGTTGAGCCAGACCACTGGACGAGCCAGTTCCTCACGGGACATGGTGACTTCAATGCGCGGCTCCACTTCCTTTCTCTGAAAGACTCTCCATTATGCACGTCTTGTGCCTCCAGTGCGGAGGAAACAAGAAACCATGTGCTGCTCCACTGTAGTTTCTACAACAGTGAGCGACGGTTGTTGAGAGGGCAAACGAACTTAGCAGCTTTGACTGCTACAAAGGAAGCCTAAAAGGGCATGCATGGGGCATAGCACCCTGAGAGGCTGCCCTCAGGCAATGTTAGATCTCTGAGGCACACCAGAAGGCCGCTAGTGGGTGACCGCTTAGCAACTGGTAGCACAGGCTGCTAGAGCCCCACTGATCCCTCGATGAGAGGGGCCCACTGGCAGATTAAAGAAGGACTTGTCCTGGTCTGGTTCACTAAGTGCTGGTGGGTGGGCTCTTGAAGCCGTTAGGCCAATGAGTTCCTTTCCCTCGTCTACGATGTGGGGACGGGTTAAGAGCTCTAAGGCTGGCATAACTCGGACCGAAAGCTCGGCAGTAGAATTTCTCATGCCCAAACGGCAAGGAAAGTAGAAATGAGCGGCTCCAATCATTAAATTGAACTTACTGAGTTGAAGCATCAACCATCAATGCATAGGTTACTCAATCAACCTCGTGACGTAAGTACGGGCAACCCAAGAAATTCCGAAACACTCACCACTGCCAGCTTATAGGCTCGTATAACCAGAATGAAAAATATGTTGGATTTTTTCCCCCCGAGGGCACACAGGACCGAGTCCCTTGGTCACTGTGGCTACGCGAGGGTCTACTGTAACGGTTTCCCAACTTAATAAAAGACGTCCTGCGTACCAGCTCCTTTTAGGAAGCCGAGTATGTGTCTTGCCGCGCTCCACTTCAGTTTGGAGTTGAACCCCTGGGAGAAATGTTGGGAGCGCCTGGCTGCTGAGACGGGGCAGTCGCACATAATGTGCTCCACCGTTTCGTCTTCCTCTCCGCACAATCTGCATTCAACTGCCTCTAAATTTCCCATCGTACTGACGTGATACCTAAGTGGGCAGTGTCCAGTGAGGAAGCTCTTAGAGTTTAAGCTCTTTCGCCTGTCTTGGGAGACGTGGCTGTCGATGCCAATGGGCATACTTTTCCTGCCGATTTAGGTGACTTTTTGTCGCCCTTATGTAGTGTCCAGTCCTGGTGTTCTGTGCCTTTTCATTGCTCTCGTGCGCTCAACAAGTCGTTTGAGCGCCTGAAGACATTCCCATGCCAGTCGGGTTGTGAAGGTGCCTCGATCGCTTTAGAGCAGCCTGACTGCCAGCACTCAACAAGTTGGATTAGTCGCCAGCGTAATAAAATGTGCATAGGGCTGTTTGAAGAAAGTTGTATGAAGCGTCGCACGCAGATATTTTTTCATAACGAATTGGAATGAAATATCGTATCGTTTTCTCGCACTTATTAAAGGCCACGACGCTAACCCGAGTACTTATAGTGTTATTTGTGTGTTGCACGGAGTCTGAGGCTGATTTGGCCCATGAAAGCAAACCTCATCAGGATGGCCGCCCGCCTGGAACTTTTCTTAAATCACTCGACTCTGGTCAATCAACGTTAATGGCGGAAGTAGAAATAGAAGGGAACTTACAAGTCGTAAAGTCGTAACTGCCTCAGGCTCCGGTTCAATATCAGAAGTCATTTCAGCGATTCGCATCAGCCACTTGGGTGGTTTACAGTCGTTGGTAATTAACGACTTGTGGCGCGTTATTTGTTTCGCCGTTGGGTCGGCCCTTTTCTAATACGTAGTAATTCGAATTGCCATCGGTTCGCACCATACCGCCAGCTTCGCTAGTGCCACCGCAACGAAGTGAGTTTGTGCTCTCAACCGTCGGCACTTTGGTGTTTGAGAAGGTTGACAGCTTCGGCGGGACGCATTAAAGGTTGGGATATCACACGCAGGAATCCCGCACTATACATTTGCATTTCCATCATCATCATCCTGCACAGAGGCAGTCAAAGTTGCGGAAACAGTAGCAGTTGCTGGGGTCACAAATTGGGCCTGTTTCCCTATATCCCCTACACGGGCCTGTTGGGGAGCCCCTGCAGGGACCCCAGCTGTATCGCTCATACCCATTGGAGGGGTGATGCCTAGTCGGAGTCTGGTTCTACCCCACCTGGCACAGACAGCCTCACGCTTGAACACGCTCAGCCACCGTCCCAACATGCACCTCTTTCTTGCAGACGCCATTTCATTCCAGTTTCAAAAACAGTAGCCCCTCCTACGTGGTAAATTACTATCAGGACTTTCTGTATCAGCAAAGTCAATTTACATAACGTCTCATGGTAGTTGCTTGAGTCACCTAGCAAAAATGACTGTCTACACAAGTTGCTTTAATTTGACTACATCAATGTGTATTTTTGACAACTTACGAGGACAGCTATGTAACGTGGAGATCGTTGGCTGTATCTAGAGGGGAACCATCAAACTTCCAATGACAGCAATCCTTGTGTATGGCAACTACACTGTTTCCCAACCTTTTTTGGGCCATGTCCAACTTTTAACATTTGTAAATTTTTTTGCCCCTCACATGATTTATAAATAAAATGTATTTGTTACTTATGAATCATAAATCATAGACATTAATATACCTAATAATTATTTACATCACTTTAAAAAATAGCTTTTGACATTTTATGTCTTTACTTTGCTACATAAACTCGAAAAGTGTAACAGCCAAGCGTCACGAAATTTAACCTTGAGGCCGAGTGGACAAGGCAACGTTTTAACCTGAGTTGCAACCACAGCCCCTGTGGCATAATGCATAAGGCATCGGTCTCCTAAACCGGAGGTTGTGGGTTCGAGTCCCACCTGAGTTACAATTATTTTTTTGACATTTTATGTCTTTACTTTGCTACATAAACTCGAAAATGTAACGCGGGATGTGTAACGGAGAAGCGTCACTAAATTTGTGTTGGGTTAAGTGCGTGTTAACGTCTGTTACAAAATCTAACGCTTGGTAACATCACACGTTTTAATAATCTCAGTGACTAAGTGATGATGTCAATTGCAATTGACGTAGCCATTATATCGAGACCATCAACGAGCTCAATCAAACGTAGTTATCATTGCATAAAAAATAAAATAAAATAAATGAAATGTTCCTAGTGGTTGCGTACTTGTACGAAAGCTGTACCCACCGTTTGTGTTTCGATTCTGAATGCCAAGCATTTACACGAGGGCAATTTTAATGGGGTTGAGTTGGGGAGGGGACAAAAAAGGATATGTACGTTGGGTCAATGTGCAAATCATTGTAAAGGGTCTCGTTGTGTACCAGTGATTTAGCGAACTTTCTGCCGAATTTTGCACATAATATAACATTTTATTTAAATAACCCAAAGCGAAAGGGTTTAAGTCATGCAAAAAAAGTTCTAAATTGCCCCTCAAACTAGGTTGGCCAAACATTGGTTAACGCTGATCTAGATCATTGATGTCGTTCAGCAACATCAATTTGTGTGATCAACCACCAATCATTATGTGGACCAATCGTTGTCGGCGCTATCTAGTGTAGCATCATCAGACCCTTATGTATGGCAAATACATGCTTACACATCGTACCGCCTGACTCCCATAGGCACCTGCAGTGATCGTAGTCTAGTGATATAGACGAAGGTTCATAATCCAACGAACCCCTGGCCCTCTTCTTTTTCTTGGAATAAAGGAGCGTCTTGGAGTTTGGAACTTCTGACGCCATTCGTTATAAGGGGATGGGGGAGGGGAGGGGGGAGAGCCACTGACTCAAGCAAAAATTACAGCAATCGCGAGCTTCGATCCATTACCCAACTTTCGTCGGATTATAAATCTTCGTCTATACCCTTAGGCTACGACCACTCAAGTACCTACAATGGGAGTCAGGTGGTACATCTCCTCCCCTGCTCCTGGAGCTGGAGCGGACGACTTTAATAAACAGATTTTTGAGAGTTGAACGAATCCCCCGGGAAAATCCGATCAAAGATTCGAAGAGCGAGGAGGTGACAAGCAAAGGGCGCTTACAGTGCGCCACTATTTTCCTCTTCGCGGGAACTTTCACAACTCAGGGAATCTCAGACCCTAGAATTCGTCTCATCATTTCTCTCTTTTAGTTTTTCTCCCTGGCTTTCTTCTTTTTCTTGGAATGAAGCTGTGTTTCAGTTCGTCTGACACCATTTGTTAAGAAGGGGGTTGGTTAACGTTTGGAAATTACAGGAATCAGGAGTTCCGATCCACTGCTTGAGACTTTCGTCGGATTATGTACCTTCGTCTATACCCACTAGACTACGACCACTCGAGCTAAAGCCACGAAAATCGCTCAAAGTACGTTCGGTTGAGAAAAGTTGTGTGATGCGTCCCACCAGCTTTTTGTTACGCGCAATACCCTCCGAATAAAAAACCTAACCGCAAAATGAACGGAATCAATTCTCGAATTACACGGAGAAACGCGAGAGGTTAAAACGAAAGAAGTTCGCCCTAAAAATACGATATTTCACGAGAGACGAACCCTCCCCGACCACAAACGACCTTCTTGAAGGTGAAACTGTATCTTCTTCGTCGTGTCTCAAAAAACGAACGGGGAGGGGAGGAAAAAAAGGGGGTCCATAAATATAATAGGGAAGTCGGGCCCAGGTGCCGCTAAACTCAGATGTCTTGGTTAAGCCATCTTCTTTCCGGTTAATAGGAGCTTAGAAAAATACTATAAACTGCCAGGGCGTCGAGGCCACCTATACATCTTCCCTGCAACTCCTTCCCTCCTTCGACTGTTTTATAATGCCATCAATACGTTGCTTTCTTTTACTGGAACCAAATTATAGCCGGAGTATTTCGAACTCTTCGGATGATGTATTTAAGAAGAAAAAAAAAAGGAAGTATAGAGTTTTACGGTTACGCAGCAACGTCGGCGGTTCATGCGATAATAAGCTAATGTAAAATTGTAGTAACTCCTCGGAGATGAGTACATTCCATTTGCCCTCACGCAGAGGTAATAATACATCAGTTGCTCACGCCAAAAATTTGATTTCGGAGTTGGAAACTAATTACCCGGCAAAGTACGAGAAATTAAAATAAAATTAAACGACGGTTTATTATTCCCTTTCATCGCTTGGTTACGCAACTTGACGCAGTATCACAGCTTCCAAGCACACTTCATTCGATTCAGCGTAGAAAAATACCAGTAAACCATACGAAACATGACCTGACTACAACAGAACGACGAAAATGGTGTATTCCAAACGTCTGTGGGAGCCTATAGGCGATCAGCACGACGTGAGGAGTCGAGCTGAAGGTTGGTTATATGTCAAACGGAGATATGAGCCATGATGACTCGAAAAACGAGATTTGTCGAATAATGATTTATCGGCGAAGGCCGAATTAGTTGGGGTTTTGAGCTCGGAACGTTTTGCTCTTGCTCCTAATGGGAAAGGCAGTGTTTCGGGCCTTCCCTGAACACCGACTACACGTTTCCGTATGGGTGGACGGATTGAGGGTTCCACACAACTGCCAGTTGACAAGTTTATCATCGCTATTGTGGTTGGAAAAATAGATCAAACTTTCTGAAATCACTGAGCAGGAACGCTTCAAGTCATTCAGAAAGATGCTACTATTGTCTTATCACGTGAAGAGGCAACGTGTGAGGAGTCTGTCGGAAGAGCTGTGCAGGGGTCAATACTTGGCCCGGACCCCGCAGAATGCCTCTTATGATGGAGTCTTACAAGCGTTGTTTCAGGCGGACCTTCCCCGATCACCGATTCCTCCATTTTGACGTCAAGCCCTTTTGTTTGTAGCTGTGGAAAAGCCCAGCTCTTCAGTTTTCTGAAATTTCCCTATTACCCTTTTCCCCTCCCCTCAATTTACATTCCTCTCCACAACAAGCAGCTTCTCCCAAATTCATTCACCTACGAGTTCTCGCAAAAGTCGGTCGTCTCTCAGTTCTCCCGTGACACAGATATCCATCAGCACTCGCGAACGATAGTCATCTCCCAGTCTAATACGTCTCTCAGCTCGCGCTACTTACAACCCATCTCTCCCTCTCTCTCTCTCTCTCTCTCTCTCTCTCTCTCTCTCTCTCCTCCGCAATGTTGCTTGGGTGCTTTATGTTACAAGAGAAATTTTTATATGGTAAATATGTTTTCATGGAGTGAGGAAGAGAGGGCCTCATGGCCCTAACTCATCCCTGATTGTTAAATAAAAATCTCAATCAATCAATCAACCTCTTCTCTCTCTCTCCCTCTCTCTCTATCTCTACCACCTCCACTTTGTGTCTGACAACCAGTTCACATGTATTTAGAGTCCCTTGTGTGCGTTTATATACTCACACTCAAACTTATTCTGTAAAGTATAATACAGTCCTCGCTCACGCTCACCATGTTCATTCATTTCTCAATTTCAAGCTCCCCCTTCATGCGCCCAACAGAAAAGGGACTTTCCAAATTATCCTTTTCCCACCCCTCAATTTACATTCCTCCACACAACACACAGTTCTTAACAAACACAGTCATCTATCAGCTCTCGCAATCGACACTCATCTCTCAGGTCAAGCGATCAACACCCACACAGCTCTACTGACTCTCGCCACCAGTTCACATATTCAGAGAACTGTTGTCTAACTAAGTAACCGCATAATCAAAGGTCTATCGTTGGTCTCTCTCTCTCTCTCTTTTTCGTGCACCCAACAATTTCAATCAACAATTTCTCCATAGATGAACACAGATATAGCGCCTGACTATGTAACAGGTCATCAAAATTACGCACCAGATATTTTCTATTGAGATTTCAAATTAGATGTGGAAGAAGTCCGGAGAGAGCGTCTGGAGGGTGGTGGAGGGGGAGGGGGATGTCGGGGCTCTTCTATGTTGTGGGCTGGTGAAATGATGTGTGATGTTCATCTTGTCACTGAAGGTCGGTCAATGACAAAACTGTCACTCTCGTGCGCCTCTTATTTCAGCCGTAATTATCAAGATTTGTTAGCAGTTATCGTCCCAAAGCAATTAGGCAGTCGGCGGTCTGCGAAGTCGCTCCAAATCTCAGGTTGTTCCAAAGTCAGCACAATCTTCTTCAGAGCACCATTTCGAATCGTTTACCCCGGATAACTTCTTCCAACGCTCTTTCCGTCTTATAGCCCTCAACTCTCGCCCTTAATTACGCCACAATTTCACCCGCATTTTCGTGCTGGCTGCTCGGCCCTGAATGGCCTTTTGCCGCTCTCCTCTGGAACTTGCCGGGGCCCCCACGGTCTTCGGAAGGGGGCCTCCTCAGTCTCGTTTTTATTGTTTCTCGAAAATAAGTGTCCGACGAAAGCGTAAATGAAGGGCTATTAGCCGCCGGCCAAAGGTTTTCCTCTAATTGGGCGGCGGCAGGGTTTTTGTAGTTGAACGGTTTTCTACTTCAGAGTTGTTTGTGAGCTCCCTTGTAATTATCTTCGTGCCGCCTCCGCTCTAACTCCCTTCACACTTCGCCACTGGCACCGGCACCAAATACGCGTCCGAACTTCTCATTACTCAGGTGCTAATTAGCCGTTTTGCCAAAAACAAAAAAAAAAAAAAAAAAGAAGAAAGGCGCTTGGTTTCACGGCTGGAGTTGACACCGGGCGGTCATTCGGGTGCTATGGGTTCTTCCTGCCCGCCTTGACATCCACTCGAGGTTAAGGAAGTATCCACGCGATCCCAGCAGCTCTCCTGCAAACTCTCCTTACGCACAGTTTTGGTCCCTTCTTGCCTAGATGAATGAATGAATTTATTCCACCCACTCTACGATAAAGCTTTACAACAAACGAACAAAAGTTACGTTTATTTTACTATTTGGAACTCAAATCGCCAGCTACGAGTACGCATACTGCCGAACCATACCATCCTGCTTAATATCACTCCTTCCCGTTCGTAACACGATACAGAAATGCCAACAGCGCAACACAAACTCCAGCACACTATTTTTGTCGTGTGTTTGACGCAAAGCGCCGAATTTGTCCAGGTTTTTGACCTCGGAATTTCCGCTCCTGCCCAACGGGTCGCACCTGTGGCAAGATCATTGTTTCTCCAAAGGTCTTCGCACCTACAGAAATCCCACCTGCGCGGCTATTTCCAATGGGGGTTTTCCCACTGTTTCCCTCTCCTGCTTTTTCAGATTCCTCTCCACAACTGATACCTTCTCTCTAAATCATTCTGCTACAAAGTATCGCCAAAGCTGGTCCTGTCCTGTTCCCCAATACTTGCTGTCTTCCACCATCTTTCGCGATACGGTCGTCTCCAATTCTCTCAACGAACACTTGTTTCACCTCTCATCGACTTCTAATTCGGTCCCAGTACAACCAGTTTCTCGCATTCAGAGCCCTACTTTGTTCGCCCTTATATACTTAACTCACATCCTGTGTAAGTCACCTCTTCTTTGTACATCCAAGTCTTCAAATCTTGCGATACACCAACTCATCAATTACAAGTTCTTGCTCAACTAAAACCCGTCTCCGAGAGTCATTCAAATCTATCCTGGTCCAAACATCGTGATTATTTAATTGTAATGTGGGGTCGTTCTTGACTGTAGAAGTTAACTCTGGTGTGGATTCTTGAGAGCCAGTCAGAATGAATGAAAAGCTTTCTCTAGGCCGACGTTTCGCATAATTTATTAAGCATCATCAGGGCTATAGGTTATCACAGCATGCAATTAAGTTACAATAAACTATAAGGAACTTATAGAGACACATTGAACTGAATTAATGTTGAAAAACACACCTCGGAAAATAGCCAATAATTTCTTACAATAATGACACGCAGAGAAAAAAAAAAGAAAACAAGCAGACCTTAATAGTAAATAACAGATTGGACAAATAGTGAAGAGATAAAAAAAAACTTAAAATATGACAAAACATGGAATTATTCTAATTTTCAAGAAGAAGATGGAAGGAACAACTTAGGTGTACATGAAAGTTAGGTGTTTTTGTTTATTAGGTTCGGCTCCCGAATTACTTGGCTGCCATTCGAGGGGTGGATTGGTAGAGGACGGATTGTGTAGAGGAGCTGTAGACTATGTGAATGCGGTGGAGCTGCAGAGACGTCTTGAAGCGCATTTTTAAGAGCTGGAGATTGTGGAGTCATTGGGATGTTGAAACTTTGAGTAGGGTTTGGTACCAAGGTAGGTACCGGCATTGATCTAAGTGACGTTTTATAAGACGTCCTGATTCATCTGGAGTTACCAAATAATATGTTGTCCCCAGCTTTTTCTTTATCACCCCACACTGCCTCTACAAGGAGGCAGCCGACGCTGCAGGACCAACGGTAGTTGCTGTAGCCACAAGATGGGCCTGTGTCCAACTCCTCTATACGAGCCCGTTGGGAGGGCCTGCACAGTCCCCCCAGCCATCGCAGGTACACATTGCCCCACCACCCTGGGTTTAGTGGAGGGGGGTGCCTGGCTCGAACAATACTGCCACACATTCTTCTTGTTGATGATGAACACATGATTTTGCACCCTTTCTCTCCCTCCTAAAAAGAGTGGACAGGCGTGTCTTTGTGTTCTGAAGCTTTAGGTCGATGGGGGAATATGGTGTCCACTCGGATCCTCAGTTTTGCGCAGTAGGTAAAGTATGGCTGTCGATTGTCCACGAGCAACGGTGGTTGCTCGGTAATGCATCAGGATATTTTGAACCTTTTCTTGAATGAAAGAGGCAGCTTCTTTAGGACTACCACTGATCGCTCGGCTAGAGACGGCAGAGCATGTTCTGTGCGTATGAGATGGACTCGCGGCATCCCGTTGTGTGTTTGGGAGGCCCTTTCTACAGCCCGAAGAGGTGGCAAATGCAGAACTTGCGAATATCCTCCTCATGCTTTGTGCGGGGGTGCTGGGGGCACATAGGTGACGTCACACCAAGTGAGACCAGTGCTGTGGGGGCTGGAGGTGGGGCAGGGGAGCCATGATCTGAGGATCATGGACGCCCTTACAATAGGCCCATTTGTGGCTGCAGTGAGAGTATCGCCTGCATCCACCGTTTCAAGGAAAAAAAAAGCTAGAAGAGGCAGTAGTCCTTGCTACTGACGTTATGCCAGAGCGGAAGAACTTTCAGTTGCCATTCTGTGTTAGCGTCCACTCACGGGAACGACGGGAGAAGAAGACGTTGTCATGTAAGCCCTCGGGGAAGAAAAAAAAATGGCTGACGACAGGATGGCGGGGGGACCTGCTGTTCCCAGGCACGCTTGAAGGCGAGTCACTGCTAAGGCAAAAGTGTCCTTGCAGTCGAACAGAATGAAAAAAGGAAATTACTGGATGAAGATGGACAAGGAAATAAATAAATGGTAAGTGCTGATGGGTTGCTACAGGCCACAAGGGGGGCCATGCGCAACTGTCTCCCCACATCAGGCTAGAACGCAGACTCGATCTCCTCGTAAGAGGATTCCTTCAACCACGGTAAATTCAGAATCACTGAAGCTTGTTAGAAGGCTTGCTCTTTGATAGCTCTGGATCTTTATCAGCTTCGAGTTTGTTACTGGTGGCCGTTATCTCTTGGAAAAAATCACTTGAGCACAAATTCAATTCCCTTCCAGCCCACAGAGAGCATTCTTGACAGAAGTTCTAGATAAACATCCCACGTTTTTGTTTTCGATGCCCTTTTTGAATTTGCAACTTACAATTGAAGCCTGATAAATATGATACGTATCGAAGCAAGCGTGCTGAAGTCATTTGTGGAAGCTCCTTGTCGTGTCTGAAGATTCGTGAAATAGGCTGGTTATGGAATTGAGAACCAAATAAATAATAATAAAAATATAATACACCGAAAATTATAGCAAGCGCTTATCGGTCTAGTTGACTGTAATTAAGTTCAGGAACAGTAAGTGAACGTGATGCGTAGACTATAAGACGCTCATTGGCCATGGACGGCAGCTAGTCCTGTAGGTGAGGCGTCAGTTTTGAGGACCAATGGTAGTTTTGGTACAGCTGATTCTATCTAAAATGTGAACTCACCACACAGATGGTACAGGATTCCACACGAGTCATACCTCCGCGCGGTTAACACCCTTGCATCAGCTCTCTTCCAGAAGACTGTCAAAATGACCAAACCTGCCGTATTTCCGCAGGTCTTGGTTCGGTGGATGCTGACCGAGGCGCCGGCCTCTTGCATGATAGCGAAACTGCAACCTGCATGACAGTCGACTGAGTCAGGTGCAGTCATATTGATTGACTTATCTCATGAGGTGGATTTATGAAGGAAAAATGTTAAAGCCTTGAGCTCCTCTCGCCATTTTTCCACAAATGGGAATTTTATTATACTGTTTTGTTGTTTGAAACTGTCCACACACAAAATTTAATCAAAAGTCAGCCGCCAAAAAAAAAATTTGTTATTTTGATCACTATGAAACAATTTTCCTTTTTGGCGTCCCATGGTGTCTCATTTTGCGTCTTACCATTTTCCCTCCGAATGGAGAAACCTTATTTTTCATCAATCTCCTCCCTTACCCTTCAATTACCTCGCGGAACAAAGTAGACCTAGAAACGGAAAAAAGAAGAACTACCCTTTCGTTTCCCTTCAGTCAGCCCTTTTTGTGTTTTTACTGCGTCGTTCGGCTACTTTTAGTATCAGCCGTTTCGCTACTCGTTCAGGTTATCCGGTCTGTTGCAACTGGTTGATTTCCCCTCATATCTGCTCTCAAACGGGGAAATATGGCGGAGGAATCTTGTTTTGGGCTCTGGGCGCCTTCGAAAGCCGCAGCGACGGAATTGACGTGGCAATAAAAGAAAGTTCCGTCGGAGCGTTAAATTGGCTCATAAAGAGCAAGATCCTTTCGAAGAAATCGAAGTATTGAGAAAGAGAGAAGGTTAAGGCGTCTTTTCGAAGAGTCGAAACCTGAGGGAGACAATTCACTTCCACGTCGCAGCTTTGAGAATATTTTAATCGCACAATAGCGACGACTGGAGTAGGACGAGCGCAACGTAATTAATCGAAACCTGAATTCAACGCGTAGAGGAAAGTCCAACAACGTGAATATCTCGTGCGATCCATCCCACAACTTTCCTCAGTCCCTTCCAACGATCCTTGAGATCCCACCACCCCCCGCCACTCTGGAGGGTTACTATTTTTGCGGGTTGGACGATATCTCGTTACATGAAGCCAACCTTCCCCCCTGACACATGATTGCAAGTGCCTGTTGTGTAAATTGACGCTGATGAATGAAAGCAACTGTTAAGCAATAGATAAGCAACATTTAAAGGTAGTGTAGCTAACGAACTATTCAGCGCAGGACGAATTATTTGGTATTTTTAGCTCGGAGCGTCCACACTTGCCCATAATGATAGTCATTGTTTCGGGCTGGCACCCTGAAGACCTAGTCCCCCTTTCTGACCTCAAGCCCTTTTGTTTCTAGCTGTGGAAAGTCCTGCCGTTCCAGTCTGTTATTTGCAAGTAACAACGGAATTCCCCTTTTCAGGACTTTCCACGTTATCCTTTTCCCCACCCCTCAATTTACATTCGTCTACACAACACACAGCTCATAACAAACATGGTCATCTATCAGCTCTCGCGATCCACACTCCCAGCTATACAAACTCTCACCACCAGTTCACGTATTCAGAGAACCAAGTGACTGTGTTATCAATGCTCTATCATTTTAAACATGTGTATCAATACAGTAATCTCGTTCAGTTCATGCATCCATCTCTCTCCTGGCATTGAGCCTATGTTCTATGTGCAACGTACTGGGTAAACTGTCGGACAGACCTGTTTCCTTATCAATATGACTGTTCCTTAACCCTCGGTGAGTTATATCACCCGACTGTCATGGAGGTTGTGGTTTCGCGGTCATGCAAGATAGCCGTGCCACTGGCCCAGCGTCTCCCAAACCCAGACGAGTGGAGGTACGGGCAACTAGGCGAAAAGGTTTCAATGGTGGTTTGTCAGCTCTTTCAACAACCATCGCTCACTGTTTTAGGAACTACAGTGGAGCAGCGCGCAGTCTCTCGTTTCCTCAGCACAAGAGGTGCAAGGTGCGCAGGGTTGAGAGCCTTTGAGAGAAAAGACGTAGGGTTGCGCATTGAACTGGCCAGGGCCCTTAAGGAACTGGCTCGTCCAATGGCCTGGCTCAACACACTTCCCCCTAAGACGCTTACGGATTCTGGGAAAATCTCATACGTCAATGAGGCAAGTTTTCGTTGAAGTCTATGCAGAGTACAGCCCTGAGTGGGGGGAAGCTCCCGTTTCACTCTCCACTTGCCCACTGTGCACTCAACGGCCAAGTCAACTGGTGATCATCACTTGGAGCACTTCAGTGGATACTGTCTATATGTCCACCCGTCTCTCTGAGATTAGGTCAGTACTCTCTTGTGATTGACTGTGAGTTTGCTACAACAGACAACGAAGCAGTAGTCAATCAGGCCTAGATACAGATGGCCTTGTACATGAGAATCGTGTCACGGTACCCCCCTCCCTAAGTGACCTTACGGATTGCACGCACACAAGTAAACCTTGCAGCAGTAGTGCCTTTGAGAGTGTTGACTGAAGCGCTGCCTCTCACTTGTACTGACCTCAATGGAGGACTGAAACCTACCGTGGAAGACCAAACGGTCTGATGCTCAACTATTTATTCCTGTACACACCGTCCCCTCTGCAGTCCAGATTGAGTTGATTCTAAATTGTGTGGCAATCTCGCTGAGGAGTCGTCACTTCATCAACAGTTGTTAAAACTTCCTCCAGCACTTTTGGTAAAGTCTTGCAAAACTCTTGCCAACGGTATTACGGTCGAGCGTCGTGTCTGAATAGCGAACGAGTCGTGTGCGCGTTTGAACGAGAAAGAGGAAATATCCAGAAGGGAAAGGTATGGCTGAAGATGATCCCAATCAAATAAAGGCGTATAGCCACTTGAATATACCGGAACTTAAGGTGAGCAGTCATAATGTTGATTAATCGTATGTAAACAGGGACGTAGAACGTTCAACGCACTCGGCTATTCAGTGCGACGCATCGCACAACATTCCGCAACATCTCACGCTCCTTCCAATCTAATTTTCGCTCACACAAACTTGTGAAACGACTTGTAGCGCTTAAAATTTCAGAATTGATTGGGCTGCCGCTACTCGCGTCACGGTTTTCATTGAAAAACCTACGCGCGGATTGTAATAGGATGATTTAGTGACGAAGAATGCGTAATGATTCGTACAATAAACGAATCGGATGATAGAGCGCAAGAACAATTTCACAGCGACAATGGACGACCACCAAGCTGGAGGACATCATCACAGTGTTGCTCCCCGCTCCAGAACAATGCAGTCCCAACACCTTCCTCATTTGCGGAGTCCCTGGCACCTGATGCATTCAGCAAATTTACCAGCATCAGGCGCCTTCGTTGAGGAATCGGCGACCATCCTGTTAGTCGGTATACGTGTGTAGGCCAGAGTTTTTCCGGAACTTTTACCCTCAAGAAATGATGCCCGTTGATTGCTAGATTCCTTGCTTCCTGGTTATCACAGAAGATTCGAGTAGGACTCTTCGAAGACTGCTCAATCTATTCTGAGAGACTCAGTAGTTCCCTTCATGGCACTTCCGGGATCGATGACGTCAGCCCCCTTCCACCCCCTCGCTGCCACGGCTGTTATGATGTCACACCCTCTCCTCAGTCCGCATCATCATGTGACGTCATACCCCCTCCAACCCGAATATACGTCAATGTCTTCAGCAGCAGCACAGAAAGCATTATGGTTGAAGGGTCTAGTAGTTCCCTTCATGGCACTTCTGGGATCGATGACGTCAGCCCCCCCCCCCTCACCACCACAGCTGTTACGACGACTCCCCCCCACAACCATATGATATGACGTCACTCCTCTACCCTGGTCCACATCACCATGTGACGTCATACCCCTCCAACTGTGTAGTTTCTGAAAGGATCCACCCCACCCCCTCACCATTTATTACAGCTGATAAGGAGCCCCCCCCTCCTACCTTCTCAAAGTCTACATCATCATGTGACGTCACGCCTCCACAATTGCCATAACTTCTGAGTGGATCAACCCCCTTCTGTGTGACGTCCACTCGCGACACTTCCTCACACATTGTGACGTAAATGAACAGTATAACCATAGTGGGGATGAACCCATATAAAAAAATTTTAAAAATCCAAATTTGGGCTAGCCGGTAGAGTATAGAAGCAAAAATAAAATAAAGATTCACAAGACGCTTTATTCAGCAATGAAAAATTAAGTCAATTCTTGGATCAATTTATGATCGGTACTTGATCACAATTCAGGGCGGACAGATATAGTCAAAAAAAAATATATAAAGAAAATACGACACTTCTAGGTAGGTACCTAATGACCAAAGCCTCGCGGTAGAACGGTATAACGGTAGAAAGGTACTTACAATTTCGATCGGCCGTCGAATAGAATAGTAAGGTATAGTTATAATACTTAAGAGAAAAATGTTGTGGATCGGAACGGGAAAGGCGGGAACGATTCTGCTCAGCAGGTTTCCAGGCTGGATCGAGATGTAGTATTCGTAGCTCGAACCTAAAACTGAATGAGAGAACGGAAGAAATGTCTTATTATCTGGTTTGGAGGTTCTCCAGGAGGTTGTGCAGCGAAAAATGTGTAGCGACCTACCGGAACGGTATGCAGAGGTAGCTCGACGTAGAAAACTGTCTTTTCCAAAAAGAAACAAAAGAAAATCACTTCGAGAGTAGTTTGAATGCAGTCTCGGGAAACGGCGATAGGGAAACTGAGGAAGAACAAAGAAGATCGGCCGCGTGGCTTTGTTTCTTCATTGATGACGAGCCCTGCAGGTGGCAGCACAAGACGGGGAAGATTTGGAGGCGGCACCGAGAACCGTGGACCGGCAGATTTTAAATTTCACGCTACAACATACACTTAGAAGTTACTAACGTAGAGAGGAACATAATGTCACACCGGGGGGGGTGATCGACTCAGAAGTTTCATCAATTATGGTGGGCATGATGTCACAATCCACTCAGAAGTTCTGCCAATTGTTGCGGCATGACGTCACATGATGATGTAGACTGGTGGGGGGATCCTCATCAGCTGTAGTCAATTGTGAGGGGGTAGGGTGGATCCTCTCAGAATTACACAGTAGGAGAGGTATGACGTTACATGATGATATAGACGGAGGGGGGGGGGGGGCTGACGTCATATCACGTGGTTGGTTGGGAGGTGTGGGAGGGGTGGGAGGGGTGGGAGGGGGCGTCATAACAGCTGTGGCAATGAGGGAGGGGCGCTGACGTCATCGATCCCAGAAGAGCCATGAAGGGAACTGCTAGACCCTTCAACCATAATGCTTCCTGTGCTGCTGCTGAAGACATTGACGTATATTCAGCCTCAGTTGTGGAGAGAGCTACTGTAGGCTGACGCTTAGTACACCAGGATATTGGGCCACAACATTTGACGAAAATATAACCAGTAACTGATCTTCCTTCACCTGGATCTCTGGCCCAATCAGTGTCCGGGTTTCAAGCCATCAAATTGTAACCTGTATGAAGAGGTTCCACGTAGGTATCTAAAAACTCGCTTGACCGCCCAGCGTGTCATGCCTGTATTACCATTGAACCTGCTTAGGCTATTGATAGCAAATGCTATATCTGATCTTGTTACTTGAGACTAGAACAAGAGACTACCGATAGATTCCCAATACGGAATTTCTCTTTCTTCTTGTGTTTGACGCTGCTGAGGTTTTGAGAATCTTTCACCGCTGGTCAATGTGGTAGTGCTGCATCCATCTGGAATTTCTGGAGCATCTGTTCTATTAAACTACTTGGGTTAGATCCGCCAGTAGGCAAATTAACGTACCTGTTAGGTGAGTCCGTCTCTTTTGGCTGGTGAGATACTGAGAGACATCATCGTCTGGACGTTAAGTCAGTACTGGAGTCAGTCAGTTGGTTGCGGTCTTTACACCACTCAAAACGCTACCCAAACGAAAACAACCAACTGACGGATCTACAGACCACCCTATACAAAAAAGACTTAGAATCTACAACCGACATACAATCTAAGACGTACACTAGTTACATTCCTTTCCCTTCACCTCTAGCGAGTTCCCCAGAGGCGCATGACCTCCTTCCCCGACACTCCACCATCTTGTTTACCTTTCTCTTCATATATAAAGACTACGACCAACTAACTGACTTTACTGACTTAACGGCCAGACGATGTCGTCTTTACATTGAACGTGCTCACCCACAGTATCTCACCAGCCAGAGGAGACGGACTCACCTTACAGGTACATTAATCTGTTCTATGTATTGTTACTGGCTGATCCAAATTTTCTTCGATTGGCAGTCGCGGGTAAGTTCGAAAATTGGTAAGTTTTCATTGAAAAACCTATGTGCGGATAATTAGTGGCCAATTAGATTTCAGTTGCGGGTTTTAACACGGTTTCGTGTTTATAGACTGGGGTTATGGATAAGCTCTTAGAAAAAAATATCGAGTGCACCGCATCACTAAACTATCCATTAGCGCTTACAGTTCCGGAATTTACTGTGCTGCTCGCACTCATTCCCGACTATTATTGAGCAATTGGCACGCAAATAATTAATGAGGCACTAAACCCGATTTTGGTTTATTATTCATTCTGAATAATAACCCTATGTTTTCGCTCAGCAAAATTTGTTTACAACCCCCCCCCCCTCAAAATTTAATACTTTACGTTTCAAAACATCGGGATTCTAAATTTGCAATGTCTGCCCGCTGTCCAGACCGTTTTGTGCCTTTAACGTGGTCTAAAAGATACGTTCTTTCGTATGAAAATCCCATTTCGTATCTAGTTGTGCCCGCCATCTCGGTAATCCGACTGGACGAAGCCCATAGTTGTCATGGGCGAAAAACCGCTAAAAAAAAATTAACAAAAACGCTATTTTGGCAGATTTATCGCAAATATGCCGCGTTTGGTATAGTTTCCAAGGTATTTTTACATCCTGCGTTGAATGGAATGAGTACCAGACGTGTACAATTGCGTATAATGAAATCACAGTAATTATAGTGAGCTTAAGTCAACTAATTGAAAGAAATCTGAAGTGGGAACTACAGCGGAAGTCAACGTTTCGTCGTTAGTACTCCCTCCCACTCGTCTCATCAAAGCCACCCACCCGCTCGACGCGCAACGTCGCGCCAATTGCCTATAGGCGCCTACTCGGCGACAGAAATATTTGGTTTTCGTAGGTCCGTCGTAGTCAAGTCATGTTTCGTATCGTTCACTGGTATTTTTAGATGCTGAATCGAATGGGATGGGTCTCGGAGCTGTCACACGTCAAGCTGTTCAAGAGAATAATAAACTTGTGTTGTAATTTGTAGCTTCTTTTTTTTAAAGATAATAATCACACAATTCAGTTTTGTTACGTCATTGATAACATGATACTTCAAACCATCTAGAATAAATTTCGTTTATTGCGATTCTTAAATATGCAAAATATCGCAATTATAGCAGTTCATCCCCACTTTCAAAGTATGTTAATAATCTAGCGAAGCGTAGAAAACAGCTTATCATCAGTAATCAACGCAATAATTTTCAGAAAGCGACGTCACAAATTATGAGAAGGATTCAGAAGAATAGAATCGTCCTGGACACTCTGGTGATCAACAATTTCGGTATGATACGCCTTGTTACGTGTAGTGTGCGGATTTTGAAACTCTACTTTGATTCTCTAAAACGCGTGATTCTTCTTTTTGTGACACTTTGCGAGGGCAGGCTGTATCTTTGACATGATTGCTCTACAAGGTAGAATAAAGCCATTCTGCGATGGCCGTCTCCTTAGCTCCTTTGCGTCATTATCTGACTTCAGGGTTCATGCATTCCCTTTTGTTTTCGAGGCCTCATAACTTCCTTATCGTATCCCATCAAAGACGTCAACGTATTAGTTTATTAGGTTATAAAATGGATGCTTACGCGTTCACGAGTTTGTTTCATTATTTATTTCATCACTCGTCGCTGGGGACTGGCGAGTAAAAGAAGGGTTTTACAGGGGCAATGTGTACTTGCTCCACTGCTGCAATGGAACTCCTTTTGAACATCTCACTTCTTCATACACACATTCAGAGCACTGCATACCTGAGAGCGGTAAGGCTTTTGCAGGCAGGAAATATCTCCTCCAGAACCAAAGCAAGCCTCCAAGGAACTACTAGACAGTTCAAGCTAGTAGATGCTGCAGTCCATGCCTGAGTGGAAGAACTTTTTTACTTTTAGTCGGTGTTAGCATCCACTCACGGGAACGATGGGAGAAAGAGACGTTACAGACTGAGGTGGGCGCTGATGGTTCGGTAATGGGAAGCAGAGCTGAACTGGGGATTGTAGGCCCCAACTAGTCTTGCTAAACCGCTGGGAGAGTACGCCACAATATTTCAAGAGGAAATCCTAGCTATAAAGATCTACACTGAAGAGATCCTGACCAAAGGACTTAAGGGAAGGCGGATCTACATATTCTCGGGCTCATCGCCTTAACGGCTAGTGCAGCCTACAGCTTCAGGTCCAGGCTGGCATGGGAGTGTCTTCAAGTGCTCAATCGGCTTCCTTCCTTATCTGAGTGTCAGCTCATAGAGGGCATGATAGCAACGAAGAGGCCTTGCGAATAGGAACCCCTACTCATCCAGCCTAAACGTAGGTATGACGAAAAGGCTTGCTACGCCTTCCTGTCCTAGGGCAAAGGCGATGGTGACACTCTCCAGACAGGATCTGAGAGTCTTGATTTGCTTCCTCACTGGACACTGCCCACTCAGGTATCACCTCAACAAGATGGGCTCCTCAGAGACGGTGGAATGCAGACTTTGCGGTGAGGAGGACGATACGGCAGAGCACATCCTATGTGAATGCCCTCCCTTGGCAGTCAAACGCTTTGAATACTCAGGGGTCTATTGAACCCCAAATCGTAGCGCACTCTGCGGCGAAGGACATACTCGGCTTCCTAAGGAGGGCGGGTATGTACGACATCTATTAAGAAAGGGGTAGTGTCACAATAGGCGCACAAGTGACTTTGTTCCGTTTGCCCTCGGGGAAATAAATAAAAAGAAGAGTTGTGTTGGAGCGGAACAATGGCGACGGGAGACGGACGCCCGGCATCTGGGCGGTAGGCAATTTATCAACGCTCTCGTGCGCTTCTCAAAGCCTATCTGGTGAGTTCAAGGAACCTCAACGCCCTTCTAGATCATTTTCAATTTCCACGAACGCGGTCTATCAAATTCGTTCGTTTACGCTTTTTGTGCGCTCATGCGCGCAAATGTGAATGATGAAAAAACGAGACAAACGCCCAGTAGGGTTATGGTAGACAGTACAACAAAATTGCCTCGTATTTATCGAAAGTCGTCAAAATGTTATACGTTTTCAATTGAAGGGCTCCCAGGGGAGACGACTATGAAGCAAATGATGGCGACCATCACGTCCAGAGTGTTGAAACCCTTCACTATGAGGTGTGTCCACACCATCAGAGAAATCAACCCTTCTGACACGCCGCTGACCGTGAGAGTGACTTCGACCAACTACGAAATCTTGATAATTCCCGGTAGTCAACTTTTTAGGGGTTACATCTTTTAACGTTTTACGTACTTAGAAGACGTCAGACACTAATTGACGTTTTCTTTTCCAGAAAGAGATTTTATTCTGGTCGTGTTTCACACCCCTCAGCCAGCTCCTGCTTTGCCGTACACGGTCAAACAAACCCGCAAACGTTAAAGCTTTTAATAAAAATGTCCGAACGATTTAGTAAGTAACAGTAACGTATAATAACGGGTTTCTTCTATTTTTATGGGACGGAGGAGAGTTTGGCCCCACGAATTGACTGCATTCAGTGTCATCACTTCATGCGAGTGGTCTTCAGCGGCCGTGACGTTGAAAAGGTCAAATATATTGATTTCCAAACCTGGGAAGCGTAGTTTCAGCCCTGGTAAATATAGGCCAATCAGTCTGCCTCCGTCTGTGGGGAAGGTGCTCGATAAGTTGATGATAAACCGAATCACGCACAGTTTGAGATCGTCAGGGAGACAGTTTGGAATCGTTCCCCCAAAGCGAACGGTAGATGCTCTGAATGAAGTGATTCGCAATCACAAAAAATGTGGAGCAGAAAGAACGTGAGGGATTGGTGTCTCTGGCAATCCTGTGGTGTGGTGTCTCGTGCGGTGTGTTATTTTTCAGGAAGGAGAGCGTCGCTGATGGCTCTACACAGCATGAGATGGCATGTCCCCAAGGATCGCGCTCAGGTCCTGGGTTGTGGTCTATAAGGTACAACTCAGCATTGGAGATTTCGTACTATGTTGGTGTATAAAGTTTACGTATGGGCTGAAGATTTGCTTTTGGTTTGCTCCACCAGGACGGAGTATGACCTAGAAAGGAGGGCAAATCGGTATCGTACATAGAAAAGTGGTCATGGAAGACTCCATTCGTCGATGGCGGCCAATTTGGGGAAGCTCCGGTTTCCCTCTTCGCTTGTCAAAGATGCACTGCCGAGTCAATCGGTTAACTGACCAGTGATCACCTTGAGTGCTACTGTTGATACTTCTTATTGGCCTTTGTTGGGCTTTGGGACGAGAGGGAGAGTTGAAGAGCGAAATAAAGCCATTCTGAACCATACAAGAGCGAAGTACGGGCAAAACTATGCCATAATCACCATTCAACCACTAAACGGCCATCATGAACCATTAGAGATCGAACTACGGGCTGAACAATGCCATAATCACCATTCAAACACTAACAGGGCCATCCTGAACCGTTGGAGAGCAAAGTACGGGCTAAATAATGCCATAATCACTATTCGATCACTAACATGGCCATACTGAGCCCTTAGAGAGCGTAGTACAGGGGAAAATATGCCATAATCACCATTCAATCACTAACAGGGCCATCCTGAACCATTCAAGAGCGAAGTACGGGCAAAACTATGCCATAATCACCATTCAATCACTAACAGGGCCATCCTGAACCGTTCGAGAGCGAAGTACGGGCTAAACAATGCCATAATCACTATTCGATCACTAACACGGCCATACTGAACCATTCAAGAGCAAAGTACGGGCAAAACTATGCCATAATCACCATTCAATCACTAACAGGGCCACCCTGAACCGGTTGAGAGCGAAGTACGGGCTTAACAATGCCATAATCACTATTCGATCACTAACACGGCCATTTGAGAGCGAAGTAAGGGCAAAACTATGCCATAATCACCATTCAATCACTAACAGGGCCATCCTGAACCGTTCGAGAGCGAAGTACGGGCTAAACAATGCCATAATCACTATTCGATCACTAACATGGCCATACTGAGCCCTTAGAGAGCGTAGTACAGGGGAAAATATGCCATAATCACCATTCAATCACTAACAGGGCCATCCTGAACCATTCAAGAGCGAAGTACGGGCAAAACTATGCCATAATCACCATTCAATCACTAACAGGGCCATCCTGAACCGTTCGAGAGCGAAGTACGGGCTAAACAATGCCATAATCACTATTCGATCACTAACACGGCCATTTGAGAGCGAAGTAAGGGCAAAACTATGCCATAATCACCATTCAATCACTAACAGGGCCATCCTGAACCGTTAGAGTGCGTATTACAGGCTAAACAATGCCATAATCATTATTCGATCAGTAACACGGCCATACTGAACCCTTAGAAAGCGAAGTACAGGGAAAAATATGCCATAATCACTATTCGATCACTAACACGGCCATTTGAGAGCGAAGTACGGGGAAAACTAGACCATAATCACCATTCAATCACTAACACAGCCATACTGAACCATTCAAGAGCGAAGTACGGGCAAAACTATGCCATAATCACCATTCAATCACTAACACAGCCATACTGAACCATTCAAGAGCGAAGTACGGGCAAAACTATGCCATAATCACCATTCAATCACTAATAGGGCCATCCTGAACCGTTCGAGAGCGAAGTACGGGCTAAACAATGCCATAATCACTATTCGATCACTAACACGGCCATACTGAACCATTCAAGAGCGATGTACGGGCAAAACTATGCTACTATATCACTGTATCATGTGAACAATGAACTGAGTTGAGTTAGGATTGAGATGACTTCGTGCACAAAAGGGCGACACAAGTAGTACTCGGAACGCGTGAACTGGCGCGGGACACTGTATCGGAAGGAGAGAGAGCGAGAAGTTACTCGGACGACGAGATTTGGAAACGGGATGATTTTGGGGAAAACTCTTTCGAGGAGCGGAATCTGAAATGAAGGGGTGGGGGAAAGATGGAAATGTCCAGACGAAGGGAAAGCCGTCATCAATCAACAGGTGGAATTTCCATTGGTAACAAAAGGGCTTAGAACGAAGGTGTTTGCCGAAATAATGACTGGGGAAACCCATTGAGCAGGTAAGGGAATCCCGAGGTCAAAAACCTGGACTGATATAATCTTTTGACTGTAATCCCAGTGGTGGGATGTGCACCGCAGCCAGATGGCCTATTGTGCTAATCCTAATGTCTTACAGGTTGATGCCTAGCTTTCTGAGGAAAGCCAGGTAATTCCTGAAGGAGTCCTCGTAGGTATCTATCCTGGGAGAAGTGGCGCCAAAGACCAAAAGTCGCTCCCTCTCAAGTCTCCGGCGCTGAGCCAGGACATGGTAGGGAGTCTCCTCATCCGTGCCACACCACCTACATCGAGGAGTGTCGACCATACCCATAACATACTTGTGTTTGTTCATTGTGCCTAGTTATGATCCCAATAATCTGCCTCAAGTGCTTCCTCTCCATCCTTAGAAGGTTCTGTCTTATCTCACTTGATTGCTCTTAGACAAAGCGTTTGGAGTGTCTTACACCTGCAGCGTTCCAGATTGTGTGAAGCAGTCATCTGGCGTGTTCTCTCACAGTCCTTTTAACTAGTGACAGAGAAATCCCACAATGGGGCGGTGGCCTAGTACGTACTGTAGACGAACCGCGTCTGGTGAGATGGTCCGCCCTCTCATTTCCAATGATCCCCCTGTGTCCTGGAATCCAATACACATTAACTTTGTTCGCACTTGCGGACTGATTCGGCGCTTTGCATTCTCTGAGATTGGGCCAATACTCTATTTTGATAGTGAGTGTGCGTCCAGGAAGTCAGGTCATCCACGTAAGTGCCCAGCTCGCAGTCAGTCTCCATGAGCATCCTGAGAAGACCTTTGAAGAAGGCGTTTCAGAGTGCTGGTTCAAGGACCAAACCCTGTGGACACCCCTGCAAGGAAGGAGACGTGCCTGCATTCGATCGTAGCAATTCTGTCTGTCAAGTACTCGTCCATTCAGCAAAGGCTGGTCCTGGGCATTTGTGCTTACTGGGCACCTCATATGCCCCAATTCGCTGCCCTCAGTTGTAACCGGCCGATGCCCCCGTCGTCCTGTCACCCGCTTTTGCTGCCACCCAGTTCCCTGTTTGTGGTGGTAAAACTTCCGTGAGTGTAATTGAGAATAAAACTCTGTTCCAATTGCATTCGGTTGATATCACACTCATTCCCCTACTCACATTGTGTGATACCGGTAATTCGCCCTGTAGCTACTGGCTGTGAGGGATTCCCCCTACTTTTAAGCTCGTTGAGGAGCGCTGATGTCAATCAAAACTGCTACGAGGTACATTGCTAGTGCCAGCAGGGAACTATGTTGGGTTCTGACAATGACATCCTGCATCAACCTTCCTTTGGTACACCCGCATTGCCTGCCTGTGAGGTTGGGGCCAAAGACTCCTTCGAGGGACTACAACAACGTGTTGCCTAATATGGAAAGAAGACTGAGCGGTCTCCATGTTCGTGGGTCTGACTGATTGCAGTCACCTTCCTTTTGAAGAATGACGACACGCGCAGACTTCCACTGAGTGGGGAACTGTCTGACCCGCAGACTGTCATTAAATAAATTAAGGGGGCTGGTGATTATTCGCTAGCCTTCCTTAGCATATTGCTTTCTATTCTATCTGACCCAGGAGATTTGTTGGGCGTTAAGGTCGCATGGCCCTGCCGAGGTCGCCTGTAGTCCACGATGGGATGTCGGGGTCGTTCAGAGGGTCCATGATCAGCTCCCTTGCCACTCTCTGGGCTTCAGTATCTCGAGCTACTTGGTCGTCAGGGAATGCCTTCTCAAGGAGGGTTTCCAGCAAACTTTCGATGCTGCAGGCCCAGCCAGACTCATTTTTCATTGCAGCTAAGACCTGCTCTACGTTTGCTTCTCCTACGGAGGACTTGTAATGTCTGCTCCAGGGGTTCTCAGAGCTCTCGGCTTCCTCAACATTTCGTCAGCCTTGCCGTTTGACTCGTTTGATGGCGGAGTGGAAGGCCTTCTATTCTAGGATGAAGGCAGTTCAGAGTGTGGCTCTATTTACACTCTTCTTGCGGGGATTAAGTTCGTCAGTCCACCATGGGACTTTGATCGCCCTGTGCTTCTGCCGCCCAAATACAGAGAGCGCAGCAGAGTGTGGCAGCTTGCACTATTAGGAAGGTGTCTGCACGTGCCCCTCCCCCCCCCCCATCATCACGAGCTTTCGACAGGCTCATACGAAGGTCCGTCCTGTCATATTTGCGCCTTCCCGTCGCTCACGCACGCAGACCACGCTAACTGGAAACGGTAAGGGCTGCTCTACAAGATCCCTTCATCAACAATTATTACTTCGGGTTCCCCGCCGACAACCGAAGCTCGAGATCGTTCCCCAGATACTCAACTTTTCTCACTTCGCTCGATAAAGAGCGGAGAACGTGTAAACCTCTCGATATTTTCAACGAGAAAGTCGACTTTTAATCCGCTTCGTACGAGTCGCCGTCAACGAGCAAAATGTGGAACTTGGCAGTTTACTTCGGAGCACCGAAGGGTCAACCGCCGCATGAAACTTCTCGAACCCTCACGCGACCAAAAGCTATCTCTAAATCAATTGACGTCGGTCAGGATCTTGATTAAAGAGCCGGTTGTTTGGTCAGGATCTTGATTAAAGAGCTGGTGTTTCTTGGTTCTTCTTAGCGTGTGATGAATTAGTTAAGACGGTCTTTGGGGCGGCTTTTTTGCCCCTTTGATCTGACCACCGCGTCCATTCGAGTCCTGTCAGGAGGTCGTTATAAACGATTTCCCTCCCGCAATCTCGAACCGTCACAAAATCCGAGGCCTAGAATTCAGCCTTATTCCTTGACGACTGTTCGTGAGCCCTGCAGAGCAACGAGGAAATTTATGTAATCGGCTGAACAAAAAATTGTTTTTAGTTTTCTTCAGATTAGGCTGCCGAGTGTGACGAACAACATTCGACAAAATGAGCAAGTGGCTGAGGAAAATATCTGGTGCGACGCATCACATCGCATTCCTCAGTTCCGAGTGCATTCGGCGATTTTTCATTCAGTGCACGTGAATCTAGTAAAACAGCACAGCGTCGGTTCAAGAATTTATTGCGTCGCTCCTACTCGCAGAATTTACTGAGTGACCGAAGTAGAGGTAATTTAAGGAACTGTCAAGTTAGAGGTTGAGCAGGTTTCTAGTTATAGTTATGGAGTTATAGAGCACATACTGTCCGTGCACAGCCGGTTCAAAAAATCGTGGCAAAACCCGGCTCATCTTCTTAAAGGGAAAATTAAATAGTCAATACATTTTAGGGGCCATGGGATCCTTTTGGAGAAGCAAGTCGAGTGCTTAGGAGTCAACGTAGGTGAGAGGGGACAACTAGAGTCCCTTAAAGGCACTGTCCTCGCATGGCTTTCCTCACGAGCAATTAGCAAGGCCTTTGGGGCATTGTGGTGCCATGACACTATTGTACTGAGGTAAGTTAAGAGATGCTTCTTGAAGAGCTGCTGACTCAGGCAAAAATTACGGCGATCCGCAATCCCGACTTACGTCGAGAATTATGAACCAATGTCTTAACCACTAGACCAGGATCGCCCAGTGCCTTTAATAGGAGTCAGTCAGCACACTATCCTACTTAGGAAACTCAGTCGATCGTGGAGAGTATTGAGGGAGAGAGAGAGAGAGAGAGAGAGAGAGAGAGAGAAAGATTGAGCGGTTTATTTAACTAACCAGGGACTCTTACATCATCCCTGGCAAACAGTATTGGTTACAAGTTAAATCTTGTGCGGTGTACAGAGTAAAAACAAGAAAAAAATATAAACATAAATAAATCACTTCTGGATTGTCCTTTCTTTCTCTTTTCTGTCTTTCCTCTTCTTCTTGTCACTTCTACGAGTTCTGAGTGCTATTCCATCCTTTCCTACTCTTCGCGTTCCTCTAAAAGCGCGTTCTTGCAAATGCTCTTGAAAGACGCAACGCTCACGGAGGTGTCAAATAGGGCTGGGTTTTCATTAAAAATTCGAACAGCTGTGGCAGTGAATGATTTATTGAAGATGGTGGTTCGATGGTGAGGGATTTGAATTAGGCCATGTCGTGTCTCATGTTGGTGAATTGAGTGGAGGAATGCAAATTTTTCGGCGATATAGGGAGGGTTATGGAATTTTAAGCTCTTAAATAGGAGCAGAGCAACAGTGTATCTGATTTTTTGTTGGATCTTCAGCCAGCCTAAGCTTTTATAGTACGGTGTAACGTGTTCGTCCAACTTTAACCTGTAAACAAATCGTACTAAGGCATTTTGTGCTCTCTGGATAGCTACCAGTTGCTCGCCATTGAGGTCACACAACGCCGCCAACCCATAACTGAGGTTATGGGCGCCGAGTGCCTGTACTACCTTGAGTCTTACATGGTACGGGAATTCTGTTGCGAGTCGTCGAAGTTGATACAATGCTCTAAAAATGTTCGCCGTTGTCTTGGATACCTGTGGCCACCAAGAGAGTGTGTGGGTCATAGTGATTCCAAGGTTTCCAAGTTCAGTACTGTATGGCAGGCTCTGGTTGCTTATGTGGACAGAAGGGATCTCTCTAAGGTTGATCCTCGAGAGAAGTCTAGTGTACCCACACAGCATGGCTTTGCATTTCTGGGGGTTAACTGACATCCCATGATTGCTACACCAGACTGTTAGTGCCTCAAGCTCTCGATTTAGTACCTGTACTAGCTCGTCGACTCGTGAAACGTCTCCAGACAGATAAACCTGTAAGTCGTCCGCGTACAACATGTATCTGCTCTTCTTAAAAACCTTGGACACTGTATTTATTGCTAGCATGAAGAGTAGCGCAGAGAGAACAGAACCCTGGGGTACTCCCGTCCGGATATCAAGACTTGTGGATAGTGTTCCGTCTGGTCGTTTGACGCTCTGTGTGCGCCGACAAAGGTACGATGCAACCCATTTGAGCAGAGTGCCAGATACCCCTACAGAGCCAAGGATTGCCACTAGCAGATCATGCCGGACTCTATCGAATGCCCGTGAGAAGTCAATCATGACAAGCATCGTTACTCTCCGATCATCGATGCCTTGCCGGATGTCATCAAAGACTTTGATGAAGGCAGTCTCAGTGCTGTGACCAGTGCGGTATGCTGACTGCATTGGATCAATGACGTTGTTCTCAGAGAGAAATCGGTTGAGTGCAGTGAAGACAATCTTGTCAAATACTTTCCCAGCTGCACAAAGAATGCTTATTGGCCGATAGTCATTAACTTGAGTCGGTTTCGCTACTTTTTCGACGGGGCGTGCTTCCAGCAGGATGGATATTGTGATGAGTAGTTATAAATGTAAAAAGAGAGAGTAGAATAAAATAAAAAGAAGAAATAAAAGAGAGAGAGAGAGAGAGAGAGAGAGAGAGAGAGAGAGAGAGAGAGAGAGAGAGAGAGCGGCACTCCTGTGGATCACCGAACCTACAATGCAGCATCTAGATGAATGGGCGTTAAATGTCAAGCGAGATGGGAATCCTCGTCACAAGAGAGTTTTTAGGACATAGAGCGTTGTGCCAGACCACGGAACGAGCCAGTTCCTAACAGGACTTCTTTTTACTTTCCTTGGCTCTAAGAAGTAGAAAGGAAAGTTATGGAATCAGATGGAAAAACAAATTTTGAGTTCTCTTTAGATCTTAACGTTTCAGACCTCACTGAGTCCCAAAAACGCTAGTTGGGAAAACGGTCTGGAGAATCAGCTGCTTGCCAGGACATCTCTAAGACATTTGACGCAGTAAGCCTCCAGGCCTTGGCTGATTGCCTGTGTGGTGAGGGGACTCCCGATCGACTCATTGATTATGTGAGCTCTAAGGGGGTGTGACGGCCTCGCAGGTTGGAGGGGAGATGCCAGGGGACGTGGTAATAGGGCGTGGCGTTTGGCAAGGGGACTTTCTATCTCTTATACCCTTCAATCTTGTGAGCTGGGTAAACTGCCTCTAGAAGTAGGGTTAGATCTCGCCCCAGCTGCGTGGGTGGGCGCATTAGCCTTCGCGGAAGATGTCGTCCTCCTCGTAGGTACCAAGCAGAGCTTTTGGCAGGTCTGTAAGGGAGCTAGGCATGTGTGGCTGGGGGGTGCGGCCTTCCACGGCAGGCGGGAATAGAACCAGCGGACTCTGGTTCGATTCCCGACCAGGAACCCCCCTCCTCCAAACCCAGGGGGGTGAGGCAATGGGTACCAGCGGCGTCTGGGACACTAAGCGGGCCCCCCAATGGGCTCGTTGGGGAGTTAGGACATGGGCCCAATGTGTGCCACGGCGAAAAGCCATTGGTCCTGCAGCTCTGGCGGAGTCGTATGGCCCGCAACTGCCTCCCTGTTATGTGTGTCTGTGAAGGCATGTGTGAATGGGGGTGAATCCTGAGAAGTGCCGCATGGTGTCGTCCTATCGAGGTTACAGGATAAAAGTCGTGGATAAGTGTTTCGTCGTTGGCAAATACTGGTTCATGGATAAGGGCGTTCTTGAGATGTGGCCGTACCTTGCCCTCGAGTTTCTTAGTGCAACTCCTCCGACTTAAGCCCTGTGGACCTTGGTGATTATCTTCGAAAAGTTATCAAGGCTCCACTGAAGCCACAGCAGGAGCTGAGCCTGCTCCAACGCTGACCTACGTGCTGGTTTCTTGGGAGGTTGACTGTCTGAAGGCTAATAAGTCTGGATATGTGTGTACATTCACGCTACAGTTCGATCTGGGGACTCAATGTTCCATCTCTTTTTACCGCTATTCTGTTCGTGTGCTGAAACCCCAGCTAGGTTACGTGTGTCACGGCCCTGTGACGAGGATTCCCATCTCGCTTGACACATACCTAAAGCCCTGTTTCGTAGGTATGATTACCAAGAGGAGTGCAGCTTCCTGGTATAAGGTCAGTACTCCCCTCGATTAACCGTGAGATTCCTACCCCAGTCAACTGGGCAGTAGCCAATCAGGCTCTTGATTCTCCTTCCATGGAGCAACAAGATGCTACTGCTTTTCCCTCACCTGCTATCTTCTTCTCTCCAAGCCTAATACACAACGTAATAAGACAATCTTCGTATCGCAAAGCACCTGGTGTTGACCTTCTGGTTCGGCCTCTGTTACTCAACGCTCCACGTAAACTTCTATCCCACCTTTCACGCATATACACATCTGCAGCTCGTATTGGGTATTTCCCGCAGAACTGGAAGAATGCCACAGTTACTATGATTCCAAAACCAGACAAACCTAAAGATCAGCTAACATCATACAAGCCAATCAGCCTTCTTTCCATCCTGGCTACAATTTTTGAACGCCTTCTCCTCCCTATTTATATGACCTACGCAGGCCATCTAATTCCTGGCCAGCAGTTTGGGTCTGCACTTCGCTTTGCTGCCCACTTCTGATACAACGGATCACCAACTATATAAAAAACTCATCATCAGCGACATGTGTGCAGTGCAGCTTTTGGTAAAAGCAAAAAATATGGACCGCTTCCTCTGATAAGGCAATATATCGATATATCACGACCGGTGTCAGGTTATCGATATGCCCAACATCGTAGGCTTTGGCGCCATGTTTGAAATTAGAAATAACGACAGCTGTACGATTATGCCAATTATTTAATGTTCATTATGTAATACCCCGTTATATAATTATTTTAAATGTACAAAGACTATGAAAAGGAGCGAATTCAATGAAATTAAGAATGGGTATATGAAATAAATTTGAGATAACTAACGGACGCATATCGATACATGCAGTCGTAGCGTTATCCAGCGGTCGGACCATATTGTTTGTTTCACCCCAGCTTTTTACTTTCCTTGCTCTACGAAGTAGAAAGGAAAGTTATGTAATCGGCTGAAAATTTTTTTTTGAGTTTTCTTCAGATCTTTACGTTTCAGACCCTCCTGCGTCCGAAAAACACTATTTGGGAAAATGGTCAGTGTGTCTGTGAACGATTTTTAGAGAAAACAACCGTACCAAATCACCTCAAACTTCATATCTCGCCCGCAGGTCACCATGGGACGCCAAAATAAGGGTATGAACAAAATCCACCGAAATTTAACTATAGTTATCATAGTGATCAAAACACCAACTATTTTTTTCCTCAAAAATGGCTCTAACGATTTTGATTAAATTTTTTATATTGATAGCTCTCAATAAGGCAACTATACCATAAAATTCCCATTTGTGGGAAAATGACGAGACCAGCACAATAAATTACCAAAATTTTCGACGAAATCGATTTTAGCGCAGTGTATAGAGAAAACAACCGTACCAAATCAGCTGAAACTTGATGTCTAGCCTACAGGTTACCATGGGACGCCAAATTAAAGGTATGGGCAAAATCCACGGAAAGTTAACTATAGTTATCATAGTGATCAAAACACCAAATTTTGTTTCTCAAAAATGGCTGTAGCGATTTTGATTAAATTTTTTATATCGATAGCTCACAGTAAGGCAACTATACCATAAAATTCCCATTTGTGGGAAAATGACGAGAGCAGCACAATAAATTATCAAAATTTTCGACCAAAAGCGTTTTTAGCGCAGTTTTTTCCTTATAAACTCCGCTGGAATTCTTGTAGAATGTTTAAAAAAAAATTTGTATTGTAGTCCAATCCAATACCTAAAGGGTGAGTGTTTAAAAATGCTCATGAGATACATGGGGGGCACTCCAGAAATTCCGGAATTTCAACTACTGCCGTTTCGCTTACTACCAGTTCTAAAAGTTTTTACGCAATAACTCCACAAAAGTTATTACTATCCATTTAAAAAAAATCATGTTTACAGCCTCATTAATTATCTGTATACCAATTGCTGAATAATGGTCCTGCAATGAGTACGAGCAGCACAATAAATTCCGGAACTGTCAGCGCTACCGCTTTCTGCTGCCGTAAAGCGTTGTTTGACCAAGTTCAAATTAACTGAGTGATAAATGAATTGATTAAATAGAATTAGCCTTGTACAAAGTGAATTGTTGTAGAGCTAAGGAAAGTTATGTGTTGTAACGCGCCAGATATGTTTGATGCGGAGCAAGCTTTCGATCGGCTTTGGCATAACAGCCTCCTTTTCAAAATTAGACCATACCTTCCAAACATTTTGTACTCTCTCTTGCAAAGAAATCTAGAGGGGAGAACGTTTGAAGTTAACATTCTAAATGAAAAATCCACAACACGTCGAATACTCCCGGGAGTTCCTCGGGGTTCAGTTCTGGGTCCATATTTGTACTCATTCCACTGTCACGACCTGCCTCTGCTTCAAACGCCCGATTTTTCTGGGATGTATGCAAATGACATTGTTTATGCTGTTTCTGGGCCAGATGCTACTCCTGTGGCGAGACTCCTACAATCTAAAATAGAAATCCTTGGGCAGTGGCGTACGAAATGGAAAATAATAATTAACCCACTGAAATCACATGCCACGACCTTCACCTATATACGGCGTTACACAGAACCACCCTTCACGTTTCTAGGTGACACTATGCCAAACGTCCGATCAATTCGGTATCTAGGAGTGACCCTAGATAGACATTTGACATTCGAAGACCATATTTCTGTATTGCTGCATCGATTACGTTCCTGTGTGTTCAGCTTACAGGCTCTTCTGCACAATCCCACCACTTCCCTGCACAATAAAGTACTTATTTACAGTTCCCTTATTCGACCAATGTGGATTTACGCCATCGCTGTTTGGGGCGCGTGTTCGCCGTCGCAATTCCGCCGTATTGAGCAACATCAAAACGCAATCCTGCATAAACATATTATCCACACGCCTCCGTTTGTTCGCAACCTTACTATTTATATTGACTTCTTATTGGGAACCCCTACGGCTCTTTTACATCGCATCATGTCCACATTCACCACTACCCCAGTCATCTGGTCCATGAAGGCTTCGCCAGAGCATCGCATCGACGCCTGGTTCGTCCCCGTCATATTTTAAATATTGTAGGAACTTAGACCCGCTTCAATGTCAAATGTCAATGGTTACTGTACTGAACTAAGTGCGTAACCTTCAGTTTTAGAAAAACAGGGTGTTCTATCAGGCTATTAAGGTATATTTATAAATAGTCTTAATAAAGTTACAAAAAATATCTGGTGCGTTGCAACACACAACTTTCCTTAGCTCTACAACAATTCACTTGTGTACATGGCTAATTCTATTTAATCAATTCATTTATCACTCAGTTCCTTTGAACTTGGTCAAACAACACGTCACAGCAGCAGGAAGCGGTAGCGCTTACAGTTCCGGAATTTATTGTGCTGCTCATACTCATTAAAGGACCATTATTGAGCTAATGGTACACAGATAATTGATGAGGCTGTAAACACAAAATTTTTTGAAGTGGATAGTAATCACTTTTGCAGAGTTATTGGAAAATGACTGTTAGAACTGGTAGTAAGCGCAACGGCAGTAGTTGAAATTCAGGAATTTCTGGAGTGACCCCCATGTATCTCATGAGCATTTTTAAACGCTCACCCTTTAGGTATATGATTGGACTACAATACTAATTTATTTTAACGTTCTACAAAAATTCAAGCGGAGTTTATAAGAAAAAAACTGCGCTAAAAACGCTTTTGGACGAAAATTTTGATAATTTATTGTGCTGCTCTCGTCATTTTCCCACGAATGGGAATTTTATGGTATAATTGTCTTATTGAGAGCTATCTATATAAAAAATTTAATCAAAATCGTTGGAGCCGTTTTTGAGAAAAAAAATTTGGTGTTTTGATCACTATGATAACTTTAGTTAACTTTCGGTAGATTTTGTCCATATTCTTATTTTGGCGTCCCATGGTAACCTGTAGGCTAGACATCAAGTTTCAGCTGATTTGGTACGGTTGTTTTATCAATAAACCGCGCTAAAATCGATTTCGTCGAAAATTTTGGTAATTTATTGTGCTGCTCTCGTCATTTTCCCACAAATGGGAATTTTATGGTATAGTTGCCTTATTGAGAGCTATCAATATAAAAAATTTAATCAAAATCGTTAAAGCCGTTTTTGAGAAAAAAAATATTTGGTGTTTTGATCACTATGATAACTATAGTTAAATTTCGGTGGATTTTGTTCATACCCTTATTTTGGCGTCCCATGGTGACCGGCGGGCTAGATATCAAGTTTGAACTGATTTGGTACGGTGGTTTTCTCTAAAAATCGTTCACAGACACACAGACCATTTTCCCAAATAGTGTTTTTCGGACGCAGGAGGTCTGAAACGTAAAGATCTGAAGAAAACTCAATTTTTTTTTTTTTTCAGCCGATTACATAACTTTCCTGTCTACTTTGTAGAGCCAAGGAAAGTAAAAAAGCCAATCAGGCCTAAATAGGACAGTGTCATATTAACACACACACCTCAAGGGCCTTGCCAATTGGTCGTGAGGGAAACCTTGCGAGGATAGTGCCTTTGAGGGACTGGGCTTGTTGCCTAAACCGCCACATCTCACATATATTGACTCCTAAGCTCAGAACGATCCAGTGGCCCCCCAAAATGTATTGACGGCTGGCTATTTAATTTTTCCTTTAAGAACATTAGCCGGGTTTTGCACGCCCGTGTTCACACCCGCATTCTTCCAGTTAGACGAACTGCGCTAATGCGCTTAGATTCAATAGGGGACTAGTTTGCCATAATGCAGTACTACGGGCGTACTCTTAAACCCCCTTCCTTCTTGCCAACGTATCTTTAGCGATCTATCCACGTCATCCCCCCCCCTCGTCTTCTTATTTCCAACGCTACGACACATCAAGTCCCAAAAAACTCGGAATAAAATTAAAATAAAGTAGAATAAAACGAATATAATTGAAATTGATGTTCGACAGTCGCACAATTTTTAAAATACACGACTTGATTAATAATTTAAGCTTTAATGATCGTAGTACTTTTGAAAAGTATAAAAACAATCACACACAACACTTTTAAGTGGCAAAACATAACCACAATGATGTCGAAATATTGATGTATGTACACAACACAGCGTTAATAGTCAAAGGCTTAGACGATTATACACTGGCGGAAGGGCAATCCTTCAATTTGTCTCCCACTCGTCAACATGTTACGCCCTGAAAATATTAAAAGGCTGCAAAATGAATATCAACAGGCAATCTGCCGACTTTTCGTGAAGACCAACTGCTTTAGGTAAAGTGTTCTACTACGTCGTTATTTACTAACTTTAGCGAATAACAATCTTAATTGAAACAAGTTGACGCATCGGCGAGGGTGAAGATTTATCGTACAGTCTCGTTCGATTCTTCAACGTGAATGGACAAATAGCCGTCGACGTCGTCCAATTCCTTAGAAGTGAATTTGGCCACCAGCGTGTGCCTTCCGATGACTTGCGGCCGCAAAATGAACTCCTCTGAGACCTTCATGTTCGGCGATATGCTGCGGAAAATAAGGGCTGGTTGGTAAACGAGTTTTGAAACTATTACGATTAAAGAGCAGGACTTTAGTATATAAGAGAAGGAGGGTTAGAGATGATAGCCAACTTTATCACACGTTCATATGAAGACATCCTTCCTTCCTTGCTTCTAGACAGTGCCACTGCAGCATCAATTGAAATCCAACCTAAATATTGCCTAGACATTTTTCCTCCCCTTAAGCAGGTAATAACCCTCCAACATGAAGGGAACACGAATTGCCACCACTAAAAATATAAACAATTGCAGTTAAACTAAGTGCGTTTAAAAGGGAATACTTACACACACAAAACGTGTATACAAAATTATAACTCAAGAATAGCGGACACCAATGAAAAGTAATAATTCGTGTTCATGTGCACCGACCTCACTCATAAGTGACGTGCCAGTGAGTCAACCAAGACCAACTTCCTTCACCAATTTTCTCCCAGTTTCCGCCTTGCTCTGTGCCGTATTGTGTTGCATAAAATCTTAGGTGACATCCAATAATGAGGGTGATACAAGGCTCGAGGTATTTTGACGTGAATACGTCTTTAAAATTACTTCCATAGGGACGCAATCCAAAAAAACGAATGATAACAAAATCGGGGGATACAGTTTAGTGTTGTAGCTACATATCTATCATCTCCATCCAAATTTCAGTTACACCACTGGATAGCTAAAGAATCAAAGAATTTATTACGCTACGTAAGGACTGTAGCACATCGCGCGCGGGGGAGGGGGCAGACCCACCATTTTGAAGGTCATTTTGCTGCGTTTCGAGATTTCCATTTGGTATAACTTTCGACTCGGTGAACCTGCAACGTTCATTCAAGTTTCAATCGTCAGCTCTCGTCAAAATCGATCGATTATATATATAACATTAGTGTAAAATTGTAACTGTGAATATAATGTGTTGAAATAAAAAAATAATATCAAAAAATATATAATGTCGGCCTATACGCGTCGAAAAGCCAAACTGAAATACAGAGATCGTATACGGTTGGAAAGGGCATCTCAACAGCAATCGAATGGCACCAATAAAACACCATATGATCGAGTCAAGCAGTGCCGGCAACGTAAAGTAATGAATGCGGCCGAGCGGATCAACGACGGTGCCCGTACATCTGCAGCTGGGACGGTTGAAATTATGCAGATGGATGATGAAATCGCTTCTGTATCGACATCGGGCTGTGTAAGCATCGATTGTGTACGATCGTCGTTTATGAAGACGTTGGGCAGCAGCTACTGCACGTTTCACTACGACGTTTATCAACAATCCATTCGGACACAAGTGTGACGCGCGTGATCGTCTATGGTTTCTGCGCTCATTGAAGCCCACAAATGAAAAACACTTACCACTGCTTAATAATACATTCCCTAAAGAGCCAGTGACTGACTTTAAACTGTGCGGTACGTGTAAAAAAACTCTGGACTCTGGCAAAGTGCCCACGTTATCACGTTCGAACGGGATTTGTGTATCCACCTAAGCAAAACGGGTTGCCCGCTTTAGATCCGATTAGTGCTCGTCTAGTATCACCGCGACTGTCATTCATGCAGATACGTCGGTTGCGTTACGATGGCAGCTACGGTATCATCGGACAAGTCATTAATGTACCCGTAGATGTAGACACAATGGTGCAGCAGCTACCTCCTCAATTGGACGATGATCAGGCGTTCAATGTTAACATAAGGTTATCAGTTGCAACAGACTGGCCTGTACAGATGTACTTTGAACGGGAGTTCCTCGGAAGCTGCTTGAGGGAGGAAAGTGTCTGCTAATGTACTTTACAGATGATTCACCTTATTTCTTATCTAATCGGCGACTTACTTCTCTAACTTGATCTTGTTGTTTTTAATAATTCCTCCACCTTCCAACGTCAGAAAGCCTTTAGTCACTGCAACAGGTAGCGGGTTTGCGAAGGATGCGTTAACCCTGACAGCCGAACCCACTAAGGGCTTGTCGATAAGCTGCAAAAAAAAACAGATTATTCAACGTCAGATTATCCAGCCAAGACCACCACGGTCGTTCACTAAACGAAGAAACCTAGACATAGTACCACCCACCATGCAAGGAGCGAGCCAGGTAAAGGTGGAGGTGAAATACAACAACAACAACGACAAGCAGTTCACATGGAACCCACACGTAAGATTTGCGCTGAACAAGGCAACTGCAGCCCTGTGGGCATGCAGGAGGTTGTGCAGGAAATCTTGGGGCATAACTCCAAAGATGATGGAGTGGCTCTATAAGGGGATAATAAGACACCATGTCACGTATGCCCCCACTGTGGGCGACAGGCCAGCTAGCAGTACAGGGAAGACTCCAACAACTGCAGCACCGGACGTGTCTTGCTATTACAGGGGCAATGTGTAGGTACACATCCTCCAGGACCAAGGCAAGCCTCCAAGAAACAAGTAGACAGTTCAAGCTAGTAGAGGCAGCAGTTGCTACTAATGTTATGCCATAGCCGTAGAACGTTCGGCTGCCATTCAGTGTTAGTGCCCACACTCATGGGAATGATGGGAGAAGGGGACGTTTTGGACTGAGATGGGCGCCCTGCAGTGGTATACCGATGGTTCTGTTATGGAAGGCAGAGCTGGACTGGGCATTGTAGGGACCAACTACAGTCTTGCTAAGCCGCTGGGAGAATACGCAACGATACTTCAAGAGGAAATCCGAGCTATAAAGATCTATACAGAAAAGATCCTGACCAAAGGGCTCAATGGCAAGTGGATCTACATATTCTCGGACAGCCAGGCCGCCTTAATGGCTATTGCAGCCGACAGTTTTAGGTCCAGGCTGGCATGGGAGTGTCTTCATGCGCTCAAGCAGCTCAGGACCCCACTCATCTGGGCGCCAGCTCACAGGGGGCATGAGGGCAACGAAAAGGCTGGTAGGGATGACGAAGAGCCACCTGAATCATCGTCGACCAGTGGCATCGCCAGCCACGATTAAGACAAGCGAAAAGGCTTGTTACACCTTCCTGTCTAAGGGCAAAGGCGATGATGACACTCTCTAGAAGAGTTAAAAGACGAGTTAAGACGAAGTAGTCTATTTCCACGGGTAAAATAAAGACAATGATAACTTGTAGACGCGTTTCGGTTTACTAGACTACTTCGTCTTAACTCATCTTTTATAAGATGGATTTCGACTATCTCGCCGCACCCACCTTACATTATGCTCTAGAAGAGATCTGAGAGTCTTGATTAGCTTCCTCAGTGGACACTACCCGCTCAGGTATCACCTCAACAACATGGGCATCTCAGAGGCGGTGGAATGCCGACTTTGCGGTGAGGAGAACGAGACGGCAGAGCACATCCTATGTGAATGCCCTGCCTTGGCAGTCAAACGCTTTGAATACTCAGGGGTCTATTGAACTCCAAATCATAGCGGAATCTGCGGTGAAGGACATACTCGGCTTCCTAAGGTGTGCGGGTATGTACGACGCCTTCCACTAAGAAAGGGTCAGTGTTACAATAGGCCCATGTGGCCGCAGTGACAAAGGGACTTTGTCCCGCATGCCCTCGGGGAACACGGAATTTAATTAATCAAAATATTCACCGGTCGCACACGTCATAAATACCCGACGATAAGATTGTTGTGGGCATTCGGTTTCAGGATTAGAGTAGCAGTGACGTAAACCTCAGTAGTTGAAGTCATGGCACTTCTGGTATGAGTGACGTAATCCCCCCCCCAAAAAACGTAGCGGCTCCACGTGTGCTCGAGATTTATTTAGGGTGACCGCGTGGGGGGGGGGGGGGGTAGGAGGTAATTAGGCGTTTGCGCGATAATTAGTAGGGGTATGACGTAGATCCACTCAGAAGTTGCGCCAATTGTGTGGGGCATGAAGTCACACAGGGAGATTCATAGTGGTGGGGAGATCCTAACAGAAGTTGTGCCAATTGTGGGGCCATGACGTCACATGGGAGGATTCATAGTGGTGGGGGGATCCACTCAGAAGTTGTGCCAATTGTGGGGCCATGACGTCACATGGGAGGATTCATAGTGGTGGGGGGCGCTGTATCAGCTGTAGTAATGGGGGACGTCATACCAGCTGTAGTGGGGGGTGACGTCAGATCAGATGTAGTGGGGGTGATGTCAGATCAGCTGTAGTGGTGAGGGGAGGGGAGGGGGTGATGTCAGATCAGATGTGGTGGTGAGGGGGTGACGTCATACATTGACTGGTGGGTGGAGGGGGGATTACGTCACTCATCCCAGAAGTGCCATGACTCTAACTACTAACCTCCTTCCTCAACTTCTCGAAAAACTTTTGAGTCCTTCGACCCAGCAGCAACCCTGAGTGTGCCTTCGCTCAAAACTCCGATCAAACTGATCTACTTACATAATTTATTATATTTACCGAGAGTTTAATGTCAGGTTGACGAAGTCTAAAGTCGTCTTCGGCGTAGTAATCGAAGTCAATGTCTTTGACGTGGGCGTGACAGGTGATGTTGAACGAGCACTGGCTCACCATTTTTGGAGCGTATTCGTCGTAAGACACGTCCATCGAAACTTCGTCTTCTGTGAAAAATAAATTTGAAGTATTTGACCAGTATTGGAAGATGGAATTACCAACGCCGTAATTCGTTGCAGCCCTGGGCTTATATTTGTACGCGCCCCCCTGTTAAAGTTAGCGTCAATTACTGGCAGAGGCAAATCTGAATTAAAATCGACTAGTGGTAATTGGTGTATTGGCAAAGAAAATTAATTTAAAATGAGGAGCACCTTCACAAACGTGACCAAATAAAATTAAATAATAAATTAAACCAAAAGTCCACGCTGCTGGAGATAAAATAATGAAAATAAATGTTCTGACCGCAGGCGTAGAGCACGCGCGAGCGAAAGTTTACTGTTGGATGCAAACGAAGAGGATGAAGATCGGAATGTTGTAAGCGTTCGGTTGGTAAACGGAGAAATTATTATAGTTGGGATGCTGATGACCCTTTTTCTATAATACACCGAAACACTACTTCAGGATGCTAGTGATCACGTAACGAATCAGAGAGGTGGAATGGCGAGCTGAACAAAAGTAGATGAATCATCGGCGGCGAAAGCAGTGGGGGCTGGAGGTGGATCTTTGTCGGCGATAAGGTATTAGCGATGGGTTGTTTACAAAGAGCTATGTAATAGCACAAACACCCCCTGGCTATAATAAATTCAAATATCTGGTGCGTTGCAACACACAACTTTCCTTAGCTCTACGTCAATTCACTCGAGTACATGCCTCTTTTTCTACTTACTCAAATCATTTATCACTCATTCCCAAACGAGTACTAGCAGCACAATAAATAATAATTGTGATTCTTTGTCAGTAAATTTTACTTCCGTCAATTTAACTAATCTATGAAATGATGTCAATGGTTTCGAGGTTCTGTCTAGTTTCTTCTTGTCGAGTCTCTTTCCATATTTTTGGTTTATTATACATTCTGAATAATAACTCTATGTTTTCGGTCACGAAACATTTTTACAACCCCCCCTCAAATTTGATACTTTACGTTTCAAGACATGGGGATTCCAAATCTGCAATGTCCGTCCGCCGTCCCCCATCCCCTGTCCACCATCCCCCGTCCGCCGTCTGCCGTCCAGGCCGTTTTGTGTCTTTGACGTGGTCTTAAAAATCCGTTCTTTCGCACAAAAATCCCATTTGGTATCTAGTTGTGCCCGTCATCTCGGCGTTCCGATCGAACGAAGCCCATGGTTGTTATGGACAAAAGATATTTAAACAACTTGATAAAACACAGTATAATCGCAAATACACCGTGTTTCGTATCGTTTTCGAGGTATTTTTACATCCTGGGTCGAATGGAATGAGTATCGGGCGTGTACAACTGCGTATAGTGAAATTACAGTCATTATAGTGAGCCAAGTCAAATAATTGAAAGAAATTGGGTTATGTCCGCCAGTAGGCAGTAGTACTGACTTAACGGCCAGACGATGATGTCTTTACATCGAAAGCGCTTGCCTACAGTAACTCACAAGCCAGAGGAGACGGACTCACCTAACAGGTACGTTAACTTTAGTAATTGAAAGAACTCGCGGGAACTACAGCGGAAGTCAACGTTTCGTCGTTAGTACTCCCTCCCTCCCGTCTCATCAAAACCACCCGCCTACTCGACTCACAACGTCGTGCCAATTGCCTACAGTCGCTTACGGGCGCCTGGCGCCGGGGGAATATTTAGTTTACGTTTAGTTTACGCGGCCGTGGCGTGGAGGTTAGTGTATCAGCCTACCATGCCAAATACTCGGGTTCGATTCCCGAGCGTAACACCTAACAATTTGCGGCCGTCTCCTCATGGAAGGCAATGGCAAACCACCACGAGTATAATTGCCTAGTAAGCCTCTCAAAATAGTGCCGTTCGGAACCGGCGATAAACTGTAGGTCCCATATACCTGTGTATAACAGTTAATGATACACAGCACAGGTTTATGTGAGAGGTCGCCTACGCCCTCTATGAGTACGGCACTTCGAGAAGAAGTTCCATTGTAGTCAGGTCATGTTTCATATGGTTTACTAGTATTTTTCTATACTGAATCGAATAGGATGGGTCTCGGAGCAGTAATACTAGGTAAAGCTGTTCATGCGAATAACAAACCGTTGTGCAATAATTTGTTGATTACGCTTCCCTAGTCTACTGTGACCTTACTGCTGAACAGAGCACAATCCTGCAAAGATTTATGTTTCTAAAGTTAACGTACCTGTTAGGTGAGTCCGTCTCCTCTGGCTTGTGAGTTACTGTGGGCAAGCGCTTTCGATGTAAAGACATCATCGTCTGGCCGTTTAGTCAGTACTGGAGTCAGTCAGTTGGTCGTGGTCTTTATATACAAAGAGAAAGGTGAAGGGAGTGATGGAGCGTTGGGGAAGGGGCGGGGAGAGGTCTTGTTGGTCAGTCTTGTTAGTAGTACCTTAGCCGGACTGGCTGTGTTAGGTATTAAAGATTTATGTTTCGCTTTCGAGCCGACGCCCGTATAACTTCGTACTTTGCGAAGCTTGGCTGGCTTAAGATCAAGGAATGAAAAAAAAGCTTGCAGTGGCTACTGTGTTGTTTAAAATCCTTAAATTCAAAAAGCCAAATGTTTATTGCAGCAATACACCCTTTAACGAAACATTCACAACACCAATACTCGTCACGTATTATCCATTTTACAAATTCTGCTTCATAATACAATTTTATTCAGCGAATTTTATTACAATTAATTAAGTTTTATGACGATAACGTCACACGATTTAATTTTTTGAATTCTGTTGTTGTCCAGTGGTCTGGCTCAATTCATTTTCTTCCAAGACGTTCATGGATGTTGGGAAAGAACTCATACGTGTCACGTCCGTATGACGAGGACTCCCATCTCGCTTGCCATTTCTCAAACGCCCAAAGCGTGTTATAGATACTTTCAGTTGTATACATTGTCATTCAACACATCCTTTTTCTGCCGCACACTTCTTCTCCTCTATTGAACAGTTTCTAGTGTCCATTTTAGCAACGGTAGTGCCTTTAAGGGACTGGAAGTGTCGGTTAAAGCCCCACCTCTCACCTATATTCACTCGATTTGACGTGCAAGACAGTACACAAACGAAAACAACCAACTGACGGATTTACAGACCACCCTATACAAAAAAAAGACTTAGAATCGACCATCAACAGACTATTTAAGACGTACTTTAACTTCCTTCTTCTCCCTTCACCTCTAGTGGGTTTCCCCAGAGGTCCATGACCTCCCTTCCTTCCCCGACGCTCCACCATCCCGTTTACCTTACTCCTAGTATATAAAGACCACAAGCAACTAACCGACTTTAGTACTGACTTTCGGCTAGACGATGATGACTTTACATCAAAAGCGCTCGCCCACAGTATCTCACTAGCCATAGGAGGCTAGTGAGGACCTAACAGGTACGTTAACTTTAGTTACTGAGATATGTATAAAGTCTGTTATGTGCTATCCATTTTGTAATCGTCCACGTCCCTAATCATGATCACAAGTATAACAGCAATTTGATTTAATTAATTTTACTAGTAAGTCGATTTACCTGTTTTCCTTTCAATAGTGATGTCCCGTTGATGAGTCTTGATAACACCTTGAGGTTTACCTGTGTAGATAACTGGCACGACTGACAAATTGACCGTCACTCTGTAGTCTTTTGACGAGTTTTTGTTTTTCATTTTCAGGACGACTCTGAAACGGTACGAGCATACGTTAGATCATGGGAGAAAGCATACGCTGAGGCTCAAACAGTTAGGTCGTTACCTGAAAGGTGATCCAATAACTAGGTCTTCGACGAGTTGAAAGTCAAACTTGATGTCGTTGAATTCTTCGTTGAGGTAATACCGGCTGTACGCGTTTCCGCTTTTTTTTAACGCTGCAAACATCGTCGACCTCTCCTCCAGAGTGTCTGTAACGAGATGTGAAACGTCCGAGAGGGGCCTAGATTAGTTTAGTCGAATCAAGCAAGGATTTATGATTAACATTATTTGTCATCGGCGGGACCATACGGGGCTCTTTAGTTGGACAGAAGATAATTTTAAATTGGATTGGAATGTGGAGTGGAGGCTTCACTCGTAGTTACAGCCCAGAGAAGATTTACCGCCGCAAACAGGAAACTAGATAGCGATCGAATTGTTCAGCAACAGTTATTCGATATGGGAGCAGCCCTGCCACGGCGGCTCGTTTCACGCAAAGAGAACAATGTGCCCTGTCAGCACTTGGTCCAGGACGATCGTTCCCTAAATCAACGAGTTAGGCTTTCGGAAGTTCGGAAATGTGTTGAGGCTTCACTGAAGCAACAGCAGAAGCTGCACCTTTGGACGTAGTTGATCCCAAAGCTGGTTTTTGGGAGATTGACTGTCAGAAGACAGTCTCGATAGAATGGCTCTGCTGTGCATGCCTGGCCAGAACGGCCACATACACCGGGTTGTCCTGGGGGACTCGGTGTTCCTTCTTCCTCTCTACTACTATCCCGTTCTGGCTCTGTAAGCTCCTGCTTGACTCGCAGGGATCTTGCATGAATGTTACACACACTGGCTGATCTTGGATCGTTGCATTCCAACCTGCTGTAAGCCAACTAAGCCTTAGGAGTTTGCTCGGCGTAGTTCTGTTGGCAGACAAGAACTCAGACAGCACCCCGACTCCCATTACTCTTCTGCAAGGGTGGAGATTACAGACACTTTCACGCTGTTTGTTTGGCACCACTACCTACAGCGGTGAGGTGTACTAGGTTTGTAACATTGTGGTTGCTCACTGACATGCCTGTGGTAACCATTTTGAGCCACTGAATCGTGCAATGCAGGTGTATCCGCATGCTCATGAGAGCCGTGTTAAGCAGGTTGCAAGTTGAGAGGGAGCAACCAAAGCCAAGAGGTGCAAATATGGCAGGACGGATTTTCTTACGGTAATCTTGGATACTCGTGGAGTGGAGCCAGGTAACGTCAGGTGTGCAACTTTGACTGTACCTTGGTGAAGAAGGGGACAGAAATCCAGATGCGCAGCAGATGAGCCCCAAGTGGTGGGTAGAAGCCTGAGGGACCTCTGTCGCAGCTTACTGGGGCCCTTCCAAACCTCAGGGAGGGCAGTAAGTCCAAACTGTCTTGTCCGGGGAAGAGGAAAAGCCGTAAGTGCCATTGAAAGATGGGGCGGGCAACGACCATTCTGGCCTTAAGGGTTGTTTGACCCAAACACGATACCACAGGAATGGACAGCCCGCAGTCTTGCACCGGTGCATTATGGGTTAGGGCCACAATAGGTGGCTGCCTCCGCAGAGCAAGATAGGTAGAACGGAGCAATCTAACGCCTACTCAGGGCAAGGCCTGAAATTGCTTGAAAATGCGGTTGCCCTGCGGACATCGTGGTGGTCAAGGGGTCGCTGGAGGGTAGTACACCCATCCAAAAATGAGGAAGGAAAAAATGAATGGCAAAGGAATGTTAGAAGAGGAAATGAGGAATATGTTGGAGAAGGAAGAATAGAGACATGGGAACCCCGGGACGTACAAAAGGCAGTATGGAAGGTGAAACTAGGAAAAGCCCCAGGATGGGAAGGAATTGTAGGAGAGATGATACGTGAAGGATGGGAAGAGGTAAAATGGATATTGGTGAAAATGTATAGGCTTTGTATGAGGTTTTCGGTGTTCCCCAGGAGGTGGAAAAGAGGAGTAGTGATGCTTTTGAGGAAGGAAGGAAAGGATCCCGGTGAAATTAAATCGTATAGGCCCATTGTCCTGCTGCCGACTTTAGGAAAAATTTTGGAAAGGTTAGTGGTAGGACGGTTAAAGGACTATTTTGAGTGGAATGTTAGTAGGAGGCAGTTTGAATTTATGGGAGGGAGGAGCACCGAGGACGCTATGATGGAGATTAGGGAAGTGATAGGAGGAAGAAGAGAAAAATATGTTTTAGGAATTTTTATTGATATGGAGGGAGCCTTCGACAGGGCGTGGTGGCCGTACCTAATATGGAGTATGAGGGAAGAACGGTTAGTGGAATATTTGAGGAATAGGACAAATGAGGTTTGGTTAGGAGGAGAAGTGGTAAGGAGAAGGATGACGATGGGATGCCCACAAGGATCTGTGCTCGGCCCTCAGTTCTGGAAGAAGGCCTGAAAGTGCTTGAAAATGCGGTTGCCCTGCGGACATTGTGGTGATCAAGGGGTCGCTGGAGTACACCCATCCAAAAATATCGTTTTTATCTGCGGAGTCTCAGGGAGGTAGGAACCACCGGTCGGTACTCCCCGAGACATCCCCAATCGTAGAATCGTAACTGTACTCTAGTGGGGCATGTGGTGCTAGACACGAGCTGAAGAGAAGCGTCAACGCGGGCGTAACTTTATCAAGGCCCCATGTCCTTAACGATTATTTATTTAGTTTTTGGTGGGAGGGGGGGGGGGAGTCCACTCAAACTTGATATTTAGCCCACAGGTTATATACTTTAGCATGAACCACGCTTTAGCCTTCACCTGACTCCCAAAAAGCGCCACGCCAGAAGGCAACGAAATTATGTAAGAAATTCAGCCCTTCGTCACCCTCCTACTCACGACTCCCCTCTTCACCCCATCATGGAAGGCCTTCCTTTGTCAAGAACCCCTCACGTATTCCTTCTGCAGGTCAACCTGCCAGATTGCACTGTTCAGTCCAGACCCTCAGAGACTATGGACGGCGGAGTAGGATCCAGTCGCATTTCATCATTTTGTCCCCATTATGTTGACTAAACTGTTAAGCTTATCTGTACACATCTGTTTTATACGATTGATCAACGCAAGCAATTAGGTTTTTCTGAAGAAGTTTTAGTTCAATTCATGCGGTTGCGTATGTCAACGCCGAAGCGTTTTGTTTAATTTATACTCTCAAATCTTGTTTACGCAATAAGCCTCCGTCGACGTTCGTGTGTGCTTTGTGCTCGATAAGCCGCCGATCTGCAGTTCACCTCAACTTGGATCCTGCTGAGACCCCCTGTCTCTCCCACTAGACACTTCGAGTTGAAGGCACCTAGTGACTCGGGTTATAGCCAGTATTGTTCTCTGCGCAGTCATAAGAATTTCGCCAGACCACATCTCCTATTTTATTTGTGAAACTCCGAACTGAGGGCCCTCAGCTTCCCAAATCCACGACTCAACTGGATCTCCCTCTACTTCATTCTTTTATATTTAACTGTAAGTCCGAGCACGAGCAACCCCCCCCCCCCCCATTCAATGGATCCGCAGTCAAGCCTTCAACTTGTAGCACTTTTTGGTATAAAATGATTTTCTTTGCAACTCCAAATGCCGTATCTGGCAGCACCGTTCCACCCACACCGCTTCTTGTCTTCCGGCTTCAGACGTTTTGCTCATAAGCGCACACACGCGAGCTCCCCACGTCACGTCGAAACGGTCAGAAATTTACTTTAATCATAGAAGGATTTTTAAGCGACACAATACCATAAAGCGTATTCCGTGAAAACTATAATTGATTTCAATTATCTTAGAAGGAGCTCCTTGTTTCACCGCGTAATAATTCAAAAGTGAATTTACATATTAAACCAACTCTTGTTGCCTTGGATGTTTGATATTTACACTGCATCGAAAACCCCATCCCTGGTAGATAACAGTGTAGTTCCATATAATTTCACCCAGCTTTCCTAAATATTATTTGGTATTATTTCGAGGTAGGTTTGGGCTCATTCATTTCACTCCTAAGTTTGCAATGTGGGGGACTCCAAACTACGAAATCAGCGCCTTATCTTATTCGTCACCCCCGTGCAGTCTGATGGACAATTTATCCGCCCTTCTCTCGACGGATTCTAAAATTTTATGCATATCCCTTTCTGTCAAACAGTTCCAAGTAACAAGAAAAGGAGCTTCCTGCAGACGTTCCAACATTCGTTCATTTCGCGTGAATAATATTCGGGCGTCTCTCAATCAATCCTTCCAAATAATCCACCATATTCAGGCCCGTTCCACAGATATCGAAATAACCCAAGTAGTATACAGAGGAAGGGCGAAGTAGAGCGGAAGGCGTGCCCGTAACAATAATAATAATAATTAAGAAGTGGAGAAATACCTTCTGGGTGCTTGTAGTCGTTGGTTATGTCCACTCGACCCCACGCTCCAACTGCTTTGGTGACGATCACTTTTCCAACTCTGTAAAATTCGACACATTTGTCGTTATTACGCTTGTTTTTACATTACTTATGTTCTTGTGCTTGAAAAAAGTCAATTTTAGTTAGTATTTAGTTCATGGTGTAATCCTCTTGAAAGGAAAAGTGAATAATTAACCTTCAATACGCTTGGCCACGGGCTCCTTTCTCGAAAAATCACGTCAAGTACTTAGGAGTGGGGCTTCAACCTCTAGTCCCTTAAAGGCACTACCATTGCGCAAGGTCTGCCTCTCTGCGTGCAATTTTATAATGCAATCTTATATTGCCGCTTGGGGTGTATGTCCCATGACGCACGCTATCCTCATGTATAAGGCCATATATCTAGGTGTGATTGGCTACTGCCCCGTTGTCTGGGTAGCAAACTAACAGTCAATCAAAAGAGAGTATTGGCCCAATCCCAGAGAGCTGCGCTCCTGTGGATCACCAAGGCCTACAAGACTGTATCAACGGAAGCACTCCAGGTGATCAATGGTCAGTTACCAGTTGATTTAGCCGTTGAGTGCATGGTTGACAAGTGGAGAGTGAAACGGGAGCTTCCCCCTTTTTGGGCTGAACTCCGTGCAGATCTCACCACAGAACAGAAACTTGCCGCCATCGATGAATGGGCACTAGAGAAATGGCAAGCGAGATGGGAATCCTCGTCAAAGGGACGTGATACGTATGAGTTCTTCCCCAACATCCGTGAACGTCCATCAAGAAAATGGGTTGAGCCAGACCACTGGACGCGCCAGTTCCTTCCATGGTGACTTCGACGCGCGGCTCCACTTCTTTTCTCTGAAAGACTCTTCCTCATGCACATCTTGTGCCTCCAGTGCGGAGGAAACAAGAAACCACGAGCTGTTCGACGGTAGTTTCTACAACAGTGAGCGACAGTTGTTGGGAGGGCAAACGAACTTAGCAGCATTGACTGCTACAAAGCAAGCCTATAGCCATTTTGCAAGTTTCACAAAGAAGGTGATGACTAAGAAACGTGGTCATAGTTGACCTGTCTTTTTGAAACTTGCCAACCAAGTAAATAGCTAAATCAGGTGGGAAACCAGATTATGAACTCCTCCCGACGGTACGGGATTCCTCAGGTGGTATCCTCCACGCGGTAACGCACGGGCAACAGCTCTTTACCGGGAGACTGGCTAACGACCAAATACCTGCTGTACCTCCACAGGTCTGAGTTCGGTGGATGCTTAGGGGCCAGCCTCTTGCATATTAGCGAAACCACAACATTCGTGACTGATATAACCCTCGTCGAGGGTTTAGAAACAGCCATCAAATAAGGAAACAGGCCTGTGTAATGTTGCTCATCAAACACAAAACAAACGTTATAGTGACCCTTCGTCCCAATCATCTTCAACCCGATCTCGTATTTACTGGTGAGCCGTACAATTTTACAACTCGTGTGCTTAATGACATGTGTGAATTTCTCCCAACCATTACCCAACATCTTCACGCTATCAATTTTCGTTTAGTGTATTGATCATGCGACGAGGGAGTTTTTAGCCAGAGGTACCAGTGAACCCTGTGAGTGAACGCTGCACGCGATAACGTTGTGACTTTCTTTTGAGCTCGATCAGAACTCTTAAAGTCAGTGTGGTCGTTTCTGCCACGTTGTGGAAGGGACATTTCTCTGCTGGGTGTTCGTTCGTGAGACATATGCCTCACTTGCTGCTTGCACGTTAAGAGCTGCAATAAGGCGCATCTCCACGAAGGCGTTCCTGTAGCAACTATCATTGGCAGAGTTCGAGCACTTTGTGGTGGCTCTGTACCCAACTCACCTTACCCAATCTCGCCAGCCTCTTCCTTTGCGGGAGCGGGTTTACTAATTGCTCTGTTTGATCCTTTTACGCTCCAGCGGCCACTGGGAAGCCCTGCTGTTGGCATCATCCCTCTACAAATGGTATGCCTCGATTCTGTTGAGTAGCGACCATAGTCAACCCAAAAAGAAGCGATGTGGTAGTCATTGGAAGCGCGTTTAGCTACACCCTGTAATTGTACATTCGGAGTTCTTTTAGTTTCGAAGATGATAACAAATTGTATCCCACTTTCTACTCCTATCAGTTCACCTGTGCCCCAGTTTAGGTCAGCTCGCCGTCATTGACCACTCTGGTTTCTCGGATGCACTAAAATTGTCTTTAAAAATTGCAAAAAAATGTTTTCCGTTGGACATTTAAACCCCAATTATTGTTAATATTTTCTATACAACACAAAAAGTACTAATAAATGATTTAGTATAGCATTTATTTTACAATCATGACCTTTTAGTGTCCTTTTGAACCAGCTTGAGGGGCTGCGTAGGGCCGAAATACTGCCAGTAAACCACATCCGCGTTGGCCATACTGAAGCCAAAAGCTCCGTCGTAGGGTCGTTGGATGTGACCACTTTTGATTGCTCGCACTGAAATAGGGCCGCACCTGAAACATTTGAAAAAGTGTCGTTGAAATATGTTGGCGAACAAACGACTCCTGCAAGCTAGTACGAAAAGTGGGCTATGCGCTGTAACGGCGTTGTTTGGCTCAGCTCGAGTCAGATAGTTACATAACAGATCGCTGTGCTCAACGCAAATAGACCGATGGCGAACTGGGATATTCACGAGTAGTATGAGTAACCTTCAGTGGGATCGATCGTCCGAATCAACTTCTTTTGAATACTCCAACCCCTGCTAAACACGAGGATTAGTATTTCCAGAGCCGACAGCGTACGTTCCCACATACGAGCTTTATTCTCAGTGGTTTTTTGCTATAACTCACTTTTCTGTATACTCCTTCCTTACATCTCAACCCCCCCCCCCCACACAGTGCATTCTCCTTGCAGTCAGCCCACTCAAAAATCAGACTCTCTCTCATCTCTCTTCTTCCCTGCTCTACTTTGACTTCCCTGAGACTTCTTTATACTTGTACTTGAAGGTGTCGCACGCACTCTCATTCTGTGTGTTACTCATTACTACAATCTCTCTCTCTCTCTCTCTCTCTCTCTCTCTCTCTCTCTCTCTCTCTCTCTCTCTCTCTCTCTCTCTCTCTCCCTCCCTCTGTCTCTCTCTCTCTCTCTCTCTCTCTCTCTCTCTCTCTCTCTCTATCTATCTCTCCTTATTAAATAAGGACTTTTTGAACAAGAGAAACTTTGAAGTTAAATAGAATTTGATTTATTTGTTTCAGTTGAACTGTTTTTGTCTGTTTTAGTTATTTATTTAGCGATATCTAGTTAAAGCAATAGTTTATTTTATGTTATAAGAGAACTTAAATATGGTAAATATGTTTTCAGGGAGAGTGGAAGAGAGGGCCTCATGGCCCTAACTCATCCCTGATTGTTAAATAAAAATCTCAATCAATCTCTCTCTCTCTCTCTCTCTCTCTCTCTCTCTCTCTCTCTTTATGGGTTTAGGTTAGGTTGTCTATCTTAGGAGGAGGGTAGGAATATACAAGTACTCGCCCTTCTCACTGTTTGCTTGCTTTCTGTTTTCAGATGCCTGTATGATTTTGGGTGTGCATGTATTTTATGGTGTCACGGATAAGACAGCCCGTAATATGTTCGCAATCTAGCGCGCCCCAATGGCGGGAGGCAGGCCTAAGGGGCGACAAGAGCAGTCAGTCCGTCGTCTAAGCCGCTCCCGAGAGTCATCGCAGTTAGACTGTCCCGATTTCCGCTGTTTTCTTCACCCGGAAAATTGTTTCCTCGGAAGGCAGGCGCGCTCCCAAAACGTTTCATTTACTTTCGACATTTCAATTTTATTTTTTACCGGCAAGATTTCAGTTACCTTTTTCCTAAGTCGATTAATTTAATTTTAGCACAGCATAATATTTTATTATAAATTTTCTTAAACTTTCCACCTTTTGTTTTCCCGTTCTCTCGCCAAATTTCTAAGATCGCCGCGACAAGGCGGCACGATATTAATTGCGACGTCGTTGGAGATTTAGCGGATAGCACCGTCGCAAAGTGGTAGCAGAGCTCCCGATCCAACAGGATTGAATATAATATAAATTAAATTTTAAAAAAATTGGTAGAGATAAATAAACTGATTACTAAAATAATAGGAAATAAAATAACTATTCGTGGTTATTCAGTGCACGTTGCTTCACGATGATCTGTAACGTTTGTCATAAGCCTTTTGAGGAGCCGCTAAAAGCGGCCCAATGTTCACTTTGCAAGTGCAAAGTGCATGTTACATACACTCGGATATCAGAGGTAAATTGGGGAAAAATGAATGCCGAGCGAAAATCGTCTTGGGTAGGGCCTTACTATTCCTACTTATGGCTCGTATGGCTGGAGTTTCTGTGAGTACTTCTGTCTTCAGTGTTGGGATGAATGGAATTTATTTTGGTGTGACTGTAATAATGAATGAACGAACTTCATGAGAGTTTTTCCGCGGAGAGAATTTTCCAGTGAAAACGTAAAACCAACCAAGACTATTATGTGGTGTGGTGGCCTTTGTAAACTGCTTGAATGTTAAAATTACGAGGAATTGTTGTGTTTAAGCTCCAGGGGAAATGGTAGAGAGGGCTGTATGGCCCTAATTTCCCCTGGTCAATAAATAAACCAATCTCTCTCTCTCTCTCTCTCTCTCTCTCTCTCTCTCTCTCTCTCTCTCTCTCTCTCTCTCTCTCTCTCTCTCCCTCTCACTCTCACCTGCTCTACGTGTCTCTCCCTCCCTCTTCCTCTCTCTGTATCTCTCCCTCTCTTCCTACCCCTCCCCACTTTCACCCTTATCAGCCTCTCTTGCTCTTTGTATCACCCCCTCTTCCTCTTTCTGTATCTCTCCACCTCTCCCTTCTTCCCTCTCTCTTACTCCCTCCATCCCACCATTCCTCTCTCTTCCACACTCTCACTCCCTCTCTCTTCCTTTAGCACTCCACTGCCTCATTTGATTTCAAAAAGAACAATCCTTTTTTACTTTCCTTGGCTCTACGAAGTAGAAAGGAACGTTATGTAATCGGCTGAAAAAAAAAGTTTGAGTTCTCTTCAGATCTTTACGTTTCAGACCCTCCTGAGTCCGAAAAACACTATTTGGGAAAATGGTCTGTGGATCTGTGTGTCTGTGTGTGTGTATGTGTGTCTGTGAACGATTTTTAGAAAAAACCACCGTACCAAATCAGCTCAAACTTGATGTCTAGCCTACAGGTTACCATGGGACGCAATAATAAGGGTATGGGCAAAATCCACCGAAAGTTAACTATAGTTATCATAGTGATCAAAACACTAAATATTTTTTTTCTCAAAAACGGCTCTAACGATTTTGATTAAATTTTTTATATTGATAGCTCTCAATAAGGCAATTATATCATAAAATTCCGATTCGTGGGAAAATGACGAGAGCAGCACAATAAATTATCAAAATTTTCGACCAAAAGCGTTTTTCCCGCAGTTTTTTCCTTATAAACTCCGCTGGAATTTTTGTAGAATGTTAAAAAAAATTGGTATTGTAGTCCAATCCAATACCTAAAGGGTGAGTGTTTAAAAACGCTCATGAGATACATGGGGGTTACTCCAGAAATTCCTGAATTTCAACTACTGCCGTTTCGCTTACTACCAGTTCTAACAGTTATTTTCCAATAACTCTGCAAAAGTGATTACTATCCTCCTTCAAAAAATCCGTGTTTACAGCCTCATTAATTTTCTGGGTACCATTTGCTCAATAATGGTCCTGGAATGAGTACGAGCAGCACAATAAATTCTTTAACTGTAATCGCTGCCGCTTCATGCTGTCGTAAAGCGTTGTTTGACCAAGTTCAAATTAACTGAGTGATAAATGAATTGATTAAATAGAATTAGCCATGTACAAAGTGAATTGTTGTAGAGCTAAGGAAAGTTGTGTGTTGCAACGCACCAGATATTTTCCTTAGCCCTACAAAGTAGGAATGATAACTAATTGTATTTCTTCTAACTTCCACGGGTATTAACGTTTTAAAAAGGCTTCTGATTCCCGAAAAGACTGAAAGGAAGATAGCCAGTGGGTCTATGAATTCGGCTAAGAGAGAGTGACCATCTAATCACCTTAAATTTGTTATTTAGCCTAGAGATCAACATTAGACGGCTACATATGGGTACGAGCAAACTCAGAGCAAAGCTGATCAAAAATCGATTTTGTTCCCTAGAACAGGTTTTTATAATTTCGGTTAAATTTGTTGTGCCGGTAGTTCGGTTTGAGAGTAGAATAAGCTGCACGTCCTTGAATAAATGACAATAAATTGTCGAAAATTTCGGCGTGAATCGGTTTTAATGGAAAGTTGTCTGATGCGTTGCGGCATGCTAATTTAGTATTTTATACTACTACGTCACTGTGTCAACGTAATTTCTATTCAGTTTGGTCTGTATTTAGCGTCCACGCTTGTGACTTTCAGGAGGACAACTGTCATGCATCCCTATTCCATTATGAATTCTAGAATAGTTCCGAATTTACATTGCTGTCTCACATTGACAAGGCCCTTAGTGAAAACAAAACGTTCGCGCACCTGAACTGATCGTCGCTAAGCTCTTGAGGAGTCGCGTCGACCACCTGCCATCCATCGAATTCGTTTCCGATGTCAGGCCTTTTCATCCAGACTTCAACCCAGACGTGAAAATTCCTGCAAACATTTCAATTCGGGTAATGTTAGGACGTTTTGGCCGTTACCAAAGATTATTAAAGGGAGAAAAGACCCGTGATGCGTTACCATATCGACTCCTGTTGTAGCTCTTCCATCGCTTTGCCGTCCTCGTCGAAGAAGTAGTCGAGAGTTAGGCTATTTTTCGTGTCGTGGCCGCATGAGTAGCAAGTGACGCTTCTCGCTGGAATACCTAACGCCCTGCACACTGAAAATAGTTCAAAACATCGTTATCGACGCAACAGAAGGTACCGTTAATGCTAGTAGTCGTATTACCACACTTTCCGCTCGAACAATTTTTCGAAGTTAAACGGTTTTTCAGTGGATGGAGTTGTGAATGAATAGGTTCCTGGGTCGACTCAATAATAAGGCTTCCTTCTTTGATTAGGGCTGGGGGTGATGTTCAGTTTGGCTCAGTCTGACAGCCTGTACAAGATTCGACTCTGGAATGACGTGTGGGCACAGCTGGCTGCCTCTATCCATCACCGCTCTCCTCCTCCTCCTTTTCCTCCTCCTCCTCCTTTTCCTCCTCCTCCTTTTCCTCCTCCTCCTCCTCCTTTTCCTCCTCCTCCTCCTCCTCCTCCTCCTCCTCCTCCTCCTCCTCCTCCTCCTCCTCCTTTTCCTTCTCCTTTTCCTCCTCCTTTTCCTCCTCCTCCTCTTTTTCCTCCTCATCCCCCTCCCTGTCCACTACTTCATCTTCGTTCTTCATCTTTTGTGTTGACGTTTCAGGAGAGGTTCCGATAGACATTCCAACGAGCTACATCTCGTTCCATTTTGCGGTAATTGCAGCTTCCAATCATGCTCGTAACAGAGCCAACAACCTCCTTGACACGAAGTTGTAACTTCTAAATCGACGATGGGAAGTGGTTTTAGCGATCTTATTTGATGATATATCCATCCAAAGTAGTTACAAGATTTGCTCGATCTATGAAGATTGGCAAAAATACAACTTTACATAACGCCCCACTTCCATCCCCACGCGTGTAAAATTAACATTAGCGTGGAAGAAGATGAACATCACACACCACTGCATCATCGAAGCTCTAAAAATGGTAAATAACGAGGAAATTTTGATTTATTGAGATATTTTAATGGGAAGATCGGTAACTTACCTGTAGCGAGTACTCCTGCGAAAACCCAACACTGTCCGTATTTGACTGGCTTCTTCTTGGCGTAGTATTTCTGAAGTATCGCTTTACTCCCTACCCATTTCCAAGGGTCGACCCCACCGTCGAATTCTTCTGTCCAATTTCCCGTAACCACGCCGTTGTCGTCCGGGGAATTTATCTGTAAGAGTCAAAGAGTAAATATCAGGTGCGTCGCATCACACAACTTTCCTTAGCTCTACGTCAATTCACTTGCGCTCGTCGCTTTTTTGATTAACTCAATTTATTTTTCACTCCGTTCACTAGACAAACAATGATTGGAGTTGTTGAGGAAACTGGGAAAGGTGATTAACGTACTTCTAACGGATCGCACAATGTCCTGCCATGCCAGAATCCCTTGGTCATAAATAAAGTCGGAGGTACAAGTTGTTTGACGATAATATGCAACACAATTGATGCGGAAGAGGTGAGATCGTTAGCATATGAGAGAAGAGGGCGTGTGATTGCCTTCCATTCATGTAAAAAGCTATCGATCTAATTTTTTTTAAATCGAAAAAAAGGTTCACAAAAAGTTGACAGTAACAGCTCAGAAACTTATTTTACGCGCTCGACTTGTGGGCAGTTTTACCAGTAAACGGCCGATTTGGCCTCGGCCGCGCGATCTATACGGCGTTGAGTGAACTAAAGTAGTTTACAAATTTGCCGCTAGACGCGTGTTGTATCGCGCTCGCATTTGAACAAATAATCCGATTCGAACAATCCCTAGCGATGCATCGTACGTTGAGCGAATTAAAGTAATTGCTAGCTCGCGAAAGTGTCAGTTTGGTTTGGGAAGATATTTGAACAGGATATCATTAACAGTAAGGAGCTAGCAACTGTCAGGGTGTTTAATTAATATATAAAAAGAAGAAGAAGTTTATTTGTATTATATTTGAATTTTGAAGGTTACTTTCCGGTTCTAACTTCAACAACGTGTGTTAGTTTTCCTAAATCCCTTTAAAAACAGTAATTAAATAATACATGGTGCCGAAACAGTTCGTTAAGTTCAGTGGATGCTTAGAGCATTATTTAAAATGTCTGACGAAGAATCCGGTGTCAATCTACGTCCACCACCACCGTTGGCGATTGCCAATCAACCATTGCCCATATGTGGAAACAATCGTTTGAGTGGTACGTGAAAGCTACGAATCTAATGAGAAAAAAATATATTGAGCTCTTCGTTCGTAGCTGTTCCACCTGTCAATCAGTTCAGAGAGATAATCCCGTGCCAACCATAGTAAGTGGCGAAATTCCCTTATGTCCTTGACAGTATGTAGCTTCAGATTTGTTTCACTTTAACCAAAAAGATTATTAGGTCATTGCTGACGGTCAAGATCTTGGTTCTCCACAACCTGACAGTTCCCCCTCCAAGGAACCAGTGAAACAAACTCAGAACATTCCAGCGTTGGTTTCTACAAGCCGTGGGAGAGTCATAAAGCCTCCCAAAAGATTCACTTTTGAATAAGGGGGATGTCAGGGTGTTTAATTAATATATAAATATCTGGTGCGTTGCAACACACAACTTTCCTTAGCTCTACAACAATTCACTATGTACTCGTACATGGCTAATTCTATTTAATCAATTCATTTATCACTCAGTTAATTTGAATCTTGGTCAAACAACGGTTTACGGCAGCAAGCGGTAGCGCTTACAGTTCCAGATTTTATTGTGCTTCTCGTACTCATTGCAGGACCATTATTGAGCAAATGGTACCCAGAAAATTAATGAGGCTGTAAACACGGATTTTTTGAAGGAGGATAGTAATCACTTTTGCAGAGTTATTGGGTAATAATTGTTAGAACTGGTATTAAGCAAAACGGCGGTAGTTGAAATTCAGGAATTTCTGGAGTGAGCCCCATGTATCTCATGAGCGTTTTTAAATACTCACCCTATAGGTATTGGATTGGACTACAGTACCAATTTTCTTTAACATTCTACTAACATTACAGAGTAGTTTAAAAGGAAAAAACCACGGCAAAAACGCTTTTCGTCGAAAATTTTGATTATTTATTGTGCTGCTCTCGTCATTTTCCCACAAATGGGAATTCTATGGTATAATTATATTATTAAGAGCTATATACATAAAAAATTTAATCAAAATCGTTGGAGCCGTTTTTGAGAAAAAAAAAATTTGGTGTTTTGATCGCTATGATAACTATAGTTAACTTTTGGTGGATTTTGTTCATACCCTTATTTTGGCGTTCCATTGTGACTAGCGGGCGAGATATGAACTTTGAGCTGATTTGGTATGGTGGTTTTCTCTAAAAATCGTTCACAGACACACTTTAGTGACACAGACACACACACACAGACCATTTTCCCAAATAGTGCTTTTCGGACTCAGGAGGGTCTGAAACGTAAAGATCTGAAGAAAACTCAAAATTTTTTTCTCAGTCGATTACATAACTTTCCTTTCTACTTCGTAGAGCCAAGGAAAGTAAAAAGAAGAAGAAGTTTATTTTGTATTATAACCTATTTGAGTAAAGAGGTTACTTTCCGGTTCTACCTTCAACAACGTCTGTTAATTTTCCTAAATCCCTTTAAAAACTGTAATTAAATATTGCAGCTACTACTTTAATCCGATAGAACGCGAGAGCTCGTCCGAATCGGAAATTTCCGAGTTCAGGTTGTTCAAATCCGAGCTCCACACAACTTTCCGTTGCGCCCCTAGCGGCAAACTCGGAAACCACTTTAGTTTATCTAACGCTGTATAGATCGCGCGACCGAGGCAAAATTGGACGCTTCCCAGTAAAACTTTTCAATAGTCGAGCGCGTAAAATCAGTTTTTGAGGCAATCACACGCTCGTTTGCTAACGATATCACCTCTTCCACGTCCATTGTGTTGCATATTATCGTCAAACAACTTGTACCTCCGACTTTATTTATGACGTGGCATGTGGGATCCATTAGAAGTACACTGATCACGTTTGACAGTTTCCTCAAAAACTCATCTCATATGTCATTAGAACTCAGGTGGCGTTCATATCGATTCCTTATTCCCTTCTATTCTTGTATGACCTTGCACCAAACACAGCGTTAACGTTTTTCCTTTGCCAAGGTCACCGGGCTAGTCAGGCATTCCCAAACTAACCCCTGACGCGATGGCGCAGGAAGCCAGGGCCGTAAGTACCCTGCCCGAGCCTGACTGTCCGACATAATGTATTTTCTTTTCCGTTTCAGGCCCCTATGCAGGTGATGCTGCACGCACACCATCGCTATGAAGAGCTCTGCTTGGAAAAATGTAGCCAGGGCACCCAGTGTTATCGTGGATCCCTGGCCCATAAACACCTGCACCTGCTAGGCCACCCCTTAATGATCCGTAATGTAATACACCATAGCCCCAACCTAAACAGTATGGGTCCTATTTACATCTTCCTACCCTGAGGGGAAGCTCGAAGTTAAAATCCATTTGTACCTAGTTCCCTACAGAGCTGGCCCCTCCATCAACTTAGTTCTTAGCTAGTACCATTAGTTTTCAATAGAAACTAGTAGCGATTAAACATGCGGAATTTATTGAGCTTCTGTTATTTACGCCACGACCTTCGTTTCAAGTTTAACAGCTTTAACCGAGATTATTAATGGTCATATATAATTAATATATTACTAGCCGCATTTCAGTACAAGCATCAGAGTATTGGAGTATCGGAGTGCGTACTTAATTATACATCATTATTCAGTATCTAATACACAATACTGCACTGTATAGTTCGAAATGGCGTACGGTTTGACGAAATTCATAATTAATTTAACGCAGTACGCCTCGTGACAACAGAAAGCAGCCCTCTTATTAAATAATAGACGCTGAAAGGATTTTAACTCACAGCTGCGGACAAAGCTCGAGATATTTTTATCGGGTCGTTCCAGCTGGTCACTGGAACTTTGCCAACGCTTTTGATTAACATCAAACTGCAGTCCAGTACGTCTTTGTCGAATTGCGAATATTTCCAAACGGTGGGTTTCACGAGCTTGTGGGTTCCTCGGAATATTAAACCCGTTTCCGTCAGAACGTATTCAGCTCTCTCGTCTTCATTGCTCAAATAGACTTCGTCGCCTGAAAAATGCGAAACGCTGTAAAAACGGTAACAATTTTTATTCCGAGGGTGTTATATTTTTAGCAATCATCGAAACCGATTCATACACTAATAAACATGCGCGAAAATTTCGGCAAAAATGAGACCCCCGTCTAATCGAATGTGAGACTGTTGTGAAAAAGTCGACAATAATAATGCCCTCGAGTGGGACGGATTTATCTCCGAATTTCACGTAGAGCTCGAAGCTGGGGGGTCCAGACCAAGGCTTCGTACAGATATCTGCAAGCTGGTCTTCAGTACTGATGTGTTTTACTGTCAACGAACGAAAAAGTACTTCCGCTCAATGTGTTTGGAGTGGAAGTGGCTCTCGGGGTTTTTCGTTAGCTTCCTTGTTGATTCCGTTGTTGATAAGTAAGACGAAAAGATCAGGCAAGCCAATCAGCTCCTTGAACAGCTGGGATCTAGATAATCTCCTTCGAGCCGAGATTAGCAGCAACTATTTCTACCTCACACGTAGAATCTGCAAGCTCCAAGCGATAGCTGCTCCAGCAAATTTGACAATGACCTTCCCAGTTAGTGTATTACACGTAAACGCAAGGATCTTAACGACTCTGAAGGAATCCTAGGCCAATCATGGAGTCAAAAGTCTTATTCCAACAGCCCAGAGTCTGTTGCAGAACGTACAAGTGGCACACACGATCAGTGCCACCCAGAAGCCTTTGGGTTGCTTCATAAAAATCATTTTCTCAACCTTTCCGTACAAAAAATGCAGTTGAGACGTCAAATTCAAAGCGTCACCTTCTTTACAGCTGCAATGGACAAAAGTGATAAAATCACTTCCAAGCGAGCAATGGGGTGGAGTTGTTGTGCGCACGAAGGGGGGGGGGGGGAGCTTGAAACTGAAAAATAAATGGACGTGGTGAGCGCGAATGAGGGCTGTATTACACTTGACAGAATAGCGTTATCAGTTTGAGTATGAGTACATAAACGCGAACAAGAGGACTCTAAATACATGTGAACTGGTTGTGAGACACTAAGTGGTGGGGGGGAGAGAGAGAGGTGAGTTGTGAGTAGCGCGACCTGAGAGACAAATCGTTAGGAGAACTGGCAGAAGACTGTCGTTTGCGAATGGTGATGGTTGACTGCCTTGGAAGGAGCTGTCTGTTGAGGAGAAAACAGTAAACAGAGGGGTAGGAAAAGAATAGTTTTTGGAAAATCCAGAGAAGGAGGAAATCCGTTGTCACTTGGAAATAACTGGTCAACAGGACTTCCCACAGGTACAAACAAAGGGGGTTGGTGATTGTAGAAACCATGACTTAAGGTCAAGTGCGGACATTTGGAGGTCGAAAACAACCCAGCTAATTTGGCCTGCCGAACACAAGTTATTGTCAGCGTAAGAATGATTTATTTATACTCGTATATTTGTAGTTTTTTTTTTTTAACTTGAATTTTTTGTTCTGTCCGTTTTGTGTAAAAAGGAAAATGTAAACTGTTCAGTGCCCCCTGGGGGAATGGAAGAGATGGTAAATAAATAAAACATTGCAATCATTCAATCTTCGGGTTTAGCCGATCCTATGTACATGAACACTGAACATGAACTAGCGCAGAGTGATTACCTGAAACCCAAGGGTTGAAGAGGATGTACACTTTGCCCGAGTACTTATAACTGAGCATTCTACTCTGCGAAAGTTTGGTGTCGATTTCCATCATCCATTTCCCAATCAAGCATGTGACAGCCGGAATTATCTAAAAAAACGAGAAACGACGCGATGAATATTCTATTACGCTAGGCCTTCGTATCTGATTATGTCTTATACATTCACACCTGAACGCTGACTACGTTATCGACAGCTCCTTCGTACAACGCTGCCCAATTCTGTTTCTTCAGTTTGTTGGCGCTCGTCATTTTGGGTGTGAGAGGAACGGCGACCAAAGTTCCTTGGCCGTGGTTTGGAAAATCCACGTCTGAAAATGTAAATTACATGTTCTGCAGATATTAATTCGATTAATATTGCAGAGTTGGCTTTATGTTCGATTAATATTGAAATAAATACAATAAAAAAGAAGTTATGAATAACAAATAAATTGAAAAGTTATAAAACGTCAAAACTGAAGTTTTGAGTTGTAGGTTTGTCCTCTTGAGACATCTGTCGGGCGGACGAATAGGGGAGTTTGAGTTGGATGTGGGGAGCGTGAGTGAGGAATGTATTACTTTGTGACAGAATAGTGATATCAGTTCGTGTGTGGGCATTTAAATGTGAACAAGGGGGCTCTGAGTATGCGTAAACTGGTTGTGTGGGGAACTAATTGGGGAGAGAGAGAGAGAGATGAGTCTATTGCAAGAACTGAGAGACAAGTGAGTCTTGGAAGAGCTGCCTGTTGTGGGGAGGAACTAAATTGAGGGATGGGAAGGATAGTTGCAGAAATACGCGCATGTACACCGCTCCCCAGTTGATCAATTCAGTTAATATTAACTGAGGAAAAAACAAATATTACGGTTTACGGTCGGTACACCAACAATTTACCTGCCATCGTGAAAATGAAGGACACGTGGTCATCTTGAGGGTTGTACGGTCGTGACAGGGTGATTTTCAACGCGAAAGGCTGCCCTCTTCTAACAACTAGCTGCGGGTCATCTTCTCTGGAAAGAACAAAGATCGTTATTCTTGTTTAAGGTTGAACATGCTATGTAATTGAATAGTACTAGCTAATAACAAAAGAAGTACTAGCTAAGAACAAATCCAAGTTGACGACAAAAGCTCTTTTCAACTAATGAAATTAAATACTGTTAATACAGTATTAAAACTATGTACACCTCTGAAAGTTAGAAAGTTAGGGGGGGGGGAGAGTGAGAGTGAGAGAGAGAGAGAGAGAATGAATGAATGACTGCGGTTATTTACGAAAATACGAAAAACAGAATGAGATTGGTCTTAAATCGATCCTGTTGTTATTAGTAAAATAAAATTACTATTAACGGTTATTAGCGGACTGTTAACCACGGTAAATGGTTTTCTTTAAAACAAAAAAGTATTATACTAAACTGCACAAAAAAATACAGTTAAATGAAACGATTTCTTCTAATACAAGGGAAATGAAATAATAGCACTGGATCAAGTTGGGTCCTCGTACGTTTTGAGATCTTTTCTATAACAACAGTTTCGGAAACTTTTGGCAGAAATTGTAAGATCATATCTCACGATAGAATTGAGAGCTATTTGCAGCGTCGTGATCTGCCTCACACTATGATCGCAGTAGGTGAGGGAGGCGTAATCGAAGAGTGGCCTCAGAAGTGCTTGGGCTAATCGCGCTCTTAGATATGGTGGAAAGTCTATGGCAAGTCCCCGCAGTTGGTACAGACTCTTGTACGCTTTTCCACAAACGTCTGCAACATGCATGCTGGGCGCACAAGAGGGGGAGCTTGAGGATCGAAATAACAATGAAACTCGGTGAGTGTGAGGAGGCCTGTGTTATACGTGTGGAATTGAGTTGAGTTAGATTTGAACTGAGATCTTGAACAATAGGGCGACACAAGGCTAGTACTCGGAACGCATGAACTGGCGCGGGAAACTGTATGGGAGAGTGAGAAGTTACTAGGCCGAGAGTTGGAAGTGGAATGATTTGGAAGTGCTCAGTCGTGGAGAGGAATGTGAAATTGAAGAGAAGGGAATAAATTAAGGGGGAAATACCCACGGCTGTTAAAAACAAACAACCGCAGCAGGGGGGATTCCCGTAGGTGCGAGGGGCAGGTGTTGAAATAGAGGGAGACAATGACTGGGGAAGTCCGAGGTCAAAGACACGAACTGATTCGGCGCTTTGCGTCGAACAATGCATGTTCCAGTTACTAATGCTCGTCATTAGGACACCCAGGTTCTTGAACGAATCGTCTGCTTCTACTATTTCATTGCCGATATGAACTGATGGAGTGTAAGCATGATGGATTTGAGATATTAGCCTGCATTTGGGAACATACCTTGCTCGGAACACCATGTATGCAGCCGTATAAGGTCCTCGTTAATCATCTCGACTGCTTTCCCTACTTCCTCCACCCCACATGTCAGATATAGTTGTATGTCATCCGCATACATTCCGTAAAAAAGCAGTGCTGCAACACATCTGGCAGTGTATATGTAAACACTGAAAACATCAGCCCAGCCAGCACAGACCCTTTGGGGCTCCTTATGTCAACGCTCTTCCACGACAACAATGAACCATGAGGAGTATTCAAAGGTGTTACAAATTAGGGCTTGCACAAGCTCAAGCCTAATATGTAGGAGGAAGTTTATGGCTACTTCTCTCAAACGGTAAATTGTTTTGTAAACGGAATTGCACATACTTTACGACTTGTTTTCCCGACGAGAGGGTAAATCTCGTGACAATGCCCACATTCTTCCCCTCAGAGATGTAGTCTAAGGCACACACCGTCGTAGTGGCTTAGGTATTGTGGTGCTATCAATTTTATTGAGAATCGTCGTGTACCCGAGTACCATCGCTTTGGTTTTCTTCTCATTTTCCTTCATTCCACGTGACGTACGCCATTGCCTTAAATTGTTTAAATCTCAATTAAGGAGAGTAACAGTATTTTCTACTTTTTTGGGGTCGCATGAACGATACAGTTGGAAGTCAGCAGCGTACAACACATACTTGAATTTGGGGTTGAGGATCTTGGAAAGGGAGAAGATGTAACTTGACGAAAAGGAGATAAGAGAGAGAAAGATCTGGAGCATGCAGGTTCCGTGGTTTGGAACCTTAGTAAATGTACCCGTATTTTCTGTAATATTAGGCCAGTGCAGGACGAAATACCTTAAAAACCACACATCATTCATTCCCTTGTACAGGCCGTGCTGCAATATGGCATTATTGTGTGGGGAGAGGCACTGAGTTCTCACACTTTGATAAAATTTGTATGGTCCACAGAAGAAGAAGAAGAAGAGATCAGGGAGACAGCTGCGGAATAAAGGACCCGATGAAGCTGCTGGGACCAATGGTCCTTCGCCGTGGCCACAAACAGGGTCCATGCCCCAGCTCCCTTACGAGCCCGTTGGAAGGCCCCGCTCAGTGCCCCAGCCGCCGCTGGGACCCAATGCCTCAACCCCCTTGGTTTGGAGGAAGAGGTGCCCAGTCAGGGATCGAACCAGAGTCCGTTAGTTCCATCCTCGCCTGGCTCAGAAAGCCTCACGCCCCAACGCACTTGGCACAAGGCTACAAGAGGCGCATAGCCAATCCCAAACGTCAATTGGTTCTGACCACGAGAAGCCCTCTGTATATATTGCACATTCTCCAGAAGCACCTGGATAACGAGTTGAGGTCTCCAGGTCGCTAAAAAAGAAGTAAATATAAAAAGCTAATTTTTTCAAGCATTGTAATGAAAAAGTATGATTTTTTTAAAACCAACTTGAGAAGTATATACTCCAATTAAATTTCACTCGTTTTTTTTCCTATTTTTTTCATAACAAAATTCGGAAAAGATAGTCTTTTCTACTTGATAATTACTTCTTTCCTGTTTGTATTCTGAGTCCATCTTATTGTAGATTTATTAGCAACGTTTTAGACGCAGCGTTTCACGTTTCGGTCGAGTTGTTAATTGAGTTAAACAATCGTTAAATATACTTTCAACTATACCTCCACATTAATTCGAACGAGTCTGTCCGATGTTCGCTCCCGTTTCTTTTCAGGAGAGGCTCAACTTTCTTCACTTGAAGGATCGACTTTGTGTCGTTGCTGATTTCTGAAAGCGATTCGCAAGTTAGAAAACGTTACTTTGAACCCATTTTATTTTAGCATGCTTGATAAAAATGAGCTAAATGTCTCAATATCATAATTATCGCATTTACGTTCGTACGATAGTCAAGAAAAACGTGTGCAATTTTTCATCGTTCAAATGAAATGTTCAGTATTGGGCGCACGAAGGGGGGAGAGCTCGAAACTGAGAAATGAACGGACGTAGTGAGTGTGAGGGAGGAGTGTATTATACTTGACAGAATAGCGCTATAAGTTTGAGCATGAGTATATAAACGTGAACAAGGGACTATAAATACAGGTGACCTGGTTGTGAGACACTAAGTGGACGGAGAGAGAGAGAGAGTTCAGTTGTGAGTCGGGCGAGCTGAGAGACGAATCGTTGGGAGTACAAACTATCGTTTGCTGATAGATGACTATATCTTGGGAAAACTGGGAGACGACAGACTTTCGCAAGAACTCGTAGATGAATGAATTTGGGTGGAGCTGTCTATTGTGGGGAGGAATGTAAATTGAGGGGGGGGGCGGGAAAAGGATATTTTGGAAAGTCCAGAAGAAGGGGAAATCCGTTGTCAATCGGAAATAACTTGAAGAGCGGGATTTCCCACAGGTACAAACCAAAGGGCTTCAGGTCAAAAAGGAGGAATTGGTGATCATGGAAGGCTGCTCGTAAGACCCCGTCGCAAGAGGCATTCTGCAGGCTCCGGACCAAGTATTGACCCCTGCACAGCCCCTGCCAACAGACTCCACACACGTTGCCTCTTCACGTGATAAGTCAATAGTAACATCTTTCTGAATTACTAGAAGCGTTCCTGCTCAGTGATTTCAGAAAGGTTGATCTATTTTTCCAACGACTATAGCGATGAAATAACTTGTCCACTGGCAGTTGTGTGGAACCCACAATCCGTTCGGTCATACAGTTTTTTCTGTTCAAGATTATAGAATTGGAATAGCTGAATTGAGATGAGTCTGCACCCCTTATTCCACCATTTGGCCGACTAAAATGTTGGTCGGTCGTTTCCCGGATTGTTGATAAACCCAAGTTATATTCTTAATAACGTTGTATGGAATAGGGTAGGTTCCAATCATGCTGCGCAGGAGAATAATAAACCGTTGTGCAACGATTTGGAGCGTTTTTGCTTTTCTTGTGAGCCACGAGCATTCGCAGTGAAATTATCCAAGTCCTTACTCGTGTGCTCATCAATCCTGATCTTCGGCATATAGCTCGAATCTACTGTTTTGAAAACGTTGCCCTACGTTAGTTACGTGCTAAAGAATACATTCCTAGAAATCATTTATCATTCTTTCAACATGCCCAGCCGCACGAAAACCGTCCCCTCGGAAAATCTTAAGGATTTTATTGCGCGGTTACGATAAATCGTGATTCGCAGGAAAGTCTATCGAGACGAGCAGTGACTTCACGAATGTTCAAACTCTTTCGAATGCCGCCTAATGTTAGCAGAAATAAACAAATTAAGGTAAGAAATTGATTTTAATAAAGTGTGTTCCATATTGTGAACCTGCAGGCCGCGTGTATGCGTTTGAAATACAACCTGCAGGCATTACCAGGCAATCCTCATCAACTCAGCTCTTTGATCTGGATGTCCGCACTTGATTCAATTCAGCCAACCAACTCAACCAAAATTTTGTAAATCCGCCTTTTTAGGATATCGCATCGTTCTCTACCTATTTTCACGCCTACGTTCGGACATTCGTTTTTAAAGCAGTTTACAATTTGTATCACTGTTGGGTACAAGAGACTGACGAATTGAAAGAGAGAGGACTGTATTGATACACTTGTTGACCACGATAGAGCTTTGGTTGCCCGGTCAGTGGGTTCTCTGAATACGTCAACTGGTTAGGACTGGTTAGAGTCAGTATTGGTGAGAACTGGTGGCGGGAGTCAGTAGAGCTGGGAGTAACTCGATAGTTGGTAGAGATGAGCATCGATGATTGCGTTTGGGAAGAGCTCTGTGTTGTGGAAAGGAATGTATATTGAGGGGTGGGAAAAGGGTATTTTAGAAAGTCTAGAAATGGGGGAAATCCATTGTCACTTGGAAATAACTGAAGAGTAGGACTTTCCCACAGCCCAAACAAAAGGGCTTGAGGTCAGAAAGGTGAACTCCGTGTTCAAGCATTTGTTAGGGACAAGTGTGGACGTTCCGGGAGTAAATGTTATAACCACACCGACTCAACTCTTACGTTCAGCCGTTCACCATTGGACCCCAACATTATGAGCAAAGTCTGTTGTAAACTAAGTATAGTTATCTTGTGGTATAAACACTATCTTCTTCTCAAAAACGGCTTTATCAGTTTTCATTACATTTTTTATATGGATATAAGTCAGAAAGGATGCAGGGAGCTGTAGATATCATTCAACGATGGTGTGACAAGGAAGGATTCTTCATAAATCCAGCCAAGACCACCACGGTTTCTTTCACTAGACGAAGAAACCTTGACATACTACCACCCACAATGCTAGGAGCAGGGCTCCAGGTAAAGAAGGTGGTGAAATACCTGGGGGCAATATTGGACAAGCAGCTCACAAGGAACCAGCATGTGAGATATGCGCTGCACAAGACAACTACAGCCCTGTGGGTGTGGAGGAGGTTGTGCAGCAAATCTTGGGGCGTGATTCCAAAAATGTAGGAGTGGCTCTATAAGGGGATAATAAGACCCTGCGTCACGTATGTCTCTACTGAGTGTGTGGTGGAAAGCGATAGGATGGCTGGTAGTACAGGGAAAACTCCAACAGCTGCAGCGACAGGCGTGTCTTGCTATTACTGGGGCAATGGGTACCTGCCCTACTGCTGCAATGGAAGTCCTTATGAACATCTCACCTCTTCATATACACATCTAGAGGACTGCTTACCTGGGAGCAGTAAGGCTTGTGCAGAGAGGTAATATCTCCACCAGGGTCAAGGTGAGCCTCCACGGAATAACTAAACAGTTTAAGCTAGAAGAGGCAGCAGTCCTTGCTACGGACGTTATGCCAGAGTGCAAGAACTTTCAGCTGCCATTCAGTGTTAGCATCCACCCTCGGGAACAATGGGAGAAGGAGACGTTCCGAACCGAGGTGGGTGCCCTGCAGTGGTATACCGATGGTTCTGTTATGGAAGGCAGAGCTGGACTGGGCATTGCAGGGCCCAATTACACTCTTGCTAAGCCGCTGGGAGAGTACGTCACGATATTTCAAGCGGAAATCCTAGCAATAAAGATCTGCGCGTAAGAGATCCTGAATAAAGGACTCAAGAGCACGCGTATCTACACATTCTCAGACAGCCAGGCCGCCTTAAAGGATATTGCAGCCTATAGTTTTAGGTCTAAGCTGGCATGGGAATGTCTTCATGCGCTCAAACAGCTCGGCGCCCGTAACAGGCTCTCCCTCATCTGGGTGCCAGCTCATAGGGGGCATGTGGGCAATGAAAAGGCTGACGACCTTGCGAAAAGGGGTACAGAATCCCTACCCATCGGGCCTGAACCATACTTGGGCATGACGAAGTCACCTGAACCGTCTGGTTGCTCAACGGGAGACACAGGGAAACAGCGCCCATTGGCATCGCCAGCCACGATTAAGACAAGCGAAAAGGCTCGTCGCGCCTTCCTGTCAAAGGGCAAAGGCGATGCTGACACTCTCCAGACAGGCTCCGAGAGTTCTGATAAGCTTCCTGCCCAGTCAGGTATCACCTCAACAAGATGGGCATCTCAGAGGCGGCGAGGAGGACGAGACGGCAGAGCACATCCTATGTGAATGCCCTGCCTTGGGAGGTAACGTTTCGAATTTTTCGGTCAGGGGACCAGTGAACCCCAAATCATAGCGAAATCCGCAGTGAAGGACATACTCGGCTTCCTAAAGGGGACGGGTATGTACGACGCCTTCTATTAAGAAAGGGTCAGTGTCACAATGGGCCATATGCGGCCGCAGTGACAAAGGGACTTGTCCCGCACGCCCTCGGGGGGGGGGGGATGTATAGTTCCAAATATCAAGTAAAACCCATAAAATGAGAGCAAATCTCGCTCATGTGGTAGTAGCATTTTAACAAAAATCAGGATAGTTGTCCAATAAACTACCTATACGATGTTTAATAGCGCTCATAACATAATTAAGATCGAACTCAGAAATTGCGGAATTCTAACCGCTGAGGATTCACTTACTACCAATTTCTCACAGTTTTTACCCGATAATTCCGACTGTTAACACGATCCTTCTAATTAAACGGCGTTGGCAGTCTCACGACTCGCTCATTAATGGTCGAGGTATTAGTAGGAGCACTTCAATAAGTTTTGGAACTCTAATACCTACCACTTTCTTTGTAAAATGTGAAACTATGTTCACACAAGTGGAAATGAAGCGAGGGGAAAATGTATTCTATTTGTAGCTATTGCAGTGTTCGTGAGACTGAGAAGTTGATGAGTTTTAGAGGAATTCGAGAACAAGCCTCAGGTGGGATTATTAGGTTGGAGACATGAAATGTGCGTCCCTTGATGGAAGTTACTGATTCAATGCCCTAATTAATTTTCGATTGGCTTCCATTGGACCCAGTTCACAAGTTAAGAATCTTCCCTTTATCTCCTGTAATGTTGAGATGGAATTGCGATTCGGCGAATTTCACTCAAATTTGACCTGAACTGCCTCACTCATCTCGAGTTCAAACCACCACGCGACCGCCGCACATTAATTTAAGTAAGAAACGAAAAATAACGAATCTGAGCAGTTTGTTTTGTTGAAATGAATCACGAGAAGTTCTGAGGAATCACATCACGAAGACAGCAGAACAGGTTTGGCGGGACGGAGGGTTGGAAGACCGTCGAATTTCTGGGTGAAGGTCCGAGCCAACTAAGGCCGCGACTAGCTCGGACTACAGATACGAATCCGGCCCTACGTAAAAATTCCATCGCCTTTGGGAGTTGAGTCAACACCAATAACGTTCTTTTTTTTTTTACTTGGAACTAACAGCGAATTAACCCCGCGTAAAACGATCGAGATAGCGTTTTGATTGCGCCAGTTGGACCTCGATGTCAAATTCAGGTCTTTGCCGAGAGCGATGGTTGGGTAGGGCTTTCAGGGTAAGGCAAAAAAACAAGTGGAAGCACACGTTGGGGTCTACGTCAATTCACCTTAACATGACTATTTCTACTTACTCAATCAATTTACCACTCAATTCATTTGAACTTGGTCAAACATCGCTTCACGGCAGCAGCAAGCGGTAACGCAGTACAGTTTCGGAATTTATTGTGCTGCTTCTACTCATACCCGGACCATCATTGAGCAATTGGTACACAGATAATTAATGAGGCTGTAAACACAATTTTTTTGAAGAGGATAGTAATCACTTTAGCAGAGAAACACCAAATATTTTTTTCCTCAAAAACGGCTCTAACGATCTTGATTAAATTTTTTATATTAATAACTCTCAATAAGGCAATTATACCATAAAATTCTCATTCGTGGAAAATGACGAGACCAGCACAATAAATTACCAAAACTTTCGACGAAATCTATTTTAGCGCGGTTTCTAGAGAAATCAACCGTACCAAATCAGCTGAAACTTGATGTCTAGCCTACAGGTGAACATGTGACGCAAAAATAAGGGTATGGGCAAAATCCACCGAAAGTTAACTATAGTTATAGTGATCGAAACACCAATTTGTTTTTTCTCAAAAACGGTTCTAACGATTTTAATTAAATTTTTTATATTGATAGCTCTCAATAAGGCAATTATACCATAAAATTCCCATTCTTGGAAAAAAAACGAGAGCAGCACAATAAATTATCAAAATTTTCGACGAAAAGCGTTTTAGCGCGGTTTTTTCCTTATAAACTCCGCTGGAATTTTAGTAGAATGTTAAAAAAAAATTGGTGTGGTAGTCCAACCCAATACCTAAAGGGTAAGTGTTTAAAAACGCTCATGAGATACATGGGGGTCACTCCAGACATTCCTGAATATCAACTACTGCCGTTTCGCTTACTGCCAGCTCGAACAGTTATTACCCAATAACTCTGCAAAAGTAATTTCTATCCTTTTTCAAAAAATGTGTGTTTACAGCCTCATTAATTATCTGTGTACCAGTTGCTCGATAATGGCCCTGGAGTTAGTACGAGCAGCACAATAAATTCTGGAACTATAATCGCTGCCGCTTCATGCTGCCGTAAAGTGTTGTTTGATCAAGTGTAAATTAACTGAGTGATAAATGAATTGATTAAATAGAATTAGCCATGTACAAAGTGAATTGACGTACAGCTAAGGAAAGTTGTGTGTTGCAACGCACCAGATATTTTATTATGTCTCACTCGAACCTTGTAGCACCCATGAGTGCAAGCGAGAGGACAAGAAAAGATGATCGTTAAAGCAGTGAGGAATATTGTAAAGTAAATTAATTTTCCCAAACAAAATAAACTGTTAAAAATAAAAATGAAAAAAAGGACTCCACTATTGGTCATCACAACTCAATGAACAAGACGGTGCACTCGTAACTTTCTTGTACTCAAATTATACCTCAGATTAGTTTCGCTTAAATTTATTCTTAGCATAGTAGGAGCTCCTAATTTCATTTCTCTGTATATACTCGTTACAAATCTTTTATTATAAAATTGTTCCTTTTTCGTTTACCGCTTGGGTAATTGGTTACCAAATTAAATGAAAACCCTTCCTCTGTGGTTCAAACAGTGACAAAGATGCTTCACAGGAGGAAACAGTAGGAAAACAGGCTGGTGGTTCGCCCTCTCATTTCAAGCGATAACTTTATGCCCCAGGAAACTCTATTAGTTTGATGAAGAGTTTAGTAGCATCTTGCACCCGCTCACTAAGCATTATAACAGCCCCAGGGATGAGAGCATAGATCTGTGCTTGAAAAACCGTTGGAGCGGGACCGAAGGCAATGCACAACCCACTCCTCCCCAGAGCCAGTACCTTAGTACCTGTTGATACCATTGGGTGACTGAAATAGACGACTTTTGCAGTCTCCAGTCGATAATTACCGTTCATCGACAAACGAGCGGGAAGAGCTTTCGTCAAAACCCCTCGCCTCCCGTGAATCGTAGAGCTTCAGCCGAATGCGGGTCAAGGAGACTTTGGATAATCCCTAAAATCGTAACCCGTTAAAAAGATTCATTTTCTCACCGCCCACTGGGTTCGTACGTTTGAACGATGATACCTACTCTGTAATCTGGCTCTCCTTGGGAGTCCTACGTGCTACGTCCCACCGACTTGTCACTGTTCGTCTGTAAATTGCGGGGCGTTTAAAAAGATGTTGATCTGGGATGTCTAGTGGTAATGGGGAAGAGCGAAGAGGGCGAGTCGTTATAGTGATTCATAGTGGAAGATGAGACGGTAGACGATACTGCTTCCTCGTTGTCTTCCCACGCTCCAAGAAACTTTCGTTTACAATAAGCCTAACGTATAGATAACGAGGATTATAAGAACTATTTCAGGGATGTGCTACTCAAGTTTGAATTGTTCGTTGGAGAAAGTCCACTTCATCTGTGCAACACAACTCGACCAAATCGCAACTCTTTATTTCTGGCCACAGGAGGAACATATGAGGACTTACTGTTCAGCCACAAAGTTTTACCTCCCCTTCCAGGAAAGTAGAAAACTGCACCCTTCGTAAACATGAATGAACTCAGTTAAACCGACGTTGTGCATCAGACAATCCGTCAATGATTATAAAAATAATTGACGCCAACTGAACGCTTTACAGCTCAAACTCCGGTTTAACACGTCCAAAATAAGCGGAGAAACCGAAAATCTTCTTCCAAACTGTTTAACATCAGACCATTTTCCGTACCTCGCTTGAAACCTACCTGGGCCTAAATGGTCCAAACGATGTCCTCGACGTTGCCGTCAAAGTCGTTGCGTAGGAGGATCGGGCTTGTTGGTTTAGTGGGCAGGTTTGTTGTCTTCCGGCGTCGCTGCAGGGGCCTTGGTCGAAGCTCCACCTTCTCGAAACCTACGTACATTTTTTTAATGTAGGCAATAATGCACGAATTACGTATCTAAATTCGGCGAGTCCGTTTCGCTATCTAAAACGGAAGAGGTTGGGCGGTAAACATATTAACGATCGCCTTGAAGGGAAGTTACGTTATCGCCGTAAGCGACTACTTGTTTTCCAGGTATCTGCACCACATATGCCCAGTAAACTTTCGGAGATTGCTGCTGCTGCTCTGCATAGTTAGGTAGGCAGGTCCGGCTTACTCAATTCCTTCGAACTTGGTCAAACAACACTTTACGGCAGCATGAAGCGGCAGCGATTATAGTTCCAAAATTTATTGTTCTGCTCGTACTAACTCCAGGGCCATTATCGAGCAACTGGTACATAGATTATTTAATTATTTTGCGAGTTATTATTTGCGATTTGTGGAGCGCGTTCCCCATAAGGGGAGAGCGTACATCCAGATCCAGTGAATCAGCGTCTTGTAGATTAAAATTTAATTCAATACTGACACACTCGTGCTGTGAAACAGCGGGGTGAGAGCTTTTGTCTGAGACCTCAGCCTTTTTAAGAGCTCGCTAAAGGACCTGGAATTGCGTTTTGGGATCATAATTAGGCCAGCAGCCAACAACGCATCGGCACAGGATAGTTTTTGCTCCCCTTACATGATGTTATGGGTCTGCGTAATTTTTAATGCTGAATCGAAAACGAATTTTTAAAAACATTTGACCAGATTCGAGATGCTGTCCTTCGCGCGAATAGAAACAGGTGGCGAAAAGTATTTCTTTACGGCAAATTGACTTGGTTGTGAAAACAAAAGACGAACAAGCGAGCGATCGCGTATCCCCAACGTAACTTCGAATATTTACACAGCTGCTGCTCGTTTGAGTTCAAGTGAATTCACTCATCGGGAAAGACGCTTTGATGCGCTAATGAGTCGAAAAAGCGGCTTAGTACAAAGCGTTTCTCGGTGTATTTTGGCAGTAAAATCTTCGGAAAGCAACTGCTCGACTAAATACTTCCTGTACCATTGCAAGAACAGATTAACGGACACAGTTAACAAGTTAAGGCGGTCTTAAACCTTTTGACATTTTATGTCTTTACTTTGCTACATAAACTCGAAAATGTTACGGCCAAGCGTCACGAAATTTAACCTTGAGGCCGAGTGGACAAGGCAACGTTTTAACCCGAGTTGCAACCACAACCCCTGTGGCATAATGCATAAGGCATCGGTCTCCTAAACCGGAGGTTGTGGGTTCGAGTCCCACCAGGGTTACGATTATTTTTTTTGTTGACATTTTGTCTTTACTTTGCTTCATAAACTTGAAAATGTAACGGAGAAGCGTCACTAAATTTGTGTTGGGTTAAGTGCATGGTAACGCCTGTTACAAAATCGTACGCTTGGTAACATCACATGTTTTAATAACCTCAGTGACTAAGTAATGATGTCAATTGCAATTATATCGAAACCATCAACGAGCACAATCAAACGTAGTTATCATTGCATAAAAAATAAGAGATAAAATGTTCCAAGTGGTTGCGTACTTGTACGAAAGCTGTACCCACCGTTTGTGTGTTTGTATGCAGTGATTTGTCGGTTAATTTTTCGTCTTATTATTAACTTTTCGATAATTAATTTTGTAGTATTACCTTAAATCTACAATCGTGTGAACGGATCGAGGAAGCAAATTACAACACTCGGGATGTTTTTTTAAAGTACGTCAGTTGCAAAGCACTGACGACCTCTCAATGAGTCCGAGCGGATGGGAATTTCGACTATTTTTAACAGACACATTTCACAACGTAAACGTGTGAAAGTCAACGTTTGACTGTTTACTTGTTTTGGTAGTTTGCATTTGATGCGACGCAGCGCTGCCGTAATGTTCCGGATTTTAACGAGTACTTTTTCTTTCAAATTTCTACGCTCTTGCGAGTGCCATTTAAAAAAATTATCCTTGAACTCGATTGAGGAAGGGTACCGAATCAGCTCAAGTTTGATATTCAGCCAGCAGATCAAGCTGGGACGCTAAAATAAGGATATGTGGGCAGTGTAGGCGCACGAAGTGGGGAAGCTTGCAACAAAGAAATAAATGGCCGTGGTGAGCCTGAGTGAGGACTGTATTATGACAGATTAGCGTTATCAGTTTGAGTGAGAGTATATAAACGCCTACAAGGGACTCTAAATACTAGTGAGGTGGTTGTGAGACACTAAGTGGAGGGTGAGACTGAGGAAGAGTTGAGTTGTGAGTTGCCCGAGCTGAGACACGAATCGTTGGGAGAACTGGGATGTACCGCCAGACTCCCTTTAAAGGCACCGGGTGACATTGGTCTAGTGGTTAAGACATTGGTTCATAATTCTCGACGAACGTCGGGAATTATGGAGCTCTGCGCGATTGCCTCAATTTTTGCATTTTTTTTGAGTCAGAGGATTCCCAAACGTCTCCAAACCCCACTCGTAACATTGGTGGCAGCGGTTTACGAACAAGTCCACGCTCCTTCATTCCATCGGAGAGATAAATGGTGACGCGCCTACTACAATGTGAATGAAAAGTAAGCGCCCTTTCCTTGTTGCCCTCTCGTTCCCTAATCATTGATAGGATTTTCCGGGGATTCGCTCAACTCTCAAAGATCCTTTCATGAGAGTCCTCTGCTCCAGGAGCAGTGGCTAACGGTGAGGAGGGAGATTTACCCAATGACTCCCTTTAAATGCACTCCAAACATCTCTAAACCCCCCTCGTAACAGGGAGATGAATGACTTGGAAGGTAATGTCTGTTGAGGAGTCCAGGAAAGTGAGAAATCCGTTGTCACTTTGAAATAACTGAGGAGCGGGACTTCCCACAGGTACAAACAAAGGGGGCCAGTGCTCGGAAAAGCCATGACTTAGGGTTAAGCCAAACAAACCCCCAGCTAATTCGGACTGCCGAACAGGTAGAATCAATCCGAGTCTAAACAATCAAAACACCTCTTCACGCATGTGCAATGGTCGTCTGAGTCTTCAGTTGCCACAAACTTGAGGCTTTCTGAAGGGTTGGTTTGGCCTGCTTAGAGCCGAGCGAACTTCATTTCTTCCAGCATAATTTTTGAATTCAATATGCAGAGCTTCGTTTCGCTGCAGTTCGATCTTCCGTGATGCGTGGGATGGGATGTTTACGAATCACAGGCTGAGAGATGAGAGGGCTACGAAATTCCGTCATAATTCAAAGAGGTGTACGATTTTCACATTTCGGGAAAGGTGGGTGCATATTAATACAGTAGAGCGCAGCCTGGTCTTGTCTTAAACCTCCGCGTCGCAAGAAGTGATCAGCCGTTCAAGCCGAGAGGAACGTACGTTTTATTTTTAATTGCCAGTAAACGTAGGATGTTCGAACGGTTCAACGCTTATTCTAAATTGTTCACCAGAATAATAATAATAAAATAACATTTAGTTCGTTCGGATACGCCGTTGCCTAAGCTCCTTTAAACCACATACTTGGAGCTACGTGAGATGAGCTTTTAAAGCATAAAATGATTGTCTCCCCCCCCCCCACCAGTTTCATCATCGGTGCCACACTGCCTAAACTGAGGGGTACTAGTTCATTCATGATTCCCCCTATCCGCCTCCTTCCTTTCCTCGTTTGTCGCTACGTCTTACCTCGTGTGTTGGTACTAAGATGAAGCGTTTGGAGTGCCTCGCCTTCACAGTGTTCTAGACAGTCTGACGCATTATCCAGGCATATTCTGTCACTGTCATCTTGAGTAGTGACTGTTAACGCCGGAAATTGTTTGTGTTTAATAATAATGTAGACGTAAGAAGTGCTGCGGACTTCTGAACAATAATCAAACAACAGCCTTCATACCAACGTTGTTTGCCTTTTCGTTCACCCGCACGGATGCTTCTCACTTTTTGTCCCACTTCTTGAAATAGCTTCATCATCCCAAGTCATCAGCATCCCAATCCCATTCTCTATTGCAATTTGGGAATCAACAGTCTGCATCGCTCCATCTGCACCACCCCATACCTTCATCTGACCTGCTATTTCCCTTGGATCGCATACCTCCGCCTTCCCAACGTCTCAGCAACAACGGTCAGGCGAAACTTTCTTTCTATTCGAAGAAAAAAAGGTTCTCTCTATTTTTGGAAATTGAGAAAAAGTCTCACGGAGGCTGGGGCATCGTTACAATATTGTCTTTGGTCAAGAATTCACGAACAACCAACGAAGTGTGAGCAGGTGCATTATCGTGGTGCAAACGCCATGAACTTTCCGGACCCCAAAGGGAAAGGAAAGTATAGTAATCGTGTCAAAATTGCAACACACAACGTTCCTTAGCTCTACAACAATTCACTTTGTACATGGCTAATTCTACTTACTCAATTCATTTATGACTCAGTTGCTTTGAACTTGGTCAAACAACATGTCACAGCAGCAGGAAGCGGTAGCGCTCACGGTTCCGGAATTTATTGTGCTGCTCATACTCATTATAGGACCATTATTGAGCAATTGGTACACAGAAAATTAATGAGGCTGTACACGAATTTTTTGAAGAGGGATAATAATCACTTTTGCAGAGTTAATGGGTAATAACTGTTAGAACTGGCAGTAAGCGAAACGGCTGTAGTTGAAATTCAGGAATTTCTGAAGTGAGCCCCATGTACCTCATGAGCGTTTTTAAACACTCACACTTTAGGTATTGGATTGGACTACAATACCAATTTTCTTTAACTTTCTACTAACATCCTAGCGGAGTTTATAAGGAACAAACTGCGCTAAAAACGCTTTTCGTCGAAAATTTTGATTATTTATTGTGCTGCTCTCGTCATTTCCCCACGAATGGGAATTTATCACAAAAAGTACCGAACGCTAGTTTTTCGCATTTATCTCGAAAACGGCTCTAACGATTTTGATTAAACTTTCGAATTATCTTCTATTAATCAATACCTAACTTTTATTCTCTATACATATCTCCATGAAAATACGGTGAACTGAGATATTGGCTTATGAAGCAAAAATAGATTTTTTACGCTTTTTGGCCAAACGGCTTCAACGATTATCACCAAACTTTCAAGATGTTTTCAAATAGGTTAATACCTACATATTGTTCTCGATAAATGTTCCTCTGACAGTCCATTGAACAGAGATAAAAATAAAAATGTGTCGAAAATAACGTTTTTTCGAACATTTTCGTAAATACCAGGGTAACTGCTTCACCAGATGTGATAAATTCTAATGGAGTGTCTTATATTTACCCATACCAACATTTCGTTCTCCATAAATGTTTCGGTAAAAATCCGTTGAACGAAGATATAGCGCCCGCATATGTAGGTGGTGTTCGAACTTACGGGGGTGGCGGAAAGTAGTGTGTTGCTACGCACCGCTCGTTTTTTTAACGCACATCGTATTTGTGTGTCAATATTAGGATTCGTATAAGTTGTAGCAAGTCTACATGAACTTTGAGCTGATCCTTAATAGTAACTTGAAAACAAAGTTGAACTCTAGTATTAACTTGAATTAATTTGAGTTTTGCTTTGCAACTTGACGTGAACAGTAAATAATTGAATGCAAAATTAGTACTAAATGTAATTAAAATCTTAAAAACCCCAGCAAAGTACTGTGTTACTGAAAACCGTACACTCTGTCGAGTAACCTCTACTATAATTACACAAAAATTATCGAGAGAGATCAGGATTTAGGGTTCTTTTGAACATCGCAAAAATCAACCGCAGGGTCGACGCGAAAGATGGAATTAATTATCTTATCGAATCCACATGCTTAGCTCGGCGGATTGTAAATTGTTTGAGTTTATCGGTCAGAGCTCTTAACAGATTTCTGTCTCAACAAAGGGTCGTCGCGGATAGGCCTCGCCTATAAATAGGTTGAAAGGATTACAAAACTAAACATTAACAGCGAGGGGATAAACAAAATTGAAGGGAAACTCGATCTGAAGCTCTGACCAAATGGATTCCTGATTTTAGCAAGGCATTCTACATCGTCAAGACGGTCAACTTTTCGATGAATTTGAAAAATTCAGTGATGTCGCCAAACTTTCAAACGGTTCCGGATCAATTTAACCCGAAATCACGATATTCACGAACGCTACCCATTTCTGTTACGAGCTTACAATTTTAAAATATCTGGTGCGTTGCAACACACAACTTTCCTTAGTTCTACGTCAATTCACTTTGTAAATGGCTAATTCTATTTAATCGATTCAATTATCACTCAGTTCCTTTGTACTTGGTCAAACAACACGTCACGGCAGCAGGAAGCGGTAGCGCTCACAGTTCCGGAATTTATTGTGCTGCTCGTACTCATTCCAGGACCATTATTGAGCAATTGGTATACAGAAAATTAATGAGGCTGTAAACATGGAATTTTTGAAGGAGGATAGTAATAACATTTGCAGAGTTATTGGGTAATAACTGTTAGAACTGGTATTAAGCGAAACGGCGGTAGTTGAAATTCCGGAATTTCTGGAGTGAGCCCCATGTATTTCATGAGCGTTTTTAAACACTCACACGTCAGGTATTGGATTGGACTACTACTCCAATTTTCTTTAACATTCTACTAACATTCCAGCGGAGATTAAAGGGAAAAAACCACGGCCAAAATGCTATTCGTCGAAAATTTTGATAATTTATTGTGCTGCTCTCGTCATTTTCCCACAAATGGGAATTCTATGGTAAATTATATTATTAAGAGCTATATACATAAAAAATTTAATCAAAATCGTTAGAGCCGTTTTTGAGAAAAAAAATTTGGTGTTTTGATCGCTATGATAACTATAGTTAAATTTCGGTGGATTTTGTTCATACTCTTATTTTGGCGTCCCATGGTAACCTGTAGGCGAGATATCAAGTTTGAGCTGGTTTGGTGCGGTGGTTTTCTCTAAAAATCGTTCACAGACACACACACACACAGACCATTTTCCCAAATAGTGTTCTTCGGACTCAGGAGGGTCTGAAACGTGAAGATCTGAAGAAAACTGTGGGCAAGCGCTTTCGATGTAAAGACACAGTAACTCACAAGCCAGAGGAGACGGACTCACCTAACAGGTACGTTAACTTTAGTAATTTGCCTACTGGCGGATATAACCCAATTTCTTTAATATCTGAAGAAAACTCAAATTTTTTTTTCAGCCGATTACATAACTTTCCTTTCTACTTCGTAGAACCAAGGAAAGTAAAAACGCTCGTAAAACGTGTGGGGTTGAACATTCTGAATGGAAGGGATACCCTAGCATTGGCCAATCGAGAGTTTGTTTAAGTAATCTGTTCTACAACCATTTCAATAAAACGATGTTACGAAATCTGCAATTATAATTTACAATGCGACACTCAAAACACTGAAACGATTACCTGGATTTGCACCAGGTGTCCTCGACGACGTTTACATCATTTACATTGGGCCAGAAACTTTGGATGAGCGAAGCGAACTATCTTCTATCGATTGCTAATACGAAACTTTAATCAGAAAGCCATTTTGTAGAGAATGGGCATAATGCGAATATGGAGATATTTTCATTTATCAACAGGTTTCTCTAAAGAAGCGTAACCTCCCAAGAGAAGACGTGGTGGTTTCTCACCATTAAATACTTGCAGGTATTTTTTTATTCGTATTTATAGAAGCTGAAAGAGTATTTTCAAACGAAAAGATTTACATTGGATGAAAAGGCGCCGTTAAAAAATAACTGTTTCGACGATCAATATAAGACAAGGCCTTTCGGATGGATAGAATTCATCACTATTAAGGAATCGGTTGTATATCTGCTCTATGAATATCCTCGCTCCCATCACTCAGTTGCGTCTCATAAACAATCGGCAGATTCGTTAAAAGTTTCGAGCACTTAACTCACACGATTCTTCTTTTCTTCTGTGTAACTCGAACTACTTACTAACTATATTTATTGATAATCAATCAAACATAGTTATTCAGTTAATCAACGGCGGGAGGAGTTAAAAATTCCCAACAAGTTTTTGAGTATTTTATTCCTAACAAATTTTTTTTACAAATTGACAATACCATCTACGAAGTAGGAAGGGGAAAAAACGGCAGAAAAAAAAGTTTGAGTTCCCCTCAGATCTTCAAGTTTCAAAGGCTTTAGATTCCGAGAAATACTATTTGGGAAAATGATTTATGTGCGTGAGAACACGATGGAAAGAGAAAGAGTGAACCAACTCGGCTCAAATATGGTATTGAGCCTGCAGATTACCATGGGGTGCCAAACCAACGATATGAGCAAAATCCGCCCAAAACTAAGTATAGTTATCACAGTGATCAAAACAACCAATATTTTATTTCTCAGAAACAGCTAGAACGATTTTAATTAAATTTTTTGTACTTCTCTCTTCGTGGGAGAATGACGAGAAATGCGCAATAAGTTATCAAACATTAAGAAGAAATACCGCAGTTTTTTACTTTCCTTGGCTCTACGAAGTAGAAAGGAAAGTTATGTAATCGGCTGGAAAAAAATTTTTGAGTTTTCTACAGATCTTTACGTTTCAGACCCCCCTGAGTCCGAAAAACACTATTTGGGAAAATGGTCTGTGTGTCTGTGAACGATTTTTAGAGAAAACCACCGTACCAAATCAGCTCAAACTTGATATCTCGCCCGCAGGTCATCATGGGACGCCAAAATAAGGGTATGAACAAAATTCACCGAAATTTAACTATAGTTATCATAGTGATCGAAACACCAAATATTTTTTTTCTCAAAAACGGCACTAACGATTTTGATTAAATTTTTTATATTGATTGCTCCCAATATGGCAACTATACCATAAAATTCCCATTTATGGCAAAATGACGAGAGCAGCACAATAAATTGCCAAAACTTTCGACGTAATCGATTTTAGAGCGGTTTTTAGAGAAAACGACCGTACCAAATCCCCTCAAACTTGATATCTAGCCCGCCGGTTACCATGGGACGCCAAAATAAGGGTATGAGCAAAATCCACCGAAAGTTAACTATAGTCATCATAGTGATCAAAACACAAAATTTTTTTCTCAAAAACGGCTCTAACGATTTTGATTAAATTTTTTATTTTGATAGCTCCCAATATGGCAATCACACCATAAAATTTTCATTCGTGGGAAAATGACGAGAGCAGCACAATAAATTATCAAAATTTTCGACGAAAAGAGTTTTTAGCGCAGTTTTTTTCCTTATAAACTCCGCTGGGATGTTAGTAGAAAGTTAAAGAAAATTGGTATTGTAGTCCAATCCAATACCTAAAGTGTGAGTGTTTAAAAACGCTCATGAGGTACAAGAGGCTCACTTCAGAAATTCCTGAATTTCAACTACCGCCGTTTCGCTTACTACCAGTTCCAAACGTTTTTACCCAAACTCTGCAAAAGTGATTATTAACCCTCTTCAAAAAATTCATGTACAGCCTCATTAATTTTAAATTCCACAATAAATTCCGGAACTATAAGCGGTACCGCTTCCAGCTGTTGTGAAGTGTTGTTTGACCAAGTTCAAAGGAACTGAGTGATAAATGAATTGAGTAAGTAGAATTAGCCATGTACAAAGTGAATTGACGTAGAGCTAAGGAAAGTTGTGTGTTGCAAATTTCTTAATAAATTTCGCTTCCAAATAACACAAGAAATTCTCATAGAAATAAGGATGGTAGTTCAACAAAGTAACCATACGACGAAAGGTTAATGATTAGGAGCAACCCCGGAAATTACGGCATTCGAACCACTGCGTGACAATTCCAAAGTCACAAACACGATCCTTCTCGGAGTGATATGTACGAAGTAGGAGCTTCTCTATAAATTCTGAAATCTGAGCGCCGTCAATTTGTAGAACGTTGTTATAAGCTGAGTTTAAAACAAATTTTATTAATTGCTATAGTGAACTATTTCTCAACGACTTCCAGCATTTTTGCTCCACTTTGCAACGATTTGTACATCGACCAACATTAGGATTAGTAGAAAGTGACAAGCACAAATAGCGCTGGCATCGTCATATTACGACCCAAAGCTGTTAAATCCCAGCCAGGAGCATGCCCATGGCCGCTGATGCAGTTCACTGATATTCAGGGTCACCTTATAGTATTTTCAATGTACACCAAGGCGAATTGCAGGGCTTAAACACTATTTAGGTCGTAGGAGAGTATAAAAATGTGAAACGAACTAATAAGCGTGTCCCACTGCCAACCTTCACGAAATAGTCTTGAGCCCTTTCTAAGGAGTTTGGGGTTTGCAAATGATTCGCGTTCATTTAGAAATATCTGGTGCGTTGCAACACACAACTTTCCTTAGCTCTACGTCAATTCACTTTTTACAAGGCTAATTCTGTTTAATCAATTCATTTATCACTCAGTTCATTTGAACTTGGTCAAACAACGCTTTACGGCAGCAGGAAGCGGTAGCGCTTACAGTTCAGGAATTTATTGTGCTGCTCGTACTCTTTGCAGGACCATTATTGAGCAATTGGTACACAGATAATTAATGAGGCTGTAAACACAAATTTTTTGAAGAAAGATAGTAATCACTTTTGCAGAGTTATTGGGTAAAAACGTTTAGAACTGGAAGTAAGCGAAACGGCGGTAGTTGAAATTCAGGAATTTCTGGTTAACCCCCATGTATCTCATGAGCGCTTTTAAACACTCACCCTAAAGATATTGGATTGGACTACAACACCAATTTTTTTAAAAACATTTATAAGGAAAATTTAGCCAAGGAAAGTAAAAAACCTCGGGCAAAGATGACGATGGCTTCTGCGTAACAACTGAAAACATTATATTATACGTAAAGGTAATCTCAAATATGTCCAAAATCTGTACCATTAGTCTCATAGTTCGCCGAAGTAGGTGGCCTCGGAAGATTCATCGAGCGGCGTCTCCACGGTGACGGAGATCGCCGCCTCCAGGGCCGCCAGCAGGTGTTGCCCGAGCACGTCCAGGACATGGCCGATAATAAACGCCGTACCGCTAGACTCCAACTATCGCGATCCTATTCCGATCGCTTCGACTAAGCCCGTTGACTTGGAACTGAGAGCTGTTTCGAAGGCATCGAAGGCCATCCATCGAAGGAGCGTGTGGTGGATCTCCTCCCCTCTCTTACGACTCGAGAAGCTGCAGTTGAGCAACCAAACTAATCTCAGACGATTTTGTACGAATTCCGGCGAATGTTAAATCATCGAAGAGAAAAGTTATTTCCGAATACAACTCTATAAACAGTCGAGCGACCGCGCGACAGTTTTAACCCCCCCCCCCCCCACTTTCAGTTGAAGATAATCGTTATATTTTAGTTAAATTTAAATCGATTCTTAATTAACTTAAGTAAAAATTTATTATTACAATAGTTGATGTCATTTATTCAACAACCAATCTCCACACTGTAGCGCGTTCAAGACTCAAAATAAAAGTAAAAATTTGTTAACTTCGATCGACAAAAAATTTGTTAACTTCGATCGACAAAAAATTTGATGTCGTTCCAGGTGGATATTGGTTGTTGAATAAATGACGTCAATCTTTTTTTTTCGAGGTCAAATGGTAGAAAAAAGCTTATAAGGATCACTCTTCATGATCGTGAGAGCAGCGATCAGCATCAAGTAAAAACTGATCCCAAGGATCAACAACCAAAAATAAGAAAAAATATCTGGTGCGTTGCAACACACAACTTTCCTTAGCTCTACAACAATTCACTTTGTACATGGCTAATTCTATTTAATCAATTCATTTATCACTCAGTTAATTTGAACTTGGTCAAACAACGCTTTACGGCAACAGGAAGCGGTAGCGCTTACAGTTCCAGATTTTATTGTGCTTCTCATACTCCTTGCAGGACCATTATTGAGCAATTGGTACACAGATAATTAATGAAGCTGTAAAAACAAATTTTTTGAAAAAGGATAGTAATTACTTTTGCAGAGTTATTGGGTAAAAACGTTTAGGACTGGTAGTAAGCGAATCGGCAGTAGTTGAAATTCAGGAATTTCTGGAGTGACCCCCATGTATCTCATGAGCGTTTTTAAACACTCACCCTTTAGGTATTGGGTTGGACTACCACACCAATTTTTTTTAACATTCTACAAAAATTTCAGCGGAGTTTATAAGGAAAAAAAACTGCGCTAAAAACGATTTCGTCGAAAATTTTGATAATTTATTGTGCTGCTCTCGTCATTTTCCCACGAATGGGAATTTTATGGTATAGCCGCCTTATTGAGAGCTATCAATATAAAAAATTTAATCAAAATCGTTAGAGCCGTTTTTGAGAAAAAAAATATTTGTGGTTTTGATCACTGTGATAACTATAGTTAACTTTCGGTGGATTTTGCCCATACCCTCATTATTGCGTCCCATGGTAACCTGTAGGCTAGACATCAAGTTTCAGCTGATTTGGTACGATGGTTTTCTCTAAAAACTGCGCTAAAATCGATTTCGTCGAAAGTTTTGGTAATTTATTGTGCTGCTCTCGTCATTTTCCCACAAATGGGAATTTTATGGTATAATTATCATATCAAGAGCTACCAATATAAAAAATTTAATCAAAATCGTTAGAGCCGTTTTTGAGAAAAAAAATATTTGGTGTTTTGATCGCTATGATAACTATAGTTAACTTTCGGTGGATTTTGTTCATACCCTTATTTTGGCGTCCCATGGTAACTTGCGGGCGAGATATGAAGTTTGAGCTGATTTGGTACGGTGGTTTTCTCTAAAAATCGTTATTGAACAATAGGTATACACATAACTAATGAGGCTGTAGACACAATTTTTATTTTTTAGAAAGATAATAGTAAGTTAAACAGCAAAGGCTGAAATTCCAGAACTTCTGGAGTAGCCCCAACATATTTTATGAGCGTTATCTAACATTCATGGTACAGGTACATGATAGAATAACCACCTCAATTAATCTGAACATTCTGGTACCTTTGAGCGGAGTTAATACGGAAAAACTGAGCTAAAATCGATTTTCGTCGATATGTTTGGTAATTTAATGGTTTGTTTGTGTGTGTCTGTGAGCGCGATTGAGAGAAAATGGCGCAACTTGATATTTCGCTCCAAAATAAGGGTATTAGCAAAATCCGCCAAAAACTAATTATAGTTATAGTGATCAAAACACCAAACATTTTTTTCTCATTAACGGCAGTAACGATTTTCATTAAATTTCTTTTATAAATAGCTCCGAATGACACGACAATAACGTGGAATTCTCAGGCATGGAAAATGAACGAGAACAGCGCAATAAATTACCGAACATATCGACGAAAATCGATTTTAGCTCAGTTTTTTACTTTCCTTGGCTCTACAAAGTAGAAAGGAAAGTTACGTAATCGGCTGGAGAAAAAATTGTTGTTTCCTTCAGATCAGACAAATTTCCCACGAGTGGAGCTGTCAAGGAATTCGAGAAGAGCAGGAGAAAGACGAGGACATTGCACTAATTTTGGTCTACAAGGAAAATGGTAGCCGCCCATCGTGGAATGAGATTTCCCCTAAGAGCTCAGATTTCAAGTGCTATTGGGCACAGTGGGACTCCATGGTTGTAGAGGATGGGGTCCTGAAAAGAGTTTGGGAAAGCCCAAACGGAAAAGAAAGGAGATACCAGATTGTTCTTCCTACATCCCGGAGAAGTGAAGTACTCCGTGAAATTCATGGAGGAGTATCTGGCGGTCATTTTGGAGTCAGGAAAACACTGGAGAAGTTGAGGTTGTACTTCTATTGGGTGGGGTACCATGATGACGTAGCAGAATGGTGTCGTAGATGCAAGGAATGTGCGGCAAGCAAAGGTCCTTCAGCTAGAACTCGAGGTGCTATGAGACAGTACAACGTTGGAGCTCCATTTGAAAGGGTAGCTGTCGATGTGGCTGGTCCATTCCCCCAAACTGCCAGTGGAAATCGATCCATTCTGGTTGTCGGAGATTATTTCAGTAAATGGACTGAGGCGTATGCTCTTCCAAACCAAGAAGCAACAGTGGTTGCTAATGCTTTGGTTAACAATTTTTTCAGTCGGTTTGGAGTCCCCCTTGAACTGCACTCAGATCAAGGGAGGAATTTCGAATCAAATGTGTTCAGAAAAGTATGTGAGCTTCTTGGGATACGGAAAACTCGAACCACCCCACTACACCCCCAGTCAGACGGAATGGTGGAAAGATTCAATAAGACCCTCGAAGAGCACTTGAGAATTTGTGTAAATGAACACCAAGACAATTGGGACGATTATCTGCAGTTGATTATGATGGCCTATCGATCCGCAGTACACGAAACAACTGGTAGAACGCCAGCCAGCGTACTTTTAGGTAGAGAACTTCGGCTACCTTGTGACCTTCTGTTCGGTACACCCTCTGGAAAGATGTTGAAGTAAATGACTACGCCGACGAGTTACGTAGTAAGCTAAAAAATATCCATGAAGGAGTTCGGCAGAAAATACAGATAGAAAGTGACAGGATGAAGGCAAGGTATGATGTCAAAACATCGGGGAAAACTTTCGAAACTGGAGAAATGGTTTGGCTTTTCAACCCAACAAGGAAAAAGGGTAGATCTCCCAAACTACAGAACAATTGGGAGGGTCCATACACCGTAATTACAAAGATAAACGATCTAGTGTACCGAATCCGAAAATCAGCTCGGTCCAAAATGAAAGTGGTTCATTTGGACCGACTTCGGTCTTATCACCAAGATGGAAATGACGTTGTTCGAGACGAACAATTGTTGGAAGGGGGTAATGTGGTGTCGAATCCAAGCAACGGAAGTTGTGATGATGTTGCTAGGGAAGGACGACGGGGACGCGAGTAACAACGAGAAAAGATGGTGTCGTGTCGGGATTTCCGTCTTGAAAGTTGTGTCCGGTTATCGAAACGCGAACGATTTGTACGCTCAAGAATATTTGATTAATAGGACTGAAAATATAACGGTTTGTTTAGTTTTAAAGTAATTGTTCATAAAGTTTAGACAGTTCACGCGTTAGTTGTATGTTGTTATTGTCTTTCAGAGTTAAGCCAGTTTTTATCAAATACGAACAATTGAGAAACGGTACAATTTGGTGTCAGAGGTGGGAAATTTTTTATATTGATAGCTAAATAGACAATTATACCATGAAATTCCCATCTATGGGAAAATGACAAGAGCAGCACAATAAATTACCAACATTTTCGACGTAATCGATTTTAGAGCGGTTTTTAGAGACAACGACCAAACCAAATCACCTCAAACTTGATATCTAGCCCGCAGGTTACCATGGGACGAAAAAATAAGGGTATGAGCAAAATCCACCGAAAGTTAACCATAGTTATCATAGTGATCAAAACACCAATTTAAAAAAAATTAAAAACAGCTCTAACGATTTTGATTAAATTGTTTATATTGATAGCTCTCAATAAGGCAATTATACCATAAAATTCCCATTCGTGGGAAAATGACGAGAGCAGCACAATAAATTATCAAAATTTACTACGAAAATCGGTTTTGTCGCGGTTTTTTGCTTATATACTCCGCTGAAATGTGAATGTTTAAAAAAATAAATATATCTGGTGCGTTGCAACACACAACTTTCCTTAGCTCCTAGTTAATTCATTTATCACTCAGAACATTTGAACTTGGTCAAACAACACTTTACGGCTGCAGGAAGCGGTAGCGCTTACAGTTCTGGAATTTTAGGGCTGCTCGTACTCATTCCCGTAATTTGGTGTTATAATCATCGCCCGATATTTGGTGTTTTGATCACTATGCTAACTATAGTTAGTGTTTGGCGGATTTTGCTAATACTCTCATTTTGGAGCGAAATATCAAGTTTGAGCTGATTTGGTTAGGCCATCATCTCTCAATCGCGCTCACAGACACACACACAAACCACTTTCCCGAATAGTGTTTTTCGGACTTAGTGGGCCTTTTAAAGATCTAAAGAGAGCTGAATTTTTTTTCCCCAGAACCTAGGAGAGTGAAAACGTGAATGTAAATTTATCGTGCACCGTCAGTATTTTGAATTCTAACTGCTTTGTCAGTGATTTGTCTTCAAAATTCAAATACGAGTAGCTCTACAACCACTTTTATCACAACGTCATTCAAATAATACTGCGAGAATGAGACAAATGTACAACTTGAGGAAACGAATAGAAATATTCGAGCGACCGCTTCAGATTCGAGTTGGGAAATGACATAGTGGGCAATTTTGTCGGACTCCAACGTCGCTGTAAGAAGCCGAATGTTTGCACGATTTGCAAGTCCACGCCGACGTCAAATTTAAAAGAGGGCGACCGGTAACGATGCAGACTGGATATCGGGACTCACACGCGGGACAAACGCCGGACCTAGAAATAATTCAACTTATTTAGCACAATTTTCAAAAGGAGTGTGTCTCAGGAGTAAATGTTGAGCGTAATAAAGTACCAAGATGGTAACGGCGAAGAACACGTTGGGCAAGCGACGAAGACTCCTCGCGGATCCTTGGGTGAATGAGCAGTGAACACTTGCATAGCGAGGTTAGAAAATTGCTCCTTCGTCGCTTCATCGAACTGAAAGTACCATTTGTAAGATTAATCGTACGCGGAGCAGTTGGACTACTCAATAAAAATGATCTCAACCGTTAATACTCACACTTTCACAACTTTCCAATTTCATAAACGCTTTAGAAGCTGTACCGTATATTTTAGCATTTATAGCAGCCAAAGCTATTAAACAGTAAATGTCTTCAGTAGGAATGATATCTTCGTAGTGTTTGAGGGACAGACTGGTAAGTGTTGCGTCGGCATAATGTCCTGAAATAACACACACGAATATCGATGTGAATTAAATATTATTTGTTTTGAGATATCTTTACAAAAGTTAGAGTAGTGATCTTTATACCAACAGCAGGTACCTTAAATACTACTTTACTAAAGAGGAAGCTGAACAAAGTATAACCTCTTATAGGTAGGTGATTACAGTATTCTTACGCGTTAGGTGAACCTTTTAATCTCAGGCACTAAAAATATGAAGCGATTGTCGAGCAAACTGCACATAAGTCTGGGGTCAGGGTGATGAAAAAAACGTTCATTGGTTTTAATATATTTTAAAACGGTTTTCAGTGCCCATTTGTTTGTTTTTTGTTCAGTGTACGTAACAATTTTATGGTGTGGAGTTGCATTCTTGTAAATGATGATGAACCGTCAAAATCGATAACAGCGTTATTCAACTTTAGTGGAATTAGACAGTTAACACCCTATGTTGGACTGCCTGAGGGAATACTGACCGATGAGCCACTACTTCTCTCAGCCTCCACAGGTATCATTTAGGACGAATCACCTTACAGCGACCCCTGGACCACTATAATGAGTGGAAGGCAAGCTCAGGCCTTGCCCTAGGTAAAAATCAGATTGCTCCTTTCAAACTACCCTCCTGCCCTCTGTGGCAGCCGCCTACATGGCCCTACCCAATACTGCCCAGGGCACCCATAAGGCACCATAGTTTTGTCTAATCACCATTGAAGCCAGACTGGTTGCTGGAACTTACAGCTTCTTCTCTCCCCTGGATCTGGGAAGCTTGAACTTATTACCCTTCTCCGAGGTTTGAAAGGGCCCTAGTAAAGCCTCTGGCAGAGTTCAGGCAATGCAACTGCTAGGCGTCTGGTTTTCTGTTCCCAGTTGAAACACGCCGTCGTCCTAACTTTTTATTATTCCTTTCTTTTTTGACATTTTATGTCTTTACTTTGCTACATAAACTCGAAAATGTAACGGTGGAGATGTTACGGCAAAGCATCACGAAATTTTTTAACCCTGTGGCCGAGTGGACAAGGCAACGGTCTCCGATACCGGAGATTGTGGGTTCGAGTCCCACCTGGGTTATGATTTTTACTTTCCTTGGCTCTACGAAGTAGAAAGGAAAGTTATGTAATCGGCTGAAAAAAATTTTGAGTTCTCTTCAGATCTTTACGTTTCAGACCCCCCTGAGTCCGAAAAACACTATTTGGGAAAATGGTCTGTGTGTGTCTGTGAACGATTTTTAGAGAAAACCACCGTACCAAATCAGCTCAAACTTGATATCTAGCCCGGAAGTCACTATGGGACGCCAAAATAAGGGTTTGGACAAAATCCACCGAAAGTTAACTATAGTTATCATAGTGATCAAAACACCAAATATTTTTTTCTCTCAAAAACGGCTCTAACGATTTTGATTAAATTTTTTATGTTGATAGCTCTCAATGAGACAATTATAGCATAAAATTCCCATTTGTGGGAAAATGACGAAAGCAGCACAATAAATTATCAAACTTTTCGACGAAAAGCGTTTTTGCCGCGGTATTTTCTTTTTAAACCCGGCTGGAATGTTACTAGAATGTTTAAAAAAAGTCGGGTTGTAGTCCAATCCAATGCCTATAGGGTGAGTGTTTAAAAATGCTCATGAGATGTATGGGGCTCACTCCAGAAATTCCTGAATTTCAACTACCGCCATTTCGCTTAATGCCAGTTCTAAAAGTTATTACCCAATAACTCTACAAAAGTGAAAACTATCCTCTTCAAAAAATTCGTGTTTACATACTCATTAATTATCTGTGTACCAATTGCTCAATAATGGTCCTGCAATGAGTACGAGCAGCACAATAAATTCCAGAACTGTAAGCGCTACCGCTTCCTGCTGCTGTTTGACCAAGTTTAAAGGAACTGGGTGATAAATGAATTGATTAAATCGAATTAGCCATATATAAAGTGAATTGACGTAGAGCTAAGGAAAGTTGTGTGTTGCAACGCACCAAATATTTTTTGACACTTCATGTCTTAACTTTGCAACATAAACTCGAAAATGTAACACGGGATATGTAACGGAGAAGCGTCACGAAATTTTTGTTGGGTTAAGTGCATGGTAACGTCTGTTACAAAACCTAACGCTTGGTAACATCACAAGTTTTAATAACCTCAGTGACTAAGTGATGACGTCAATTGCAATTGACGCGGCCATTATATCGAAACCATCAACGAGCACAATCAAACGTAGTTTTTAACAGATTTTTTAAAGAAATGCAACAATGGTTAATCGTCCCAATGGCTACCTGAGGTTTTACCAGGCGATGCCTTCAGCTTGGCTCGCCGCATGTAGAGAGCACTACCTTATAAAAATTTAAGAAAACTCCTACCGAGTGTACAAGTTGGTGGCGGATTTCAACTTGCGACGGAACATGAGGGCAACAGATTAACTTCAAGATCTAATCAAGGAGGAAGTAAACTATGTAAAACTCAACCATTACCAACTCAACAATCAACTCACTCACCAACGATAAAGCCATTGAAGTCACTGACAAAGTGTACGATCGTGAGTAAATTTAATGGAAACATACACAAGTTGCGCTGGAGACAGGAAAGCGGTTTGATGAGGTGTAGATCGGTAAGCCAACAAATTTGTGGTGGGGGTGTACGAAGAAAATTTTTTGTCAGTTCATTCGAACTACGTAAAGTACAGCTTTCGTACAAGTACGCAACCACGAGGGACATTTTATGTCTTTTTCTTTTAAAAATCTGTTAAAAACTACGTTTGATTGTGCTCGTTGATGGTTTCGATATAATGGCCGCGTCAATTGCAATTGACGTCATCACTTAGTCACTGAGGTTATTAAAACGTATGACGTTACCAAGCGTTAGATTTTGTAACAGACGTTACCATGCACTTAACCCAACACAAAGTTCGTGACGCTTCTCCGTTACATTCTCGAGTTTATGTTGCAAAGTTAAGACATGAATTGTCAAAAAAAATCGTAACCCAGGGAGCTCCTACCTCAAGCTACTAAAGCTATGTCGCCCAAACTGTCAACCACCTTTTCTTCTAAAGCGCATGCCGAACACAAAAATACTTACAGTTTCCAGAACTTACACGAGTATATTTCCACGATTCACACAACAGCCCATACAGGGGTTTTTCAATCTTCCAGTCAGTCCCCCCCATCACAACTTTACCAATTCCTCGCTTCGACGCCACCCCTCACTCACCCATTCCTCCCATTGGTTGACGACTATCACTGATCTAACTCCTTTCAGATCAGATTATTCGTCAACAACCGCTTCCACTATCAGGAAGCCTGTAAGTGTCAAATGGACCTAATTGTGTGCGCGTGTACTAAGTGTCAAATGGACCTAGTAGTTTGTGTGTGTATTTCATTACGATAGCTGTTACATTCCTAAATTGTGTTACTGAAATCTGATAAAGGAAGTCCCTGAAGTACTGTCCCTGGTGGTGACTGTGGTCTAAATCGCTCCCGACGAAGTTGTGAAAACTCATTTCAATAAAAAAACATATGCGGGTGCTATATCTTCGATCAACGCCTTTCTACAGAAACATTTATGCAGAACAAAATATAGGGACTAGTTAGCTAAGAGTACTCCGTAAGTTTGATCGAAATCGTTAGAGCCGTTTCTGAGAAAATTGGAATTCCGATAAATTAATATTCGACAAATCTCCTTTTCTGAGTTAACTTGGCTTATATCTCCGTTCAACATATATATACAGAAATAATTATACAGAACGAAATGTGGGTATGGGTGACTAAAAGACACTCCATTAGAATTTATCACATCTGGTGAAGCAGTTACCCTGGAATTTACGGAAATGTTCGAAAAAACGTTATTTTCGACACATTTTGATTTTTATCTCTGTTCAATGGACTGTCAGAGGAACATTTATTGAGAACAATATGTAGGTATTTACTATTTGAAAACTTCTTGAAAGTTTGGTGATAATCGATGAAGCCGTTTTGCCATAAAGCCTATTTTTGCTCCGTTCACCGTATTTTCGGGGAGGAAACGTTTGTACAGCCGTTTTCGAAAAAAATGCGAAAACCCCTAGTTTTTGGTACATTTTCGTCCCCCGCCCCTCCATCCCATCGGCCGAAATCGCCCATAACCTTATTTTGGTGTCTGCACGAAGTAACGAACAAAACAAAGAAAAAGAGTAATACAAATTTAGGACAAAATAGCGGAAACGGTTTTTTCAGGGTTTTAATCAAACTGTTTGAGCCAATGCCTGTGTGTCATTCTCCGGAAATCAAAACGCTAGTAAAAGTAACAGACGTTACCATGCACTTAACCCAACACAAATTTCGTGACGCTTCTCCGTTACATATCCCACATATCTCCGTTACATATTCTGCATTCTTGATACAGAACAGCGACCTGAATCATGAAAGAGGCTCTTGTTTTCGAAACACTCAATGGACGAGTCAATTAATTTTCTTTGCGTCAAGTCGAGCGAACGTCCGAAGTATACATTGTGCATTAGTACTCCTGAGGGTGGTATCAAACGTCACAATGCTTAATAAACATGCACACTTATTCGACTGCATATACAATTACACGCAGAAAAAAATTTAAGAATTATGTAACAATTGTCTCATTCTTTGTTGAACATAACAAATTATATAAATAAAATCCAATGCACCATCACACATTTCGTGAATAATTAAGTGGCATTCTCAAACACAACTGTATAATATCAAATATTAAAAAAAGCATTAGTCTCTAACCTTCATAAAGTTGTTTTTGGGCCAGCAAAAGGAAGTGGTAAGCTTCAGCGCCCCTCCAGCCGCCGTCAACAACCTTGAAATCGTCTCCATCAAGATGGCCAGCAGTGTCAACCACTTGTTCGCCTACAATTCACGCAAAAACAAAAATTAAATTCACCGCTAAACGGAAATTTTTAAATTTATCGTATATAACCTCAACGAAACAAGGAACGGAGAAATAGTTTTAAACAGCAAACTTTACTAGAACGAACGAGCGGAACGAGAGGGCGTATGACAGCTGAGTTGCCGAACATCTTTAAAACAAGGGCTAATAATAATGACCAGATGAGCGGTGTGAATTTGAATTGCGATAATACAAAATTCAACACTTTCCCTTATTCGAATAATTTAGAGACAAGATTTAGCACAAGTGAACGAAAATGTTCAACATTGAAGTGACATAAGGCCCAATTTTCGACGTACAAACAAAAACCTGTTAATAAATCGGCTATTTGAAATTCGGACACGACATGCGACACTTCCAGCACCTTCGCTTTGATACGGTCGCGAATGAAAATATCTGGTGAGTTGCAACACACAACTTTCCTTAGCTCTACAACAATTCACTTTGTACATGGCTAATTCTACTTACTCAATTCATTTATCACTCAGTTCCTTTGAACTTGGTCAAACAACACTTCACGGCAGCAGAAAGCGTTAGCGCTTACACTTCCCGAATTTATTGTGCTGCTCATACTCATTATAGGACCATTATTGAGCAATTGTTACACGGATAATTAATGAGGTTGTAAGCATTAATTTTTTGAAGAAGGATAGTAATCACTTTTGCAGAGTTATTGGGTAAAAACATTTAGAACTGGTAGTAAGCGAAACGGCAGTAGTTGAAATTCAGGAATTTCTGGAGTGACCCCCATGTATCGCATGAGCGTTTTCAAACACTCACCCTTTAGGTATTGGATTGGACTACAGTACCTTTTTTTTTTTAACATTCTACAAGAATTCCAGCGGAGTTTATAAGGAAAAAACTGCGCTAAAAACGCTTTTCGTCGAAAATTTTGATAATTTATTGTGCTGCTCTCGTCATTTTCCCACGAATGGTAATTTTATGGTATAATTGTCTTATTGAGACCTATCCATATAAAAAATGTAATCAAAATCGTTAGAGCCGTTTTTGAGAACAAAAATTTGGTGTTTTGATAACTGTGATAACTATAGTTAAATTTCGGTAGATTTTGTCCATACCCGTATTTTGGCGTCCCATGGTAACCTGTAGGCTAGACATCATGTTTCAGCTGATTTGGTACGGTTGTTTTCTCTAAAAACCGCGCTAAAACCGATTTCGTGGAAAGTTTTGGTAATTTATTGTGCTGCTCCCGTCATTTTCCCACAAATGGGAATTTTATGGTATAGTTGTCATATTGAGAGCTATCAATATAAAAAATTTAATCAAAATCGTTAGAGCCGTTTTTGAGAAAAAAAATATTTGGTGTTTTGATCGCTATGATAACTATGATTAAATTTCGGTGGATTTTGTTCATACCCTTATTTTGGCGTCCCATAGTGACTTCCGGGCTAGTTATCAAGTTTGACCTGATTTGGTACGGTGGTTTTCTCTAAAAACCGTTCACAGACACACACAGACCATTTTCCCAAATAGTGTTTTTCGAGCTCAGGGGGGTCTGAAACGTGAAGATCTGAAGAGAACTCAATTTTTTTTTTTCAGCCGATTACATAACTTTCCTTTCTACTTCGTAGAGCAAGGAAAGTAAAAATGTTTTCTTTGTATGTGTTTCGATCTTGAATGAAATTTGGGATTTTATGTGAGACGTCTCGCAGCTTCATTGTCCACGAGAAGAACAGGCCGACGTTAGACAGGATTAGTTCGTTCTGAAGCTTCGACATCTTGATTATTTCTTTCGATGCAGCATTCGCAGCGATTAGTTCGGCTTCGCAAGTGGAGTCGCCCACTAGCTGTTGACGCTCGCCAAACCAACTGATAGCTTCATCCTTTATTTTCGGTCAACGTGACATTTACACGTTCGGACCCATCAATTCTGATTAGCCATTTTTCGAAATACCAAGAAAGCAACGATTCAACTAAGAACGAGTTAAACTGACTAAGACCAAGCGTTTTATCGGAATGAATAGCCCTCAGACTGTTGAAGATCTGTTGAAAATTTGTTTGCCAATTACAACACTACGAATGACATAAAATCAGGCTCTTTAGGTTGTACTCTACACAAGGCCGACCAAGCAATGGGAACTCTTACCGACGGTTGAACGTTTGTAGTTCAAATGATCTTCGACTAAAAGAGCGGCCAATACAAACAGCTTCTTCACACGCACCGGGTGACTTCTTTTTCGGGATTCCTTTTCCGCGAGCTGAAACATTGAGCGAAATAGATAATAACGATAATATACGTTTTAAAGAATAGTAATTAGTTCGATGTACATCTTAAATTAACCGTATCATGAGCGAAATGAGGATGTGAAAAGGAAAGAAGAAAGCAAATACAGAAAGTAATGTGAAACATGCGGCCGTCAGGCCAATATATAGCATTCTGACTGTCTCACAGGTCAATGCCAACTCTCCTAAGGAAGCCATGTAATTCCTGCAAGAGTTTTCATTGATGTCCACCCTGGGAGAAGTGATACCAAAGACGAGAAGTCGCTCTCTCTCTCAAGTCTCCGGCACTGGGCCAGGACATGGTACAGAGTCCCCTCATCTGCACTACATCACCAACATCAAAGGTGGTGTACCCATAGTTCATTCTGTAGTGCCCGATGATGATCCCAACAATCTGCCTTAAGTCCTTCCTCACCATCCTCAGACGGTTCTGTCTTAAATCACATGTTTGCTCTGAGATAGAGCGTTCGGAGTGTCTTACTTCGCAATCTTCCAGACTGCCTGATTCATTCTTCTGGCATATCTCCTCTTGACAAGTGACAGAGAGATCTCACGATGGGGAGGTGGTCCAATACGTTCCGTAGATGAACTGCTTCAGGCTAGATGGTCCACCCTCTCATTTCCAATGATCCCCTAATGCCCAGGAATCCAATACACATTAACTCTATTCGCGTTTGCTAAAGAGTTAAGCCCCATCCTGCACTCTCCCACCAGTTTTGACGTTTGCGGTAGTTCATCAGCGCCTTGCAAGACGCTTGACTGTCAGCCACTATGTTGATAGTTCTGTTACTATAGCCTTTCTCATGCATTACGATTGCCCTGGCGATAATAGCGTAGATCTATGCTTGAAAAACCGTTAGTGTGGGGCCTAAGGCAATGTGCGTCTCTTGTTAGGTTTTGCAATCCCGAAAGTTTTCTTCAATCCCGGGATCTCGGGATTTTTTTAAAGTCAATCCCGGGATCCCGGGATTAATCTCGGGATTTAGGAATTAATTTAAAAAATATAAAAATTATTAAAACAACCAAAAATCCGTTTATTCTTGAGATCTTACGTATCACTTTTACATGACATGACATATTTCATTACATTTACTTATTTATAAATTACTTTATTTCATTTTTTTGAATATGCTACGGAAAAAATTTATTCATTTATAAATTACTTCATTTTGTTCTTTAAAAAAATATGCCCTGAGAAAACAGAGGGCATTCAACGTTGCGTCAGCCAACTTGCTTCTCAGTTTGGTTGAGAATAGCCCTGCAGCTGAGAAAGCCCTCTCGGCTTCGACGCTGGTCGGTGGAATGGTCAACAGATAGTTGTAAACTAAAGCCAAATGGTGCCCTCGGCTGCCTCCATTGTCGAAGAGTCTCATTTCTGTTTTTAATGTGCTCATCAGATCTTTTCGATTTTTCGTAACCGGCTGATGCTTGCCCATGGATTTTGAATCCGTGCCTCCAGTTGATCTTTCAAACTAACAGTGCCATCGGTCACTGTCGATCTGTCGGTCTCGCCTTCATTCGTGCCAATAGGCTCGTCATCATCGGTTGAAGGGCTTTCGATTGTTAGCCTTTCCAATATACGCTTCAGCTCTCCTCTTATAGTAGCAGGTAAAGGTCTTTCAAACAAGGTGTTCAGGGCTCCAGGGGAAGCATCATCATCAGGTTCTTCAGGATTATGTAAGTACCTAAGTACTCCCGACAGGGTTTTCTGCCTTCTTTCTTTAAAACGAGCCTGCAAAGATGATGACATATTTTCCGCCAATGCAGATTTATTTGCGTGAAGTTGCTCGAACAAAAATGTCATGGTTGCATCCGCCGTACACAAGTTAGCTTCTCTCTGGCAAAGCGCTTCTACAGCAAGATTTATCGGTACAAGAACTGCAACCACGTCTGCAAGTACAGCGAAATCTGAATCACTGACCGTGAATGGGTGTTTTAAGTCAATCAAAGCCTTCTGAATGCTTTCTTTCAAAATCACGAACCGTTCCAACATGGTGACTAGGCTGTTCCACCTATTTTTAACCTCCAGGAGCAGTTGCATCTCCTTCCCTTGCTCTTCTTTCACATACTTTTGCAGTATGTCGTCATTTTTTACTGGTGATCTTCTGAAAAGGGCAACTATCTTCCTGACGTTTTTTATAATAGCATTCAGATCATGATAATCAGATAGAACATCAAGGTCCCTCTCACTAGCAGTTTCCTTTGAGGCAAAATTCAGCCATGATTCAGCATTCTCCAAGTCTTCATTTTCATGAACTTCATCTTCTGTCTCTTCTCCTTCTTCCAATTCGTTTTCATCGCTGTCACCCACTTGCTTTTCAAGTATATCCACTTCTGTACTTTGCCCCGTATTCTTGTAAAAAACGTCACAAACTGCCAAATGGATACCATGAACCATACAGAGTTGATGTTCTGCCATCACTAGTTTCCCTACCTTAACCATTACAGAAGGCCCATCCGTGACGATGCAGACGATATCTTTCTCCAAACAAAGTCCGAATTGGATGACGTGCCCTTCCAAGAGTTCCTTGCACTTCTCAGCTGTCATTGTTCCACGCACACGGACCAAACCTAGGTTCCAGAATTCATCAGCAGCATGTAAATTAACATTCATGTAACGCTTGTTTGCAGTTGATGTCCACTCATCGAACGTGAGGCTGAACCGTGCCCCAGATGATTTACGCTGTTTTATTTCAGCCGTGATCAGCTGTCGTATCTCTGTGTAGTATTTTATAACACGCTTCTTAATTCCATTTGGGGATTTAGGTAAGTCATGGTGTCCCATGCCTTCAAACAGTTTCCTGAGGTCGGCTGATTTAACGAACATATAAAAAGGCATGCTGTCTTTGGCTGTCATGCGAGCCAACGTTTCACTCAAAGAATCCCTCTTGCAACTTTTAAAATTATAGTCTTCGAGTTTTTGTTTCTTTTTCGTCCCAGGAATTTGTCCCAGATTCTTATCGGGTTCTGATGAACAGGGACGTTTCCCATCAACTACTTTACTGCCACTGCCAGAGCCAGACGTAGGTATCTTAGTGGTACTAATTTTCCTTCCATGAATAGCAAAGAAGTGGGTATGCAATCCCTTGGTTGAACCACCTCCGGTTTTCAGCACTTTATTACAATCCTGAAAGAAAATATACGAAAACCAATACATTCGACGTAATGTTTAACCCGACTATCGGAAGAAGCGTAGGTACACACTTGTGATTGCGATAAATAGTACTTATCAAGTTGGTACTAACCTTGCATTTCGCACTTGCTCCATCCTTACTCGTGAGAAAAACGCTCCATATGGAAGTCTTATCATTATCCTTCTTGTGTTTCACAAAGGTAATTCCTTCACATTCACCAGACATTATTATCGGTCACAATCAAAAACTAGGTACTCGTACTCGGGCAACAAAATGGAAGTCCAGAACATTCGTATAAATCACCCTCACGAGTGTGAATCACACACATTGCGGTTGGGAGGGGAGAACATGCTGGACTGGAGGTGTACTGTGAATCACAGTCTGTGATTCACCGTCACAGACTTGTTTCCCGGATTTCTGTGAATCACCTCACATCGTCACATCGTGACATCGTGAGCACTTTGCCTTGAGTTGGAACTATTTTCCGTTTTTAATTCATTTTTTCAGCGAGATTTTTGAAATTATTTACTGATTCTCAAATCCCGAAATACCGGGATTGGCCCCACGAATCCCGGGATTTGAAATCGGAGAAAATCGTCCGGGATGCCGGGATTTCGGGATCCTGGGATCCCGGGATTGCAAACACTAGTCCCACTAATAGATGTCGACTGGAGGTTTACCTTCGCCAGCCTGACTCTGAGAGGGCTTGAAGGGCCGTTTATACAAGGGTCCCTCTCCCCCTCTCGCCTATGAAGGATCGCCGTCCCTTCCTACCTCCGTCTGGTGAGGGCTAGCACTTTTATTTCAATTATAGACCTGTGTACATGTTATGGTGGGTCGCCACAGTGTGTGTAGATAAATAACGAATGTTACACATAAATGTAATTTTATAATATAAAATTAATGACGGGGAAGGAAACTCGTCAAAAGCTTAAAGGGCTTGCCTTGGAAAACTCATAAACATATAATATCTCTCCAATCTCCGTCAATGGATGTAGATGCGTTTCTCTGAAATAACGAGCTTTTATTTTACAAACGATTCGTCAAAAGGGGGAGGTATTGTATAGAATATAAAGATTATCTCACCTGAAATAACGAGAAACTACATTTAAAGATCCTATTCCGGTATTGTTCAATTGTAGAGTTAACTTAATGTCACTTCAATTAGACAACGCGGTGCACTATGATAGCGTATCTTTTATCTGTCCCCGCGACTGCGGTCCACTTCGATTATCGAGTTGGCTCTTCGATCACGCGGCAGATTCAAAATGTGACGCACTCCTAATGGGTGACATTGTCATTCATTACATCTCCCCCTCAAGGCAAAAAAATTTCAAGTTAAAACGCAGAAATTTTTCAATTACAGGTAAGCAGCGGGTGTAGTTTAGTGACGTGAAATAGGTTTGATTCTGGTTTCTCGAGTCCAGTGTTGGAAAAGCTTTTGAAGACATTGCTTGAAGAAACAAAAACCAGTTTGGACGCTCAAAAGCTAGGTGCGATCGCAAAGGACTTTAGGATAGCAAAATTCACTGGTAAAAACCCTAATGCATCCCAATGGATCGAAGACTTTAATGAGGAATGCGTTCGTTTCCAAATCAACGATGACACCAAGAAGATCACTATTTTCAAACAGTTTTTGGAAAACGCCGGTGAGGAATGGTACTCCTGCATGATGGTAAAACACACCATCGAATCCGAATGGAACTTATGGGAGGAGAATTTTCTAAAAATCGAATTTTTGTAAAATAAAAGCTCGTTATTTCAGAGAAACGCATCTACATCCTTATTCCATTGACGGAGATTGGAGAGATATTATAAAACTACATTTAAAGATCCTATTCCGGTATTGTTCAATTGTAGAGTTAACTTAATGTCACTTCAATTAGACAACGCGGTGCACTATGATAGCATATCTTTCATCTGTCCCCGCGACTGCGGTCCACTTCGATTATCGAGTTGGCTCTTCGATCACGCGGCAGATTCAAAATGTGACGCACTCCTAATGGGTGACATTGTCATTCATTACAAACATTTATATATAATTTCTTACTGTGTACGTGATTACACATTATTTTGAATTCTCTATGTTCACATAGTATTTACATAATAATATCAAAACATAAACGTAAATTAAGAATAATACATGCCCTGCTTGAACCATTTTAGAGATATCGCAAGACTTTTTTTTCATACCCCTTCAATTTTTACAAAAGATGGCACTGGAAAATAGCGATGTTTGCCAAGAGCTGAAGACGAAGTCGAGCGCAGAGTTATCGAGAAATTAATGGGTCCATATTCTATCCCAGTATCATTCAAGTGGCACAAAAAATGTATTTGCAAACCACATCAGCAGGGATGGCAAATTTTAGACAAAACTCCATTCATTTTTGCTGATTCCGCAGCGATAAGGTTTTCTTTATTTTTCCAGGAACATCTTTTACTTATCAAAGCTTCAATTTCAATGAACCAACCCGTAAATGGGCAATTATCATGTTATCAAATTTGTAAGTGTGTTAACGTTAACAAACAACCCCAAAGTTGAAACTGAATTACCTGAAACATAATTTTGGCCGCGTCCAAGTGCCTGTTGGCTTTGCGATAAAGTTGAACGACCTCTAAATGGCAATCCTTTTCGGTTAAAGTGGTCGCGTATTTATCGAGAAGAGAAGCGATGTGAGGCAACATGTCGTACGTCTCGGCTAAAGCGACGGCTTGGTCCCATTGATTCAAGCTCACGCACGCCTGTACCGCAGATTGAATGAGGCCAGCCTGAGCAAAAGTAAGAACAGTTTTAAATACACGCGTTGACTGTACGATCAAGAATGTACCGTTATAAATGAAAAAGCAAGTATTTGAAAAAGGTATGCAAAAAATAATCAGTTGTTTTTATTAATTTCGTGGAATACATTTTGAGTAAATTCAGAACAACCATTATTTTCATGCATTTAACCCTAAATACTTCATCGACTTCACTTTTAGATACCATCCTCTCAATTACTTAGTTTTCCACATTATATTTCCATTTTTGTGAAAACACGAGAAGAACCAAAAATATCTGGTGCGTAGCAACACACAACTTTCCGCCACCCCTTTAAGTTCGAACACCACCTACATAGGCGGGCGCTATATCTTCGTTCAACGCATTTTTACAGGAACATTTATGGAGGACAAAATGTGGGGACTAGTTAGCTGAGAGTACTCCGTAAGTTTGATCGAAATCGTTGGAGCCGTTTTTGAGAAAATCGGAATACCGATAAATTAATATTCGACAAATCTCCTTTTCTGAGTTAACTTGGCTTATATCTCCGTTCAACATACATATACAGAAATCATTATGGAGAACGAAATGTTGGTATGAGTGACTAAAAGACACTCCATTAGGATTTATCACATCTGGTGAAAAAGTTACCCTGGAATTTACGGAAATGTTAGAAAAAACGTTATTTTCGACACATTTTGATTTTTATCTCTGTTCAATGGACCGTCACAGGAACATTTATTCAGAACAATATGTAGGTATTAACTATTTGAAAACATCCTGTGAGTTTGGTGAAAATCGCTGAAGCCGTTTTGCCAAAAAGCGTAAAAAACCTATTTTTGCTTCAGGGGGCCATATCTCCGTTCACCATATTTTCATGGAGATATGTATGGAGAAGAAAAGTTAGGTATTGATTAGTAGAAGATAATTTGAAAGTTTAATCCAAATCGTTAGAGCCGTTTTCGAGAAAAATGCGAAAAACCCTAGCTTTTGGTATATTTTCGTCCCCCACCCCCCCCCCTTCCCATCGGCCGAAATCGCCCATAACCTTATTTTGGCGTCTACAAAAAATAACGAACAAAACAAAAAAAGAACCAGCTCAATCGGATTAGCCGTTCTCCCGCAAATCGAACTAGAGACACACACACACGGACCACGCGCCGAAATTAGGTTTTTTAGACTCAGTAGGTAAAGATCTGAAGAAAACCCAAATGTTTTTTTTGACACGATTACTATACTTTCCTTCCCTTCGTGTGGCGGAAAGTAATAAACGAGTTCCTTAATTAATAGCCTCATTTCCTATTTGACCCCGTCATATTTCACTCAACACTGAAAAATACCCGAGAAACGATACCAAACACAACGGTATAATAAAACTGTCAAAATTTCGTTTCTTGTTAATTTTTTTAAACCTGTTTTTGCCCATAACAATTTGCCGAACAGGCTGGGACAACTAGGGTTCCACTGATAGGGTTGGTTTAATTAACTGGGTTTTTTCCTCAGCCACCTGCATCTTGGCACGCTCTCACCATTGGGTGAGAGTTTGGAACACATGGTGGATGGTTGCCTCAATCTGACAAAATGACTGTGCACGGATCATCCGCATAGGCGTAACTCGCAGTCAGTCTCAATGAGCCTCCTGAAAAGACCTTCGAAGGAGGCTTTCCAGAGTGTTGATCCAAGGACTGATCCCTGCGGGCGCCCCTTCTCAATCGTTCTCCAGACAGAGACACGCCTGCATTCGATCGTAGCAGTTCTGCTCATCAGGTACCTTCTGACGATTAAGTACAGGTTGCGCGGGGTTTCCCTACTTTCAAGCTCATTTAATAGTGCTGTCAATGTTGGAGTAGGTAGTGCTTCCCAAAGCGACACTAGCGCTTCTATTTTCATGCTATCCATGGAACTCTTTTCTCCTGCACCATCTATCTCTCTAATGTGTCCGTGGCGGTAAAACATATCAGCTATGTTATTACCTTTTCCTTCTTGTCGCCCTTCCTTTTGGATTACCAAGTTCTGTTCTCGATACTTTATTGTTTCATATCGAATAAAGTGTTCTAAAGTGTTAAAAGTTTACTTGATGGAAGTCACAGAGATTCCCTGCATCCACTCTGCCAATAGTCAAACGCTCTTTTGATGTCAATCAGAACGTGAAGTGCTGATAAATTTGAGAAGCGAAGAAGCGACAGGTCTGTTTCCTCATCAATATGACTATTCCTGAACTCTTTGAGAGGATTTTAGGAGTGACACTGACACACACGCACAAGTTCAAATTAACATACAACAGAGGACTGAATGGAAGATGAAAACGTACCTTGATGAAGACCGAAACAGCCTGAGAGCACATTCCCATAGACACAAATATTTCGCCTATTTCTTTCAAAAGCGGGTGTTTTTCAGGAAGAGTTTCAGACATCTTTTCCAGTCCATCGTAATCTTCCAATAACTGATAGCACGTAATGAGGCGATCAATATTTTGAGATTTCTCGTAGTAATCTTTGGCGTTTTCCCTACGAAAGAAAGTAATCGAACTCTGTGAATTCATTAAAACACACCGCGCGGAGAGTGCTGAAATAATACGTGAAACTCGAGCAAACTCCAGAATCGATTAGAAGGAGAGTGTTGAATATAAATAATAATTTAATTTATTATACATCGGCTAATTAATTATTAATATAGTAAGCACAATTAAGAAGCAATTGCAATCGGTCCCAGTCAACATCCAGACCAAGAGCAGAATGGAACAATAGCCAACAAAACACCGATCAGTCTGCATCCCATCAGCGAGGCATCTGTGCGGTCAAATACATTGCGTGAAGTGCCCAGCAGCTGGTCCTCGTGCGGCAAATTTAATCATTTCAGTAAAATGTGTCGGCTAAAATCAATTAGGAATGTGAGCGTGAGTGGTTCCGATAATGATAACGTTAACGCGATAGGAGATCGAGAGTATTTTGTTTGTCATGTCGAATCGGGTCACCATAATAATAATGAAGAAGGATGGTGTGTAAATTGCAGGAGTGCACAAATTGGCGAAGCATTACTCTGCTCCAAGTACTGAGCAAGGTGCTGAACCGAATAATCCTGAAAAGAATCAAACAGAAAGTTGAGCAACGTCTACGGAAAGAGCAAGCCGGTTACCAGGAGTACTGTAGCTGCACCGATCTCATCAACACCCTGAGAATAGTGTTGGAGCAGAGCAGTGAATGGCAGAGTCCCCTGTACATCGCCTTCATAGACATTGAAAAGGCATTCGATTCCATAAACCAGCTTACCATGTGGAAGATACTGGAACGGTATGGGCTCCCCAGCAAGATTATTAACCTTATAATAAGCCAATACGAAGGATACGAATGCCGGATCGTACATGAAGGAGCGCTCTCAAACCCCATTAAGATCGAAACTGGGGTGAAGCAGGGGTGTGTACTGTCACCAACTCTCTTTATCGTGGTCCTAGACAGCATAATGAGGGCGTCACTTGGAGGGAGAAGATGGGGAATCCAGTGGCAAAGCATTGCGAGAAGCTGATGATTCATAGCCAACTATGCAGACGTATCAGGTAAAGCCACTGCACTGCATTGGCTATGTGAGCCTATATGAACCCCTACCCGAGCTTAGCTTGGTGTGTTCTCATTTAGCTGTTTTGCTGCCCATATCTGTTCCTGTTAAATCACTTAATATTTCCAATTTAATTCTGCGTGATATACATCAGTGCTTTTTAAACTGGTGCGTTGCAACACACAACATTCCTTAGCTCTACGTCAATTCACTTGTGTACATGGCTAATTCTATTTGATCAATTCATTTATCACTCAGTTAATTTGAACTTGGTCAAACAACGCTTTACGGCAGCAGAAAGCAGTAGCGCTTACAGTTCCGGAATTTATTGTGCAGCTCGCACTCATTCAAGAACCATTATTGAGCAATTCGTACACAGATAATTAATGAGACTGTAAACACGAATTTTTTCAACAAGGATAGTAATCACTTTTGAAGAGTTATTGGGTAAAAACTTAGAACTGGTAGTAAGCGAAACGGCGGTAGTTGAAATTCAGGAATTTCTGGAGTGAGATAGTGGGATAGCGTATCTTATGAGCGTTTTTAAACACACAATCTTTAGGTATTGGATTGGACTACAATACCAATTTTTTTTAACATTCTACAAGAATTCCAGCGGAGTTTATAAGGAAAAAACTGCGCTAAAATCGATTTCGTCGAAAATTTTGGTAATTTATTGTGCTGCTCTCGTCATTTTCCTACGAATGGGAATTTTATGGTATAATTGCCTTATTGAGAGCTATCAATATAAAAATTTAATCAAAATCGTTATTTGGTGTTTTGATCAGTATGATAACTATAGTTAACTTTCGGTGGATTTTGTTCAAACCCTTATTTTGGCGTCCCATGGTGACGTACGGGCGAGATATGAAGTTTGAGCTGATTTGGTACGATGGTTTTCTCTAAAAATCGTTCACAGACACACATACACACACACATACACACACACACACACAGACCATTTTCCCAAATAGTGTTTTTCGGACTCAGGGGGGTCTGAAACGTAAAGATCTGAAGAGAACTCAAAATTTTTTTTCAGCCGATTACATAACTTTCCTTTCTACTTCGTAGAGCAAGGAAAGTAAAAATGTCTTCGTCCCTAAGACATAAACCTGGTTAGAGAAATTCGCAATGCTTGTTTGAGGATTTGAAAAGCTACAGTTTCAACAAGAAATCGCCAAAAACGAGATAAGTTGGGTCGTAAGGCTTAAACAGAAACCTTTACTCCTTCGTAATAAACAACCAAGTGACGCCAAAGTCTCGAAAAATACCAACCAGTTACTTCTCTCGGCGAAGAAATCTCCGATATTATTCCAAGCCGACTGCAACTGAGAGTCCGTCCCTCCAGTTCCCATTTTCATGAGCTGTACAACTCTGAACCAATCCCCTAACTTTTCCCGCAGTTGAATGGCAAGGTCTCTGTAACACAACCAAAGTTCAAGATTAGAAAAGCTTTTCTAACCGATAAGACTTGAATTTCGTATATGTGCAATGCAGGCTCAGCTTCTTACTTCCCCAGCTCGGCCGAAGCAAGGCTGCCCCTCCACAGGAGCACACAATGTCCCAGTAGGTGACAAATCGCCAGGCTCATTTCACCCATTGGAACATATTTCTTACAAACTGATGTGTAATTTTACTTTATTTTTTCCATAATATAATTTTTTACTCAATAAACGGTTTTTCTTTTCATAAAAACAACCCATGATTCCATTAATTCAAACAATACTGCACATAGAGAGGAATGATGTATTGAGCTATCAAAATAATAAAATGTTTACTCGAATATCCAAATACCTTCTATCGACTTCCAAGTATAATTTTTCCGCTTCCGCAAACTCTCCAAAATACGAAGCAATGTGAGCTTTCTTGATTTGGTCGTTGGTTACGTTCGAAAGTTTTTTGACTAGTTGAATCCCCGGGTAGTCGCTGCATCGTACGAACGCCGACTCGGCAGTTTTGAAATCCAACTTTTTCACCGCAGCTTCGGCTAATAAACGCCTGCAAAATACGTCGAGTAATTTTAACGAAAGTCCCTAAGCGCAATTCGTTTTAAGAGAATAAATACGAGAAATTGGAATCGACTGCAGCAGGTTGAGAAGTAGAGGAAAGTTGAATGATGAATGCACTAGGAATTCAAAATAAAATACGTAAATTGCCTCCATCTCTAGCACATAGTCAACATTCCCATTAAGGTCGTTTTCCTATGCCCAAAGGAATCGAAAATTCAAAACATAACCAGAAATAAAAAGAGAGCCCTCATCAGAGCTCAGATTCCGCCACCAAATAGGAGAATGAGGGGACAGAAAATTATTTCAGCGTTTCCCCAATAATTCCAGTTAGTAGCCACATCAATTATCCATACATTTGATAAGTGGCAGCAGCGTAATAAATTCCAGAAGTTTCTACGTTATGTTTTATACTTATAAGTTATGTACTATAATATTATCCATTGTACAACTATTAATGCTGACTCAACCCCTCTGTTGTCAACCCGCACTCATATTACCTGCTAGCCTAGCAATTCCCATCCTATAAATCTCTCCTTCGAGCTGGTCTCTTCCCGTACTTCCGTCTACCCATTTACTCTGAACGTTGTGTGGTCTGTGTAATAAAGTGTTTTTACTTTCCGCTACCCAAAAGGGAAAGGGAAGTATAGTAAAAAATATCTGGTGCGTTGCAACACACAACTTTCCTTAGCTCTACAACAATTCACTTTGTACATGGCTAATTCTATTTAATCAATTCATTTATCACTCAGTTAATTTGAACTTGGTCAAACAACGCTTTACGGCAGCAGAAAGCGGTAGCGCTTACAGTTCCGGAATTTATTGAGCTGCTCGTACTCATTTCAGGACCATTATTGAGCAATTGGTACACAGATAATTAATGAGGCTGTAAACACGTAGTTTTTGAAGGAGAATAGTCACTTTTGCAGAGTTATTGGGTAATAACTGTTAGAACTGGTAGTAAGCGAAACGGCGGTAGTTGAAATTCAGAAATTCAGGAATTTCTGGAGTGAGCCCCATGTATCTCATGAGCGTTTTTAAATGCTCACCCTATAGGTATTGGATTGGACTACAGTACCAATTTTCTTTAACATTCTACTAACATTCCAGCGGAGTTTAAAAGGAAAAAACCACGGCAAAAACGCTTTTCGTCGAAAATTTTGATAATTTATTGTGCTGCTCTCGTCATTTTCTCACTAATGGGAATTATATGGTATAATTATCATGTTAAGAGCTACCAATATTAAAAATTTAATCAAAATCGTTAGAGCGGTTTTTGAGAAAAAAATATTTGGTGTTTTGATCACTATGATAACTATAGTTAAATTTCGATGGATTTTGTTCAAACCCTTATTTTGGCGTCCCATGGTAACCTGCGGGCGAGATATCAAGTTTGAGCTGATTTGGTACGGTGGTTTTCTCTAAAAATCGTTCACAGACACACAGACCATTTTCCCAAATAGTGTTTTTCGGACTCAGGAGGGTCTGAAACGTAAAGATCTGAGGAAAACTCAAAATTTTTTTTTCAGCCGATTACATAACTTTCCTTTCTACTTCGTAGAGCCAAGGAAAGTAAAAATTTGGGTTTTCTTCAGATCTTTACGTTTTGAGGCCTACTGAGTCTAAAAAAACTTATTTCGGCGCGTGGTCCGTGTGTATGTGTGTGTGTCTGTAGTTCGATTTGTGGGAGAACAGCTGATCCGATTGAGCTGGTTCTTTTTTTGTTTTGTTCGTTATTTATTGTAGACACCAAAATAAGGCTATAGGCGATTTAGGTCGATGGAAGGGGGTGGGGGGACAAAAAGTACCGAACACTAGTTTTTCGCATTTATCTCGAAAACGGCTCTAACCATTTTGATTAAACTTTCAAATTATCTTCTCCTAATCAATACCTAACTTTTACTCTCCATACATATCTCCATGAAAATACGGTGAACGGAGATTTGGCCCCCTGAAGCAAAAATAGGTTTTTAACGCTTTTTGGCAAAACGGCTTCAACGATTATCACCAAACCCACAGGATGTTTTTGAATAGTTAATACCTACATATTGTTCTCAATAAATGTTCCTCTGATAGTCCATTGAACAGAGATAAAAATCAAAATGTGTCGAAAATAACGTTTTTTCGAACATTTCCGTAAATTCCAGGGTAACTTCTTCACCAGATGTGATAAATTCTAATGGAGTGTCTTTCTGTCACCTATACCAACATTTCGTTCTTTATAATTATTTCTGTATTTATATGCTGAACGGAGATATAAGCCAAGTTAACTCAGAAAAGGAGATTTGTCGAATATTAATTTATCTGTATTCCAAATTTCTCAAAAACGGCTCTAACGATTTCGATCAAACTTTCGGAGTACTCTCAGCTAACTAGTCCCTACATTTTGTTCTCCATAAATGTTCCTGTAGAAATGCGTTGAACGAAGATATAGCGCCCGCCTATGTAGCTGGTGTTCGAACTTAAAGGGGTGGCGGAAAGTTGTGTGTTGCTACGCACCAGATATTTATATATATAGATTCGTTGATCATTTTACTGTAAAGTGATTAGGGAAAGGTGCACTTTTCAACACAATGGCTATGCAGTCACATTTTTAAGTTCAAAATAACAGTACAATTGGTAACTCCCTTCAGGTTCAGTACCCTTGATATTACGAGGGGGGTCAATAAGTCCTTAGAAAATCCAAGTGATGGCGCTCGTAGTATCGAAAATGAATTTTTTTTAGTAAGCAGCACTATTAACTAGAAAGCAGTTAAAGTTTCAGCTGTATCAATCAGTTAGTTTCTTTTTTATCGTGAATTGTTGTAAACAACTATCGTTAATTAATAAAAATGGAAAAAAGTGAGTTTCGAGCGGTGATAAAACATTTTCATTTAAAAGGCCTAACAGCGAAAGAAATTGAAGCTGAGTTAGATGCCGTTCATGGTGTATCTGCCCCTGTGTTTGCCACTATTTACAACTGCAAATGATGAATTTAAACGTGGTCGTACGTCAACAAAAGATGAGCATCGTTCAGGACGCCCCGTAGAAGTGAGTACCCCGGAAATGATCGACAAAATCCACGACATAGTGTTAAGTGATAGAAGAACAAAATTGCGCGAAATAGTTGAGGCCACAGGGGTGTCGAAAGGCACCGTCATTTCAATTTTGCATAATAAATTGGATATGAAAAAACAAACGCGCTCTCAGCTGAAAACAAACGCAATCGTGTAGTCGACTCTAAGGCGCTCTTGGCGCGCATGCGTTCTAATCAGGCTGAGTTTCTACGTCGATTCATAACTGTAGACGAAACTTGGGTACACTACTACACTCCCGAGACGAAGGAACAGTCAAAACAATGGATTACTAAAGGCGAACCGGCTCCAAAGAAAGCAAAGACGGTAAAGTCAGCCAGAAAGGTTATGGCCACGGTTTTTTGGGATGCACGTGGCGTTATTCTTATTGACTATTTGGAAAAAGGAAAAACCATCAACGGACCATATTATGCGTCGCTATTAGACCAACTGGATGATAAAATAAAGGAAAAACAGCCTCATTTATCGAAGAAAAAAATCCTCTTCCATCAAGACAATGCACGAGTGCACACGAGCGCAGTTGCAATGGCCAAAATTGAGGAATTAAAGTTCGAATTAGTAGACCATCCTCCGTATTCACCAGATTTGGCCCCCAGTGACTATTATTTATTTCCTAACCTCAAAAAGTGGCTTGCTGGACAGAGATTCACGTCGAACGAGGAGGTCATTGCCGAAACAGATGGCTATTTTGAGGAACTTCCAAAATCATATTTCTCTGATGGCTTAAAAAAATTGGAAAGACGTCTGGAAAAGTGTATCGAGCTCCAAGGAGATTATGTTGAAAAATAAATAAAAAATTGGCCCGAAAAAATTGTTTTTTCTATCTTTTTCTAAGGACTTATTGACCCCCCCTCGTATATTGCTGCAAACTGCTTTGAGCCATTATTTCGTTAAAGGTTAAGAAGAATCTAAGCCAAACTCATCACTAACCACAAGCGAGGATGAGGATTTTCTTCAATGAACGTGGTCGCTTCGGTTATTCCAACTTTGTCGAGGAGTTGTCTAGTGTCTCGCAGCGATTTCACTTCTAAATCCAAAATATGCTCGTCAGCGTTCAAACCACCTCCGCTCATCAAAACCTCGTCCAGCATACAAGTTCGTATTTCTAATTCCTGAAACCCGAATTCAGAAGTTCACACCAAATAATTGAATTTTTATTAGCAAAGGGTTTAAGATGGGAATAATATCAGGTTAAAATGAGAGAAGACAGTGTTTTCTCGTGAAAATTGATTGAAATAAAAAGTAAACTCATTCAGGCAACCTTTCAACGATCTAGAACAGCCACAAAGTTCAGATTTAACCTTTGACTCTGTTTTGACTTGGGATATAAAAGCCATTCACGATGTGTGAGAGTTAATAGGAAGAACAAAGTGCAGTTAGGTAACGCAAAGAACGTGTGTAATGTAACAAATAACCTGAAAAGCGCAAATATAACCGGAACAGTTAATCGGTTCCTCGGGCTCTGTCCCTCTGATAATATAAAGCCTCGTTTTTTCCATTATAGCAATGAGGTCTGGATTGTCAGAGGCCCAAGTCATATCCCAAACATCTCTCCTTTCAACCCGACCAGAGTCCCCTCCACCAGTTTCTGGGTCAATGAGAGTGAATACTCCTGTGCTGTCGATCATTGAGAATCGCCTGAAATTGATTAAATAGAAAGTAAAGCAGCAGGTACTATAATCGGTACAGATATTGATTTATTCAGAGTCAGAACACTAGTGCAAAAATCTAAAGTTTCCAATATAACTCCTAAATTAAAGTTTTTTGTGAGACAGTTTTATCAATAGAAAATGGAAGATAGAGGACCAAAATGAACTGATGAAAGAATAACGAAAATATCTGGTGCGTTGCAACACACAACTTTCCTTAGCTCTACGTCAATTCACTTTGTACATGGCCAATTCTATTTAATCAATTCATTTATCACTCAGTTAATTTGAACTTGGTCAAACACGTCACAGCAGCAGGGAGCGGTAGCGCCTACAGCTCTGGAATTTATTGTGCTGCTCATACTCATTGCAGGACCACTATTGAGCGATTGGTACACAGAAAATTAATGAGGCTGAACACGATTTTTTTGAAGAGGGATAATAATCACTTTTGCAGAGTTAATGGGTAATAACTGTTAGAACTGGCAGTAAGCGAAACGGCGGTAGTTGAAATTCAGGAATTTCTGAAGTGAGCCTCATGTACCTCATGAGCGTTTTTAAACACTCACACTTTAGGTATTGAATTGGACTACAATACCAATTTTCTTTAACTTTCTACTAACATCCCAGCGGAGTTTATAAGGAACAAACTGCGCTAAAACCGCTTTTCGTCGAAAATTTTGATTATTTATTGTGCTGCTCTCGTCATTTTCCCACGAATGGAAATTTTATGGTGTGATTGCCATATTGGAAGCTATCAATATAAAAAATTTAATCATCAAAATCGTTAGAGCCGTTTTTGAGAAAAAAATTTGGTGTTTTGATCACTATGAAGACTATAGTTAACTTTCAGTGGATTTTGCTCATACCCTCATTTTTGCGTCCCATGGTAACCTGTAGGCTAGACATCAAGTTTTAGCTGATTTGGTACGATTGTTTTCTCTAAAAACTGTGCTAAAATCGATTTTGTCGAAAGTTTTGGTAATTTATTGTGCTTCTCTCGTGGTTTTCCAACAAATGGAACTTTTATGCTATCATTGCCTTATTGAGAGCTATCAATATAAAAAATTTAATCAACATCATTAGAGCCATTTATGAGAAAAAAAATATTTGGTGTTTTGATCACTACGATAACTATAGTTAAATTTCAGTGAATTTTGTTCATACCCTTATTTTGGCGTCATGATGACGTGTGGGCGAAATATGAAGTTTGAGCTGATTTGGTACGGTAGTTTTCTCTAAAAACCGTTCACAGACACACACAGACCATTTCCCAAATAGTGTTTTTCGGACTCGGGAGGGTCTGAAACGTTAAGATTTGAGGAAAACTCAAAATTTTTTTTTCAGTCGATTACATAACTTTCCTTTCTACTTTGTAGAGCCAAGGAAAGTAAAAACCCTGCAAATTATTACACAATGGTTTATTATTCTCATGAACAGCTTGACCTAGTATTAGTGCTCCCCCATCCCATTCGATTCAGCATCAAATACTAGTAAACTATACGAAACATGACCTGACTACAATGGAACTACAGAAATTAAAAATATTCCCCCGGCGCCAGGCGCCCGTAAACGTCTGATCCGATGAGGGGAGGGAAGAGGGCTTCCAGTGAACCCTTGCTCGGCAATTGGCAGGAGGTTGCGAGTCCAAAGGGTGCTGCGAGTCGAGCGGGCCTTGAAAACGATACGAAACACGGCTTATTTGCGATTATACTGCGTTTTGTTAATGTTTTAACCATTTTTTCGTATCGCTTCGTCCGATCGGATTGCCGAGATGGCAGGCACAACTAGATACCAAATGGGATTTTTGTGCGAAAGAACGAATTTTTTAGACCACGTTAAAAGCACAAAACGGCCCGGACGGCGGATGGTGGACGGACATTGCAGATTTGGAATCCCCATGTTTTGAAACGTAAAGTATCAAATTTTGAGGGGGGGGTTGTAAAAAATGTTTCATGACCAAAAACATAGGGTTATTATTCAGAATGAATAATAAACCAAAAGGAACAACACCAAGTTGGTTAAAAACAATGATAAAAGCGATTAATACTGAAAGTTGTACTTAAACGAATGTTTGAAAACATTCATGGCTAATTCCCAAAACATTTGCCCTGTTCTTCGGTTCGCGATTTGGAACATTGCTGGAATAGTGCTAGTTACAACTTTCATCACTGGCAACTATCTAGCACTAGTATTCTTCAAAATACGAATTCAATCGCTCGACTAACCATTGAACTATGTTTGAACACACTCCGTCAATTTTCCGTTGTATTATCGTCGAGTTGCCGCTACTGCATGCGTAACCATTTCTTTCTGTATTTGTTTGTTGCGTATTCATTTTGTTTCGCACCCATCCTTCCGGCATCTCCTTTAGTAGATAGGCAAATTAATATGACTTCGTTTCATCGATTCAGAGAAAAAGGCTTGCGAAGTGTTGTGGATTGGTGTATGATATGAGTGTCCGTTTCATCTCTGACGAGTATGTATGTCCTGAATGTGGTGCATGGAGAAATGAATGACAGAGTTGTTTGAAACCATCAAAGCAGACTATCTCCCCCCAAAATTCTGATAAGTCACTTGAGAGGTGAGTGATATTTTAAGTAATTTTTGTGATCGGCAATGTCTGTTCTGTTGCATTACACGAGTGATATCTATTATTTTCGTGGCCGTCGATTTGTGTTGCATTAGGCGTGCAATGTTTGTTCACATTGAGTCAGTTTTGCGCGCACTCTATTGTTTGTATTATTTCTGTTTCTTTCGCGCGCGCGTTGTTTACATTCACTTTTACGACAAAACTTTCAACTCTTACTGTTAGGCTCACCAGTATCAGTGATGCTAGTAAAACGTTCCGAATCGCGAACCGAAGTTCCACGCAAATGTACCCGCAGCCATTGTTTTGGGAATTTACCAATGGAAGATAGAGTTAAAATCAATGATAAAAGCGATTGTTACTGAAATTTGTACTAAAACGAAGGATAATTGATGAAACATTAATAAATTTTGAATCCAAAATATTTAGAAATGGCGAGGATTTCAAAGATGAGCTCGTCAGGAACCGGCATGTGCATAAAAGCCGGGTAAAATCCGGCAAGATGAGGCGCGAAAGGAAAGGAAGAAGAAGAAGCAGAGAATCTCGAGAAACGCACAACTAGCACGAATTGGTAACTTCACTTCTATCAACCACGATTTCGATTGACACAGCTAGCAGCTTGCGCTTTACGTAAAATATCAGGTATTAAGTCCTTATTATGAATATTATCGTCTCATCTATTACTCGAGTCATTAAAAGTAGCAATAACGACAGGTCCTAATGGATTCCGATGAAATTCTGAGCGAGTTAGACGCCTACTTGGCCGAACATAGTTATTTGACTGGTTACGAGCCCTCACAGAACGATACGATATTCTTTCGGAGCGTAACGATGTTATACGGTAGCGGATCGTTGATCAAATACGTGCATTTGAGGAGGTGGTTCGATCATATAAAAAGTTTCGGAAATAAAATTGAGTCGTTTGTTCCAGGGTCTTCGTCTCCGTCTTTGTCCTTTCCTGTCGCCAAATATTCGTCGTTTCACTCTAAAGCGAATCTCAAGAAAAGTGACCGAAAAGCGATGAAAGACAAACAGAGCAAAGGGGAAGGGGATCACAAAAAAGGTGAGCTCAAACCCTGGCCGTCTTATATCCAAGAGCGTCTGACGTTGTGGGACCAACTAAAGAAGAAAACAGACGAAGAACTAGCGGCCAAAGAAAAACTTCCAATAGCCATCACCCTTCCTGATGGTAAAGTTGTGGAAGGTCTGTCATGGAAAACCACCCCTTACGAAGTAGCTCAACAAATAAGTCAGGGGTTAGCTGACAATACCGTTATATCCAAAGTCGACGGCGTTTTATGGGACTTGGACAGGCCTTTGACGTCGAACTGTAAACTTCAATTGTTGAAGTTTGATGATGCCGAAGCGCAAGCTGTTTTCTGGCATTCATCTGCTCATATTTTGGGCGAAGCTATGGAAAGAGTGTATGGAGGTTGCCTGTGCTACGGACCGCCGATCGAAAATGGCTTCTACTACGACATGCACAGCCCTGATGAACAGGTTTCCAACTCGGATTTCCCTGCTTTGGAAACACTTGTCAAGACTATCGTTAAAGAAAAGCAACCGTTCGAGAGACTGGAGATGACTAAAGAGGAACTTCTGGAGATGTTCAAATACAATCAATTTAAAGTGAGGATATTAAAAGAAAAGATTGACACTCCTACGACAACTGTGTACCGGTGCGGCCCACTGATTGATCTTTGCAGAGGTCCTCACGTTAGGCACACAGGTAAAATCAAATCTTTCAAAGTAACAAAGAATTCGTCCTCCTACTGGGAAGGTAAAGCAGATGCTGAATCTTTGCAGAGGGTTTACGGCATTTCGTTCCCTGACAACAAACAAATGAAAGAGTGGGAAAAGTTTCAAGAAGAAGCTGCAAAGCGAGACCATCGACGCTTGGGAAAAGAGCAGGAACTTTTCTTCTTTCACGAGCTTAGCCCAGGCTCTTGCTTTTTCCAACCTAAAGGAGCGTACATCTACAACACTTTGATTGAATTTATAAGATCAGAGTATAGGAAAAGAGGGTTTCAAGAGGTGGTGTCCCCGAATATCTACAACGCCAAACTCTGGCAAACATCCGGCCACTGGGCGCATTACGCAGACAACATGTTTTCATTTGACGTAGAGAAAGAGCAGTTTGCCTTAAAACCAATGAACTGCCCGGGCCACTGTTTGATTTTCGACCACCGAATCAGGTCGTGGCGAGAGTTGCCTTTAAGAATGGCAGACTTCGGCGTGCTTCATCGGAATGAACTGTCTGGAGCCCTCACTGGTCTGACTCGAGTTCGACGGTTCCAACAAGACGACGCTCACATTTTTTGCATGACTTCTCAAATCGGCCAAGAAATGGGGGGAGCTTTGGATTTCCTTCGACACGTCTACTCGGTTTTCGGTTTCACGTTTAACCTCTGCCTGTCCACTCGCCCTGAAAAATATTTGGGCGAACCAGAAGTTTGGGATAACGCTGAGAAGCAATTAGCCGACAGTTTGGATAAATTTGGCGAGCCGTGGACAATCAACCCAGGCGACGGAGCGTTCTACGGGCCTAAAATTGATATCACCATTAAAGATGCTTTGAAACGATCGCACCAGTGCGCTACGATTCAATTAGACTTCCAACTGCCGATAAGGTTCAATTTGAATTACGTCGATGAAAGCGGGGAGAAAGTACGTCCAGTCATGATTCATCGGGCTATCCTCGGCTCGGTCGAAAGGATGATTGCCATTTTGACGGAGTCTTACGCCGGTAAATGGCCTTTCTGGCTCTCGCCCAACCAAGTTATGGTAGTTCCCGTGTCGTCAAAGTTGGACGACTACGCTATGGAAGTGAAAGGAAAACTTTGGGACGCGGGATTTATGGCGGAATGCGATCTTGACGCTGGCGACACTCTCAACAAGAAGATCAGAAACGCCCAATTGGCTCAATTTAACTTCATTTTGGTTGTCGGCGACAAAGAAAAAACCAGTACTACAGTAAACATCCGTACGCGAGATAATGTTGTTCACGGTGAAATGGCAGTCGACGATTTTATTCAAAAACTCAAGGTACTGAAAGAAGAGAGAGCTGCAGTTGACACTATTTAGTTCCGATGGAAAGGTTTTTATACCTCCGCTTTAAATAATATTAATTGAAACCACTATTTCGTTTTTATTTGAACGTAACACAATTTCCCTAACCACCATGTGGAGTACTGACTTTTTATCGTTCCAGCAACTAATATATTTTTCAGTCAGTTTACACATGGACTTAGTAGAGCATAACTCGATGTTTAAGAAGCTGCTAGGTTCCAGGATTTATTGTGTTGCCCCTGAGTATATCACGACCTTTAATGTGTAAGCAGCGTATTGGTAATTTATGAGGGGATGTTCTGGAATTAGTGAAGCAGACATCAATTTCGTAACTCATTAAACTTAGCGTATGAACTACCAACACGATTTCTTTGATAACCGCCAGTTTTATGCAAGCGGGCTTTTACGAGAAAAGTTGATATCAAATTTTGTCGAAATATTGATCACTGCCATACCCTTATTTTCGCGTCCCAGGGTGATATACAGGCCCAATATCTTCTTTTGTTAGCCAATTTGGTTCGGCTATTTTCTCAATTGCGTTCACAGACTGTTCTTTGTTCATACAGTATTTATATGACTCAGTAGCTAGCCATTATTTGCTGAGCGCACCAGGAAGACATAACTCGTGCGTGAGATTTTTACTTAGATAGCATTTCTGTGTAAACACAGCAACTCTCAATGAATATAATTGAATGTTCGTTCGTCATCCTATTTTTCTTACTTTTTACTTTCCTTGGCAATACAAAGTAGAAAGGAAAATTATGTAATCGGCTGAAAAATAAATTGAGTTTTCTTCAGATCTTTACGTTTCGGACACTCCTGAGTCCGAAAAACACTATTTGGGAAAATGGTCTGTGAACGATTTTTAGAGAAAACTACCGTATCAAATCAGCTCAAACTTGATATCTCGCCCGCAGTTTACCATGGGACGCCAAAATAAGGATATGAGCAAAATCCACCGAAAGTTAACTATAGTTATCATAGTGATCAAAACACCAAATATTTTTTTTCTCAAAAACGGCACTAACGATTTTGATTAAATTTTTTATATTGATATCTCTCAATAAGGCAACTATACCATAAAATTCCCATTCATAGGAAAATGACGAAAGCAGCACAATTAATTATCAAAATTTTCTACGAAAATCGGTTATAGCGCGGTTTTTTCCTTTTAAACTCCGCTGAAATGTTACTAGAGTGTTCAAAAAAATATATCTAGTGCGTTGCAATACACAACTTTTCTTAGCTCTACGTCAATGCACTTGTGTACATGGCTTTTCTTCTACGTACTCAATTCATTTATCATTGCAACGCACCAGATATTTAACTATACTTCAACAAAAATCAATAGTTCGTAATCAACTTTTCGTTCTTTTTTACTTTCCTTGGCTCTACGAAGTAGAGAGTTATGTAACGGCTGAAAATTTATTTTTTTAGTTTTTTCGGATCTTAACTTTTCAGACCCTACCGAGTCTGAAAATGGTCTGTGTACGTTTTTTTAAAATAGAAAACGACCGTACCGTTCAGCTCAAACTTGATATCTAGTCAGCAGGCTACCATGGGACGTCAAAATAAGAGTATGAACAAAATCCACCGAAAGTTAACTATAGTTATCATAGTGATCAAAACACCAAATATTTTTTTTCTCAGAAACGGCTCTAACGATTTGGATTAAATTTCTTATATTGATAGCTTGTAATAAGGCAATTATACAATAAAATTTCCATTTGTGGGAAAATGATGAGAGCAGCGCAATAAATTATCAACATTTTCGACGATAATCGGTTTTAGCACGGGTTTTTCCTTATAAACTCCGCTGAAATGTTGATAGAATGTTTTAAAAAATTGGTGTAGTAGTCCAATCCAATACCTATAGGGTCAGTGTTTAAAAACGCTCATGAGATGCATGGGGCTCACTCCAGAAATTCCTGAATTCCACCAACGCCGTTTCTAAACCAATTCTAAAAGTTTTTACCCAATAACTCAGCAAAATTGATTACTATCCTCTTTTAAAAAATCGTGTCTATTTTCAATGGGCATAGATGGTAAATATACCAAGAGTCCCATTCTTCAAAACTCAATTCGTCTCAAAATTATAACTTGAATAGCCCAGAGTTCTTCCACATCTGCGAGTTGGTTTTTTTTGAAGCCAACCATGTACAGTAAGTCGAAATCGGTGTCCCTGCAAACATTTTTTTCCTGAATAGTGTGCTAAGATTCTGGTTGATGTGGAACACGATTCTTTCGATCAAAGAGTTGGAGAAATAAAAGTTCTCAGTACTCTACCAAAAATTGGGCATTTTTGATAATGAACTAAAATCGATTGAATCGGAAATGATACGAAATAAATAAAAGATTCGTGCATGGCAGAGTTGTTTGTTGCAGAAACTTGCAAAATAAATCATAAACACCTAGCCGCACAAGATTTTGGTATAACTGCTAATGTAAGTTCAGTTTTTTCAGAAGACTAGAGTGAAAAGAAAACTGTAACAAAATACAGGGTTTGCCCTGAAAATAACGTCAGTGAATGTTTTTTTCCAGAGACTGCGCATTGGAGAGATCTGACAAGGTCCATAATTGTAGATTTTAGTGGTCGCACGACTGTTCTCTGAGAGTCGTTACAGTGACCTGGTGCAAGAAGTTATAGTTGTCAGGTTTTCTGTTAAACTGGAGAAGAGTTCCGCGGAAACAATTCCAGTACACAAAAGTTCATGTTTCTAGCCTTCGCTTATTTGAGGCATTTTATCCGGACGTGTGAAAGAAAATCTCAAACAGCGAGTGTTGACGGGTTACAAAACATAAAGATCTGAAGAAAAAAAACGTTGCAACCGATTACACTTTTTCTGAACCACTCCATAGGGCTAATGAAAATAAAAAGAACCAGTTCGACCGTTCAACAAATCCAACTATAAGCCAAGGGCAAAAATTAAGCTATTTAGACTCAGGAGTCCAAACCTGAAGAAAATTTATGAAGTAAAAATAAAATCGGTAGTTGCTGAAATGAGTATTTAGAACAATTTGGCTCCCCTCTACAACTTACGTGGACATGCAGTTGATAGCTAAACTCAGTGGTCGTGACATGAGAGTGTATCGCTGAACTAAAGCGACTTGCGGCAACGAGTAGCGTTGAAGCGCTCCGGAATCTCTCCCAATCAATAAAATTTTGTCGGACACCGCTAAGCAGCAAATGGGATCGCTGGTAGCCTGCAGACGATGATATTAACGAATCAAAAATAATAAAATGTTTAAAGTGAATGGATTCAAACGCACAAATGTAAAGCAATTACCTGAGTGTTAGCGTTAGGCTGAAACATAAAAAAACGTATACGTTAGTAAACCGAGGTTAAGAAATACGCAATGAACAGGGATTTGTAAGAATCGTGTTTAAATACGTACAATAATTATGTTTGTTGACACAGAGGCGGGGTTTTCAATAATAAAAAACCAATTACCCAAGTGACAAATGCGTAATACAAAAAATGAGAAAAAAGCGGAAATTAGGAGCTCCTATTAAATGAAGGTAAATAACGAAAAGTAAACATAAAAGACGGAAAATGTTAAAGCTAGTGTCCTTGAGGAATTACAATACAAACGCCTGACCGTGAAGTCGGCAATTGATGTATGAAGCAAGAAGTTGGCGATTCTTGCAGCGAGAAGTCGGCAAATGATGCTCGTGTGTTAGTAGATGTCAGGTGGGATGCTGATGTCCCAGGGAAAAATGGATGAAGTCGCAGCTTTATAGGACAATTGAGTGGCTGAAAGCGTTGTGCCAAAAAAGAGCGGGGCAGTAGCTGAGAAACGGTGAACTTGAGCGGGTGTTTTCAGACGACGCCGAGGAGGGGAGCAATAAAATACGTCTCGTTCGCGTTAACAAATTATACCTATTCATCGTGATGCTGGGTGCTCCAGCTGTGAACCAAAAGCCTCGATGACACAACGAATGCACTGGAATCGTTTTGATTAACGACGTGAAGAGTATAGGCCACTGCGAGCTAAATTCTGAGCACTCACAGTGAATGTGCGTTATTAACATAACTCCACAGTGGTGGTGTAAGTCAGATGGTTCCATAATGAAACTCAAGGAAGTAGCCACGGTATATGTTTGAAGAATTGCTAGAGGTGGGCTTCAAACTCTGAACAACGAATAACTAGACTGTTTTTTTGTATCAATAATGTATACGAAAAAAAAGAAGTAAAACAGCAAAAGAAAAACAAAACGTCTCTTCGAGATAATTAAAAAATAGATTAAAGGGCTGAAGAAATTAAACTTCTTCACAGTTCACAATTATTGAAAGTAACGTGTCTCTGACCGGTTAATGCGGAACTTCGTACTGCTGGACGTTTTGCGAAGTGAATCCGGGATTCTTGGCAAAATTAGCTTCCTTTTGGATGATGACCGGCTGAACACCAGGTAGAAGAAATTTCAGTGGATGCTGTTGGCAACTGATGCGTTAAAAAAGGGGAAGTTGAGCCGAGGCGGGTAACGAGAAGAGAATGATGGCGGAGATGGAAGACGAAAAACGGTGGAGACGGTTCAGGTGATGGTGGGAGGCAACAACAATAGTGAACATGTGAGGTGAAGTTCAAGGCTGACCAGTAATCAAGGAAAGTAAAGAAATAAAAACTGATCTCAGGCGTAAACAGTATGAGATCCTTGCCTTTTACAGAAAAAGCTCCAGACCATGATGGCTGAACACAACCAAGGAATACCCCCCCCCCCTTTGGTGTAAAAATGAGCACTTCTTGAGACAGTAAAAATGAGACAAAGTAATATCAAACACTATACCATCACACATCCCCTCTTTTCTGCAAGATGCGCCCTGGAGTTAGCTTCCAGGCTTCCTCACGCCAATGACATACAGTTGTAGCTGTGTTACATTATAGAAAGCGATATCGCACTAAATGAGGAGGGGAGTGAGCACGATATCAACCGAATGCAATTGGAACAGAGAATTTTATTAGCAATTACACTCGGTTTTATCACCACAAACATGGACAATGGGAGAACCACTCGGTTACAACTGCCAACACCGAAGTTTCAAGTGATTCGGGGCATTTGAGGTGCCTAGCCAGTTCACCACTATGCCCTTGATGAAGTGGCTGCCCTCAGGTATTCATGAACAATGTACTTTCTTGCCGTGTACTGCAATCAAAGCGTTGCTGTCCGCCCAACAAAACGGAATCTAATGTTGAGCAGAGAGAGAGTAGAGAATTTGGATTTTAAAGTTCCAAGAGGAACTACAAATAAACACGCACTTAACAATATTGTCTCTGGTGTACACTTCTGGGGATTGTACGCCTTCAAGCCAAACAGCTGCGACATCCAGGGTTCAGAGAATCGTTTCTTCTCTAGACGAAAGACGATTCTCTCAGTAAAGGGAGTCGGAGCTTGACTTCTGCCCTCAAGCATTCCAGAAAGGGTGGTTCTGCTGTGACTACCACGCACTGATTAGTTGCACTCTTGGAATCAAGCGTGGCATTCTGGCTCACGGGATGGAGAAGCATGTGATACCTGTGTTGACAATATTCACACTTGTACATTGAGTGGCAGCAGTTTAAAGTGTGTGAAGTTACCAGACAATTCGCACACAGGGTGTACATTTCCAAGTAGGTTTCTCGAGCATCCAGGCTAGATTTGAGGAAACATGGGCACTTTTTAACCCCATGATGTTTGGCACGGATGTGGATCTGGCAGTGGAGTTTTATCACCACCAGACCTTTTCCAAACCGCGTGATTTCCCCGGACTCGTTGTCTGAGAGGTTGTTCGGGGACAACACATGCGGAAAGATACCGAGGTTGAGGAAGGTTGGGGGATTGACACGTTGTTAGGTGTGCGCAGAGTACGTTTCCGCTGCTGCGACGCTAGGTAAGCATCGACCTCCTCTGGTATACATGTGCGAGAGCCTGGTAGACCAGAAGCTTCTCGACAGCTGTCCTGCTTTTCACATCATCTCACCACTAATTGGCCAATGTTACGTTCATGCAGCGTTATCGCACTAAGTGTGTCAGGGAGTAAGTACGACATCGTTCGAATAATAATTGGAACAGAGAGTTTTATTCGCAATTACACTCGGTAAAGTTTTACCACCACAAACAGGGAACTCCGAAAGAGCCTCCGATGAATGGAAGAGGGTCGTCCCGGTACAGCTGTTAAACTCATTCTGCAGCCTGCTGTTTCAGACTGGTGGGGAGACAGTTGTGCCTAGGTATCTTCTGTGGCCTATATCAACCCATCAGCACTTCAGTGGCCTTACCATTTATTGCTGTTCTTTTCCATCCTCATCCAGTAATTCCTCCTATTTGTCCTCTTAACTGTGACTGCAAGGACACTTTCGCCTTAGTAGTGACACGCCTTCCAGCATGCCTAGGAACAGCAGGCCCTCCTGGCATTAGTTATACCTCTCGGTATGCCCAGGCTGGACCTCATAGCAGAGCCAGGTTTTGACTAGCTGAGACGGCGATTCTCAATCATTTATTTATTTTTGTTTCAATTTTACTAGGGCAGGGGCAAAGGTAAGGCACACATTTCATCAGGCTAGGTACTCTGCTTCCTCCACTTATAGTTTGGAGTTTTCATTTTATATCCTACACTGAATGGACGTCCAACTGGGTGGTTGGATCAATCGTTGATATTTCTTACCATCCCAGTCTAGTCCAGGCGGTTTTGCAGAGTCCTTGTCAGTGTACTGCCCCTTCTAGCGCTAAATGATTTATTAACGAAACTAACACTCATGACACAAACACATATAACCGATTCACACTGACACAACATACTACTGGTGCTAGGGGGAGAGGTCGAGTACTTAATATTCCTCCCCCCTCCACCCCAGACTCCCTAGCCTAAACTAACTTATATCACAGCCTGACCTAATCCTAACAGAAACACATCACACATACCAATCCAAGTACCTCATCCCTCCCTTACCGTATCAGGGCCAGTTCCCTACCGATCGTGCCATATCCTTGCGAACCTCTCCATCTTGCAATCGCCATTCCTCTGATCAATCAGCCTGTGTAGTGGCCCCGTATAGCGGGTTGACCCAGTCAACTCTGCTCATTCTGTTGCGAACAAGCTGCAATCCCTCAGAATGTGATCAGCAGTTTCCCTTCTGTGCCCACACAAGCACCTTCTCCTGAACTCGAACAACTTCCATTGAAGCTTCCATGCCTGGTGTATAATTGGGTAGAATAATATCCAGGGCTGATTGTTGGGCACCTGGCCCTCCTGCTTACTTCCGGGAACAGTTGGTGCGTATGTCCACCTGTAGTCTCCGTGTCCCAGCGTGCTTGCCACTCATCTAGCATCCATTCTTTCGCTGCCTCTTGTTTGTCTGTATCTTGATCCACTAACGCCATAGTCTGCTAGCGCACGCTTAACTGGGACTGTTACCCTGTCTGGCTGTGTGGCTGCTATTCAGGCTACCTGCGCATCCAGGTAGATATCCAATGGAGGGCAGTTGGCAATCACCTGTAAGGCTGCTGTCGATGTCGTCCGGTACGCCCTTGTTAATCCAACCACAATGGCCCTCTGGATGCTAATGACTTTGGACTTGATTCCTCTAAGGACTGTACCACCAGTTGGAAGCACCATATGTAACTGTCGGTAGGAATAGCGTATTGTAGTATTTTCTCCTGACTTTGTATGATGCGCCCTATCCTTCACCAGACAACCTCCAGCTATTCTGTAGCCGGCTAGATGTTTTGAGCGTTTGACAGACGATGTTTAGAACTTGAGTCTGCCTTTAGAAAGTGCATTAAATGAATGTTAACTTAGTGTGTCAAAATGGTTGAGTCAATTAGGGTTGTCTGTGTATTCTGTTCTGAGGCTTATTCAACGAAAATTCATTCATTATACCTGGGCCCTGTTTCACAATGATTTAGTAACTATTATTACGACTAAATGCGCTGGTAACTTGTAAATTCTGGTTCACAATAACATTTTACAAGTGCCCGAAATACTAGTGAATTCTCTTGTAATACTAGTAGTTTTACAAGGAGGCTGTTTCACAATCCTGTCTTGTAAAATCAAACCTCCAATAATATAAGCAAGTCCTTGTAAATATTTTACCAGCTCTAGGTAACCTATATATTTGTTGTCTTTAATATTCAAAAATGTTACGGTATTTTGGAATTCAATTGTCCTAGGGACAAAATGCTCGAAGATTTGTTATTTGGTGATTCTGAGTCCGACGAAGATCTTCAAGTAGGCAGAGAGAACCATTTGCGTCGTCCTCTATGACGAAGAAAAGTGTTCCGTACAAGAGTGAACTTGAGTTTTTTGAGTGGATTAGAGTGCAATGAAAGATTCCGTATGACTTCCTACAAAATCGAATTCTTAGTTGAACAAATCGGACAACTCATTGCGCACCGCACTGGAAAAAGTGGTTCTCTATCCGTGCGTGGCACTTCACTGGCTGGGAAGTGGTGCCCAGTTCCACGTCGTAGCAGACTTGCATGGTGTCAGCAAAGCAACAGTTTCTCGCTGTGTGAAGAAAGTTGTGGCTGCAGTTAACGTTCGGCTATTCAACAGAATGGTGACTTGGCCACAAAACATTGAAGAAGAAGTGAACGATTTTTTCAGCATAGCTGGTTTTCCTCGCGTCTGTGGAGCTATTGATGGCAGTCTAATCAAGCTCGACGCACCCACAAGGCAGCATTCTTTGACCGCAATGGGAACCACTCATTGAACTGCATGTTCGTTTGCGGAGCGTCAGGTCAGTTTTTTTTTTTTCGTGAATGCGAACTGGCCCGGAAGTGTACACGACAATCGAGTGCTGAGGAACAGTCGATTGCCAGCCATCATGGACGACGGAACGTTTGGCAATTTCGTGTTGGTTGGGGACTACGGATATAATATTTGCACTTGGTTGATGCCACCTCTACGAAATGATCCTCGGAATCAATAAGAGATTTTATACAACAGATACTATTAAAAAAACTCGGCGTATCATCGAGTGTGCACTTGGAATCTTAAAAGGAAAATTCCCATGTCTCAATAAACTGAGAGTGAACCCAGTACTTGCAGGGGAGATTGTCAAGTGCTGCGCGGCGTTGTGCAACATCGCGAGACGGGAAGAAGTTGAACCATTACATGTACCTCACGATCTTGATTTTGATGGCACAATTAACGACCCTCAAGACGACAACCAGCCTGCAGCAGCAGCCCGAATGAGGCAGGAGCAAATCATTACTATGCTCCGATGATCATTGGTCATTAAGGTCCTTTTCTAAGCGGTTCATATAAAAATCACCTTGTGCTTCATTCAGAACTTTTTACTCATTGTCTACTTACTTGATAATGCATTCATTAATGAAATTAGAATGAAATATATAAATATCACGCCAATTTGAACATAATGTAGATAGTACTTCGCAGCTTATCTCTATTTATGAGGAACTAGGTTAATGGAGGAGTAGGGTAGAAAGTAGAGGATTTCCCTCCAAGCAGCAGTCTTGTCGGCTTTTGTTAGCTCATTGCTGAACGCACCATAAAGCACTGATCTTCTTTGCTTCAGGTATTAAAGAAATTGGGTTGTGTCCGCCAGTAGGCAAATACTAAAGTTAACGTACCTGTTAGGTGAGTCCGTCTCCTCTGGCTTGTGAGTTACTGTGGGCAAGCGCTTTCGATGTAAAGACATCATCGTCTGGCCGTTTAGTCAGTACTGGAGTCAGTCAGTTGGTCGTGGTCTTTATATACAAAGAGAAAGGTGAAGGGAGTGATGGAGCGTTGGGGAAGGGGCGGGGAGAGTGCTCCATCACTCCCTTCACCTTTCTCTTTGTATATAAAGACCACGACCAACTGACTGACTCCAGTACTGACTAAACGGCCAGACGATGATGTCTTTACATCGAAAGCGCTTGCCCACAGTAACTCACAAGCCAGAGGAGACGGACTCACCTAACAGGTACGTGAACTTTAGTTCTTTGCTTCACTTTTTCGAGAACGCACAGTTGTAATCGCCGCTTGTCCTCTCTTTTGCCCATCTTCAATAGGTAGGTATAGCGAAAAATTTAGGGGTGCGACGACGAGTGAAGAGACACGATAAAGATGTGGGAGCGGCGGCGGGCGGGCGGGAATGGTGAGTTCACATTTGTTTGATCAGCTGACTTGTAGATTGTCATCAGCTGAGCTAGTAGTTTTCGTAAGTTACTGGTGGAATTATTCTTGCAATACCAGTTGGAGGCATCTTATTGTGAAACAGAAATTACAAGTACTCATAATACTACCACTTGTAAACTAGTAAATGTCACTTATATTACTAGCTTATTGGGAAACAGGGCCCTAGGACTTTAATTCGTGTCAAAACTCTTTCTATTTTTTGCGTACCTGGTAAGATTTATCCAAATCTTGAATGACCTCAGCTACACCCGACGGAGTTTCATCTATATGGTATACTCTTTCCTTTCGATGCCGAGAACCTTGAAGGAGCGAATGAACAGATCGTGAATAGTTCTACAATTAGAAATAATATCAATTTCAGGACAATTGTCCTCACGTACCAGAAATTCCCAACGTTGACTGGGTTTTAGGCGTCATAAAGTGCCATATGATGAAATTGTCTTTCGAAGCAGCGAAGACATGGGTTGAGTTGATGGCAACAAAATGCGGCTCTATGTCCATGAATTTACCTGAAGGAAATAACGTTTAATTATAATGTGAATTGTCCCTGTTCTGCTAATTATCATTTGATATGTCGGAAGAACGGGTAGGTGGCACAATGGGCCACGATACACATAAATTGTCAATTACGACGAATCCAAGTAATGAGAGGTTTAGATTATGATAGTGCAACCAGTTAGTCTGGCTATTATTTTAGCATATTATATTGGGTAATATAAGACTGAGGCTTGCAGCGTACTAACGATCGATTGGAGTTGAGATAGTGTTACAAACAGTCAGCCCGTATTGACCAGAAGGCTCGTTGGTTTTCGTCGCCAAAACGCAATACTCTTTATAAGCCGCAATTCCATACAAAGCAGGAACAATCTTGCTGTGGATCTGAACAAAACATACCCCAGAATACATTTCACAGTCAAACGTCAAACAAAAAAAATAAATCGAACTACGCCCAAAATACCGTACCTCGTTGTTATTTGTATCCCAAAACATCACGTGAGTTCCGCTCTGTCCTGGGTAAGAGAACGCGAGCGTCTTGCTGAAATACCCCCACTTGTAATCGGGGCGTATAATGGCGAAGTATATGAAAGAGTCCACGGCGAATGCGACTCGCAACGAAGAACCTTCCCACACGCAGCAAGTGATCGTTCTTCCGGGGATTTTCAACGTCCTTATTTGCTGAAAACGATAGCCTGCGTTGTACTTGAAACATATCTGAGCCTAAACTTGAGGCAATCCGGTCGCGCGAAGTAATGAATAAGATGCAATAAATTCATAGTGGACAATTTGTAAACTGATAACTCTGGTATTTACGAACTAAATCACTCGCGATGAAGTTGTGGAAACCCATTTCATAAAATAAAACTGATAAAAAATACATGACGATTGTCTATTTCCACTAAATTTGAGTTCAGTATTGGATCGATTTCGGTCAAGTCGTCATCAGTAACAAAATATCTGGTGCGTTGCAACACACAACTTTCCTTAGCTCTACAACAATTCACTTTGTACATGGCTTTTTCTACTTAATCAATTCATTTATCACTCAGTTCATTTGAACTTGGTCAAACAACGCTTTACGGCAGCAGAAAGGGGTAGCGCTTACAGTTCCAGATTTTATTGTGCTGCTCGTACTCATTCCAGGACCATTATTGAGCAATTGGTACACAGATAATTAATGAGGCAGTAAACACCAATTTTTTGAAGAACGATAGTAATTACTTTTGCAGAGTTATTGGGTAATAACTGTTAGAACTGGTTGTAAGCGAAACGGCGGTAGTTGGAATTCAGGAATTTCTGGAGTGAGCCCCATGTATCTCATGAGCGTTTTTAAACACTCACCCTTTAGGTATTGGATTGGACTACAATACCAATTTTTTCAACATTCTACAAAAATTCCAGCGGAGTTTATAAGGAAAAAACTGCGCTAAAAACGCTTTTCGTCGAAAATTTTGATAATTTATTGTGCTGCTCTCGTCATTTTCCCACAAATGGGTATTTTATGGTATAATCGTCTTATTGAGAGCTATCAATATAAAAAATTTAATCAAAATAGTTAGAGCTGTTTTTGAGAAAAAAAAATTTGGTGTTTTGATCACTATGATAACTATAGTTTAATTTCGGTGGATTTTGCCCATACCCTTTTTTGTGCGTCCCATGGTAACCTGTAGGCTAGACATCAAGTTTGAGCAAATTTGACACGGTAGTTTTCTCTAAAAATCGTTCACAGACACACATACCATTTTCCTAAGTAGTGTTTTTCGGACTCAAGAGGGTCTGAAACGTAAAGATCTGAAGAAAACTCAAAAAAAAAGTCAGCCGATTACATAACTTTCCTTTCAACTTTGTAGAGCCAAGGAAAGTAAAAACTGTTATTTCACAACAATTTATTCTCTAGCTCCAAATGATCTGTGACCTATCCTATTTTATAAAACGTCAAAAAAAAGTTAAGAATATTAGATGGGTATATGAGCAATCTGGAAAACGACGACTCGCATGCAAACGACTATGTTTTTATAGCATTTCAAAGGCCCATCCTGCGCGATTCAGCATCGAAAAATACTTTAAACGATGCGAAACATTATGTGACTACAACGTAAATTGACATATTCAACAGATAGATACAGAAATAGTTGCTGAGAACAAATTATGTTGAGTGGAAAGTGTTGGAAAATTGTTGAGAAATAGAATAAAAACCGTTGAGTAGGCTGGGGAACAGCAAAATGTTGGTAAAGTTGTATACAAATGTTTGTATCTCCCCCCTCTGTTGTAGCGTCGTGCCAGAACTGGTTTGAAACATACATGTTTAAGAATTAGGCGTTACCTCTCCATACAGAGAACAAAACTGCACAACGTTGGACTCCCTGTTGTCTTCGGGAAGAACCGCAGAGCCGACAATGGCCAGAATAGTTCCGTTGTGATTCCAGCAACAATTGACAGCGTTCATTTGCGTGTCCAAAAGAATCGGATCTGCGGGAGCGGCAACTTAGTTAAAATATGTATCAAACTGAGAACTTTAAAAGTACGAAATCCAACTTGTGCGCTTACTTTCGTCGTTATGATTCGTCATTATTTGAACTTGCCCCGTTTGAAATAAGATCGCAAAACAGGGGCAGCCTTTTTCTGTGTAGCCGTTTCGACCGTCGTACCAAGTCATGGCTACAACAGGAACTCCGGTCATCACGAGGGCTGAAGGGAAGCATTGAATATTGACCTTCATCTGAAAGAAAATACTGTGAAATAATATTTCGAAGGCGGCAAAATGTTATTACACTAACCGAAATGGTAATTTGTTAAAACGACATCGGTTAGTCTTACCGGGAAAATAAAATGCAGGAAACTCGCAAGACAAAGAGGACAATAAATTGGCTGGAGGGACGTCGTCAAGATTGTCATACACGAATAAGCACGATAAGGTGAGGTTTGGTGAGTCCGTCTCCTCTGGCTGGTGAGATACTGTGGGCTCCCAAGGATACGCTGATGATGTGGCTGTGCTCATTCGGGGCAGAGTGCAAAGTGTGCTTTCAGACCTAATGGGGGCGGCCTTGCGAATGGTGTGCCTGTGGTGTGGGGAGATGGGGCTGTCATAGTGCCATTCACAAGTGAAAGACAACTGTCGGAACGGAAGCCGCAGGAAGTGATACGCAAAGTAATTCAGTCCAGCGAGCAGATCAAGTATCTGGGTGTGATTCTGGATCGGAAACTAGTTTGGAAAGAGCACATCAGATATACGACCAAAAAGGCGACAACGGCCCTGTGAGCATGTATTCTATGACATTTGTGCAGGAGGAAGTGGGCTAAAAGCCTAGAATGGCCTGCTGGTTCTACAAAGCCATTGTGAGACCAATAATCTCATATGGGTTGATTGTGAGGTGGCATAGAGCTGCCATTGGAGAGAATGGTAGCAGCCTGGCCAAAGTTCAAAGGCTGGGGTGCTAATTACCGGTGGGGGTGATGAAGACCACACCTACCAGCACTATCCCCTGGACATTTATGTCAAGGCAGTAGCGATGAAGGTGGCATACAGACTGGCTAGGCTCAGTACAGCTAAGGTGCCACTAATGGCTACATTCAGGAACTTAGAGACCTTCACGGAGCTCAGCATGATCACAGACACAATGGTGCCCATATATGAGTTTGAAAGGAAATACAATGTGCGACCAGTGGGAGGCCCATGGAACAGCGAGAGTCGTCAGTTTCGGCATTAACATCTATACAGATGGATCGAAAACTCCAGAGGGAACAAGCACCGGGGTGTGGATAAGTGGCTCTAGAAGGAGTGGGACACACATTGCCCCAGGCCCCACTCCAATGGGTTTTCAAGAAGAGATCTATGCTATTATCACCGGGGCAATCATAATACATGAAAGGGCTATAGCAACAGAACTATCAACATATTGACTGATAGTCAAGCGCCGTGCAAGGCGCTAATGAACTACTGCATAACGTCAAAATTGGTGCAAAACTGCAGAATGCGGCATAACTCCTTAGCTAATGCAAATAGAGTTAATGTGTATTGGGCATAAGGGGATCATTGGAAATGAGAGGGCGGACCAGCTGGCCAGAGGCGGTTTGTCAATGGTACCTATTTGGGATTTCTCTGTCACTAGTAGGAGAATATGCAAGAAGAATGCATCAGGCAGTCTGGAAGTAAGGCACTCCAAAGGCTTTATGTCAGAGCAAGCATATGATTTAAGACAAAACCTTCTGAGAATGGAGAGGAAGGACTTAAGGCAGATTGTTGGGATCAGATGAGGAGACTCCCGACTATGTCGTGGCCCAGAGAGAGACTTCTCCCAGGGTGGATATCCTTAGGAGACTAGACGTTGACCTGTGAGATATTAGGACTGACACAATAGGTCATTTGGCCGCAGTGCATATCCCACTTGAGGGACAGTCAGAATGCTATATATACTGTGGGCTTTTTATGCTTTTGTCAAAATTAAATGATTTTTGTTGAGTTTGGTCCTAATTTGTTTAGATATTTGTACGTCTTTGTGGTCCATCCTATTCTTTTTGTATCCTTTGATGGTTTGTTCGAGTTTGTCTGTTATTTTGTGGTGTATACATTCTTGGTGTTCAGTCGGTAAGTATTGTATGGCTGTCTCAGTGGTAGACTCAATGCCCTCGAGGTTCAACTTCGCATTACCCTTTCACATACTCATTCATGAGCAATCCAGGTGGGAAGGGGGAGTTTCCACTTTTGAAGCTGGGGCCCTGGTATATTACACTGATGGTTCGGTACAGGGTGGCCTGGTAGGGGCAGGCGTCTTTGGGCCGAGAATTAGAGCAGTGATGCCATTGGGGTCGCTGGCCACAGTGTTCCAGGCAGAGGGGACTGAAGAGGCTGCGGATTTACATTATGGTGGACAGTCAGGCCTTTCCCAAAGCCTTAGCCTCGTATTGTCTTACGTCGTGGCAGGTGTGGGAGTGTCTGACTAGACTGAAGGCCCTGGTTGAGGACAACAGTGTAACACTGTGTTGGGTGTCAGGACATCAGGGTATAGGGAAAAATGAACGGGCTGATGGGTTGGCAAAGAAGGGATTGGCGCAGACCCCGGTCAGCCCTGAGCCCTTTGTTGGGACTACCAGGAGCCACCTACATAGAGAGGTAGGCAAATGGGAGGATAGGTGCAGGGCTGCCCATTGGCAGAGGTTCCCCAGCCTTAGACAACTCTTCAAAGGTAGGTCCAAGTTGCACTGGGGAGGAAGGATATGAAGACCATATGTGGACTTCGCAAATATTGCCAAGTGAGAGGTACAGGTATGCAGGTTGTGCGAGGTGGGGCTAGAGACGACAGAGCATGTGTTTATGTGCATGCGATGGACTCGCGCCGTCGTGTGTATGGGAGGCCCTTTCTTCAGCCTGAAGGGGTGGCGAATGCAAAACTTGCAGATCTCCCCCGCTTGGTGCGTAGGTGACGTCACACCAAGTGAACACCAGTGCCATAGGGCCTGGGGGTAGTGCAGCAGGGCCATGATCTGAGGAACATGGACGCCCTTACAATAGGCCCGTTTGTGGCCGCAGTGAGGGTATTGCCTGTATCCACCGGTTCAAAAACAAACGAAATGGCTGTCTCGGTGTCCAAGATATTCGTTTCAATTACTTTTTGTAAGTCAGTTGAAGGTAAGTTATGTTTTAGTCCTTTCTCTAATAATTGTGATTCTTTGTCAGTGAATTTTACGTCCCTCAAGTTAACTGTTCTACTATGAAATTATGTCACTGGAGGTTGGGTCTAGTTTCTTCTTGTCGAGTTTCTTTCCATATTTTTATATTTGTTAGTCATAATTGTATTCGTGTTAGTGCGTAGGTAGTTTGGAAATCTATGAATATGTCGCGTTAATTGTGTTTTGTCATGATGTTGGCCGATTCTAAGTGTATTTCGTATATTTCCCCATTGAGTTTATCTTTTTTAAGGTATAAGTTCCGTATTCCTGTCCTAATCCAAAGTTTTTGAGCTAAATGTTCCGTTTTTTGTGCAGAGTATGTCTGTTTGTGTGCGTATTTTGGTGTTATGTTATGGGCGAGGCATTGTTTGTTGTAGTGTACATAAGATATTGTCTTAGGTAGCTGTAGCGGCTTGTTAGTAGTACCTTAGCACTGGCTGTGTCAGGTATTAAAGTAATTGGGTTAGTTCCGCCAGTAGATAAATTACTAAAGTTACTAATAAGGAGATGGACTCAGCAAACAGGTACGTTAACTTCAGAGTAATTTCTAATCTTGAACAAAAAGTTTACTTTCAAGCACATTTGTTCCCTGTTGAGCCCTCCTGCTTAAACCAACCAAAATGTCAACTATCAGCGGTACACAATTATAAAGCACTTACAGAAAAATTTCCCAGGTTATCGTAAACGTGGACTTCGCCATTTTTCAGGCTGAACACCAACCACCTGCCATCAGGAGACCACTGAACGCCGGTCAATGGAGTGCCTTTCAACTCGATTCCAAATATTCTGTTCCCATCCACGGAGCCCACTATGACGGCTCCTGGAATAAAAATTGATCGGGGATGAGCTATGAATAGTTTCATAGGAATTAAAGCGAGTTGAAAAAAAAAAAACGTCGTACCGTCTTCGTAAACTATACAAATTTTCTGACCATCGGAGGTCCACGCCATTCCTTTCACGACTGATTTGTTGCGATTATTGATCATTTCTTCGTGCCATATTCCCTACAAGAATTAATTATCGTTTTCTTAGATCGGAAAGAGAAATAAATAAGGCAACGTTAAATAGCGTAAAACAAGAGTATGACCTTGTACAGAGTCCACACAATTATCAACCCATTTTGATCGCTCGTAGTCAACTTTTCATGTTGCTCATTCCACGTGATTACTTGGACTCGTCCATTGTGCCCTCCCAAGGTTTGATTCATGGACAGAACAGCTGCATTGCCAATTCCTTTCGACTTTCCTACGAATCAACCATAATAAACAGTTAGGACACAAAATAATACGAATTAAATAGTACAGAAATATGTGGTAAGACGCATCACACAACTTTTCTCAAACCCACGTCCATTCAGCTATTATTATCACTTTAGCAACTAATCATATCTGTTTTGCATTCAGTTTATAAAAAGTGGAACTCAGCCCAGTGTACAGAAACTGGTAGCGCCTAACGTTCAGGAATTTATTGGATTACCCCTGTTATTGTCACGACTTTTATTGAGTGACCATCGCGTAGGTAATATTTATGAGACTGAAGATCACCTTTTTGTAGTTCTGAAGAGAAAACTCTGTGAAGATGCGTAGCATCACAACTTTCCACAACCGCCTTAAATTTGGTTCCCTTTTCTGTCGCGAGAGCTGTATTTTCGTTCAACGCATTTCAACAGTAATATTTATGTAGAACAAAACGTAGTCACTGGTCACCTCAAAGCAAGTTTGATCAAAATCAATAAAACCGTTTGTGAGAAAATTGCAAAAAAACGATCATTTAACGTTCGACAAATCTCATTTTTCTACGTATCTTCGCTGGTGTAGGTTGCTAGAAGACATTCCATTGGGTTAATCAAGTTCAGTTAAGCATTTACTGTGGATATGCCGAAAACCATAAGGGCCCAGCTACATACTGCCGCAGGGATGTGATTTGTTGTCCCATGCGTAGTGGCTATTTGGAAGATCACCTTCACTCTAGCTCGCCCTTAACAGCCCACCACTCAGTTCTGTATTGGAATATACGGGCTAGCTACCCTCGAAACCACCTCTCCAGAATGCATAGCTTCGCCGACACCAGGCTCTCCAATAGCACCATCTTTCTCCGAACGTGGAAGAAGTCCCGATACATAATATAACCCACCAGGTCATAAAATCGTAGTTCATACACAAATTTTAGTAAAACAGCCTCACACTAACACTAGACCAAATTATGCGAACTTAATTTAACAAATTAAATAGATGGGCTACAAATAAAGCGAAGTGTGTGTGAGTGATTTATAAAGAGAATTTTAATGTCTTTAAATTAGTCACCTATAAACAAAAAATTCTAAAAAGGGTCAATGGCCACCTTTGAATAAAAACATTTTGAAAATGTCAATAGACGCCTTTAAATTAAAAAAATGTGTTTGTGTGTCTGCAATGTAAGTAATTTTCAACACGCTGCCTATAAATAAATCGTGATGTCATAAGCGTTTCTTATAATTGTGCATTTATGTATCTCAGGACACTCCCCAGTGGGTTGAGCTATTTTTATCACAATACCAACCACTCCAATCCGTTTTCAATTTCCTCAGCTCCACTAACTAGTGTGCTGACTGACTCCTATTAAAGGCACCCGTTGATCCTGGTCTAGTGGTTAAGACAGTTGTTCATAATTCTCGACGTAAGTGGAGATTGCCGTAATTTTTGCCTGAGTCAGCAGCTCTTCAAAAGCATCTCCAAACTTCCTCAGTACAATTGGCGCCCAACTAGTGGTCGAAACTTCTTCATTCCAAGAAAAAGAAGAGGCCCAGAGAGAAAATATTAAAAAATTAAGAGAGAAATAATGAGACGAATTCTTGGGTCCGGGATTCACTGATGCAGTGAAAGTTCCAGCGCGAAGGGAAATAAAATGGGTGACGCGCCTACTACTAAGTGAAAGAACAAGACTTTCCTTGTAGCCCCTTCGTTTCTCGAACCAAAGATCGGATTTTCAGGGGATTCGCTCAATTCTCATAAATTCCTTAAAAGAGTCCGCTCCAGGAGCAGCTGCTACAGACGAGGGGGGGAGATGTGCTGACTGACTCCTATTAAAGGCACCGGTTCGTCGTGGTCTAGTGGTTAAGAAAGTTGTTCATAATTCTCAACGTAAATCGAGGATTGTGGATCGACGCTTCGGCGCGATTGCCGTAATTTTTGCCTGAGTCAGCAGCTCTTCAAAAGCATCTCCAAACTTCCTCAGTACACTAGGAAGGAAAGTTACGTAATCAGTTGAAAAAAAAGATTTGGTGCGTAGCATCCCCTTCAAGCAATCCTGTTTAATCGACAAGCAGCTATATATACAGCAAATTGGAAAAATTAAATGGTGTCGATGCATAGTTACAGAAATAGTTTGCGAAAACAAAATGTGGGCCTAGGTTAATAGAAGGCAATTTAAATTCAGTTATGCGGTTACCATGGGAATTTCGAAAACGTTTTGAAAAAATTCAATTTTTGGCACGTTTTGACTGTTATCTCTGTTAAATGTACTGCCAGAGGAGCCTTTATGAGAAACTATATGTAGATATTGCCCAGTTACCAACGTCCTATGAGTTACTTGAAAATCATTCCACAGAGACCTCATAGGCCTACGTAACTGTTCATTAAATTCTCACAGAGATATTTATGAACAACAAAAGTTAGGCACTGGTTGGTAGAAGATAATTTGAAAGTTTAACCAACAGCTTTAGAGCATTTTTTGAGAAAGATGCTCAAAGCTCTCGTTTTTGTACATTTTAGCCACAAACAATGAACTAGCTCAATCGGTCAAGACGTTCTCCCTCAAAGTGGTATTGTAGTTTTTGAATGAGAAGGCCTCAAAACTTTAAGTTATGAAGAAAAACCAGCCTTTTTTTAACACAGAGACCCTTTGAGGAGCGGGAAGTGAAAAGTCAGTCAAAGAAGCAATGAATTTCGTGCGATGTCCATAATTATGTTATAGACGTTAATAAACTACTATAATGTCGGTCACAACACTACTCGTCATCACGAGTTTTTAATTTTTAAATAGGCGGCATTTTTTTATTAATTAAAAAAATACGGCATTCAGATTTGGCATTTCATCTTTTTTCTCAAAAACAGTTCGAACATTGATCAAACTCTGCCAACGATTACCTACATTGTATTCTTTATTAAGTTTCCATAGGTAGCCGTAGGATGAAGATCTTTGTATATAAAGACCACGACCAACTGACTGACTCCAGTACTGACTAAACGGCCAGACGATGATGTCTTTACATCGAAAGCGCTTGCCCACAGTAACTCACAAGCCAGAGGAGACGGACTCACCTAACAGGTACGTTAACTTTAGTATTTGCCTACTGGCGGACACAACCCAATTTCTTTAATACCTAACACAGCCAGTCCGGCTAAGGTACTACTAACAAGACTGACCAACAAGACCTCTCCCCGCCCCTTCCCCAACGCTCCATCACTCCCTTCACCTTTCTCTTTGTATATAAAGACCACGACCAACTGACTGACTCCAGTACTGACTAAACGGCCAGACGATGATGTCTTTACATCGAAAGCGCTTGCCCACAGTAACTCACAAGCCAGAGGAGACGGACTCACCTAACAGGTACGTTAACTTTAGTATTTGCCTACTGGCGGACACAACCCAATTTCTTTAATACCTAACACAGCCAGTCCGGCTAAGGTACTACTAACAAGACTGACCAACAAGACCTCTCCCCGCCCCTTCCCCAACGCTCCATCACTCCCTTCACCTTTCTCTTTGTATATAAAGACCACGACCAACTGACTGACTCCAGTACTGACTAAACGGCCAGACGATGATGTCTTTACATCGAAAGCGCTTGCCCACAGTAACTCACAAGCCAGAGGAGACGGACTCACCTAACAGGTACGTTAACTTAAAGATACAGCACTCGTATAAATCGCAAACTATCGAATTTAATGTGGTTGTGCAATGCTTAGCACCACACGCATTGTAAAAATAACCATGTATTCGTTCAATAATATAAATAGTTGTCGAAGAAATAATTACCAGAATCCAACTTCAGCACTTTCAGTAAACCATCATCCCCTCCGACGGCTATCCAGCCCTGTCTACTACTCCAGGCCAAGCAATATATCTTCGTATTATTCGAAATTGCTATCTGCAAATAACGTTTACCGAATTTTACGTTATATTTATCGTTAAATTGACAAACGAACAAAATACAAGGTCAGCTTTTGACACGACCAGAAATTATGTAGTTTCCTCCAGGTTGCACATCGGAGAATCTCCTTTGCTTTTAAGAATTATTAAGTATAGGAGTTGAGTAATTTGTAATATGTAATAAAAACTGTCAACATTCTCACTTTTTTACTGAGGTAAACAAACATCGTGGAGGCAACTAAAATCGCAGGAGAGGCGAGCGAAGATGTATTTTATTCGAACATAACTCGCCCTAAATTAGCTCAAAATCAGAAACACGAATCACAATTGAATTATTTCAAAAAACGGAGATACGGTGATTAAAAAGAGTCAAATCTCCCTCTCTCCTTTTGATGTTGTCCTGTACATCCACAAGTCGCGTAGCTATGGCAACGACCTCTGGGACTCGAGAAAGGACGCGACTGGGACACAAATAACATTTTGTTCGTTACGAAACTGTCAAGGAGAAGTCGGCTGAAACAAAGAACAGGACCGCTGTCACTTAGGTCGCTTGATAACGCTCCGATTGCATGTATCGATATGCGTCACTGGCGCATATCGTTTTCGCCAATCCGTTAGTTATCTCATTTTTATTTCATATACCCATTCTTAATTTCATTGTATTAACTCCTTTTCGTAGTCTTTGTACATTTAAAATATTTATATAACGGGTTATTACATAATGAACATTAAATAATTGGCATAATCGTACAGCTGTCGTTATTTCTAATTTCAAACATGGCGCCAGAGCCTACGATGTCGGGCATATCGATAACCTGACCTCGGTCGTGATATATCGATGTATTGCCTTATCAGAGGAAGCGCAACTGACGTCCCTGTTCTGGGCGCGGTGGCCGAGTGCGTTGGGGCGCGAGGCTAACTGAGCCAGGCGGGGATAGAACCAGCGGACTCTGGTTCGATCCCCGACCAGGCACCCCCCCTCCTCCAAACCCAGGGGGGTGAGGCAATGGGTACCGGCAATAGGCCGGGGAAATGTGCGGGCCGCCCAACAGGCTCGTGAAAGGGGAGTTGGGACATGGGCCCTCAGTGGCCACGGCATACTGCCATTGGTCCCGCAGCTGCAGTTGATGGTGCTGCGGTCGGTACGCCTGCAGCTGCCTCCCTGTTATCATCATCATCATCCCTGTTCTTTCATTTTACCGAGAAGTCTGTACCCTGTAAGTTCAGTCAAAATCGTTGCAACCGTTTTTGAGAAAATTATAAAAACCTATCGTTTTTCTCACGTATGATCCATCTGTCAGTGATGAAAGATCTGAAATAAATTAAAAACTCCGTTTCTTGTGACTCATTGTTAATTTGTCAGTTACCCACCTAAACCTTCATTATCTAGGAAGTTATTGCTCAAAGTCAATCGCCACCCTTTCTTATTATCTCAGGAACCACCCTGATTATTTACTGTTTTGAGATTTTCCCTCATACATCATAAGAAAGTGGATGTCTTAAATGGTTGATACCAACATATCGTTTGACATAAATGTTTTTCTTGCAATCTGTCAAATGGAGGCCGCTACCAAAACTAGCCAAAGCACGTGCTTTTCTTATAGTTTTTGGTATTTTCACAATAGTTGCACTACTGAATTTGATCAACCTAACTTGATTCTCATTTAACTACCTTTAACCTTTACACACTAGTTTATTTTCTGCTGCTTTTACTTTCTACATAAAAGTATTGATGCTGTTAAAACGATAAAACCCAAAATATGTCAAAAATCGGTTACTTAGCACTTTTTAAGTGGGCCATATTAAAATCCAAACTGATTTGATGAACCTAACAGTGTCTCCAAGCAACCAGTGTACTGGAAAAGTTGTTTTTTCACAGTTTTGATCAAACTCATTGGGTATTTGTAGCTAAGTTTGTACTACGTAAGCGTTTCCGAAGAAATGCGATTGATTTGCATTTTCTCGTCCTTACATCGTCGCACGAAAGGATGAGAAAAGTTGTGTGATGATTCCCACTAGATATTTCCATTTAAATCGGAACATCTTCGCTGTCATAAGGAAGGTTTTGGGGGCTGAGGAAGGTTTTGGGTACTGAGGAAGGTTTTTGTGAGGTTATCATAAGAGCTACGACCCCAAACTACGACAACCCGTGATTTGCAGACTGCGGTCGAATTCCCTCCTCGAAGCGCCAGTGAATGACCTTGATGAACTTGAGTTGCCACTGCAGAGGTATTTAGCTCAGTTTGTTTTGTGAGTTCGGTGCTTCAAGATGTCATTAAAAGCAGTTGGCGTTGACAAGATCAGGACGTTGTTATAGTTATTTTTTTGTGTGCAGTCCAGCTACAACTTTTGAACATAATCGGCTTAGTTTAAATTTAATTTCTTCCGATTTGGCGATGAAAAGTGGTCGCCATAAAAGAAGGCATTGCGCCGTTTCCTTCCTCGCCCACATCTCCTTGGACGGCTCTAAATCCTCAGTGATTCTCGCCCCTTTGGCCAACGAAGAGCGCGACCGGTTTGACGATACCCTCGTTGGACAGTCGAGTTTCAAGGAAAATATCGAGCCTCACAGGTTTTCGAAAAACGTATCGCCGACGTTGAAAATCCACCCAGATTCCTCGATTTTGAATTCGTCGAGCGACAGCCATCCGAATTTGCTGTCGAAATTTTTTGACTCCGACAGCGGCCCGTCGAATTTTTTCTCCCTTCCGTTTCGCGAAAGGTAAGCATCGTCTTGTCAGTTGAGATGTTTGTTCACATTTGTTATCACCGTATGATATCGCGTTATCACTCATTTGTTGACAGCTCCCGGCGCACGGTGTCGGAAATAGCCGTTTTTTGGTGGAAAATCCCTACTACTCTTACGCCCGTTACGTTTTTTGGCGTGTTGAAACTCCAGCTGAAACCCGTTTTACTCTGTTTGCTCTAAATGTTTGGTTACTACAATTATAGTTTTCTAAATCCTTCGAGTAAGAAGCGAAATAAATCACCAAACTTGTTGACAAAAGTCGATTTTCCTGTTTTTTCAAAATTATTTCCTTAAAATCTCACTCATAGCGTTCTCACAAAATCCCGTCGATAAGCCATCTACTCTATGGCCTTAAATAACTCCTCTAAAATAATTTAAAACAACCCGAGAAATTCTAGAATTCCAGCTTCTCATTGGCTAAATTGTTTTCTCAATGTTGTCTCTCTAACTCCAGAACGAACTTTCCTAATATGTCGTGATTACAGTGCCATGAATTACGTACACGGATTATTCATTATAAGTCGTGACATGAGTAGGGGCAACTCGATAAATTCCTTAACGTAAAGCGTTGCCAGTTTTTACGTAGAAATTTTTGATTCGTAATAACGTACTGTAAAACATTCGATTAGTCAAGAGAAGAAAAAACGCTGAATTTGTAGTCGAGGAAAGTGGTTTAGTGCTTGGCACTAGATGTTTCATAATTTAATGCTCGTATCGTTCAATTATTTCGCTCCACTGATTGACGTTCCTGTAATTTTTGCAGAACTAGCACCATCGGAAGTGAGTATGGAAGTGAAAAACATTTCGGGGCGATACCTTACAGAAAGAAGTTGTTGCACCATCAGCTGCCCGACGAGAAACTCCAAGGGATTTTCAGTAGCTCCGAGAGCATGCAGTCTGCGGGAGGAGGTAATTGCACATTAACCCCCGCGTTAACAGTTTTGAAACCTATTTTTACTTCCCTTGGCCATACGACGTAGGAAGGAAAGTTATGTGTTCGACAAATTGCGACTTGTAGCGCGCTGAATATCCTGCCAACGCGAATGTAGATCAACGTGCGTTAAGCAGTGTAGCTAATGTGTGTTAACTATGTTACGTCTTAATTACTTTATGCGACTAACCTTCACTCGATAATTCATGCGCTATCACTTATTTTAAGGTACTTCAATGCGGAAAGAAGTGACATTTCTGAAGTGTTTGTCAAAAGGACAGAAATTCCGTGGGCAAAGATTGATGGTTGTGTCGCAAAAACAGAAGATACCGTTTTCTGTGTTCTCTGTAATTCCGTACTACAGATTCAGGTAAGTCAAATAATGAAATGTTGAGTGGAAAACGTGGGTGATATCGATATAACAGCGTTAGACAGCCTTCTACGATCATTCCTTCTAGACAACGAAATAGCTAATGTTTCCATGTGTCGAAAAAATTGAATCAAAACGGTCGTTTTACGGTCTGCTATCTGGTATCTTTAAGATACCAATGCAGCCGGGCAACTTTCTGTCGGATTTATGTAAGAACAACTGATTGAGCTCGATCTTTATAGCTTCGAACATGCTGCAGCCTTCGTCTAACTGCCAGGTTTTGTTAGGGCGTTCACAAGTTTACAAGCTAAAAGACTGTTTCCATCGAAAATACTACATCAAAACGCCCTACACGCCCTGTTGATAAAAAGAAATGGCGTAAATCTCTTGGAAAAAACGGGTTTAACCGAAATCGTGTGGCACAGAAAAATAAAAACCATTTCGTCAACTTAATTTCTTCTTTTTTCACGTTTTCCCTGAATTGACGTAATTGTGAACGTTCCCTGAACGTTAGTTTGTTTTATGGGTGGGTACCAAACTGTACATAAAATTCAAAAATACCGTCGGGGGGGGGGGGGAGCTGGTTACTATACCAAATACCTGGTGCGTAGCAACACACAACTTTCCGCCACCCCTTTAAGTTCGAACACCAGCTACACAGGCGGGCGCTATATCTTCGTTCAACACATTTTTACAGAAACATTTATGGAGAACAAAATGTAGGGACTAGTTAGCTGAGAGTACTCCGAAAGTTTGATCGAAATCGTTGGAGCCGTTTTTGAGAAAATTGGAATACCGATAAATTAGTATTCGACAAATCTCCTTTTCTGAGTTAACTTGGCTTATATATCCGTTCAACATATATATACAGAAATAATTATAGGGAACGAAATGTGGGTATGGGTGACTAAAAGACACTCCATTAGGATTTATCACATCTGGTGAAAAAGTTACCCTGGAATTTACGGAAATAGACGTTAGAAAAAACGTTATTTTTGACACATTTTGATTTTTATCTCTGTTTAATGGACCGCCACAGGAACATTTATTGAGAAGAATATGTAGGTATTAACTATTTGAAAACATCCTGTGAGTTTGGTGAAAATCGCTGAAGCCGTTTTGCCAAAAAGCGTAAAAAACCTATTTTTGCTGCATGGGCCTATATCTCCGTTCACCGTATTTTCATGGAGATATGTATAGAGAAGAAAAGTATTGATCAGTAGAAGATAATTTGAAAGTTTAATCAAAATCGTTAGAGCCGTTTTTGAGAAAAATGCGAAAAACTCTAGATTTTGGTACATTTTCGTCCCCCACCCCCCTTCCCATCGGCCATAACCTTATTTTGGTGTCTACAAAAAATAACGAACAAAACAAAATAAGAACCAGCTCAATCGGATCAGCCGTTCTCCCGCAAATCGAACTACAGACACACACACACGGACCACGCACCGAAATTAGGTTTTTTAGACTCAGTAGGGTCTGAAACGTAAAGATCTGAAGAAAACCCAAATTTTTTTTTTTGGGCCGATTACTATACTTTCCTTCCCTTCGGGTAGCGGAAAGTAAAAATGAGAGGTTTTCTTGAAAACGTCTAGAACAATTTTGATTGAACTTTTAAAATATCTTCTACCAATCAATACTTCACTTGTGTGCTGTGGGTAAAAGCAAAGAACATGGACCGACTCCTCTGATAAGGCAATATATCAATATATGACGACTGAGGTCAGGTTATCGATATGCTCGACATCGCTCGTTGGCTCTTCCCAGCCAACTGCGTCTGTGACGCATCGTAGGCTCTGGCGCCATGTTTGAAATTAGAAATAACGGCATTGTGTACTTATAGGTTCTAAGAAGTCCCTGACGAACTGCCAGATGCTCCTCTCCTCCACTGTTCACTTTATAAACCTGTACCACATCCTTCAGAAATGCCCTCGTTAGATCATCACAGTCACTTCTCGTCCTTCTCCAAATATATTCGAAGAGGTACGAATCAAAATGATCTGTGACCGATCTAGAGGGAATCCCTCGCTTGATAGCGGCCCATGTTCCCTCGATTGAATTCGTGTGGGCCTCTGTTGCCGGGTCCTTGAAAAACAAGGAGTGGTTAATCCTCCAGGCAATCGTAGGCCTTCCAGCAATCGGAGATCACTGTCGTGCCCGAAATAATGAATTCCTTTATGATTGCGAGGAGGACTTCCTTCCCTCGGTTTTCAACGACCCGGAAAAAGCACTTTCGGGACCCACGCTCCACCCCACCAAACACGCAGCGTCCGTCTACCGATTTGCCCCTATTAAACTTCCTCTTACCAAATTTACATTTGTCAATTTCAACAACGTTTCCATCGCCACCTAACTTCATGCACGCTTGATCACGACACACTTCCATACATACTTCACGACAAAACGTCATCCAGTCGGTAGCGATAGGGTCAGAGATTTCACACTCAAACGATGGAGAAAGTTAGTTGTAAGTCTTTGAGAACTCATGATTTATGAATATAAAGTTGGGAAGAGTAAATATAGAGCAGGGCAGAAGACTTTCACACGATTCAAACGTAGAAAAAATAGAAACGCACAAACTTGAAGGGTGGTAAAGGTAAAATGTGAAGGAAAGGCGCGAACTACCGGCACGAGAACCGTTAACGAACTGAGGAATACAGAAAGGCGGAGGGAACAGGGAATAAGGTGGAAGGGTGAAGGGTCAAACAACCTCCTCAACTACGGTTATTATTCTTTCTCATTCTGTTATCGCTCTCACTCTTTCTCAGAGTTCATTGCAGTCTCCGAGCTTCTCCGAATCTCTTCCCCGCCAACTGCGTCCGTGACGCATATCGATACTAGCGATCAGTCAAGCGACCTATCGATACATGCAGTCGTAGCGTTATCTCGGTCCATGTTCTTTGTTTCACCCGTGCTGTGTAAATACATCGGTCAAAATTCGAGTGGCAGAGATAGTTTTTTTACCTTTTGAAAAACGGCTTAATGATTTACGTCTAACTAACCGGTTGTCTTCAACTAGTCGCACCCTGTGTATTGTCCTCCATAAATGTTCCTCTGACATACTGTTGAGTCCGAAAACACTATTTGGGGAAATGGTCTGTGGACGATTTTTAGACAAACGGCCGTGCCAAATCAGCTTAAACTTGATATCTAGCCTGCAGATTACCATGGGTCGCCAAAATAAGAGTATGAGCAAAATCCGCCGAAAGTTAACTATAGTTACCATAGTGGTCGAAACACCAAATATTTTTTTCTCAAAAACGGCTCTAACGATTTTGATTAAATTTTTCCAATATGACAACTATACCATAAAATTCTCATTTGTGGGAAAATGACGAGAGCAACACAATAAATTATCAATATTTTCGACGAAAAGCGTTTTCAGCGCGGTTTTTTCCTTATAAACTCCGCTGTAATGTTAGTAGAATGTTAAAGAAAATTGTTATTGTAGTCCCATCCAATACCTAAAGGGTGAGTGTTTAAAAACGCTCATGAGATACATGGGGCTCACTCCAGAAATTCCTGAATTTCAACTGCCGCCGTTTCGCTTACTACCAGTTCTAACAGTTATTACCCAACAACTCTGCAAAAGTTATTCTATCCTTCTTCAAAAAATTCGTGTTTACAGCCTCATTAATTCTCTGTGTACCAATTGCTCAATAATGGTCCAGTAGTGAGTACGAGCAGCACAATAAATTCTGGAACTGTAAGCGCTACCGCTTCCTGCTGCTGTGAAGTGTTGATTGACCAAGTTCAAATGAACTGAGTGATAAATGAATTGATTAAGTAGAAAAAGCTATGTACAAAGTGAATTGACGTAGAGCTAAAGAAAGTCGTGTGTTGCAACGCACCAGATATTTTAATTCCCGCGGTAAGTGCTTAACAGAATTTCATCACCCTTACACGTCTTCAAGCAACCTGTACTGAAATTTTCTTTTATGCTGCAGTGACGAGCCACTGTGGCAAGTGAACACGTTCTGTTATCTGATACTTTTTTCAATGATTAGTTGAGGGTATTGCAAGAGCTTGTGATAACGAGCGATCTTGGAAGCGAAAAGTTGAAAAGCTAAAAATGGTGTAGCGTTTGTGTGAGGTTTTTCCTCATTACTGTATATCCTGGTGATATTCATTGTCATTTGTGTAAACGTGTTTGTTGGGTTCATGATAGCACTGGTTTTTACTGTCACAGGATAGACGCTCGTGGATGCCGTCGTCGCAACACTTCTGGACCTCGTCCTCTGTCATCAATCAACGATACGCTTGATCCATGGACGATGTTAGGCATAGAGAAAGCGTTAGATGGTCAGGTACGACTCAGAAAGCAGTTTTTGTAGGTTCTCAATACTACAATCTAGTTGTTTGAAATCTTAAAATATCCTATTAGTCACCTACATCTCATTTATGTTGTTATTTTATTATTTCAGGAAGTGTCTTATGGAAAGTTTCTCGCTCCATCGAAACAAGTTCGTTATTCGGAAGTTGATGGTCCAAAACCTCACATGGCTGTGCCACGGTACGAGCATTCCTTTTCTTAATGCAATTGTGTTAATTCTAGGAGTTAAATTCCACCAATACTCCACTTTAATAATTGTTATTGTTTCGATGGGGGCATCAGTTGCACCAACATGTTTGGTTAAACTAAAGTTTGTTAGTTAACTTGTGTAAAGATTGTACTAAGGGTAAAGAACAATATCATCATTATAATGACGTTTTACCTTACGAATTCTCTGTCAACGTTTTGAGAAAACGTTTGTAACGATTTTGATCAAACTCATAGTCGTTGGGTTTTAAAAAATAAATATTTTATTCTATCCACTCCCAACTCTTGATTACAAGCTTCACTTCTCAATATTTAACCAGTTATGACACCGTGTACATGATATCTTTTAGATTTCCATTCTTTCATACGTACAGTGCAGTTGAAAATTTTCTTCGCATCACCTAAGTGCAGGATGAACAACGGTGTGCTTGAAGTTCCAATGCAAGTCTTGTTGATCTCATCTGTCTAGACTAGAGTTTTCGGGTTTTTTTCCCCACAAAAACCTGTTATTTCCTGCAATTATAGTTATTCTATCAGAGATCATACGTATATACTAATTTGGTAACAAGCCAGGCCATTGTTGGCCTACCTGCTGCGAAGAAGGGGGGTCGTTCTTAGTGACTCTGACCTGTTGGGCACTACTCAGCCAGAGTCCCTGGGAGGGGCGCATGGGACTGAGTATGGTGTCTTGATGGTGATGGACGGGGGGGGGGCTGGATCTCGTGGACTGACCTCAGTGGGGGGTTGGAGAGGGGTATGTGTGCACTTGTCCACACGTCTTCGTCGAGCAGACAGGTGAACAGCATGTGTGATGCTCTCTTGCTGAGTCTCCCTCTGCAAAGGCAGAGGTCGAATGTGCGGCGCCCGAAGAGAAACAAACGCACGTGCATAAGCTAGGAGCTGGACTGCCGGAAAGGAAGGGTGTCACTCCCTCATCCCCAGGGGGCCCCTAGCAGCCGCAGGCGATGGGTTAATGAATTATTTACCAATTTGCAAAGCTATCTACAAACTATACATGAAAAATAGAATTTGAGGGTTATTTCTCCAACATGTTCTAAGACAAGAAGTAATCTGTGAAAACAGAACTGCAGTGTCGGGTCCCCTTTTCAAGGGTGAGGTCTTGTGGCCAGTCTTGGTCAGTTGGCAAAGTGTGAGACGAGGGACGTGTTTCTCGGGCGTTGAAGCGTAGGTCGAAGGGCTTGGTTGAGCAGTAGCTCCTCACGGCGAGGGACTCGGTTGAATCGGGGCTCCTTCTCCTTCAGACTCGAGATAAGGGACTCGTTGAGTCGGCGCTCCTTCTTCTCCTTCAGACGCGAGATGAGGGACTCGTCGCCTCCGCTGGCGCCGCTGATGGTGGATGCTTGTAGTCAGAAGAAGCGAGGAAGGATTCAGAAGAAGGAATGAATGTGGTTTGTTCTTGCGGCAGGCCCTTATGTACGTTCTCTTGGAGGGGGTAGTCCTCTCTCATTGGCTCACAGCTAGCGCCCTCTGTCGGGATGACTTCGCTGTGAGGCGCCTTTTGTTGGTAAAGGGTGGCCAGCCGCCACATGCAGTATTGAGTTTTGATAAACGTCTGGTTCCAAGCGTGGAGTTTTAATTGCACGACCCATGTACACAGACGGGCAATGAATAATAGAATGGTGGACCCCACAAAAAAACCCCCAATTAGCTACAAAGATCCAGTTTGAAAACAATTTCCATTCGTCCAATTACCTATTACTAGAGGTGTCCCAGAATCACGATAAACATTGACTTTCGCATTTGTATAAGTGAAGCTGCCAATTTGAGGTCAAATTTTCCAGTGTGTGTGTGAAGGTTCCCTCACGAAAGTCCAGAGTCAATTAGTCGACGCCCTATACTCGAGGCTGCTTGAGTTTTGTTTCTATCTTTTGTACAATAATGTTTACGCCCCTATACCTTAAGCAAAACTACTTAAAAGCTCTGATGGGTTTTAACAAGTTTAAGATAATTCGAACGTTTAATCAAAATTCGAGAAAAATACGAAAAACCCTAGTTTTGGGTACATTTTGATCCCCCCTCCCTTTCCATCGATTGAAATCGCTCATCACTTATTTTCGCGTCGTCAAGAAATAAATAACCAAAAAGAACCATTCAGCCATTCTCTCACAAATTGAACTACAGCCGCACACGTACGCGGACCACGGTTTTTACTTTTCTTGGCTCTACAAAGTAGAAAGGAAAGTTATGTAATCGGGTGAACAAATTTTCAGATTTTTACGTTTCAGACGCTGCTGAGTCCAATAATAGTATGGGAAAATAGTCTCTGTGTGTGTTTGTTCACTGCCTCGTTAATTCTGTGCGTACCAATCGCTCAATAATGGCCAGGGAATGAGTATGAAAAGCGCAATAAATTGCGGAACTTTAAGCGCTACTGCTTTCTGACGCCGTTAAGTGATGAAAAACTTCAGATAAATTGAGTTAGTATAAAAAGCCATAAACACAAGAGAATCGACGTAGAGCTAAGGAAAGTATGTGTGATGAAGCACACCTGATGTTTTGGATTCAGTAGAGATCGGAAGAAAACCCAACTATTTTTCACGATTTACTTCCCTTACCCTTATATTAGAGGAAAATAAAAATGAAATGACGCAGTAATTAACGTGACTTACTATTAAAACTTTAGTCCGATTTGGCACCAGATTGGTGTAGTTTTCTAAGGAATTCAACAGAGTAGGCTAACTTGAAATGTATGAAGCGACGAGAACGGTAAAATGCCCGCAAGGGAAGTTGTACATGTATCGCTGAAAAATGTGAGTCTGATCGTCTAAACCAGTCAATTAATTAAACTACAACCTATTAGTATACTGAAATCCGCATAAATGCGTGTAATGGAGGGGCATGGAGGGTGTGAAGCTTATCTAATTTCCCGTGATGCACCCAAATATATTTCGTATATTCATTTTGTTCCGTATTGTCGTTTCAGTTGTTACTCTCATGATTCTGGTGCTACACATCGTGCTTATCCCGTCTCTCCGCCGGTGGTTGTCGAAAAAAGCGCTCCTTGTAAGTACGAAGAGTTATAATTCGTGTACATACCGTGATGCACGCAAAACAGAAACTAATCATAAATATTGATTTGCGAAGCTGACAGGATATTCTCTTATTGGCCGAGTAAGTTATTCTACGTGCGAGTACTTGCCCCCCCCCCCACCAGTGTTTTTGTGTAGAGGAGTTCTCGTGGTTGTAGTGGGACAACTCTGCCGCACTCCTTGTAGCTCCCTAATTCGTGCACCTCTCAGTTATATCGATTCTATATAAGCTTTTTACATCCAAATTTGTCTCTTGGTTCTCTCAAAGACAACCATCGTGTGTAGCGCTTGCATAATTTCCCTCTTTGTTAATGGTTCTTTTTTTTTGTGTAGTAAAAGATGGTACTCTAGAGGCTTTATTACCTTGTGCAGAATATTTAGGGAGGCCCTGGGCTAGTCTCTGCAGCTGATGATAGTTCCACCTTCATTGAAGCTCAATGGCACAGGATCTTCTCCAACAGCTTCAGCCGGAGATTATTGATTCTGCTGCGCTTGAGCGTGCAGCATATAATCAGTTAGCCCACTGGTTCAAGGCCAAGCTGTGCACTGCTGCTATCTGGGTGGTTTGACAAAATCAGATCCGTATAACACAAGAAAACAAAAACAAAACTCTGCAAATTATTACACAACGTTTTTTATTCTCGTGAACAGCTTGACCTAGTATTACTGCTCCGAGACCCATCCCATTCGATTCAGCATCTAAAGATACCAGTAAACCATACGAAACATGATCTGACCACAACGGAACTACGAAAACTAAATAGTAAGTTCCTGTAGGCAATTGGCACGACCGTTGCGAGTCGAGTGGGCTGGTGGTTTTGATGAGACGGGAGGGAGATAGTACTAACGATGAAACGTTTACTTCTTCTGTAGTTCCCGCGAGTTCTTTCAAATAGTAGACTTTGGCTCACTATAATTACTGTAATTTCCCTATACGCAGTTGTACACGTCTGATACTCATTCCATTCGACCCAGAATCTGAAAATACCTTGAAAACGATACCAAACACGGCGTATTTGCGATCAAACTGCGTTTTGTTAATTTTTTTAACCATTTGTTGCCCATAAAAACCATGGGCTTCGTCCGACCGGATTGCCGAGATGGCGGGCACAACTAGATACCAAATGGGATTTTTGCGCAAAAGAACGGACATTTCAGACAACGTTAAAGGCACAAAACGGCCCGGACGGTGGATGGACATTGTAGATTTGGAATCCCCATGTCTTGAAACGTAAAGTATCAAATTTTGAGGGGAGTTGTAAAACAATTTTTCTGACCGAGAACTTAGGGTTATTATTCAGAATGAATAACAAACCAAAAACAGAGCAGAGCTTACCCAGAAAAGGATAGAGCTCACTGATCTGGGGCCAGTATCTCGCAGGGATGAGAGAACATGAAGACTGAAAACCTGCTCCTGAGCCACCCAAACTGCTGGGGAGTACGTAAGGATGTATGGGAATGGCGGCATACTGAAGGATTCTCGTGAGGGTGAAGAGGATGTGAAAGAAGAGCTACCGTCGCAGAGAGGCGTGCGGGTCAACCTGATACAATGTGTCTCAGTAGTAAACTCATGGGGCCACTAGGAGATCCCCCCCCCCCCTCATTATTTCTATTCCAACATCTTCAAAACTGAGCCAGAGGAAAATAAATTGAGCATATTTCTGTGGGCGCTCAAAAGACAAAGTTGACGACAGGGATAGGGGAACGAAGGAGTTCAAGTTTTTTGATCCTTAAACAAATCTGCGCATATCGTTGCAGTATAATGACTTATTACAAACTAGCCAAATGAAATGATTCGTTTTCTAGTACATTTGAACTTTGGAGACAGAATACGAAACATACTGCTTAGTGAATTCAGTTCTGATTTTCAGGCGCTGATTACATGGAATACGATGCCAACGCTCTCGACGACCCGGAACTGATTGCTGGGAAACACAAACGGCTTTTGCCATTCACCAGTTACACAGTAAGATTATCCTTTAACTTATCCCGAACTGGTCTTAAGTTTCTAATTCAAGAGCGCGTCAAAGTCCTACTCTTGATAAGGTAGGGCGGACATGTTATTTTGTGTAAGCGTGAAAATAAGGGTTTTACAGTTACCATCATTTGGTCTTCAAGCTGCCACAAATGATATATTGCTCTCTGTAAATGGGAGCAATGGGATTGTGTGAGAGCGCACACGTCCCAGGCTCCATTTCCATCCCCCGAGGAAGCAGGTTGCCCTTCATTAGCTCCGAATGTAATTTACTAGTCTCCCCAGTTTTTCTTTTTCGGGTCCGAGATTCGCTGACGCTGCAAAAATTCCAGCGGAGGGATAAATGGTGACGCGCCTACTGCAATGTGAATGAAAAGTAGACGCCCTTTCCTTGTAGCTCCCTCATGCTCCGAATTTTTGATTGGATTTTCCGGGGATTCGCTCAACTCTCAAAAATCCGTTCATTAAAGTCGCCCGCTCCTGGAGTAGTGGCTAACAGTGAGGTGGGAGATGTACCGCCTGACTCTCTTTAGAAGCACCGGGCTATCGTGGTCTACTGGTTAAGACATTACTAAAGTTAACGTACCTGTTAGGTGAGTCCGTCTCCTCTGGCTTGTGAGTTACTGTGGGCAAGCGCTTTCGATGTAAAGACATCATCGTCTGGCCGTTAAGTCAGTACTGGAGTCAGTCAGTTGGTCGTGGTCTTTATATACAAAGAGAAAGGTGAAAGGGGTGATGGAGCGTTGGGGAAGGGGCGGGGAGAGGTCTTGTTGGTCAGTCTTGTTAGTAGTACCTTAGCCGGACTGGCTGTGTTAGGTATTAAAGAAATTGGGTTATGTCCGCCAGTAGGCAAATTACTAAAGTTAACGTACCTGTTAGGTGAGTCCGTCTCCTCTGGCTTGTGAGTGGTTAAGACATTGGTTCATAATTCTCGACGAAAGTCGGGAATTCTGGAACTGAGCTCCGCGCGATTTGCCGTAATTTTTGCCTGAGTCAGCGGATCCCCTTGTAACAGTTCCTCTGGGGGCCCCTTGAATAGAAGTAGCCAAAAAATGTACCCAAAAACGTGGTCAACTGTTTGTGTGCAACAAGCTGTGGAGAAGTCGACTAATATCACTATAATTATACGACACGTCCCCTCCTCTCTGGGCATTTTTAAATCAAATTAAGTACACCTTTAAATTACATTATTAGTACGTACGTTTTTAACCATTACTCAATTCCACCATTAATTTATCTCCTTATGACTCTTTTCAGACTTCAGTAATACTGTATGTTCGATCGGCAGATCTAAAGAAAGAGCTAAATGATAAATTTAAGGAAAAATTCCCTCACATTGAACTTACTCTGAGTAAGTTGAGAAGCTTGAAGAGAGAAATGAGGAAAATCGCTTCGCCCGATCTTCTCACGACGGCTTATTCCTACGTCTACTTTGAAAGGCTCATTTTCAAAAACTTGGTTAACAAGCAGAATAGAAAATTGTGCGCGGGTGCCTCTCTCGTCTTGGCTGCTAAATTAAACGACATCAAAGGAGATCATCTCAAGCACATAATTGAGGTAAATATTTTGTAATTACTTTCATTGTTTGTTCGCAGCGCTTTTCGAAGCGATTCAAGAAGTTTATTTTGTTTATGTGTGCCAATCATTGAATATAATTCGATACACCGGGCTCCTTGTTAAAGTTGCAGATAGAATTCATTCAGTGCAGTAGTCTGACGATGAAGTAAGTTGTGCAATTGTGTTGTCTGTGTCATTAAAATAGAGTTAATATGGGAGGCTTAAGACAATGACTTGCTCTTATCTAATTATTACAAATCTAAAAAAAAGATTTTCTATTAACGAATTTTTTTGAGTACATTGTATGTCCGAGGGTACTCCGTGATCTGTACAATAAGCTTTTTGCAGTCTTCGTCAGCAAACGCAGTAATGTTTTAATATTAAATAGGTGTTTTTTGACCGTGACACGATACACTACTGGTCTGGGGCAGAGACTGTCTTGCTGTCTTTGGTCTCGCATCTTTGTCTCAGTCGCTCGTGGGGAATGGGGTGACCTCAGTCCCCTGTCGAAAATCAAATCGAATGTGTAGCATAATACTAAATGTGACTGGTGTAGTGGACGTAAACAACAAACGCATAGGGCTAGCATGAAGGTAACCTCTGACTATTCAGGCCTTAAGCGTTGATATCGTGGTGGTTGTGGGGTCGCTGGAGAGTACAAATACCATCCCTTTTCTCGTTTTTAAACTGTGGGGTCTGAGTGAGGTAGGGGCCACCAGGTCGGAACTCCCACAGACATCCCCGAATGCAGAACAGTAACTGTCAGATGTATGGCAGATGAGTCCCTGAGTAATGGGTGGACGCTTGGGAGACCTCTGCTGAGGCTTACTGGTGTCCTTCTGAGCCTCAGGGAAAGCAGAAAGTCCAAACTGTCTTGTTATGAGATGGGGAAAAGCCGTACGCGCTATCCAAAGATGGGGCAGGCCAGTGACCATTCCAGCCTTGAGGGTTGTATGGTCGAAACGCGGCACCATGGGATTGCGCAGCCCGCCGAGGGGCATTGTCAGTTTGGGCAATCCATTTCCTACCCAGGTCAAGGCCGGAAAAAGTTGGAAAATGCGCTTACCCTGCGAACATTGTGATGTACCTGGTTGATACTCCCCCAGACATCCCCAAATGCAGGATCGTAACTGTCACATACAACTAGAGCGAGTTCATTTGGAATTCTTGCTCAATTTGGCCTTTAAGCTTGGGATATCCTAAACTACTAAACTACATGCTGCTTATTGCTTGTCAGTCCAGTCATGAGTAACGTCGTTCTCCCTGGCTTTATGCTGGTCAGACATAGCTCAGGCGTTTTTATCAGGGTTAGAGCTTAACCAAGCTGAATGGTGAAAACCATTTTCGTGGAGTGAAGCAGTTGAAGCCAGTTAAGTGGCATTAACTGAGTCTTTCCAGGATTTTAACAATTGGTGAAACAGGTTCTGACCTGTTTAATGTGTATATTTGACTATGATTAGGCTCGTCGGTGTTAAATTAAAAATAAAGTAATAACCAGTGTTCTGTTCAATACATAATGGCGCAGTCGGAATAATAAATGTTTTCACAGTCCTCACTTCCTCTTCGTGAATTCCAATTCCAGTTGTTCTTGATCGTGGTTCAGTTCGTCCATGTTACAAGTGATTTTTTTTAGTGTCTTCTGACTGCGCCACTAATATGTATTGAACGGAACACTGGTTGTTATAATAAGTATTTAATATACAATTAATTAGGAAAACAACTGCTTCTTCAATACTGGAAAACATATAACCTTGCATAAGGTTCTCTACTCTAACCTTCATTCATGGATCAAGCATCCATGACGTTTAACACATCTAGTTACTTGTTCCCACTTAGAACCAAAGATCAATTTTTCATCGTTCCTAATTTTCGCTTTTGTTTCAGAAAACTGAATCAATTTTGAGGCTAAATCGTCGAGAGTTGATTGCTTCAGAGTTCGCCATACTCGTAGCTCTCGAATTCGGTTTGCACGTTCCCATGAGCTACGTTCTTCCTCATTATCATCGCCTCGTATCGGAGACCTAGCATTCAATGAACGGTTCTCCGTATTTGACCAAAGCCCTTTTTTCATTTATTTGAAATTCGCTTCGGCTCTTTCTAAAGAAAGCGTGGAGTTGTCGAGTTTTAAAAATGTTAAATGCCGCTCGTTTGAACCGTTCAGCTATTTCTAGTTTTATGGCAGTTTTTGAATTCGAAGGATCGAAATGATTCCGCGAGTTAGGGGACATTTTCTTAGCGTCGCCTAAGCGAATGTAGTTTTTAAAAATCAAATTTCGAGTAAACACTCGTGTTGTGAGTACTAAACTGATTGATCAATCATTGTCTGGTCACTGAAGTAGAGTTGTGACCTGACTGGTTGAAATTATTATCAAATAATGTTAACTTGAAATAAACTGCCAAAGATGAGCTTACTATTCAAAATAAACCGTGAGCCTACGTTATGTTGGCAGATAAATATTGGCAGGTTCAAAAATCCAAATTGAGCCTCTTGATAGAATTACCTTTTGAAAATCCTATGTGATTTTTTATTCGCTTTTCAAAAATGAAAAAGCCCTTCTCGTTGAAGGCTAAAATCCAATAAGAAACTAAAATCGTGTGTGCAGGAACGAAATAAATTAACGATTAAATAACATCTTTTCGAAAACGGGGTGATATATAATCACTTGCGTTTAGTGAACTACACACGTTCTATAATTCCTCGTTTGTAAATGTAAACATTTGAGTGTTGCGAATGAAGGCGATCTGAATGACCGAGTTAGTTGGTAGAGGAATAAAAATCGCTGAATTTTGAAAAGTTGTGCGGTGCGTCGCATCAGATATTTCATTTAATACGTAACGAAGTAATTTATTACTTTCCTTGGCTCTACGAAGTAATCAGCCGAAAGAGTTCTCTTTAGATTTTTATGGTTTAAGGGCTACTGAGTCTGAAAAACGCGATTGAGAGAGAACGACTGGGCCAAATCAGCTCAAACTTGATATTCAGCCCGCAGGTTACCGCAGTACTCCAATATAAGGGTATGAGCGAAATCCGCCCAAAATTAACTATAGTTATCATAGTGATCAAAACACTAAATATTTGTTTTCCCCAAAACGACGTGGACGATTTTGATTACATTTTTGGTATGGACAGCTCCAAATGACACAACACCACCATAAAAATTTTCATCTGTGGAAAAATGACGAGAGCAGCACAATAAATTGCCAAACACTTCGACGAAAATATATTTGGGCGCAGTTTTTTCTTAATAATAACAATAATATCCGCTCAAATTTTAGTAGAATCTTCAAAAAAATTGAAAAGGTAGTCCAATTAAGTACCTAAACGATGAGAGTTTAATAACGCTCGTAAGATGTATAAGAGCTACTCCAGAAATTCCGGAATTTCAAACCCCGCCGTTCTAAAAGTTCGTACCCGATAATTCCAAAACAGTGAACGCGAAACTTGTCAAAAAAAAAGTAAGGTTGAACAGTCTCACGAATCTCGTGTTTGCTGATCGCTCAGTAATGCCCAGGGCATAAGTAGGAGCAGCAGAATAAATTCCGGAGCCTTAAACTCCGCCAATTTTCATGTAGAACGTTGTTTCGAACGGAATGAAACCCCTATTTAATTGTTTGCTAGTATCAAGAGCGCTGAATGCTCGTGGGGCCACGGAAAGTTGTGTGATACGTCGCACCTGACGTTCTTATTAACGCTATTTAAATTAAACCGTACGTTATTCCAGAATAAGTATAAAATAGCGGCAATGAGGAATATTTTTGAGCGACTATTTCCGCGTAAGTAATGTGTTTATTGTTGTGCATCCAAGCTTGTATTTATTTGTTTTTGCCCCTTTAGGATTTCTTAGGAATGTTGAAGCGGTGCATGGGGATACATTTGAGGAGTTCCTTAGTCTTTAATTCGTTCTCTGAGGTTGAAATGTGGTCAACATTTTGCCGACGTAACTTTTTCTTTCAACATGTTTCACTGCCCAGAGCTCTTGAATACTTTTTCTGTCAAGTTAGGATTCCTTCTCTGAAAATGGAGTAAAACCAGCCATTCACAGTCCGATTCTTAGGACCAACTTCACTTCACTTGTCAACTATATATGGACTACTCCAGAAATTCCAGAATCTCGACCCTCGCCATTTCACTTACTACCATTTCTCACAGTTTTGATCAGATAATTCTGGGACGGTGATCACTAGTCTCCACCAAAAAGCCCTAGTTCGAATGGACTGAGTGAAAAATAAAGTGAATTGGGAGCAAACCAGTGAATTGACGTAGAGCTGAGGGAAGTTGAGTGATGCCTCGCACCTAATATTTTCTTATAAATTTCCCTCGAATAATATGCACAGTTCCAAAACATCAGCGTAGTAGTCCAATAAACTACCCATATGTCGATAACGTTCATTAGTGACCTGACAAATTCCGGTATTTTAACCACCGGACCATCATTTCTCCCTGTTTTTACTCGATAATGGCTGTAAATACGATTCTTTTCGAGGAAAAGTGACGTTCAGCCTCATAAATCCCTAAAATGTCGCTCACGTCTTGAATAGGAGCGAATCAATTTCTTTTGGAACTCTAAACGTTTTTTGTAAAACGGGATGTACCATTATTAGTTTTCCAATTATTGTAGCAACGCTGCTCGATGCAGTTGATTGTGGGAGAATACACGTTTTTTCTTCGTACGTGATTTAAGTGCAGCTATGTCTTGAATCTCAGTCTTCCAAAGCTCGTGTGTTATGCATACTTCTATCGCTCGTTCGAGGGTGAGGTCATCTCCTATATCCAGTAGTTTGCTCTGCAGCGCTTCATCTGGTATTTTAGCAAGCAAGCGATCGCGAATCATATTATTTCTTTAGGCAAAGTCGCAGTTTTCAGCAGCCAGTTTCAATATTGTGCCGAATTCGTTGACTGGTTGTCCCGTCTTCCAAGTGGTCTTATTGAACTTGAATCGCTCGTGTAAAATATTCTTCTTCCGAGAGAAAAACGATTTGAATGCCCAATGAGTGAAACGTGCCAGGCAAGTGTTTGCCTACCGGCACATTGTACACCGTGGAATTGTCGTGATGTTACCCTGTTACGAGGGGGCCATCAATATGACTTCTCTAGTGTTGGGGGGAGGGGCTGTCTGTCGTTCTCGCCTGACTAGCAGGCGTGGGTGGCTGCCATGCCTCCAGGTTGCGTCTCAGGTTATCCCACGCTTGCACGAATGTGGTAAATCGCTTGACCACCGCTCTGTTGCTGAGGAGCAGAGGAGCCGCATGTCGAGGTAGAGCGGGCAGGCAAACAGCACGTGTTGAGCATCCTCGCCAATCCCTGCTTTGCACGGGCACGCGTCAAACTCCCGCCGCCCGAAGAACTTGAGGCGCACATTGAAGGGTCCATGGCCTGAGAGGAGCTGAGTGGCTGTGAAGGACGGATGCCACCGATCCATGCGTACCCTCTCTCGCACAGAAGGGATGATGGCGCGTAAGTGGCGTGCCTTCGGGCCTACGTCCAGCACTCCCTCGAGGCCTATCAGTAGGCGATTTGAATGCTGCAACCACATCTTCAAATTTAGTGAGCGGTGCTGACTTCTAACTTCCCCTCAACGTCGCCATCGAGGGCGGCGACCACAGCCTCAGCCTTAAGAGTGTTGAATAGCTCGATACCACGCTATCCCAACTGGTTGAGTAGCGTCGCGATTTTCGTTTCGTCATTCTCTTTTTTCTTTTTGAGGCGATTAAATAGATCATAAAGCTCCAGTACCACTGGTCCCATTCTATACGCAGGTTCGATGAGTAGAAATCGAAAACAGACGGACATTTTGCGTCGGACATCGTTATCACAGAGTGTATCCTGCAGTCCGATGAAATTATTCGAGAACATGAGAGAATATCACTTATTTACGCAGCTTATCTGGACATTTCACCTGACACCATGTTAGATGAAGCTCCATAACTTTATTTTGTTCGTTACTTTAAATGAGATGGCTTTTTGAAATACAACAGTCCAGATCGAGACGAGAGTGAAAAAACCCTGCAAATTATTACACAATGGTTTATTATTCTCATGAAAAGCTTGACCTAGTATTACTGCTCCGAGACCCATCCCATTGAATACAGCATCGAATACTAGTAAACCATACGAAACATGTCCTGGCTACAATGGAACTACGGAAACTAAATATTCCCCGGGCTCCAGGCGCCCGTAAACGTCTGTAGGCATTTATGATCCGACGGAGGGGTGTGCGGAGGAAGTGGCCCTAACTTTCCTCCGCCCTGTCACGGGGGCTTCCAGCGAACCCGTTGCGAGTCGAGCGGGCGAGTGATTGAGTTTGATATGACGGGAGGGAGGGAGTACTAACGACGAAACGTTGACTTTCGCTGTAGTTCCCGCGATATACTGCATTTGGTTTCGTCCGATCGGATTGCCGAAATGGCGGGCATAACTACATAACAAATGGGATTTTTGTGCGAAAGAAGGACCATTAAAATTTTTTAGACCACGTTAAAGGTCTAAATGACCCGGACGGCGGACAGACATTGCAAATTTGGAATCTCCATGTGTTGAAACGAAAAGTATCAAATTTTGAGGGGGGGTTGTAAAAAATTTTTCGTGACCGAAAGCATAGGGTTATTATGTAGAATGAATAATAAACCAAAACGTGTATTCTCCCACGATAACCGCATCGAGCAGTGTTGCTACGATGTTTGGAAAACTAATAATTGTACACGGGATGTTATGTTTTATCAAATTCAAACGAACTTAGTGAAAAATGGATTGGTTTAGTATCTAAAGCCATCAAAATTACTCAATCCTCGTGGGGAAGAAGGAAAGTTGTGTGATGAGTCGCCCCAGATTTTTTTTTTTTTAAATTTATTATTTTTCATCGTTAATATCCCACAAACATCTGCACTCTTGTCAAACTTCACTCTTGAATTCACTCAAACCTGTGTTGTCCGAGGTGCTTCGTTAAACTAGACAAACACGTTGACAAAATTCTCGTTATAAGAATTACGGACGAAAACTTGCTACTCGTAGGACCATTTGTCTGTCCTACCGCTTCACTCACGATGCGATGCAGTTGAATGTAGGAGATATCTGTAGTAGGACCAACTCGTAGGTTCTGACACCCCCCACTCGCGGTCCAATGCTTCCTACGACCTTCAAATCGGACTGTGAATGGCTGGCTTAAGGCACGATGAGTTTAATGGCCATCTTGTGATAGTACAAACTAGAACCTGTAGTGCAACGTTGAGTACTTTTAACAATTTTAAGAATGTGCTTAATAAGTAATGTTTACAATTATATCCAAAATTGGTTGTATTCTTTCTTAATTACTATTTGTAAGTTAATGGAGATTGTTAAGGTAAATAAGCTAGTCAACTAACGAAGCCTTTGATTTTAGAATTACGGTGTTCATCGATGTGATATCAAGTTACCAATACTTAAGAATGTTACGCTTGAATTGAGTGTTTTGTTATAATATAATAAGGTAAGTTGTATTTTACGGCGAGGAGGATTATGTCTGGCGGGTGCTCGTTTCATTTTTTTCAAGTTATTTGCTAGAATCAGGAAGCTTTGAAGGTTTTGTACTTAACTCGATGTGGTCGCTGTAGTCTTTTAGAAGAAGAGAAGGGCTGTTAAATGCAACACAACTGCGATGGTGCAGTTAAAAATCTGTAAACTCAGCCTGTCCTGCAGATCCTTTTCTTTTGCCCTTCATTACAGTCCAGTATTGCAGGAATCTAGCTGTGGACGCTTGCCCATTGATCGTAGCAGCCCTTAACGCATTCAATTGTATCCAGAAAGTACCGGGGAAACGGAATTGACTTTTTTCCATTTTCTGTGAGGGGAAGGTGCGAGAATGCGTAAAACGTTGAAAAAGTGGTGTTCCGAATCGAAGAAAGTCAATTTGTCATTTTTATCAACGCTTTTTTTTTTTTTTTTTTTTTTTTTACCCGAGGGCGTGTGGGACAAGTCCCTTTGTCACTGCGGCCACATATGGGCCTATTGTGACACTGGCCCTTTCTTAGTAGAAGGCGTCGTACATACCCGCCCCCCTTAGGAAGCCGAGTATGTCCTTCACCGCAGAATCCGCTACGGTTTGGGGTTCGGTGGTCCCCTGACCGAAGTATTCAAAGCGTTTTGCTGCCAAGGCAGGGCATTCACATAGGATGTGCTCTGCTGTCTCGTCTTCCTCACCGTAGAGTCTGCATTCCACCGCCTCTGAGATGCCCATCTTGTTGAGGTGATATCTGAGTGGGCAGTGCCCGGTGAGGAAGCTTATCAGTACTCTCAGATCTTGTCTAGAGAGTGTCAGCATCGCCTTAGCCCTTTGACAGGAAGGCGTGACAAGCCTTTTTGCCTGTCGTAGTCGTGGCTGGCGATGCCAATGGGCGCCATTTTCCTGTATCTCCCATCGAGCAACCAGACGGTTTAGGTGACTTTTCACAGGTCAATCCCACGTGTGGCTCTGGCCCGATGGGTAGGGTTTCTGTACCCCTTTTCGCAAGGCGGTCAGCCTTTTCATTGCCCTCATGCCCCCTGTGAGCCGGCACCCAAATGAGGGAGAGCCTGTTACGGGCGCCGAGCTGCTTGAGCGCATGGAGGCATTCCCATGACAGCTTAGACCTAAAACTATAGGCTGCAATGGCCTTTAGGGCGGCCTGGCTGTCTGAGAAAATGTAGATCCGCTTGCCCTTGAGTCCTTTGTTCAGGATCTCTTCTGCGCAGATCTTTATGGCTAGGATTTCCGCTTGAAATATCGTTTATCAACGCTTACCAAATGGTGGTGGGTTCTCAACAAACGAATCGTTTCTTCTTATAGAAAAAAACTGACTTACTCAAACCAATTAGAGTGATCTTAATAATATAATAATTAATAATAATTTGTACTCCAGAAATCTGAACACAAATCGTCCAGGAGAGAATGAATCTCTTTGTCTGTGAGCACCTGCAAGTGTACTGACTGACTCCTATTAAAGGCACCGGGCGGTCGTGGTCTAGTGGTTAAGACATTGGTTCATAATTCTCGACGAAAGTCGGGAATTGTGGATCGGAGCTCCGCGCGATTGCTGTTAATTTTTGCCTGAGTCGGCAGCTCTTCAAACGTCTCCAAACCCCTACATCAGTACACAAGTACCAAATGAGGCAAGCAACATTGCATGAATGACAATAACACGCAGGAAAAACAATCCAAAAGAAGTATTAGTTCGGAGTCAAACTTACCCTTCTAGATGATTCTATTTGTGGATGAAGAAACCAAACTAACAAAGAAAATACACGCCACACAACCAAGAATACTCGGTTTATAACGCTCGGGGGAGGTTTGGCAGCAGACTGACGTTCAGGGTAAAACTTGCGAGGAACAACTCAAAAACGAACATGGCCCTCTGAAAATTTTTTTGAGAGTTGTGAGACAAACCTGCCACCCGTCAGTTTTCAGTGCCATATTTAGAAGGGAGAGAAAGATGACTCTAATGTGCGTCATGCCGTATTGAATGCGTTAATACTTTCCTTGGGCCAACTAAGTAGAGAGAAAAGTTTGACATTTTGGTAGTTGTTCTCAGAGCGTTTTAAAATCATGCGAAAACACAATTTGAAAAAGCGGTATATGTGTGTATCTCTAAACACAGTTGATAGAGAACAGCTTGGATAATTGGCAAGCGAGATGGGAACCCTCCGCAAAGCGACATGATACCTATGTGTTTTTCCCCGATAGCTGCGAATGTCTTTGGAGGAAGTGGGTTGAGCCAGGCCACTGGACATGGCGACTTCAATGTGTAGCTACTCTTTTTTGCTTTCAAAGACTCCATCCTGCATGTAGTTCCAGACACACTCACCCTGACACCCATTTCTGCTAAATTGTAGTTCCAGGTGGTCCTTGATTTATTTCGCTTCTTGGGTGTATAATGTTTCCACTTGTTCTACTTGACAGTCCAAGATTCTTTTCACGTGTCAGTCACAGGCCGCCAGACCATAATTTGGATGTTCGTAGTCAAACTATGGACACCTGAACGTTTTAAGGGGAAGACTGCAATGGGTGTGGTGCCGTGAGTGTTCCTGCTTTACCGCTTCCTCCTCCTGCTATCCTTCCGCTACTGAATTCCCCACATTCCTCTGCTATATCCCTTTTCTCCTCGCCCGTTCTTTCCCATTCATTTCGCTTGGTGAGAACAGAATGTGAAAAGGTGTTCGGGCCGGGTGGGCCCCTACAACTCTCGTCAGAACTATACTGTAGGCCTACCATTCGTGTGTCTCTTACCTCGAATCTGAAAACCTGTACATTACCTCGTAAAATAAACGTTAAAGTAATATATCTTTGTTGTAAATGAGACATTACACTTCACGGAGCACTAGCCAATTCAAATCGCCAATTTATTTGGGTTTTGCATTTTCTTTTTGCTTTAGTACTTACGCTGTTCCCCTAACTTCTTGAGATGTGGCTTTGTTGTAGTAGGTCAGGGTTAGTGAAGTTAAGTTGGTGGGCTAAACAGCCATGAAACGTGTTCCTTCGATAACTAGTTAAATATCCATTTATGCCATCCTTTTCTATTGTGTAAACTTAAATTGACTAATGTTAGTTGTTTAAACATTCGAACGTAATTGAAAGTTACAGCGGCGCAAAAATTACGACGTATCGACAAATGCGTCCTCTGGGATTTGGTATTTGTAAACCTGTACTGTGTTTCAGTTGTTATACCTTTGTTTTTACTTTCCTTGGCTCTACGATGTAGAAAGGAAAGTTATGTAATCGAGTAGAGAAAATGTTTTTGTTCCCTTTAGATCTTTACGTTTTAAGACCTACGGAATCTGAAAAAAACTATTTGCTAAATGTGTTGTGCCAAGACTCACTCACACCGCGCTAAATCATGTGGCGCAGGTGTGTCTGTGAACTCATGACGCGGTCTGCAAGCAGGTTAATGGTGCACTGCCCGGTTGTCTCTGGAATAGTACTGAGGCGTGACATCCTCGCTGTTGTTCCCGACCAGTGTGCGGTAATCCTGGGTATCTGGGTAGTACGTAGCAGCTGGGATCTTGAGCTAACTTGGCAAGCCAAGAGAGGCAAAAGTGACAGAACAGATGGCGGTGTTAGAAGGGAGTCAGGTAGAATAGGGGTTCCAGCATTGACCATGCTCTGGCACAGCCTGAGGTGCAATGATAGCGCCGAGGTATCACCGCTTGCATGTTACTCGGGTCGTATCTGAACTGGGGTCGTTCTATCGTGAACCATTTTCTTATCCGGCTTTCTATGGATTACCATGGATCATCAAAATAAGAGAATGAGCAAAATCCACCCAAAACGAACTTTAGTTGTCATAATGTACAAAACACTAACTTTAATTTGTATGAACTGTTCTAAATCACCCGTGAAAAAATTACGAGAGCAGCACAATAAATCACCGACTCTGTCGGCGCTACAAAAGAAGAAAAAAAAGGAGAAAGAGATGTCCCTTGTGACGACAAGACACAGGCATCATTGCAGCCACAGCGAGTCACTTGCCGGATCCAAGGGCGTAAAATCAGTCGCGTTGCGTTTGCTGCCAAGAGTTGCATATCGTTGTGTCGTCTCTCAACTTGCCGAATTTTCTCTAAAATCTGCAATCAATTTAGGGTTGAGCTCACCCTCACAGTCATAATTTCGACTTTCGTTCGGAGAACATTTTAGTTTTCGTTTCGTCGGTGCCCGGGCGAAGTTTTCAAGTCAGACGCGTATCGTCCCTCGTCATCTAAACTTCACACCAGGTCGGATCGTTCCTTTTATTTCTTCCGAGCATCGTGCAATTGACTTTATTTTACGCCGTTTCTTTGGTTGTCATTTCTCATTTTGAGTGCAATTACTTTTTTTTCTTGTAACGGAGCTCCTTTAGGTTTCAATTTCGATTGGGTTTTATTTTGATCAATTAGAAGCAGTTTTATTTAGGCATTTATTTTATATCGCCATTTTACTTTCCTTGGCTCTACGAAGTAGAAAGGAAAGTTGTGTAATCGGCTGAAAAAAAAAAATTTTGAGTTTTCTTCAGATCTTTACGTTTCAGACCCTCCTGAGTCCGAAAAACACTATTTGGGAAAATGGTCTGTGTGTGAACGATTTTTAGAGAAAACCACCGTAACGAATCAGCTCAAACTTGATATCTAGCCTGCAGGTTACCATGGGACGCCAAAATAAGGGTTTCAACGAAATCCGTCGAAATTTAACTATAGTTATCATAGTGATCAAAACACCAAATATTTTTTTTCTCAAAAACGGCTCTAACGATTTTGATTAAATTTTTTATATTGATAACTCCCAATAAGACAACTATCCCATAAAATTCCCATTTGTCGGAAAATGACGAGAGCAGCACAATAAATTGCCAAAACTTTCGACGTAATCGATTTTAGAGTGGTTTTTAGAGATAACGACCGTAGCAAATCCCCTCAAACTTGATATCTAGCCCATAGGTTACCATGTAACGCCAAAATAAGGGTATGAGCAAAATCCACCGAAAGTTAACTATAGTTATCATAGTGATCAAAACACCAAATTTTTTTTTCTCAAAAACGACTCTAACGATTTTGATTAAATTTTGTATATAGATAGCTCTCAACAAGACAATTATACCATAAAATTCCCATTCGTGTGAAAATGACGAGAGCAGCACAATAAATTATCAAAATTTTCGACGAAAAGCGTTTTTGCCGCGGTTTTTTCCTTATAAACTCCGCTGGAATGTTAGTAGAATGTTTTTAAAAAATTGGTATTGTAGTCCAATCCAATATCTATAGGGTGAGTGTTTAAAAACGCTCATGAGATACATGGGGCTCACTCCAGAAATTCCTGAATTTCAACTACCGCCGTTTCGCTTACTAACGGTTCTAAAAGTGTTTACCCAATAAATCTGCAAAAGTAATTACTATCCTTCTTCAAAAAAGTCGTGTTTACAGCCTCATTCATTTTCTGTGTACTAATTGCTCAATAATGGTCCTGGAATGAGTACGAGCAGCACAATAAATTCCACAACTGTAGGCGCTACCGCTTCCTGCTGCTGTGACGTGTTTGATTAAGTTCAAAGGAACTGAGTGATAAATGAATTGATTAAATAGAATTAGCCATGTACACAAGTGCATTGACGTAGAGCTAAGGAAAGTTGAGTGTTGCAACGCGCCAGATATTTTCAATTTTCTCCCAAGGGTTTTCTTTGACCTCGTACGTCCACTTTTTTTTCGGGTTTGTTTTAACCAGGTTCGCTTATTGGCGCGAACAGACTCTTTCGACGAAAATATATTTTAGCGCAGTTCTGTCCGCAGAAACGCGGCTCATAAGGTTACTAGAATCTTCAAAAAAATTGACGTAGTAGTCCAACCAAGTGCCCAAACGTTGAGTGTACAATAACGCTGATAAAGTATAGGAGCTACTAGAGAAATTATGGAATTTCAATCACTGACGTTTCACTTCCTCCCATTTCTCACAGGTTTTACCAGATTCTAGAACGTTGGTTATTACCGTTCTAAAAACAAGCGTGTTTACAGTCTCGTTAATTCTCTTTGTAGTGATTCCTCACTAATGGTTTTGGCACAAGTAGGAGCGTCACGATTTCAGAGCTATTAGCGCTATCATTTTCTACCACCATGAAGTTATGTTTGACAGAGTTCCAATAAAGGGAAAAAATTAATAGAATTAGCAAAATTCGTGAAAACCGTTAAATTTGCGTAGAGCTAAGGAAAGACGTGTGATGCAGTGCTTCTGAGGTCACCTTACCAATTTAAAAGGAATTGTCAACCCGAATTTTAACCCTTTACCTTTAGTTTCCTTTCCTTCGTTACCTGTCGCTATAAATATATTCCACTTCAAACAGGGGATCTCTAGATGGTTGCTCAGTCGTAGGCCTGAACGAAAGGTGATAGTATTCAACTGAAGGAGAAGATACAGAGTCATAAACTACACCTTTCAAAAGATACGCTTTTTTTTGCCACTGTAATTGTCGATTTCGAAAAATAGCGCAGCTCCACACAGTTGTAAGTCATTCTTGGGGAATGGTTGTGATTTGAGTGCTGACTGCAGAGTGCGGATTAGACTCCTGTTCGGTTCCTCTGGCAAAACCCGTTTTGTCGTGAGCAGTGCTTGTTGCGTGCGTGATCTTCCTCGTCGGGAGCCTTAGTGTTAGCTTCTGCTCTACAATTCTCCAGATATTGTTGACTATTCATAGATGAAAGTTATGTTTGAAGGGTCGACGGGGTATCCACTCGGTCTATGGGCGCTGTTGAAAGTATATTGCTGAATTTAGAGGGAATATGGGTGGACGGCAGCAATACTGCAATGCAAAAGGAAGGGAGCCCTGAGGATTGCTCAAGCGAATCACAGTCTCAGAGTCGTTGCAGGGGCTATTCCCATCAACCTGACAACTGGAGAAGCATTGCACGCTGCACTTGAGGGGAGCTGCTGGCCGGATTTCAACTCCTGTCACTCTTTGTCTCTGGTAAGATAGGAAACAGGCTGGGGGACAGCCTGGTTGATCCGCCAGGTACAGCCTTGGATGGAGAGAAAGTACAGAGTTAAAATACATACGAGGCTGGTTACATGCCCATCTCCACAGGATGGTGATAAAAGAAGGCCTTTTCTGCAGGAATGTCGTTGTGGAAACAGAATACTTCAACCGACCCACATGGCCTGAAAGGCCTCCGGGAAATGGTTGGACGAGGGAGTTCGAACAACGATAAATGGTGAGAACTGCTGGAGGGACACAGACGCCTTTGCGCAGCCTGTTCTCCTATTGGAAACCAGGGAGAGTGAGTTGGATAGATGAGCAGTGCCACCTTATGAGATGTCAAATGCCTATAAGTAGTACCTCACTGTGAGCGTGAGTTCTATGTAGCGTCCCATAATTCAAACACCCCCCCCCCCCATTGCCCCATTCTGTTTGCTTCACGTTTTTTCTATGTGGGGCTGCGTTATCTTAAAAGCGTGCTGTAGACTAGATATTAGCGTTTATTTATTGTAAATCAATTTAAAAAACGGAGTTAATTTTTTTTTGAAGAATTGTTACCATTCTTAAACATAGGTGCTTGAACACTTGATATTGTGAGTTTAAAGTAGTGTGTTAAGACTATGAAATAATAAAGGTTGCTACGAAGAACAATTGCTCGTTTTACTGTGTCTAACGATGCGAACTGCTCTCCCTGTTTGACCTATTTCCAGAAATACGCGATAAAAGAACTTGTGGGATTAGCTCCCTTCTTAGAAAATCTACTTCAAACCATTGAACGTCGCCTTAAACAGAGGCTGTTTCCCCCACCTCATTGATACTTCAAACCTCCACAAATGTCGTTTACAGGGAACATTTCTTGAACGTGGAACATACTTAGCGTTCACCCGCCCTCTCAAAACTGATAAGAAAACCGGTGGCCATAGAAGTCTTCACAGCTCAACCACTAACCGCCTTTCTCTGCTGATACTGCCTGTACTTTTAGGTCTTAGGGCCAGCAGCCAGTCTTGGCTGATGGTGGCCACCCATACTGCACCACAGGAAGGAATACAGCCTGGATCAGTTTCCCAACATTTAATAAGCCAATCCAAGAAATTTAAAGAGTGAAGCAAGGCGTTTTAATCCTGGTTCTGGGTTATCTTCCCAGGAGCATGCCCATGCTACCAGGCGCGACCACGGGTTGTGGATAGTGGAACGGCCACGGCATTGTCCCCAGGGGCATGTCTGCGGCCAGCTGTGAATAAGGTCAGCATGCTGACTGAATAAGCAGCCGCGAACAATGGGCAAAACCCAAGAGATCCTGAACAAAGGGCTCATGGGCAAGCGGATCTACATTTTCTCAGACAGCCAGGCCGCCTTAAAGGCCATCGCAGCCTATAGTTTTAGGTCTAAGCTGGCATGGGAATGCGTCCATGTGCTCAAGCAGTTCGGCGCCCGTAACAGGCTCTCCCTCATTTGGGTGTCGGCTCACAAGGGGCATGAGGGCAATGAAAAGGCTGACCGCCTCGCGAAAAGGGGTACAGAATCCCTACCCATCGGGCCTGAACCACACGTGGGTCTGATGAAAAGTCACCTGAACCGTCTGGTTGCTCGATGGGAGATACAGGAAAATGGCGCCCATTGGCATCGCCAGCCACGACTAAGACAGGCGAAAAGGCTTGTCACGCCTTCCTGTCAAAGGGCGAAGGCGATGCTGACACTCTCTAGACAAGATCTGAGAGTACTGATAAGCTTCCTCACCGGGCACTGCCCACTCAGATATCACCTCAACAAAATGGGCATCTCAGAGGCAGTGGAGTGCAGACTGTGTGGCGAGGAGGATGAGACGGCAGAGCATATCCTATGTGACTGCCCTGCCTTGGCAGCAAACCGCTTTGAATACTTCGGTCAGGGGGCCACTGAACCCCAAACCGTAGCGGACTCTGCAGTGAAGGACATACTCGGCTTCCTAAGGGGGGCGGGTATGTACGACGCCTTCTACTAAGAAAGGGCGAGCGTCACAATAGGCCCATATGCGGCCACAGTGACAAAGGGACTTGTCCCACACGCCCTCGGGTCAGAAAAAAAAAAAGGCGTTTTAATTCTGACGATGCAGAAGTTTGCTGACACATGCAACCAATGTCCTGGAAATGTTAACTCAGCAAGTAGGTATTTCGGATAATTTTGGACATTTTTTATTCTTATTATTATCATATTACGATCAAATTTGATATAGCTAAGTCGTGTTAGTTATGTTTCAATTAGAATGGTCGTTTGTAATGTAAATGTGTTAATGAGATTCCTCGAAATGTCACGTTTAAAAGGACAACACAATTTGATTCTGAAAGTGGCAAAAACGTTAGCTCTATTTCACAGATTATTTACTCGGGTTACGTATTATCTAGAATGATCATGCGCCGTTAAACGTTATTATTTATAGTAAATGATAACGTTGGGACACAGTTTCTGACCAGCCCCCGGTATTCACGTAGGAAACATTACCTGAAGAGCTAATAAGTCACTGGCTTTCTTTATTACAGCCGTTAACGACAAATTATTCATTTTAAAGGTACTTAAATAATATAAGCTCGCGCGTAGTTTCGCTTCCTTTTTGTTAAAGTAACCTAGAACTATTCATTTCGGAATTTGTAGTTACCTGAAAGGTGAAGGGTTGAAATACCTTTCCCGTGGCAGAGTAACCTTCCTTATCCTACTTCGGCAACAGTTGCCTTTGTTTGTCTTTGCCCGTCATACGCATTTTAGCTCCGGCGGTCTTGTCATATTTACTAATGTCGTTGAGTTTAGGTTATTATTTGGTTTTCACGAGCCCAATTATTGTTTAACGGGGCGTTTAAAGTGCTCGCTAAAGTTTATTTATTTTTGCTATGGAGATACGATTCTTTCTCTACCGTGAATTATGCTGCTGAGGTTCTTCAACCAAGGGTACCGAATATGGGCGTTTGCTGTTGTTCTTCTGTTTGTCCTTTTGGGAACGTTCGTTCAGTTAAAGTTTATAGCTCTCGAAGAAACAAAAAACGCTCTTGGTACGTCGAATTGTGTGACCGTTCTAATTTTTGGAGATTGGGGTTGTAACAACGTCTTGTTAAGTTCGTTTTGACTGAAGCGACTTTTGCAGAAAAAGGCGAAAAATTAACTGCTGTGAAACTAATAATGCTGCACATTATGCGGCGCAATTTTGGCATTCGATTTTTTAATAAAATTTATCGTTTTTACGTTAAGGTTAATACTATTGACATCAAAAGTCGTACTTTGAAAATGTTTACATTAATTCGAATGTACTTCTATGAGAGGCTATTGACAGAAGTGTGGAAGTACACTCACCTGTCGTGTATTATGTCTATCCGCTGGGTCTCGGAGACGAGGAATCCCCGGAAACTGTTCGCTGACATTCCTTCGTTCCCATTCAGGATCTGTAGAAACGCCTGAGTAAAAATGCTGTGTCGGGGCCGCGCCGTCAGTGCGTTAGATAAGAGACGAGTTCACGATAACAGTCAAGGCGGTTTTGACCGAATGTAAAAAATGACCGCTCGAAATTGAATGTAAACCAAGAATGCACGTAAATTGGAACGAGCAATCCGTCAAAAATCAAGAACGTTGTTGAATTTAAACAAAAAAATATCTGGTGCGTTGCAACACAACTTTCCTTAGCTCTACGTCAATTCACTTTGTACATGGCTAATTCTATTTAATCAATTCATTTATCACTCAGTTAATTTGAACTTGATCAGACAACGCTTTACGGCAGCAGGAAGTGGTAGCGCTTACAGTTCCGGAATTTATTGTGCTGCTCGTACTCATTGCAGGACCATTATTGAGCAATTGGTACACAGATAATTAATGAAGCTGTAAACACAAATTTTTTGAAGAGGGATAGTAATCACTTTTGCAGAGTTATTGGAAAATAACTGTTAGAACTGGTAGTAACCGAAACAGTGGTAGTTGAAATTCAGGAATTTCTGGAGTGAGTCCCATGTATTTCATGAGCGTTTTCAAACACTCACCCTTTAAGTATTTCAACATTCTACAAGAATTCCAGCGGAGTTTATTAGGAAAAGACTGCGCTAAAAACGCTTTTGGTCGAAAATTTTGATAATTTATTGTGCTGCTCTCGTCATTTCCCACAAATGGGAATTTTATGGTATAATTATCTTATTAAGAGCTATCTATATAAAAAATGTAATTAAAATCGTTAGAGCCGTTTTTGAGAAAAAAATTTGGTGTTTTGATCACTATGATGACTATAGTTAACTTTCAGTGGATTTTGCCAATACCCTCATTATTGCGTCCCATGGTAACCTGTAGGCTAGACATCAAGTTTCAGCTGATTTGGTACGGTGGTTTTTTCTAAAAACCGCGCTAAAATCGATTTCGTCGAAAGTTTTGGTAATTTATTGTGCTGCTCTCGTCATTTTCTCACAAATGGGAATTTTATGGTATAATTGCCCTATTGAGAGCTATCGATATAAACAATTTAATCAAAATCGTTAGAGCCGTTTTTGAGAAAAAAAATATTTGGGGTTTTTATCTCTATGATAACTATAGTTAATTTTCGGTGGATTTTGTTCAAACCCTTATTTTGGCGTCCCATGGTGACCTGCGGGCGAGATATCAAGTTTGAGCTGATTTGGTACGGTGGTTTTCTCTAAAAATCGTTCACAGACACACACACACAGACCATTTTCCCAAATAGTGTTTTTCGGACTCAGGAGGGTCTGAAACGTAAAGATCTGAAGAGAACTCAAAAATTTTTGTCAGCCAATTACATAACTTTCCTTTCTACTTCGTAGAGCCAAGGAAAATAAAAAATGACCTGTAAATTTAAACGTGGAAATGTTACACTTCTGCACCAATCCAGAACACTCCACGAGCCGTCTAATATCGATCAATTATTGAACCAGCCGAAAATCCGATGCCGGTTGAAAAATTGCTGGAAAAAACACGATTAGCGCCATGGGGTAAGCGGTAAATATGGAGAAGCACGCGCGGCGGACATCTAACAGCGTTAAAACTGGAAAGTGGCGAAGAGAACAGAAAATAGAGTTCAAAACCTGGAAAGACTGGTAACTCGTCAACTGAGGGACAAGGGGGTTACAAAACGCACATTGAAGGATGAACAGTTTGATTCAATAGTTCACCAGTTAGTCTAGGAATGCAATTCGAATTTTGAGTAATTGTAGCGTTTAGCAGTATAGTAGCAGCATAACAGTTGTAATTAGCAGATAAACAGTTTCAAATTATCAGAGCCTTAACGCATTAAGCGAGTCTGCCAGGCGCTGCATTTTATCAACCATGCTTGTCGGGAGTCAGCTTCAGCAGTTCCCAAAGTATGATCCTGCAATCACAGGAAAGGGCTAAGGGTGAGGGGCTGCTAGTTGAATTCTCAGGTGCTGGATGAGGGCTGGGCTCAAATATTTGTGCTGTTCATCCCTGCTAACCCTCCTTGTGATTATTTGCGCAGCTTGGAAGGACTATTTTGAAAACGAGTGTGCCAAATGGTTAGAGGGTCCAGGTAGTTGTGTCTTCTTCCAGTAGAAAGGGTGAATGCCTCTTGTTTACTTCATGGAAAACTTCTCAGAGCTGAACTGGACTCAGTCATATCAAACTCAAAGTCAATTTAAGTCCCTGCGCTGTTTAAATCCTCTCATGAATGCCATACTGAGAAAACCTTGTCTACAGACGAAGGGTTGACTGTCTCCAGCAACGAGTAGAGTTAGTTGAGTTGAAATTTGAAGAGATCAAACAGATTTCACAGTTTGGGAGAGCAGGAAATAATAAAAATGGATGGAAATAATGTAATTGGTTAATGTTGAGGTTTATTTTTCTTCAGTAAACTGCCTTTAAACTGAATTGATTTTGTTGTCTAGAAGCTACCGTTGCCAGGCTCCAAACCGCTAACGAATTGCTGATCGAAGATCGGCGTTTGAAGAGCGTCGCCAAAAAAGTCGACGATGCTATCGTTATTTACAACCGCGTTCCCAAAACTGCCTCTACCTCTTTTGTCAACGTCGCCTACGATTTGTGCAAACGAAACGGTTTCAACGTCCTACATCTCAATGTCACCGGAAATCTGCACGTTATGACAATATCCGATCAGGTAATTATTATCGTTAGGAACATTTTTACGATTAGGTAGTTAATAACTAGAAATATAAACAAATGGCGCAAACAAGGCGAGCTACGTACTAACTACCCTTTTTGATAGCCCTGTCCCACCCACAAAATTCATTTTTCGGCTACTACCTCTTGAACTACTCAATCTACCTATCTGCTGTACAATAAGAAGCATAACAGAAGGTAATATTCGTAACGTCAATATACAAATGCCCCTGAGGTTATTAAAGTACTGTTTTGACCTGTTAACTTACCTTGGCCTTCTTCTCATTGCTTAATCGTTTTTACAGGCGAGATTCGTGCAAAATGTATCCCATTGGAACGCCAAGAAGCCAGGGTTGTATCACGGGCATGTCGCTTTCATCGATTTTGAGAGGTGAATATTTCATTTGTGTTTCGAATTTTGTTTGTAGAGTAATCTTGTGAGCTAAAACGTAGAGGGTGTGTTGTGACGATGGCTCAAGAAAATCCTTCAGTTAGTTATTAGTTTTTCGGGTGTCGAAGGGCTCGGTTGAGCAGTAGCTCCTCACAGCGAGGGACTCGGTTGAGTCGAGGCTCCTTCTCCTTCAAACGCGAGATGAGGGACTCGTCGCCTCCGCTGGCACTGCTGATGGTGGCTGCTTGTAGTCAGAAGAAGGAAAGAAGTTTGTTCTTGCAGGCAGGCTCTTATATACGCTCTCTTGGAAGGGGGTAGTCCTCTCTCATTGGCCACATGCTATCCCCTCCAGAGTAGTCTGTGGCTCACGGCTAGCACCATCTGTCGGGATGACTTCGCTGTGAGGCGCCTTTTGTCGATAAAGGGTGGCCAGCCGCCACAGGTGCCTTGGAAAAAGGTTATTCGCAGTTCAAATCGCTTAATGAGCAGCTTATCTGCTTGAGCGAATTCCCTCCTGAAGGTACAACTTTTGAGTTCCCCAAACTCAAAGACGCAACTCGACGTGATTACTATGACTATAAGAGACGAGGTCGTCAAACGAGCTTCTGAAAATACCATTACCAAAATTTGACAGCACATTACTAAAGTGACACATTTGTTTCATTAGTACACGATAATGCCGAGGTGGAGGGGTGTGAGTGCTTCATAGTACACGTCTGTTTGGTTCTCATGGTTGAACCAAGCTTACCTCACACCTAATGGAATTATGTATAACAATACGTACGCTGCCGTGTAATTCACGTCAATCAGATGTCTTCAGTCGCCAACCAGGCCCTTACTCGTTTTGACCAACATCCATTCACTCTCATCATAAAACCGACTGCAAAAACGCTAGAAAAGATCTTTCGGACGATGAGATTTTTGGACATTAAAAATAAATTTTTCAATTTCCACAAAAAATCATTAAAATATTTCTGTTGACGCCTACGGATATCGGCCGACTGGACCGTTTGGCGACCCCAACTAAGCTCCTCAATACCCAACAACGTGCAGCTCGGACGTACGAACTGCAGTTTCGGCTCACGTCAAACGTTGGTACGCTATTATGTGAAGTATTTGACAACGAGTATTTCATGGGATATTTTGATGCTTCAATCGTCCCCCCTACGGTTTGTGCTTCATTCAGTTTTTATTCTTTCAGGTTCGGCTCCCCGCAGAAACCAATCTACATCAACTTGTTGAGGAAGCCCTTGGACCGCCTCATTTCGTATTATTACTTCCTCAGATTTGGCGATAATTACCGACCTCATCTTATAAGAAGGAAACACGGCGACAAAATGGTACTGATATGTTCAATGCGGTGCACTCCGCATTCACTAACCAACTTGATTGCTCTTATTGGTTTTTACAGCAATGAGGAATGTATTGTAATCTTGCAAAGCATGATTGGGATGTATCCTATTCAGCACCTCTTGTTGCAATAACAATTTTCGCTTGCGAGCACCTGACGTTCAATATTTCCCATAATTTCCTGGGATGTGTGATAAGAAGAGCCACTCATTCTGAATAATACACACGTTTTCCGTCAGGAACATCTCTACCCCACCCCCCTCAAAATTTGACACTATGGCACGGGGATTCCAAATCTGCAATGTCATTCAGCGCGATATTTTTCGCAAAAATACAATTTGGTATTTAGTTGTACCTCCCACGTTCGGCAATCCTGTTCGACGAACCCCACGGTCGTTGTGGGCAAAAAAATGTTTTAACAAAATTAGCCAAAAACTAGATTTTGGTAGTTTTATCGCGATTACATCGTGTTTGGTATCGTTTCCTAGGTATTTTTTGATGCTGAGTCGAATAGAAAGTGTTGGACTGCGTTTAGATGAACAGCAGTGAATTCACTGTAAACATAGTGTGGCATGAGTAATTAGGGCGGAAGCGGTTTAAGCATCTCCTTTCCGCATGTGCTACTATCTGCCGAGAGACGCGAGCGCCACGTCGTTGCGGGTAAACTGCAACTCGTCATTCTGCCCATTCATCGTTCTTCTACCGAAAAATATTTCTTCCGAAGAAACTTCACCATTTTTCCGTACCAGTACGTGACATTTTCCATTAAATCCCCATTGATCCGTTCCCCTAGCAAACCCACTTCTCATACTGGCTGGTTTATTGTTTTCAGTTCAGTTCAGTTGTTTTCAGTTATTTTTTGTTGAATGTAGAGAAGTTGTTCCTTTTATTTCGCCTTATTATTTTTAATTTCCATCATTTAGTTTACTTGTACGATCCCCCGAGAGGTTTAGTTTTAGTTTCAATTACGTATATTTTTTATTTTTTCTCCTTATAAAGTTATTTTTGTTTAATATAAGCTGAAGTTCTTTTGCATATTTCTTTTCGTGCTCCTGCTATTATTTATTTATTTGTGGACGTCGGTTCATCCCCCACGTGAATGGTTTAGGTTTGAAATCGTACAATAGTGGTGAATTCTGGTAGTTGAAGGAACTTGTGGAACAACGTAGTGAAAGTGATCGTTTCTTCCCAGCCTGAGCTGATTTCCGCGCTGCCTCCTGTCAGTTCAACCCGTCGTCTTGCCAATTGTCTAGCATCCTCTAGAAAACGTCAATTTTCGTTGTTCCGGTGTAGTGATCACGTTGCGTATCGTTTACTAGCATTTTTTCGATGCTGCATTGAATGGGATGAGTCTCGGAAGTGCTCTACATAGTGGTTTGGGTATGAGTTATCGTATTAATATTCTTAATATTTTTCGATATTGGATAGAATAGAACAGGCCCCAATCATGCTGTCCAAGAGAATAATAAACCGTTGTGTTAGGAACTCAAATCGCCAACTCCGATTTTGCATGCAGCCGAACCAGACCATCACTTTAACTATTACTTGACATCGCTCCATTTCACATCCACCACACCGCACTTTCCCGATACCGCTACTTAATGTTTACTTTTCAGTTATGAGCAGTTATGTCAATAGAACAGTAGACATTCCAGCACACTATTGTTCTCAAACCTGACCAACAGCGCTGTTCCCAGCAGCATCTACTGCCCACCTTTGGAGGGAACGAGGTTGTAACCTCTTCCATTATTATAATATTATTATTATTCTATCATCATCATCATCTACCGTCAACTTTCTTTTTGCGTCCTCGTGTGTGCCGTTTCTTTTTTTTTTTGTTCATCGAACTTTAACTGTTTTGTTTGCATCGTTTACGGCTCATCTCCTTTCTTCACCACCTTTGGAACGCCTTGGAACAGGGACTCCCGACCATCCAACAGGGGGGACATCGGAATTTAATCGAGTTTGCGCTCTGTCTCTTGATGTTCGCCACTCGTGATTCTGATTTGGATTTATAAAAGTACCAAATCATTTATTAATTTTGTGTTTCCCCAACCGGTAATTGATAATCAACTCTTCGAACTCCCCTGTCGCCCTTTTAGTCGTATCCGGTTAGTCAAATTAAAATTCACAATTTCTTACACCCATCACATGTTAGTTTTTGAAGCTGATAAGCTGTACGAGGTTATAGGCAATATTAAACGGCAGGCTCAGAACATACTCAAACACGTTGTGTAATAATTTGCATCGCATTGTCTTGAAAGTATTCTTTGTAAACGATAATTTGAGACACGTTTAAATTGATGTTTGCAGACTTTCGACGAGTGCGTAAGACGAAAGCAATCTGACTGCGACCCGAGCAACATGTGGCTTCAAATTCCATTCCTTTGCGGTCATTTACCAGAATGTTGGTTAGTTGATTTCATATTTATGGTGTTAGATTTTTACTTGTATCAATCGAGGTTTTTACAATTAATTATTACTTAGTCCGATCAACTTGAACGAATAAAAACTACACCTTTTGACCGTTGGCCGCTCAAATATTTTACGATAGCCGATATACTGAATCTCCAAACAGGATGACGCGCGTGAAAAGACGCAGAAGTGTCACAGTGACAACATGATCGCTAATTCGTGTAATGACTAACGGAGTAGGTGACTCAGACATCTTATGGGTCGTCCTGCTTCGATTTCCTCCGCTTATTTTGTTCTGTTAGGGCTACATTTGGAAATACGACAGAAACTGGAACGTCAAGAAAGCGGCAAACTAACTTTTTTACATTTATTTTGAATGCACTTTGTTCATATACTGCCCGTGGCTCTGTTAGAGACGGACGGCAATGTTTATTTTTTATTTCTTTCGTTATATTAATTTAAGAAGACCTTTGTCGTAGCTGGCCACCATCATCGTTGGCTCGAGTTAGTTCGCACCTTGTTGTTTACAAAAAGTGAAGATACGGAAAGAACAAGGGTGCCCCTCCCCCTTCAAGATCCACCAGGTGCCGAAATTCTGGGCAGACGCGATACCACTACCATTTTTCACTCTTAAATCGCCTTTGGATCTTTGGTTTCCGTTTGGATATGTTTAGCACAGGCCAAGCCGCTTCAGAGCTGGTCATTACCATCTCAGCTTCCTTTGAAAGAAGCTCTCCACTTATTCCTTTTCACCTTCAAGCTAAGCCTCTATTTTTAAGGGCCCGTTAGGTAACATAGCTTCATTTTCACCTTCGTTTATACGTTTCATTTTAATAAATCTTTCCTCTGTTACGCTTGAAGTTCAGGTCTCGAATTTTCGTCTCACTTTACTCTGCTCCTGGTAAACGAAATACCAGTGCTAAATTAAATTATCTTTGCACTCCGCCGTTTAGAGGCCAGGAAAGAGACATCCTAATCCCGGTGGTAGCAGACAGGCTCTACGAAGTCCAAAGTCCTGGACAGAGTTCTCATAGTTTTAAGGGCAATGATTGAGCGGTAGATGGTCCTGTGGACGAACAGGGTGATTGTTAGTCTGATGGACCAGACCCAGAGCTGCGCTGGAGGTCCTGCTGGATCTTGCGCCTCTCCGCATACCTATTTGCATGCTGGAACGATGATGGGGCGATCCGAAATTTAAGTATTGTGACGGTAAATTGAAAGTGGGGATGAACCCAAGAAAATTATAATTTGCAAACCCCCCGGCTATATTGATAAAGTGGTAATGCAAATAACTAAAACTGATTCGAAAATTAAAATGTTTTATTCAGAAAATAATTAAAAATAAAATTTCAACTGAAAAAATATCTGGTGCGTAGCAACACACTACTTTCCGCCACCCCTTTAAGTTCGAACACCACCTACATAGGCGGGCGCTATATCTTCGTTCAACGCATTTTTACAGGAACATTTATGGAGAACAAAATGTAGGGACTAGTTAGCTGAGAGTACTCCGAAAGTTTGATCGAAATCGTTAGAGCCGTTTTTGAGAAAATTGGAATACCGATAAATTAATATTCGACAAATCTCCTTTTCTGAGTTAACTTGGCTTATATCTCCGTTCAACATATATATACAGAAATAATTATAGAGAACGAAATGTTGGTATGGGTGACTGAAAGACACTCCATTAAGATTTATCACATCTGGTGAAAAAGTTACCCAGGAATTTACGGAAATGTTAGAAAAAACGTTATTTTTGACACATTTTGATTTTTATCTCTGTTCAATGGACTGTCAGAGGAACATTTACTCAAAACAATATATAGGTATTAACTATTAAAAAACGGTTTGGTGAAAATCGTTGAAGCTGCTTTTGCCAAAAAGCGTAAAAAACCTATTTTTGCTTCATGGGCCTATATCTCCGTTCACCGTATTTTCATGGAGATATGTATGGAAAAGAAAAGTTAGGTATTGATCAGCAGAAGATAATTTGAAAGTTTAATCAAAATCGTTAGAGCCGTTTTTGAGAAAAATGCGAAAAACCCTAGTTTTTGGTACATTTTCGTCCCCCACCCCCCCTTCCCATCAGCCGAAATCGTCCATAACCTTATTTTGGTGTCTACAAAAAATAACGAACAAAACAAAAAATGAACCAGCTCAATCGGACCAGCCGTTCTCCCGCAAATCGAACTACACACACACGCGCGCGCGCGGACCACGCGCCGAAATTAGGTTTTTTAGACTCAGTAGGGACTGGAACGTAAAGATCTGAAGAAAACCCAAATTTTTTTTTTGGGCCGATTACTGTACTTTCCTTCCCTTCGGGTAGCGGAAAGTAAAAATTGGGACAGATCGACTCGGGGTGTTGATCTAAATCGGTAAAATAGGGCAAAGTAAATATTTGTTGTTTCCAATGGCCGTGGATTATAATTCTAAACAAATTAGCCAGATGGTACTTCTCTAGAATTTTGGTATGAATAAATCCGAGGAAGGGAGTCGACAAGGTAGGTGGACGCCTTCCAGACAACCGGAACTTCGAAGTCTTTTGGCTCCAACCCAAACGACGCGTGAAGGCTACGTCTCTCGTAGTTGACTTCCACTGCGAGGACTTTGCATATACAACACCTCCAGTTCAACAGAACGGACGAGGCCAAGCACCTCCGGGTACGGTTGAACGATAGGACACGATGATATGGCAGGCAATGTCGGAAGACGAAAGAAAACGGAACAACATGGCCCGGGTTATCTTTTTCCCGCCGCCTACAGGCAGCAGCGACTGACGGGGCGTGAAATTCATACCGAATTTCGATGAATTATTGAGGTAGCTTGGTATCTTCTCCCGAAATGCAATATCAATATACCGATAATTTTCTACTATGCTTCTTTATTAGAGTAGGCAGAAAAACCCCAAATAAAAGAATAATTGCCTACTTCCTACCATCTGGCGGAAGACGGGGAAAATTCGCACCGAGAAACGCACAGTTACGAACGTGGCGGGACTTCGGAATAATTATCGTTGACTTCAGGTTCTTCACTGTGGCTTCCAAAAGGCAACCCAATGAAACGCCAATGCACTGTTTCATCTTGAATCGAACGTATTGTGGACGTCTTTCTAGAAAATGGGTTGAGCCAGACAACTGGCTCGTCCACTGGACGAGCCAGTTCCTCACGGGACATGGTGACTTCAATGCACGGCTCCACTTCTTTTCTCTGAAAGACTCTCCATTGTGCACGTCTTGTGCCTCCAGTGCGGAGGAAACAAGAAACCATGTGCTGCTCCACTGTAGTTTCTACAACAGTGAGCGACGGTTGTTGGGAGGGCAAACGAACTTAGCAGCATTGACTGCTACAAAGGAAGCCTATAACCATTTTGCAAAGTTCGCAAAGAAGGTAATGGCTAAGAAACGTGGTTATAGTTGATCAGTCCTTTTGAAACTTGCCACCCAAGTAAAAAGTAAGATCAGGTAGGGAACCAGATTATGAACTACTCCCAGATGGTACGGGATTCCTCAGGTGGTCACCTCCGCGCGATAACACATGGGCAACAGCTCTCTACGGTGAGACTGGCTAACGACCAAATACCTGCCGTACCTCCACAGGTCTGAGTTCGGTGGATGCTGCAGGGGCCGGCCTCTTGCATATTAGCGAAACCGCAACTTCTATGACTGATATAACCCTCGTCGAGGGTTTAGGTACAGTCACCAAATAAAGAAACAGACCTGTGGAGGTCGGGGCTGATCGCTTCTTCCCCTAATTTGCGGAATAAATCTCCTCCTCTCAGGGAAGGGGGCAGAACACAACCAGGCACAAGCCCTCAAAGCTGTTGAGATGCCCTTTCCAACCGTATACGATCTCTGCATTTCGATTTGGCTTTTTGACTTGTATACGCCGACGTTATGTATTTTTTGATTTTTTTAAACACCTTATTATATTCACAGTTACAATTTTACACTAATGTTATATATGCAATCGATAGATTTTGACGAGAGCTGACGATTGAAACTTGAATGAACGTCGTAGCTTCACCGAATTGAAAGTTATACTAAATGGAAATCTCGATATGCAGCAAAATGACCTTCAAAATGGCGGGCTGCCCCCTCCCCCGCGCGCGATGTGCTACAGTCCTTACTTAGCGTAATAACTTCTTTGATTCTTTAGCTATCCAGTGGTGTAACTGAAATTTGGATGGAGATGATAGATATGTAGCTACAAAACTAAACTGTATCCCCCGATTTTGTTATCATTCGTTTTTTTGGATTGCGTTCCTATGGAAGTAATTTTAAAGACGTGTTCACGTCAAAAAAGAGATAATCAATCGTAATTTTTAAAAAAATGAACAAAAGATGGAATGTGACGGCAGCTCACCTTGCTCTCGCTCAAACTGAGCGTGATGATGATTTGAGTATAGCACAAAATCCCTCCGGGGATGAATTTCAAGTAAATTTAAATTATTTTCTCCAAATAAAGGCGATAAAGGACGAAGACGGCGACAACGTGCTGAGTAACTTCCGGCACTCAGTGGGGATGTGGTTTCCCGCGCTTTTCGCCGCGTCCAAAATTGTGCCTCCACAGTATAAACTCTCATTGGGAGCTGTACCTTTTCAATATCATTACAACGCGCTAACTGCATTGTGCGTTTATTTTCAGGGAACCCGAAAACGAATGGGCCCTTCAAGAAGCCAAACGCAACCTGGCGACTCGTTATCTCCTCGTCGGAGTGACTGAACAGCTTCACGAGTTTATTGCCGTTTTGGAAGCGACCCTCCCGACTTTTTTCAGAGGAGCGATTAAGCATTTCGATTCGAGTAAGTTGAGGTTGTTTGTGTTAAAACAGAGTCGTAACTCGAGATGTTTTGTTGAGGCGAATGGAAATCATTTATTGCTTTCATAGCGACACCTTATTGGTTTAGGGCTGCTTGGAAGACACCGCACTAAAATGTCGAAAGGGTAGTTTGGAAACAAACAAGTAAAACGGTTCTGTTGATAAAAATAAAAAGTAAATCGTTCAACAAATGAAAATCTAACTAAATAAATTGAAGATTCGGGTGAAATAAAGAACAGAGACCGCTGTCACCGCTTCCTCTGATAAGGCAATATATCGATATACGAGGCATATCCACAAAGTAAGTGTACTGAAGCTCCCGTAGGCCGTAGGGATTTATTTTTCTATGTCGGGCACACTGTCGTGTAGCGTGACTCCTCCCCTCCGAAACAAGACCAAAATGAGGTCAGTACGTTGAAAACTGTGGTCTCAGGAGCATTTCTCGTGAAAGATGTCGATCGACTCTGCCGCCAAGTGCGAAATCCGCGCGGTCATCCGGTACCTCGTTGTTAAGGAGAAATCCCTGATTGAAATTTTTAATGAGGTAAAGGCAATTTATGGTGAAGGACACATGAATCGTACGAGTGTGTACAAGTGGTGTAGGGAGTTTAAGAACGGTCGTACGAATGTGCATGACGAATTGAGGAGTGGGAGACCGTCGATTGTGACTGACAAACTTGTGGAAAAGATTGAGAATGCGGTCCGTGACGATCGCAGATTGACTCTGGACGAAATTACGAAGTTTCCTGAAATATCCAGATCTTTGCTGCACGAAACAATAACAGAAACCCTCGGATTTCATAAACTGTGTGCAAGATGGGGGCCCAAAACAACTGACTGAACAACACAAGTTGAATCGAGTGCAGACCTATAAAGAGATTTTGGAACGGTATGAATTGGAGGGTGATGATTTCCTCAAGTGTATTGTTACTGGAGATGAGACTTGGGTTGCACACTATACTCCAGAAACCAAGAGACAGTCCGAACAGTGGCGTCACACCACTTCACCCTCAGCCAAAAAGTTCAAAACCACAATTTCTGGGAAAAAAATCATGGCATCAGTGTTTTGGGACCACAAAGGCATCATACTGATCGATTATTTGCCTCAGGGGGAGACCACAAACGCGGCAAGGTATTGTGAGACCCTGAAAAAATTGAGAAGAGCCATTCAAAATCGAAGGAGGGGTCTTTTGACGAAGGGCGTTTGCTTGCTCCACGACAATGCCCGACCTCACACGGTCAACTTCACGAAGGAACTGTTGGACTCTTTTGGATGGGATGTTTTAGACCACCCCCCTTATTCCCCCGACCTGGTGCCTTCAGACTATCATCTTTTCACTTCTCTAAAGACGCACATGGGTGGAAAAAAATGTTCAACCGACGAGGAGGTGAAAAGGGAGGTCGACAAGTGGACGAAGGAGGTGGCGGCAGATTTCTACGAGGCAGGCATAAAAAAATTGATCCCCCGCCTAACTACCTGCATCGAGAGAAATGGCGACTACGTAGAAAAATAGCTTAAATGTATACCTACGTAAGCACTTTTTTTTTTGTTTTAATAAATTTTTTTGATCCCTAAAAAAATCGAGTACACTTACTTTGTGGATATGCCTCGTATTGTGCTGACTGACTCCTATCAAAGGCAAGCGGTTCATCGTGGTCTTGCGGTAAGACGGTCGATTCATAATTCTCGACGTTAGTTGAGGGTTGTGGATCGAATCCCCGGCGCGATTGCCGTAATTTTTGCCTTAGTCAGCAGCTCTTCAAAAGCATCTCCAAATCACCTCAGTGCAATGGCGCCCAACTAGTGGTCGAATTTCTTCTTTCCAAGAAAAAGAAGAGGCCCCGAGAGAAAAATTAAAAAATTAAGAGAGAAAAATAATGAGACGAGTTCTCGGGTCCGGGATTCGCTGACGCTGTGAAAGTTCCAGCGCGAAGGTGGAATGGGCAACGCGCCTACTACAATGCGAGGGAACGAATACTTTCCTTGTAGCCTTTCTCGAATCAAAGATTGGATTTTCCGGGGATTCGCTCAACTCTCGTAAAAATTCTTTCCCTAAAAAAGAGTCCGCTCCAGGAGTAGCGGTTAATAGACGAGGGGGGAGACGTGCTGACTGACTCCTATCAAGGGCAAGCGGTTCATCGTGGTCTTGCGGTAAGACGGTCGATTCATAATTCTCGACGTTAGTTGAGGGTTGTGGATCGAATCCCCGGCGCGATTGCCGTAATTTTTGCCTTAGTCAGCAGCTCTTCAAAAGCATCTCCAAACAACCTCAGTACAGTATCACGACCAAAGTCAGGTTATCGATATGCCGGACATCGTAGGCTCTGGCGCCGTGTTTGAAATTAGAAATAACGACAGCTGTACGATTATGCCAATTATTTAATGTTCATTATGTAATAACCCGTTTTATAATTATTTTAAATGTACAAAGACTATGAAAAGGAGTTAATTCAATGAAATTAAAAATGGGTATATAAGCAGGTTTTTTCTGCAGCTCTTTCAGTTGGAGCACGCGTATTGGCACTTAATGCTTCTCACCAGTTTCGGGGGAGGTTAATGTGGCCACTTTGACTTCCGACAATTATTAGAAACAATAATGAGGTCAAATCTGAATTGTTGAGGGTTGGGAATCTAGGGGATGTACAGTTACGAGGCCGTTTATGTTTACACGACACTTGTATATGGGACAGTATGTTGAACAGACGTCCAATCCCCTTACTTTACTGTAACCTCATGAGTCCGCTGCCTTCTCGATATGGCTTAATCGCAGCGTAATCGCGGATACCCTAACCTCATTCTACAGTGATCTCAGCTAGCGTGGTGGCCATGAAACAATGATCACAATCAGTGGCGTTTTGGTGAAAATTATTATAGGATTAACAAACTGAATTAACCTTTTCACAATTAGAATTAACCCTTTCGCAATTAGAATTAAACTTTTCGCAAACTGAATTAAACCTTTAACAAATACAAGTGAACCTTCCATTAAATTAATTCTCTGCACTAAACATGATCAGAGGACATGAGTCGAGTCCCCAAAACAATACCTTGTCTGTGGACGGTCAATAACTTCCCCGTGGGCTGCCAAAATTTCTTTGACCTTCCCCGAGTAGCGTCACCCTTCTCTACCCGTCAATTATAGTCATACCAGTGTTCGTAGGTTTTTTTTTTGGTTTTGTGAGGAACGTGATTGTGATGATGAGCGACAGCGATTCAAATAGTTCGGTGAGTATTGCTAGAAGGAGGGTTGGCCGAATCAGTAGTGATAGTGACTCACCTCCTGTTATTAGGAACACAACTCGAAGGAGGCGCGGAAGGTATGCGAAAGTGTCGTTTGGAAAAAGATCGCTGTTCCTGAGATTGCACGAAGAAGGGTATACCGTGAAGGAAGCGTCCGTTAAATCAGGTTTAAATGTAAATACTGGAAAAAGCGTCCTTCGTGAATACAGAAGGAGCGATTGTGAGCTCCCGCAAAACAGACCACGAGGTAATAAGCCAAAACTGCTAACACCCGACGTACTGGCAGCAATTGAAGCAACTGTTGAGATGGACCCTGGCATAACTATTACTGTGATAAAAAACAAACTTTCAGAACAGAATATAGAAGTAAGTTAATCTACAGTGCGCAATGGCCTACGTCATTTGAAAATAACGCTTAAAAAAGCGTCTATAGAACTTGACAGGATGAATAGTGAGACCACAATTCAGCTCAGGAGGCAGTACGCTTGTACTTTTAATTAATCTGTTCCACCTAACAGAGAAAAAATCATTTTCATAGACGAATCAGGGTTCAATCTGCACATGCGTCGCAGTCAAGCACGTTCACGAGCCGGAACTAGAGCAGTGGTGACTGTTCCTACGGTAAGAGGACGCAATACCTCTTTAATAGTTGCTCTCAATAACGTGCAGGTCGTGCATTCCAAAATTGTAAGTTCTGGAACCACAACTGCGGACGTTTTTCGTGAGTTTCTGCGAGAGCTGGAACTGAATTTACAAAATCCATAGACGGTACCCTGCTAATTATGGACAACGCGAGAATTCACCGTTCTACTATAGTCAATCAGTTTTTCGCTGAATCAGATATGGAGGTAAAGTTTTTGCCACCTTACTCACCCATGCTCAATCCTGTTGAAAAAGCGTTTTCAAAAATAAAAAACGAAGCAAGGACGATTCTGGCTCAGCGAGGTGAACATAATTTGCCGGATGTCATTGCGAGGAGCGTGTCTACTGTAAGTGCTCAAGACTGTTCAAACTACGTCATGGACATGTACCTCGTACTTCCTGCCGCAGCTACAGACCAACCCCTCCACTGACCTTCCCCTTTCTTTATATAAATATATATGGATTTATATTATATAAAGTTAACATTGTTTATATATATTTATAATTTTCTGTTTGTATATATATTAACAAATTATTAAATTGTTTGTTTATTGCGAAAAGTTTGGTTCAGTTTGTGAAAGGTTTAATTCTTATTGCGAAAGGTTTAATTCTAATTGCGAAAGGTTTAATTCAGTTTGCTAATGCTATATTATTCGTCTGAGGTTGAGTCAACAACCTTAAATGCTAACTGAATACTCCCCTGAATAATTTGTACTCGACTGACTTCACTTTCTTTGTACTTCCAGGCAAAAAATCCCACCTGCGAAAAACAAACATGAAGTTGGAGCCGAGCAATGAAACGATCGCTGAAATCATGAAATCCAAAGTGTGGAAGATGGAAACCGAATTGTACGAATACGCTTTGGTTCAATTCGAATACATAAAGAAAAAAATGGGCAAAGGTAGAGACGGCCTTCCTTTGGATCGAGGGCAACAGTTCACTTTTGAAAAGATAAGCCCGAAAAAGAAGTAACGACGCGACTTAAACGAGGTATCGTGGGGTTGAACGCTCCACAGTACAGCCAGAGTCTTCAATGAGTTCGTTTTAAAGAAATATTTAAGCACAGTCGTGCTTCGTTTCTCATTTAGTCACGTTTTGACGGTTAACAAGATTGTGCCTCATTTCGCACCGACCACGTTTTTTGTGCTTTGAAGCGCAACAGACATATCAGCATCGCTGCTTAGTCAGCCTCTCAATTCTTTTAGAGCGCAATCATTTCACAGACAAACATATCATCAACCGAACTGACGTATTTATTAATCTTCTTGATTTCTCGACGTTTTTAAGATAACCTGCGTTTTTTGACGCGACGTTAGTTGTAAATACTGAACTCGACTAATCTACGGAATGGATTTTTGTAGCGAACGAAGGCTGTTGTTTTGGAGCTCCTCGAGGCTCCTGGTAATTCTAGTCGTACGAATAGGACTCGGCTAAGAATCGGCCGACGAAGGTTTCGTAAATAAGTGGAGATATTTTAGTATTTTGCGGTACTTGAAAAGAAACAGTATTGTCCCTAGCGTATTTCTCTTATTGTTGTCATAGTAAAATGGGTTGTTTCGGAAATCAGAGTTGGCGGTTTGATGGCTTTTTTAAAAATATCCCCTCTGTCGGTGGTCCCTTAATGTAAAGGCCGCTTTACACGTAACGATAAATTGTTCCAACTTATCGTCCAATAAATTGGAAGGGGGGAAGGCTGTTTACACACTGCGTCAAACGATTTGGCGCAACCAACCTCATCAAATAAGCTTTTGCCATGGAGGAAGCAGCATTGTGGATGGTGATGAGTTGTTTGGCGAAAAAAAAAAGTGAAAACCCGCGAAAAGCAAGGTCGAAGTGGAGTCGTGAGTGGCTGCTGAAGAAGAGAGAATTCTCTCATGTAAATCTGTTAAAGGAGCTGACAAATGAACCGAATGACTTACGGAATTATTTGCGAATGGACGAGGAAACATACGTAGAATTATTAACATTAGTTTCTCCGTTTATATCAAACTCGGAGACTGTTATGAGAAGAGCTATATCTCCGCACGAAAGACTATCAGCTACTCTACGATTTCTTGCCACTGGAAGAAGCTCAATACACGCCAGGTCTTTACAAACACGTAAAACTACAGTAGAGTTCGATAAACTCGGTAAGAAACTCGCGAGGAGTTTGTCGCTGCAGACTTTCGGCCATAATAACTTAAAAATTTTATATTAGATTAACTGAGTAACAAGAGCTGAGAGCAACAAGAACTGAGTAGGGGTGCAGGGCGAGTGCAAACTGGGTGGAGATTGGATCGATAAGTGGGAGCAACCTTAACACGTTCAAACAAGTCGTTACGACTTTATTGGAATTGGTCCGGAACGTCTCCTGCTCCCATCGTTCCCGCGAGTGGATACTGACGCTGAATGGCAGCTGAAAGTTCTTCTGCTCTGACATGAGGTCAGTAGCAAGGACTACTGCCTCTTCCAGTTTGAACTGTCTAGTTGTTCTTTGGAGGCTTGTCTTAACCCTGGTGGAAATGTTCCCTGTCTGCAAAAGCCTTACCGCTCCCAGGTAAGCAGTCCTCTGAATATGTATATGGAGACGTGAGATGTCCAAAAGGACTTCCATTGCAGCAGTAGGGCACGTATTCATTGCCCCTGTAAATGCGGACTTCCTGGTGGAGGAAAAAGGGCGTCTTGCTACTTATAAAACGGAACTGGGGGGAAAAGGCAATGTGGAAGATGGAAATGGTTTGGAGAGTTGGGAGGAGCAGAGCAGATATAAATAGCCTGAAGAGTAGGAGACTTGAAGTTCTGTACGATAAGGCGTGAGTCATTTGCCGACACAATGCACCTTAACAACTCACGTAATTGCCTAAACAACTTCCACTCTGATATTCCAATCAATTGAATTATGTTCAAAATATAGCCAACTCGTTTAATATTATTTATTCCATTTTTTGTGCAACTTGTTCATTCAGTGAATTATTACTGTGATTAACGTTAACTACTTAGTTTTAAACTTCAAATTTTAATCCTGCAATATCCCCCTTTTTGTTATTTTTTCCTTCTAGTTAAGTGGTGTTTTGTTTGGTCGAGCTTTTCAGGCGCGTTGTGACGCGACGCCCTCGAAAAAATCCTTTATTGTTATGGGTCCAAACGTGCTCAAATATTCCCTTTAAGTACTTCACATTTGCCCGAAGTCCTGCTTATTCCAGTTGTTCGTTTTTTTCAATTTTGCGGAGGACGACCCAATTACGAAGAATTTTCCCGGCGTACAGATTCGATTCCTGGGGAGGGGAAGGAGTGTTCAACTTTTCGAGGATTGGGGGCAAATGAGCGTGACGCAAAGTTACAGCGGGCAGAAATTATTAGGTTTAGCTCGACTTACATCTACGATTGACTGTAACAGCTTTGGTCTGCCTGCTTCACTCGATAGCTGCTCAAGACGGGGGCAATGTAGTTTGATCGACTTAACTCCTTGAAAAGCGGACGACCTGCTGCAGACTGAAATGTGCAAGGATCCTTTTGTAAAATTGGTCTATTTGATGCTCCGAACAACAGAGACGAAATTACGAGCCCTCGTGTGGCTCATTTTTGCCCTACAGGTCCTCTAATACAAAAAAAAAATTCACACTTCTCACACTAAAACCTAACGACACAATTTATAATTTGAGATTCGGTGTACTCGATGAGCAGAGCAGGAACTCGTGAAAACTGACAATTTGGAGTTTTCGTTCACTCGCTTCCTCGATCAATGGCCTAGAACTTACTTCAATACACTAAACTGTCGATAAGAACTCCTAACGCGTATGTACAGACTTGACAACTCTAACTGCCTCTCCTGTCCCCCGTTAGGACCTATCCCAGGATCGAAACTGACTTGCTCGTGAAAATTCAAATCCGCTCTTCAAAAATTCTCTCGAAAAATCACCCCTGCAATTTGTTGCCTCTAATCCTCACTCATTTGTCCCACTGTCGAATTCAAACACGTTTCGTGCTTGTCAATTTCGCACAAAAGATACAACGGAGGAGTAAAGGTCTTGCACGATAACTTGAGCGGGTGATTTTTACTTTCCTTGGCTCTATAAAGTAGAAAGGAAAGTTATGTAATCGGCTGAAAAAAAAATTTTGAGTTTTCTTCAGATCTTTACGTTTCAGACCCTCCTGAGTCCGAAAAACACTATTTGGGAAAATGGTCTGTGTGTCTGTGAACGATTTTTAGAGAGAACCACCGTACCAAATCAGCTCAAACTTGATATCTCGCCTTCAGGTTACCATGGGACGCCAAAATAAGGATATGAACCAAAAGTTAACTATAGTTATCACAGTGATCAAAACACCAAATATTTATTTTCTCCAAAACGGCTCGAACGATTTTGATTAAATTGTGTATGTTGATAGCTCGTAATAACACAATTATACCATAAAATTCCCATTCGTAGGAAAATTACGAGAACAGCACAATAAATTACCACAATTTTTGACGAAATCGATTTTAGCGCGGTTTTTAGAGAAAACAACCGTAACAAATCAACTTAAACTTGATATCCAGTTTCCTTTTAAACTCCGCTGAAATGTTACTAGAATGTTTTAAAAAAATTTGCGTAGTAGTCCAATCCTATACTTATTGGGTGAGCGTTTGAAAAGGCTCATAAGATATAAGGGGGTCACTCCAGAAATTCCGGAATTTCAACTACCGCCGTTTCGCTTGCTACCAGTTTTAAAAGTGTTTACTCGAAAACTCTGCAAAATTAATTACTATCCTCTTCAAAAATATCGTGTTTACAGCCTCATCAATTCTCTATTAATCTCTAAAATTGAATAGAGTAGAAAGAACTGAGAGATAAATGAATTGATCAAGTATAAAAAGCCATAGAATGTGAATTGACGTAGAGCTAAGGAAAGTTGTGTGTTGCAACGCACCAGATTTTTTTTTCAAGGGCGATGATGAGTTCAGAGAAGGGAAGGGTTAGATCGAATTGTTGTGTGGTTACTATGAAGAGAGAGAGAGGAGTTTCGAGTTGGATTGTTCCGCAAGATTTCTCGTCTGATTTATTAAATTCGAGTATTCATCGCTGGCTCTTCAACCACTGGCACATTTAGCGGGTCAGTCTCAACATTCCCACGGACCTTGAAAATCTGGGAGAGGCCCACGAGGAACCCCACACCGGCTCGTAGCCATATGCGCAGCAGGTCTCCAAGTTGAAAGGCGTTAGTCGATGGACTAATGTAGGTATGGGAAATCGGCAAATCCGATCCGTAACTTCAGGATAAGGATTGGCTCTGAGGACCGTGATGTGCCGGGCTAGTTGTAGAGTCACCGTGTCAAAGAGGGCCTGGGCGAGAACATGTTTGTTCATACGTTCAGAACCGAGCTCGGTCCCGTGCTTTTACCACCTGAGGACCCTTCTTGCTATAAGCATTCGGCTGACAGTCGCTAGCTCCGGTTTGGCTGTTCGGTCGTCATTCAACGATCAACTCAGAACTGGTACGGACCAGTGGAATCCGACTGTCTAATTAAAACAAAGCATCGTGATGGCCCCAACGGGTGTTGACGCAATGTGATGTCTGCCCAGTGCCTGAAGAAATTCAAGCAAGCGCGGGTAAATGGCGGGAGTAACTATGACTCAAGTGCCACAGATGACACTTTAAGGTGCGTGAGAGGTTCGTAAGTCATTCTCTTACAATGAAACGCGTGGATGGGAAAGACCCACCACTAGCGACAGTGGGATAGACCTACTGGGAACAGCGAGCAAGGTACCTTAGCTCTGGAAAGAGATGACTTGGTCGAGGTGACTCCGCACACCTTACAAATACCGAAACAAGAGCAAGGGGTGAGCTCCTCGCTCTGAACAAAACATAATTCGCAATACGTCCAATGGGAAACTCACCTTCTTCGCCACGTCCCACAGGAAGATCTTGACGCCTCTGGCGAATGCGATGGAGTCCATTCTATCCCACTTCTGACACCAAACGTTATGAACTCTGACAAGGAAGAAGGAATACTCGAATTTAATAAATCAGACGAGAAATCTTACGGAACAATCCTACTCGAAACTCCTCTCTCTCTCTCTCTCTTCATAGTAACGACACAACAACCGTATTAAAGTTAACGTAGCTGTTTGATGGGTTTGCCTTCTTTGACTGCTAACTTAACGGCTGATGTCTTTACGTTGAAAGCGCTCGCCTACAGCATTCGAGCAGCCAGAGAAGACGAACCCACCAAACAGGTACGTTAAACTGAAACGTCTATTTGAAGTCCAGGTGGTCTGTTCCTTTCAAAAAGAGGAATAAAGTTAAAGTTAACTGTTTGAGGGGGGAAAATGTGGTTTAAAATGCTATTGAATGACTCCCAATGACAATGGCATTTTCCTGATGTCAAGGTCTTTGTAACAAGTACTCAAGTACTGACGGTAACAACCGATAATTTGGTCGTTATCCCAAGAAAAAACTTTGGAAAAGCTGTTCGAAGTGATCAACGACAGTATAAGGGAGTCAGCTGTTAACAAATCTTGCTATTAAGGTGCGTACAGTCAAGTTACGGTGTAAGGCCTCTACTTCCTAGTGTTGAGAGTACTTACTCTGCTGCGTATTATTCTATTTTAAAGTTATAAGTAACTCACTATGTATTTGTGCCATGGTATTAAAACGAAAAAATGCCCTTTAACGAGTATTCATTTATTTATAATTTAACGTTACTTTTTAAAATTGGCGGTCAACGAGGAGTGACCTCATTATTTTCGTATTTATGATCATCGAGGTTTGTTGTTACACAATGTTCCATTTTCCACTCCTGTAAATAAACCTCAGTAGATAAATGTTGTTACTTCGACCTGAATCGTTATTTTCAGTGTGAACTGCTGTGAGGGTGCATTTGGCTGGGGTTCATCGCGTTAGAAGGAAAATGATCGAAACTATAAAACCCTAGGGAAACTACTGAGAGCCAGGTACCACTCAACTGATGCCAACAGTAAGTTATAGTGTACTGGGACGAACGAAACTCTTCCATACAGCGGAGGCTCATCCAAATGACCCGATTCACTTGAAACTTTGCTGTCGTCAGTCGTAACTGAGCAGTTCTCTCATTGAGGCGTCGCCCGTGTTCGCCCCCACCCACTTCCCTGTCAAACGCTCAATCTAGCTGGCTACAGAACGAGTTTAACAGCTGTACCGGGATGACAACAATGCGTCAATCCCCCCAACCTTCCTCAACATTTGCATCTTCTTGCGTGTCTGCCCTGAATAACCACACATCCGTGCCAAACATCATGGGGTACGGATCGTCAAATCCAAGGCATCCAAAAAGATGCTCGAGAAACCGACTCGGAAATGCACAATCAGCGTACGAATTGTCTGGCAACTTCACACACTTTAAAACGCTGCTACTCAGCGTACAAGTATTGTCTGTCAACACAGGCATCACACGCTTCTCCATCCCATTAGCCAGAACGCCACGCTTGATCCCAAGAGTGCAACTAATGAGTGCATGGTAGTCACAGCACAACTTCCCCTTTTGGGACACCTGCGGTCAGAAGTCCAGCTCCGACTCCCCTTACTGAGAGAATCGTCTTTCGCCAAGAGAAGAAATGGTTCTCTGAACCCTGGATGTCGCAGCTGTTTGGCACGAAGACGTTCGATCCACAGAAGATGTGTACGCCGAAGACATTGTGTTAAGTGCGTGTTTATTTGTATTTGTTAATTCATTACTTTCACCACAAACATGGAAACCCTTTTGGAACTTTAGAATCAAAATTCTCTATTCTCTCTCTGCTCAACATTAGATTCCATTTTGTTGGGTGGACAGCAATGCTCTCATTGCAGTACAAGGCAAGAAAGTATATTGTTCAAGAATACCTGAGGCAGGCACTTCATCAAGGGCGGAGTGATGTACCAGGATGAACCAAACTCTAGGCACCTCAAATGCTCCGATTCGCTCGAAACTTCGCTGTAGTCAGTCCCTCGATCCCACCCGGTTCCCTGTTTGTGGTGGTTAAACTTGTCAGAGTTTAATTGCGAGTAAAACTCTTCCAATTGCATTCAGTTAATGTTGCACTTAGTGCGATATCGCTACTAATCCGTAACATAGGCGCCCAACGAGTGATCGAACTTTCACCGTATTAGTTGGCGATGCCAGCCACACAGAAAAACTCAAAGGGAAAGTGAAATGGGAATTTTTTTGATCCCCCACCTTCAATTTGTCTTTCATTCGGCTGTGGCCCACTCCCTCGCCCGTCATTACGTTCGTTCTTGATGAACTGTTGAACACAGCTTTGGGTTCGATCGACGACAGTTGCTTCGAGGAAAGCAGGACAGATGTCGACAAGCTTCTGGTCTACAAGTATCTCGCCTACATCTACATAGAGAAGATCGACGCTTACCTAGCATCGCAGCTGTGATAACCTAACAATGTTCCAATCCCTCAACATCTTCCCGCGTGTCTGTCCCCGAATGGCCTCTCAAACGACAAGTCCGGGGAAATCACAGTTTTGAAAAGGTCTAGTGATGACAGAACTCCACATCCCTGCATTATCTGCGGCAAACATCATAGGGTAAATAATTGCCCACGTTTCCTCAACTCCAGCCAGGATGACCAAGAAACCTACGTGGAGGTGCACAATCTGTGTACGAATTGTCTGGCAACTTCGCGTGCTTTAAAAAGCTGCCACTCAACGTACAAGTGCGAATATAAACACAGGCATCACACGCTTCTCCATCCCGTGAGCCAGAACACCACGCTTGTATACAGGAGTGCAACTGATTCAACATCTTCGCTCAGAACTACCTCTTCTGTAACATCTGAGCTCCGACTCCTCTTACTGAGAGAATCGCCTTTCACCAAGAGATGAACTGCTGCCATGTGAAACAAAGACGTACTGTCGGGGCCCCCCTTTTCAGAAGCTGTTGCTGCTTGTGGTCCTGAAAAGGGCCGACGAAATATTGTTGTTGTGTGTGTGTGTGTTGGTTCTGTCTGTCGGTTGAGAGTGTGTGAGGTGAAGAACGGATTTCTCGGGCGTCGTTGCGTAGGTCGAAGGGCTCGGTTGAGCAGTAGCTCCTCTCGGTGAGGGATCCAGTTGAATCGTCGCTCCTTCTTCTTCTGACGCGAAAGGGCGGACTCATCGTCCCCGCCGGAGACGCTGAAGGTGGTCGGTTGTTGTCAGAGGATGTGAACGGTGTAAGAGTGGAAGATGGAATGAATTTTTTTTTTTTTTTTTTTCCGGACGCTTCCAGGGAGGGGAATCTTCAAAAGACACCCAAATGGGTAGTGTCGGATTTTTACCGACTAAAACCCCTCCCCCGCGGTTGCCAACCCGGAGGTTCTAAACCAGAAGGATGGGAGGCCAGCCTGCAGATGCAGGAAGACTCATGCGCATGTGCGATGCGGGGAGGACGGGACGGGGTTAGCGTGGAATGAGGGAGCAGGGCCTACGGACGATGTCCGAGGGGTTGGGGGCATATTGTGTGAGGCAGGTGATGGACGGGTTGGGGTGACCCGCCACAGAGTTGCGGAGGTTGAGGGCGTAGGTTGAGGCGGCCGCGCTGAGCGAGGGGAGGCCTGTTTCCTTTAGGAGCTGCTGGTTTCTGATGTAGCGGGGTGAGCGGAGGACACCTCGGAGGGACTTCATGTAGGTGCCCTCGAGTTGGCGAAGGGAGGAGGACGTGCCCCAGACGGGGATAGCGTAGGTGCTGATGCTCCTGATGATGGCGTTGAAGACACGGATTTTCGTTGGATGTGAGACCTTTCTGTTGTTGAAGAACGGCCGGAGAGCAATGAAGGCTCCATTGATTTTGGCGCGAACTGCGAGGGTCTGCCTATACCAGTTGAGTTTCCTGTCGAAGATGACACCGAGGTACTTGGCCTGGTGTTTCCAGGGGATTGGATGGTTCCCCACTTGGATGTTTGGGGGGGGGGGATGTTACGGCGGGAAAAGAAGACGGCTTCTGATTTGGATTCGTTGAGGCGTAGTCCCCATTTGTGGTACCAGCTGAGCAAGGACGGCAGGAACTTATTCATGACTGTGGCACAGTGCAGCTTGGTTTTGGAGGTGTAGAGGAGAGCTACGTCGTCCGCATATTGTGCAGTGATGATCTTCTCATGGACAGGTATGTCATGGCAGAAGATGTTGAAGAGGGCTGGGGAGAGTTTTGAGCCTTGGGGTACGCCAGCCGTGATGTGGTGGGTGGTGGATAGAGTTTTGCCAACTCTCACCCTGAAGGTCCTGTCTGTGAGGAAGAAGCGAATCAGACCGATGAGAGAGGGTGGACAGCGGAGCAGGATGAGCTTGTATATCAGGCATTCATGCCAGACCCTGTCAAAGGCTTGGCGGGCGTCCAGTAGAAGCATGGATGTGTGCCGATGCTTGTTTCGGCTCTCAGCTATGTATTCAGTCACTCTGAGGAGCTGGTGGCAGGTTCCATGATGGTGTCTGAAGCCATGTTGGAAGACGTTGTTTTTCGTGCAGGCAGGCCCTTATATACCTGTTCTTGGAGGGAGTCGCCTTCTCTGGTTGGCCGCCTGCTGTTCCCTCCAGGAGTGGTTTGTGGCTAGCGCCCTCTGTCGGAATGAGGCGCCTTTTGTTGTAGAGAGTGGCCAGCTGCCACACGTACGATCCACAGAAGCGTACGCCTGAGACAATCGTCCGTGCGTGTTTATTTGTATTTATTTTCTGATGATAGTTTCAATGCAATACTTCCACCACAAACATGGGCACCCCATTTGGAACTTGAATCAAAATTCTCTTATACTCTCTCTGCTTAAAATTAAGTTCTGTTTTCTGGAGTGCCCCCATATATCTTAGGAGGGTGTTCAAAACGTAAGCTGCTACCCGCCGACCGGCCCTTATCGTTTTCCCCTCCACGGAGTCCGCCTCACCTCTCGCAACCACCATCCCTTCCCTCTCACCTATTACTCTCCCTCGCGCGGGCGATCAAGACAGCCAGTTTTTCGTGGTTTTAATTGCACCGAATAACAATCTTTTATATCCCCTTTTGTGAAGCGTCCGCTAAGTATCGTTTTGAAGCGACGAAGTGGTTCCCGTCGCTAAGTCGTGTTTCCTGGCCGGAGAAAAGCGTGTCACGTTCATTAAGGTGAGCCCCTCCATTTCTCATTTCTCCGTTCCTGTATTCAATCCTTTTTCAGGTCGGCGAGGTCTCGGCATCGGCGGAGGCACAGTTTGCAGACAAGGAGGGAGAAATTAGTTCTATCGGATCCGGGAAGTTTGATAATACAGTCCGCTTTTAATTCAGACAACTAGGGTTGGCTACCCCGGTATGTTTTTAACATATGGTCTTTTAAAAGATTCCAGTAACACCGAAGCCTTTGGTAATTTATTGTGCTGCTCTCGTCATTTTCCCACAAATGGGAATTTTATGGTACAAAACACTTTATTGTGAACTGTCCATATAACAAAATATCTGGTGCGTTGCAACACACTACTTTCCTTAGCTCTACGTCAATTCACTTTTTACATGCCTAATTCCGTTTAATCAATTCATTTATCACTCAGTTCATTTGAACTTGTTCAAACAAGATTTCACGGTAGCAAAAAGCTGTAGCGCTTACAGTTCCGGAATTTATTGTGCTGCTTGTACTCATCCCAGGATCATTATTGAGCAACTGATACACAGAAAATTAATGAGGCTGTAAACACAAATTTTTTTGAAGAAGGATAGTAATTACTTTTGCAGAGCTATTGGGTAATAACTGTTAGAACGGGTAGTAAGCGAAACGACAGTAGTTGAAATTCAGAAATTTCTGGAGTGAGCCCCATGTATCTCATGAGCGTTTTTAAACACTCACCCTATAGGTATTGGATTGGACTACTACACCAATTTTATTGAACATTCTAGTAACATTTCACCGGAGTTTATAAGGAAAAAATCGCGCTAAAATAGATTTTCGTAGATAGTTTTGATACTTTATTGTGCTGCTCTCATTTTTCCACGAAAGAGAATTTTATGGTATAGTTGCCTTTTTGAGAGCTATCAATATACAAAATTTAATCAAAATCGTTAGAGCTGTTTTTGAGGAAAAAATATTTGGTGTTTTGATCACTATAACTATAGTTAACTTTCGGTGGATTTTGCCCATACCTTTATTTTTACGTCCCATGGTAACCTGTAGGCTAGACATCAAGTTTCAGCTGATTTGGTACGGTGGTTTTCTCAAAAAACCGCGCTAAAATCGATTTCGTCGAAAGTTTTGGTAATTTATTGTGCTGCTCTCGTCATTTTCCCACGAATGGGAATTTTATGCTATAATTACCTCATTGAGAGCTACCAATACAACAAATTTAATCAAAATCGTTAGAGCCGTTTTTGAGAAAAAAAATATTTGGTGTTTTGATCACTATGATAACTATAGTAAACTTTCGGTGGATTTCGTTCAAACCCTTATTTTGGCGTCCGATGATGACCTGTGGGCGAGATATGAGGTTTGAGCTGATTTGGTACGGTGGTTTTCTCTAAAAATCGTTCACAGACACACTTTAGTGACACACACAGACCATTTTCCCAAATAGTGTTTTTCGGACTCAGGAGGGTCTGAAACGTAAAGAAGAAAACTCAACATTTTTCAGCCGATTACATAACTTTCCTTCTACTTCGTAGAGCAAGGAAAGTAAAAACACTAACCATTTTCTCAAATAGTGTTTAATAGGAGTCGGTAGGGTCTGAAACGTAATGATCTGAAGATTTTTTTCCCCCACCCGATTGCATAACTTTCCTTTCTAGTTCGGGGTGGGGGAGAGTACCGAAAAACTAGGTTTTTTTATTTTGCTCGAAAACGGCCTTAACGATTTTGATTAAACTTTCAAATTATCTTTCCCTAGTTAGTACAAAACGTTTCTTCTCGGTACATATATCCGTGAAATTACGGTGAATAGGTTTTTTACGCTTCTTGCCTAAATGGCTTCAACGATCTTCACCAAACTCGTGGGATGTACTTGAATAGTTAATACCTATATATTGCTCTCAATACATATTCCTCCGACATTCCATTGTATAGAAATAAAAATCAAAATGTCTCAAAAATAATGTTTTTTCGAACATCAATCTTACAGTCTTTTGGACACCCACACTCACATTTCGTTCTCCATAACTATTCCTGTATATCAAAGTTGAATGGAGATTATAATAAAAGTCAACTCAGAGAAGATTCGTCGAATATTAATTTATCGGTATTTCGATTTTCTCACAAACGGCTTCAACGATTTCGATCAAACTTACGAAGACCTTCTCAACTAAATAAAACCTACGTTTTGTTCTCAGTAAAAATGCGTTGAACGAAGATATAGCGCCCGTGTATTAGCACGTCGTCGAATTTCTTTTGTTAGGCCTATTAAAAAAACTTTCAACTTTGTAAAGCCAGGGAAAGTAAAAATGGCTAGTCGCTCGCCCAGTGCCCTAAACCATGAGGTTCCTTTCAAGTTGTATATCATATCTCACAATAGAATGATGTCGAGCCAAGAAATAACATTCTCAAGTAGCCCAAATGTGGAGAGGTTTTCCACCTTGTCGTCCTCGCCTCACTCCTTCACCTTCAGACTTAGCTATGCGCTAAGGAACGAGAATGTGGAAGGTGTTTCTAAGAGAGAAACTTCTGTACTCAAGAGATAAAACGATAACGAGGTGCTTAGTCCAGTTTCTCCATTCCCAATTCATTCGGCAAACGCGCTCAGTCAGACATCAGGACTTCGATGAAGCGCGGTGAGGAAGTCTGGAGGTGGTGGGGCGCAAGGTTAACTTGCCCCGCCAAGGCTCAGGAGTATAATGGCCTTGGCCTGGTAGGCGTCGATAGAAAGATATAGTGGATGAACACAGCTACTCGCATTGATATAAACGGTTTTTATTGCGGATAAAAATTACTTCTTCTTAGACACACCAACAGTTCTTCCTCGTCTACCGGTGGTTTTGGTGTGTTGACCACGAACCCTCAAGCTGTAAACAAAAATCGCACGTTAATCTAATGTTTAGCAAAAGGGGACATCACAAAATGTAAGTTGGACGAGCGCAAGAATTGGGACAATGTCGAACCACTGAGAAATTATACTTAAGGTGGCAGTTGGTTAGCGTCACGTCACTTATGGGACTTCGTATTGTTGCCAGTTCGCATGAGCGACTGAGAAAAGAGACAGGAAGACTGTCTCCAACCTGACTACTACTCACTGTTACTAATCGATGAGTTGCAGGAGAGGTGGGAAGACAAGCGAAAAAGGAAAGTGGCTGCCACAAGTCAGGGAACAGGGCGGGATGGATGGAATTTGAATTTTACACCACACAAGCCGTCACTGGACACAGGGACTTCACAGAGAAGCTCCGTGGCCTGAGGTTGGTGGTGTTCCACTGTAGAAATTACCAGCAGGAAAGGGATATGGCCAGGAATGAGATATTGGGAATTGAGGGTCAGTGGGATATGATGATGGTTAGGGAACAGGGAAGTTTTGGATGGTGGAAATGGTTTGGGTTAAAGGTTTCAAGGATAGGGAAGAAGTTTGGTTGTGGGGAAATCTGCACAGCGCCTGGGGGAGTTTATAGAGGTTTGTATGTATCTTTTGTGTGTTGTGTTAGTGTTTTGTCATGTGTTATGTAGGGACGGTGCTAGAGGTGGTTGAATATCAAGTAGCCCACCCCTGGACCGCAGGCAGGAGTGAATGTATTCAAGGGCTGGATGTATTTATTGTTGGAGTGGGGTGGGTCGTGGTCGAGGTTGGCCAAATATTGAATAGTCTGCCCTTGGCACGTCAAATAGGCTGGGATTAAAGACAGCCTGACACCCTTCTCCATGGGAAGTGCAGGGGGCAAGCCCAACCCCCAGAATCCCTATGGAGATAAAGTGTAGGCGCCGGTGGAACGCCTTTTGGCAATTACAGCACCAGGGCCATTCAGGTCTGTAGGCTGCTGAAATCACAGCCAAATAGCCATGAAGCCATGGATTTGGCTTCATGGGGGCAGTGGTTCCGCTGGAAATGCCCCTAGAAAGCTGGCAGTAGAGGGGTTAAAGCCAACAAGCTGTGAACCCTCTACAAGGCCACAAGCATATGCCCAGCACTCGAACGAATGTCTCCAACCCGGACAAGCGGTGTCGCTCCTTTTGTTCAAAAAGCATCTACATTTTCCCAAACAATGGCAGCGTTTGGTGACAAAGATCGCAAAAAGATATCATTGGCCCAATTGAACGCCCCTATGTAAGTTGGTCGTACAATTGTCCATTAACTGCAGCTTCGTCAGAACGCCAAACACAAAACGAAATTTATTATTGAATCATCTCGACCAATCGAAATTATTTTGGACCGGAATAATTGTACATAAGTTAAAACAAACTTAGCCCCAATTTTTTTGTCGACGCATCGTCTTTTTCAGTAAATTTAACAGTCAAACTGCGTTTAATTGAGGCGAAAATACGACCTGAACACTTCGTTATCACACAATAAATACACATTCACTAGTCGCGGAAATTATCCTTCTTGGTCTCTAGTCGAATACAGAAATCCTCTAATAACGTTAGAATCACCATTCGCTATCATTGGAGTGATTGCGTATAACAGTTTCTATCGAAAATTTTCATAAAATGTTATAAAACTTTCAAAAAGAAAATTTAGTGAGATTTTAAAATAAATTCTCATAAAATTTCTTTCAAATCTCATTTGAAAACTGAACGTGGTAACTTCAATTTTGTAATAGATAAGCGTAAGAAACGACTAGGATAATATTTCTTGAGATTTTCTTACGTTTAAGAAATATTTTGGTTTATGGGAGATTGTGAATAAAAATGTAAGAAAAATCTCTACTTAAGATTTTTTTCTTAACTTAAGGGAGGTTTGTGAATGACACAAGTTGAGATATTTCTTTAAAATTTGCTCATGGCGTGTCTCAGAATACCTAAACCATCGTCTTGTTCTTTTTCTAACAGTAACAACTCTATTTGTCGTTGCATTACACTTTCAACTTACTTCATTGACAGACGATACAGGATGAATCGCAGTTTTGGTTGATGTCTCGACACAATTTAAGTCAGTTTAGTTGAAGTCGAAAAGACGCTTGAGGTGTTGTTGTGTTACAGTTCCAGGATTATCTCTAGTTCTCTTAGCACCAGCCATCGGTCGGTGGGATATATTTCTTCCAACGTTCGTTACGATTGATTGCACATTCCATATAATGCGCCGCGTGGGGGGTGAATTTCAAATATTCACTCGTCGGGAGCTGCTACTTTCAAAAGTTCCCCAACTAGCTCATTTTACCGTCGTTTTAAAGTCGAAATAAATCACACGGACTTTCACACAATCCTCAGACCTGGAGTCAGCTCACAGCACAGGGGGATGGGGGTTCAGCAGTTTTTTAAATTTCCTAAATTCGTGATAATTGGCCAGTACTTCTAGAGAGCTGATAAGTGTATGAGAGTTCACACAACCACGTGGGTGTAGAAAATCCACGTCTGCCACCCCTCACCCGGTGGTAAGTACTGGCCAGTGCAAGTTAAGTCCAAAATAATTTCCATTTTAGTACAAAAAAGTACCTTTTTTTTCAACCATCGTCAGGCAGTACTTTCCGCCGGCTGTGCAGTGGCAGACTGAGTTCGTTCCTCTCTCCATGACCAGTAGTTTCAGCGACCGAAATTTCATCAGTCCACGACAATTTTCATTCAAGTACAAAAAAAAAGAACCCATTTATCAAGCACCGTCCGCCGGATTATTTTAGGAGCTGGCTGTTGGACGATCAAGTTGCGCTTGTTTATCAATTTGAGAGAAATGCCAGCGGCAAACAAATGGTGTGTACTTCAAGTACAGTGGGACTGCAGGGAGTCAAGTTTTCCGAGGACTGCCGTCTGAATCACCCAAGGTCCCATTTTTCCTCCGAAATTTTACCAGCTTCTGCACAACTCGCTTGCAATAATCTTTGCTGGCGATGATCTGGAATACTTACAGCCTTCGTGACTCCACAATAAGGAGCCTCAGTTCAGCCCACAAATTGACCATGTAGTTGGGCACATAATATAGTCAAACCATCATTCATCTGCCGCATCTTTGATTAGAGGTGTCAGAAGCCTCAAAAATAAAAATAATCCAGCAACCTTCTGCTATCGTTGTTCAGTACTTTCAAGTACGTTCGTTCATTCTGACGGCAAATACTGTCGGGACGCATTTAAATTCAACTGCAAACGTCGTGAGACTGTTCTGATATAGCGACGGACAGAAGATAAGTCTTAACAGCAACACGTATTTCTCAGGTTTCCTACCCGTTAGACTCCCTCACATTCGATCTCAATTTACGCCTTACTTAAGAAGAAAACTCACCCCCAGTAATGCCTCATGCCCCTGTGTGCCCTGATCTTCTTCAGACGCTCAAGGTCATCACGGAGTTTGGAATCCAAAAGCGACGAGGTCAACTAAAACAAAAAAAAACGATTAAGGTTAAATACAATTTTGTAAAACGATTTTCAATACCTACATATTAACCATCGTATTATATTGTTATATTTTCATATCACTACGACAATTCCCCCGTGTTCATGGCCTTTTCGACTAATTCAATTCATTTGAACTTCACGGCAACAGGAAGCAGTAGCGCTTAGTTCCAGAATTTATTGTGCTGCTCGTACTCATTCCTGGACAATTATTGAGCAATCAAACACGATTTGTTTGCAGAGTCACTTTTCCAGAGTTATTGGGTAAAAAAACATATAGAAATGGTACTAAGCGAAACAGCAAAGGTTGAAATTCCTTAATTTTATGGTACAGTCACCACCCTATCAAGAGCAGTCTACATAAAAAATTTAATCAAAATCCATGAAGCAGTTTTTGAGAAAAAACATATTTGGTGTTTTGATCACTATAGTTCGTGTTGGGCGAATTTTGCGCATACCCTTATTTTGGCGTGCCATGGTGACCTGTGGGCTAGAGCATCAAGTTTGAGTTGATTTGGTTCAACCATTTTTTTCTCTCAATCGTGTTTACAGACACATACACACAGACAATTCTCCAGTCTGAAAAACCGGTTGAACCAAATCAGCTGAAACTTGATATCTAGCCCACAAGTCACCATGGCACGCCAAAATAAGGGTATGGGCAAAATCCGTTCAAAACCAACTATAGTTATCATAGTGATCAAAATACCAAATATTTTGTCTCTCGATTTTGACTAAATTGTTTATGAGGACAGCTCTCGAAGAGGTGACTATATCATAAAATTCCCATCTGTCGAAAGCAGCACGTTAAATTACAAAAATTTTCGACGAAAATCGATTTTAGCGCGGTTTTTTCCTTATAAACTGCGCTGAAATGTTACTAGAATTTTCAAAAAAAGTTACGTGGTAGTCCAATCCAGTACCTATAGGACTAGCGTCCAAAAACGCTCAAAGGGTAAGTGGGAGTCACTCCAGAAATTCCGGAATTTCAAATATTGCGGTTTCGCTCATTAATATTTCTAAATGTTTTAACCCAATAACTTTGGAAAAGTGATCATTATCCTCTTCAAAAAAATCGTGTGCACAGCCTCGTCAATTCTCTGTGTACCAATTGCTCAATAATGGTCCGGGAATGGGTACGAGAAGCACAATAAATTGTGGAACGCAAATCCCTACCGCTTTCTGCCGCCGTGAAGTGATGTTTCATACGAATTGAAGTAGAAAAAGCCATGTACAAAGTGAATTGACGTAGAGCTAAAGAAAGCCGTGTGTTGCTACGCACCAGATATTTTTGTTCAGCGCTGTGCAAGCCTAGCCTCTACTCAGCTACCCCCTGATGCCTTCCGTAAGCGAACTGGCCTTTTTTTCCCCACCTCCGAGCTTCAAGATTTCAACGATACCAAACACGGCATATTAACCTGCGTTTTGTTAATTTTTTTTTAACCATTTCTTTGCCCACAACAACCACTGGCGTCGTTCGATCGGATTGCCGAGATGGCGGCGGGCACAACTAGATACCCAATGGGTGTTTTGTGCGAAAGAACGGATTTTTTAGCACAAAACGGACGGATGACGTACAGACATTGCAGATTTTAAACCCTCATGTCTTGAAACGTAAAGTATCAAATTTAGAAAGGGGGGGGTTGTAAAAACATTTTCCTGACCGAAAACATAGGGTTAAATTCAGAATGAATAATAAACCAAACGCTGCGAATTATTACACAACTTGACCTTGTCTCACAGTTCTAAGAACCAACTTCTAAGAACTTGACCTAGTATTACTGCTCCGAAACCCATCCCATTCGACTCAGCATCGAAAAATACCAGTAAAACATGCGAAACGTGACCTGACTGCAATGGAACTACGAAAATGACAAATTCCAAGCGCCTGTAGGCAATTGGAACGACGTGACGCGCCGAGCTGACGGGTGGTTGGTGTGAGACGTCGACACTATTACTTCCCCTGTATTATCCCGCGAGTACTTTTAATTAGTACAGTTTGGCTCACTATAATTATTGTAATTTCACACTCTGATACTCATTCCATTCGACCCAGCATCTAAAAATAACTAGGAAACTATACCAAATAAGGCGTATTTGCGATTTAACTGCCAAAATAGCGGTTTCGTTAATTTTTTCCAACAGTGTTCTGCCAACAACAACCGTGGGCTATTTTCCGATTTTGTTTGCCGAGGCGGGCACAACTATACCAAACTGGATTTTTGTGAGAAACGACGAATTTTCTAGTCCACTTTAAGGGCAAAATATGACCCAGATGGCAGACGGATGTGGCCGATTTGGAATCCCCTTGAAACGTAGGGTCAAATTTTGAGGGTTGATTGCACAACATAGGTGTTGTCGGTCTCATTAACTTCCCATACACTGCTCAATAACATCGCTGTTACTAGGAATCACTCAATAAATTCTGAAACCTTAAGCGCAGCTAGAAAGTTGAGATACGTTTTACCAAGTTCAGATAAATTTAATGAAAAAACGGATTTACTAGTTTATAGTTATTATGTTTGCCCGAAGGGTACTTGGTTTACAAAGGGTACAATCGTTGGAAACGGCTAATACAAAAGTGAAGTTTCTCAAGTATAATACGTCTAAGGAGGTGGATACTGCTGAGCTAGTCTTTTAATCCCGAGATTCTTCGGATTAAAAGTTACCTACTACGCAAATATCTTCTCGTAACTTAGTTATGAAAATCGTTAAATGCGCGTGAAGCTGAGGAAAGTTGTGTGATGGGTCACACCAGATATTTGAAATACCAAAACAAGAAAACGCATTAGTTGGCGTTCTTAAAAAACCCCGTTTGCTACACACGAAATACGGCGGGTGTCGCAGAAAGCTCTTTTAATGCAGTAACATGACCATATCAGAGTGATTACGTTGGAACTGAGATCGCGACGTATGCGCATTAGAACGTAGATCGATTGAAAGGTCTACTCGAACGAGACGAAGTAAGTTGTGCGATTCTCCGCTTCAAACGTATCGCTCCGGAGCAGTCGCGGCGGGGTGGTACAGGGGCAGGAGAAAGGGGAACATAGAACGGGGGGGGGGGGCTCGACTCTCCGGAGACGTCGCGAGCTGGTACCGGCTGGTGGGGGGATCGAGGAGCGGGGAAGGCTTGTCGCCTCTTGTCGCTGTCCCCTCCACATTCTCTCGCACTCGGTCCTCGCTGGTCGCCCGAGCTCGACTCATTTCCCGTCCAACTCCCGTCTAACGAGGTTCTCCGCGCCAGCTCCGGCTGCGCCAATGTTAACTTTTTTTTCGAACATTTAATATGATTAGAAGAACTGAAATCGTACTCTTGGCAGCAAATAATTGTGCTGTAACGAGGCTTTAAGTTTCAAGCGAGTACGTCCCTACTTCTCTCAACTCTAAAAACAGGACAAAATATATGGTGAGTTGCAACACACAACTTTCCTCAGCTCTACGTCAACTTACTTTCTATATGGCATTATCTACTTAATCAATTCATTTGAACTTGGTCAAATAACACTTCACAGCAGCAAGAAGCGGTAGCGCTTACTGTTTCGGTATTTATTGTGCTGCTCGTACTCATTCCAGAACCTTTATTGAGCAATTGGTACACAGCTAATTAAACAGCTGTAAACACAATTTTTTGAAGAAGGGTAGTAATTACTTTTGCAGAGTTATTGGGTTAAAACTTTTAGAACTGGTAGCAAGCGAAACGGCAGTAGTTGAAATTCAGGAATTTCTGGAGTGACCCCCACGTATCTCATGAGCGTTTTTAAACACTCACCCTTTAGGTATTGGATTGGACTACGATACCAATTTTTTTCAACATTCTACGAAAATTCCAGCGGAGTTAATAAAGAAAAAACTGCGCGAAAAACGCTTTTGGTCGAAAATTTTGATAATTTGGTGTGCTGCTCTCGTCATTTTCCCACAAATGTGGATTTTAAGGTGTGATTGCCATATTGGGAGCTATCAATGTAAAAAATTCAATCAAAATCGTTAGAGCCGTTTTTGAGAAAAAAAAGTTGGTGTTTTGATCACTATGATAACTATAGTTAATTTTCGGTGGATTTTGCCCATACCCTTATTTTTGCGTCCCATGGTAACCTGCAGGCTAGACATCAAGTTTCAGCTGATTTGGTACGGTGGTTTTCTCTAAAAAACCGCGATAAAATCGATTTCGATGAAAGTTTTGGCAATTTATTGTGCTGCTCTCGTCATTTTCCCACGGATGGGAATTTTATGGTACAGTTGCCATATTGAGAGCTATCGATGTAAAAAATTCAATCAAAATTGTTAGAGCCTTTTTTGAGAAAAAAAAAAAAAATTTTGGTGTTTTGATTACTATGATAACTATAGTTAACTTTCGGTGGATTTTGTTCAAACCCTTATTTTGGCGTCCCATAGTAACCTGCGGGCGAGATATCAAGTTTGAGTGGATTTGGTACGGTGGTTCTCTCTAAAAATCGTTCACAGACACTCAGACCATTTTCCCAAATAGTGTTTTTCGGACTCAGGGGGGTCTGAAACGTAAAGATCTGTAGAAATCTCTATTTTCAGCCAATTACATAACTTTCCTTTCTTCTTTGTAAAGCCAAGGAAAGCAAAAAAACCATGCGTAATCGGTGGAAATGTCGAAGTTCCTTCAGATTTTACCATTTCAACAGCTATTGAGTTTCTTTTCTTCCTAATCCCCATTCTATCACTCACTCACTTTGTCGTTAATATCTACGGCAGATATTATTATTGATTTATTATCCTTTCAAAAGAAAAATTACTTAATTTGCTTCAGTTCAGAAATCGTTGGCATCAAACATTCGCTCACTTAAATTGTTTATTATTACGCTCCTCATCTACAGTTTCAGTTATTCCCGATCAAGTCCTTTTGTCTTATTTATAATGTTCTACTTAAAACAGCCCAATTTTAGCTACTCTACGAAGTAGAAAGGTAAGTTATGTAATCGGATGAAAACAATTTTTACTTTCCGCTACCCGAAGGGAAGGAAAGTATAGTAATCGGCCCAAAAAAAAATTTGGGTTTTCTTCAGATCTTTACGTTTTGAGGCCTACTGAGTCTAAAAAACCTAATTTCGGCGCGTGGTCCGTGTGTGTGTGTGTGTCTGTAGTTCGATTTGCGGGAGAACGGCTGATCCGATTGAGCTGGTTCTTTTTTTGTTTTGTTCGTTATTTTTTGTAGACACCAAAATAAGGTTATGGACGATTTCGGCCGGTGGGAAGGGGGGTGGAGGACAAAAACGTACCAAAAACTAGGGTTTTTCGTTTTTTTCTCGAAAACGGCTCTAACGATTTTGATTAAACTTTCGAATTATCTTCTACTAATCTATACCTAACTTTTCTTCTCTATACATATCTCCATGAAAATAAGGTGAACGGAGATATGGGCCCCTAAAGCAAAAATAGGTTTTTTACGCTTTTTGGCAAAACGGCTTCAGCGATTTTCACCAAACTCACAGGATGTTTTCAAATAGTTAATACTTACATATTCTTCCCAATAAATGTTCCTGTGACGGTCCATTGAACAGAGATAAAAATCAAAATGAGTCGAAAATAACGTTTTTTTGAACATTTTCGTAAATTCCGGGGTAACTTTCTCACCAGATGTGATAAATCCTAATGGAGTGTCTTTAAGTCACACATACCAATATTTCGTTCTCCATAATTATTTCTGTATATATTTGTTGAACGGAGATATAAGCCAATTTTACTCAGAAAAGGAGATTTGTCGAATATTAATTTATCGGTATTCCAATTTTCTCAAAAACGGCTCTAACGATTTCGATCAAACTTACGGAGTACTCTCAGCTAACTAGTCCCTACATTTTGTTCTCCATAAATGTTCCTGTAGAAATGCGTTGAACGAAGATATAGCGCCCGCCTATGTAGGTGGTGTTCGAACTTAAAGGGGTGGCGGAAAGTTGTGTGTTGCTACGCACCAGATATTTTGAATTGCCTTTAGATCTTAACTAGCAGACTGTACTGAGCCCGAAAAACTCTATTTAGGGAAATGGTCTGTGTGTCTCCGTGAACGCGATTGAGAGAAAACGGCCAAATCAAATTCAAACTTTTTGCCTTTCAAGCTGGTCACTATGATATGCCGAAATGAGGGTATGAGCAAAATCCGCTGAAAACTAACTATAGTTATAAAAGTGATCAAAACACCTTTTTTCCCCTCAAAAATGGCTACAACGGTTATGATGAAATTGTTTATACTGGCAGTTGCCAACTAGTCGACCATACATGATATTCCCTTTCGTGGGAAATGACGAGAGTAGCACAATAAATATTTCGAACAAAATTGGTTTTTAGCGCAGTTTTTTCCTTGTTGTTAACTCCGCTGAAATGTTACCAGAATATTTAAAAACCGCTGAAAATAACATTACGGTTTATTATTCATATAAACAGCTTGACCTAGTATTACTGCTCCGAGACCCATCCCATTCGATTCAGCATCGAAAAATACCAGTAAATCACAAGAAACATGGCCTGACTACAATTGCAATTGACACGATATTGCGAGTCAAGCGGGCGGGTGGTTTCGATGAAACTTTGGCTCACTATAATTACTCTAACTTCACCATACGTAGTTGTACTCGTATGATGCTCATTCCATTCGACCCAGGATCTAAAAATACCTCGACAACGATCCCAAACACGGCGTATTTGCGAATAAACTGCCGAAATTGCGTTTTTGTTCATTTTTTCAACGGTTTTTTGCCGAGTTCAACCATGGGCTTCGTCCGTTCGGACTACCTTGCAACTAGATTTTTGTGCGAAAGAACGCATTTTCTTCTTAGTTCAAGTTTTGGGCATAAAACGGCCCCCGGCCCAGCCGGCGGACGAACATTGCAGATTTGGAATCCCAATACCTTGAAAAAGTGAAGTTTTGAGGCCCCCCCCCCCTCGATCGTAAGAAAAAGTTTCCAGACCGTTAGAATGCATAATGGACCAAAATTAACCATAAACAAAATTTTGGCTGTTTTATCGCAATTACGTCGTGTGTGGTATCATTTCCTACGTATTTTGGTTTATTATTATTACCTTCTGAATAATCCACCTACGTTTTCGGTCAGGAATAATTTTTTACACCCCCCCCCCCCCAATCAAAATTGGATACTTAACTTTTCAAGGCATCGGGATTCTAAATCTGCTATGTCCGGGCCGTTTTGTACTAAAAAAAGTTAGTCCTTTTGCTCAAAAATCATATTTGATACCTTGTTGTGTCTGCCTGGCTCGGCAATCCAATCGGACGAAGCTCATGGCTGTTTAACAAATAACAAAAACGCAATTTTGGCAGTTTTAACGCAAAAACGCCGTTTGGTATCGTTTCCTAGTTATTTTTGGATGCTGGGTCGAATGGAATGAGTATCATAGGGTCATAGGTCGAAAACAGTGAAATTACAGTAATTAAAGTGAGCCAAAGTATACTAATTAAAAGTACTCGCGGGACAATACAGTGAAAGTAATCGTTTCAGCGTCTCACACCAACCACCCGTCAGCTCGACGCGTCACGTCGTGCCAATTGCCAACAGGCGCCGGGGGAATACTTAGTTCTCTTCGTTCCATTGTAGTCAGGTCATGTTTCGTATGGTTTACTGGTATTTTTGGATGCTGAATCGAATGGGATGGGTTTCGAAGCAGTAATACTAGGTCAAGTTGTTCATGAGAATAATAAACGTTGTATAATAATTTGCAGAGTTTTATTCTCAATCTCTAATTTAATTTCAATTGCCGGCAATTTCATTCAGTTCAATTTCTTATAATAGAGGCCATCCTTAATTTCCTAATTACTAGCCTTCCTTTATTTTCCTTGCCCTCAACCTTCATCCATTGTTTTTATCTTATTTATACGCTAATTCAGACAATTGTCCTATCCAGCCCTATATCGTTCAGGCGTTCAACACAAACTCTGCCCTCTAAGATTCCTCTCGCCTTACCGATGACTCACATCAACTCTTTCCAAGAATTCAAAACTCGGAGCAATTTTCAAAAAATCCTTCTACTTGAAAATAGTGAAGGCATAATAAAAGTGTAAACTTTTCTCTAAATTTGCCCCTAAATACGGCCCTTAGCCTGCGAATCGTCACAGGACGCCTAAATAAGCGTTTGATTATAATCGGCTCGAAACAGTAGTTCATAAGTGATCGAAACAACACCTATCTTTCTTCTCGAAAGCGGAATTAAAATTTTAGATTAAATTTGTTGAGCGGATAGATCCGAATGACAACAGTACTGCTAAATTTCAATCTAAGAAGTGAGCAGCACCAGCTAGCAGTTGTTTCCTGGCGTATCCTCTTTATATGAGACTAACGTACTCTAAATAAACCGAGTTGGTAAGGCAAATACGCTACTGATACGGTGTAAATTTAATAATGAGAGCGTTGAATACAAGGAAGCAATAGATGCGCAACTTACTACTCAATCTCCCATCTCTAAACCAACACGCAGTTTCAAACAAGTTCATTTAAATACGGTACCTGCGAGTATTTTCCTTCGACGATGTCCTTCTGCCTGTTCAAGAACCAGTTAGGGATCTTGTACTGCCTTGGGTTCTGCATGATTGTCACAATTTTTTCAACCTGTAGGCGACAAAACATTTCCAATTCGTGAAGGAAATTTCGGAACAGTTTATTATTAGTATAACCCGATTTCAGGGTCATTAGTTATCATTTGTGGAGCATACAAAATGAGCAATTCACGATGTGGGCGCAAAACTTGACGTAAATTATCGAAATGAAACCAATCTACGAGGTCTGATCAATAAGTTCCAGGACTTTCTCAAAAACGCTTAATTAAATATCTTTAAAATTATTCCCTTCAAAGTACTCCCCTTGGGTACCAAACACTTCTCCCGTGCGGTGTTTCCATTAGTCCATACACCGGGAGAATTCATCTATAGCTGCTGCGTTTTTTGCTTGATCTCGGGTGAACTAAAGAACATGGACCGACCGCTTGATAACGCTACGACTGCATGTATCGATAGTTCGCTTGAACGCTACGACTGCAAGTATCGATATGCGTCACCGGCGCAGTTGGTGGGGGAGAGCCCATAAGCGATGTCTGGCATATCGATAACCTAACCTCGGTCGTGATATATCGATATATTGTCTTACCAGAGGGAGCGGTCCATATTCTTTGCTTTTACCTTGATCTCCTCTACCGTCTGAAATCGCTGTCCTTTCATAGGGTATTTGAGTTTGGGGAACAGGGAGCCAGGTCAGGAGAGTAGGGGGGCAGAGGAAGTGTTTTCATGGAGTTTTTTTGGCGAAATATTCGCGAGTGAGGAGCGCGGTGTGACAGGGCGCGTTGTCTTCGTGAAAAACCACTCTCGGGTCGCCCACAATTCCGGGCACATCTGCCGAATCTTTTGGCGCAAATTGCGCAGGGTTTGAAGGTAACGAAAACGATTGTTTCACGAGGAATTCGGGGTAAACAACGCCCTTTGCATCAAAGAAAATAGTGCGCATGATGAGGAGAGCACAATTGACGTTTTCTGGGCGACGCTAGGCAATTGGCAAGAGCCGAACTGACAGGTGATTGGAGGGAGGGAGGAAATGAGGGCAGGCTGAAGAAAAAGGTAACTTTTGCTACTTGTCCCTCAAGTTCCTCTCTGAGACCAACCTTATTAGACTCGGCATCAAAAATTATATAGGAAACGATAACAAACACCACGTAAATGCAATGCAACTGTCAGATTTTCGTTTTGGGGTATTTTCACTTTCCTTGGTTCCAAACTTCCAAGTACTTCCAGAAAGTAAGAGTAATAAATTTTATAAAAATATTGTGTAAAAAAAACAGAAGTTAAGGTTAACATCTCACTTATTTTTCAAAATAATCGCCTTTCCGTCCCTTGCAAGTTTTGAGCCTCGGCACAAGCTTTTTGAATTTTCCCGCCACCTCTGCCTTCACTTCCCCGTCGGTTGAAAAGCGTTTTCCACCCACGAGAGTGTTCAGGGAGGCGAGAAGATGAAAATCGGAAGGAGCCAGGTCAGGAGAATACAAAGGGTGGTTCACAATGTCCCAACCGATTGAATCCAACAGCTCTTTGGTGATGTTGGATGTGTGAAATGTGTGAGTGTTATCGTGCAACAAGCACACTTAGTCAACATTCCCCTCTGCTTGTTTTGGATTGCTCTCTTGAGCTTTCCAAGGGTTTCACAGCATCAAACTTCATTAACCGTCTCCCCCAGGGAGAGGCAGGACAAATCGATGAGAATGATTCCTTTTTGGTCCCAAAATATGGTGGCCACGATTTTTTTCCGTCGAAATGAAAGTCTTCAATTTTTTGCAGAGGGAGAAGACGTGTGTCACCACTGAGATGATTGTCTTTACGACTCTGGAGTGTAATGAGCCGCCCAGGTCTCATCTCTAGTCACAATGGATCTGAGGAAATCCTTACTTTCATATTCCCGTCCTAGATTTGTTTCGCCAACTCATTGTTCAAAATGGAAGGGCTTCCACCACCACCATCGTTGTGTTTATATAACTTCCGGCGGCGTTTTACACTTTGCGACAAGGAACCGGATGACAGATCGCACCTCACACATGGCGGGATTTTTTATCGATACGCTATCAGCCGCCACGAAAGCAGTTTAGATACTAATGAGGTCATTTAGTGCTCGTGGTGTTCAGGAGGACCTCCTGCATCACGCAGCGAGACGAACATTGTGGAAACAACGTCCCCCACCCCCTGCGTATACGCTTTTCTGGACATGCCTAGTATTACAACCACCCAATCGGATTTTTTATACTACTTTAACGGCAAAATATGGCGTCGACGTCAGACGTTGGAGATTTGGAATCCACATGGCCTTGCAACGTTAAGTGTCCAGTCAAGATTTGTCATTCAACTAACTGCCCTAGAACCGCCGGAGGTGTCATTTTGACACCTGGACACTTTGTTTTTCTTGGCGCAAACTTCCTTTATGAGACAGGCCATTGAAAGTTTTTGACTTTTCGTTACTTTTTACGTACTTTTTGGGAATCATACCGATTTTCATGCAAAAATTTAGTATCGGGTCCATTTTTGAAAATTTACCTAGAACCGCCGAAGGTGTCATTTTGACACCTATGTATTTTGTCGCAGAGGGAGCTATTTTACGGATAGATATAGTTATTTTTTACTGTAAGTAAACAAAAAACTATTGTTTAGTAAATATTTTCAATAGATGTTACCACTTAGTTGATAAGAGGTACCGCATGTGAAAGGGTTCGTCGGAATATTTTTGTTACAGCATAATGCTGTTTTCATTTGAACTTTTCGGTCTCAATGTCGATATTATTGCTCTGGTCCAAAAACATAAGTAGTTGCTTTCGCTAACAAGCTACAAGCTGTGTCGCCGAGCGACGCTTTGACTTGCTACTCCAACCTTGCCGCAGCGATTCAGTCTCACCCACCTTTCCCCCTCTCTCCCTCCCCCTTGGCATAAAGTTCTGGCTTATGGCTGAAGTAGATACTAAATATTTGTGTAATGGTTTTCCGTATCTGGGAAAAGACGAAGAGCGTCCTTCTAATCAGTCACTACCTGAACATGTCATGAAAATTGCTAGCCCCTATGTCGGAAAAGGATGGAACATTACAATGGACAATTTTTTTACCTCTGCAGTGGTAGCAGATAAGTTGAAAGCTCAAAGCACGAGCATTGTAGGGACAGTAAATCGTGTTAGGCGTGAAATACCGGATGATGTGAAAAAAAGTAAGCGTCCCTTGCATGACACCGTGTTTTTAGAGTCCGAAAACAAAACCCTCACGATGTACCAAGGCAAAGTTCGGAAGAATGTACTGATTATGAGCACCATGCATCCTTCAATAAATATCAACACGGGAGAGAAAAAACTACCTGAAACCGTTCAGTTTTATTACCAGATTTTACTGTTTGCCATTTTGAAAGTTAGCCTCAAAAATGCCGCTGTAAGAATCTTTTAAGGTCATTTAGTATGATTTCTCAGTTTCTACATGTTCGTAATAAAGTGTTTTATCAAGCAGAATCATAAAAATTTAAATGCACTACCAAAACCCGTAAAAAATAGCCAGGTGTCAAAATGACACCTTTGGCGGTTCTAGGTATGCGAAAATACCGGCGGTTCTAGTGTTAATAACCAAATCGAAAACTGTGATCAAACAAGCAGAATCACTAACTTAGACGAGTGTGGGCAGTTCTTAGTTCCCTCAAACAATCCTTGTAAGAGGGTGTGGAAAGTGCCCTACATAATTCTGCCCCAAATTTGACACAAAATGAGCATTGAGAGCTCATTTTGGAACACATCGGCGCCAACATTTCAAAATATTCAGCAACCTCTGGAAACATGGTACGTTCAAGCGGCCATGATTTCGTTCAGAATCAACAATAGTCAGCGTCAAACTGACAAAATTTGTCATTTAACTAACCAACTTGACAATCAAGTCGAAAAATATCATGCAAGCACAGCCATTCTTTTAGACGAATGTGGGCAGTTCTTAGTTCCCTCAAACAATCGTCGAAAGAGGGTGTGGAAAGTGCCAAACATCACTCTGCGCCAAATTTGACACAAAATGAGCATTGCGGGCTCATTTTGGAACACATCGGCGCGAACATCTTTACAACATTGAGTGACCTTAGGAAACTTGGAACGTTCAAGGGACCATTGACATAATGAGACTCTTTCAGAATCAAGGATAATCAGTGGTTATCATAAGGAACCATTGGAAAAATTAATTGGTAACATCATTAAGAGTCTAATAGTCAGGTTGAGACATGACAGTAACAATCATAAATCTTAATTTTCTACGTCATCAAAAAATACTCCCCCCCCCACCCCCCGCATTTCAATTCACTATAGTCAAAGTAGGAGTTTCAGTTTATACAGGAGCCAAATAGGGCAGTGTATTAATATCAACAATGTTCGGGTGGCCAGGCTAACTTTTGGGCAAGCAATGAGCCACGTGAAGGCACTGCCCGGACAAACTTGGGCGATCATTGTCTAAACTTGACACCAGCGCCCCTCGGCAACACGTATAAATTCGATCGGTGGCTTTGGCTTGTCAGTGCCCACGCATATACAGAACTAGAACCAACTGTCTTCGCCAGTCAGAAGTACCCTCTTCTCTGATCTACCCAAAAATCCCCTGCTAGAGAGTGTCCAGGTATTTTCATGATCATACGAACACAATAAAAATTGGTCACAAAAGCGTAGGGGGCAAAAATGGGCATTTTTACTTTCGAAAAATATTTGGTGTGCATCATACAATTACGCCTACGCCCAACGATTTCAAGGCAGTTCATTTTAAATCGTATTAGCAGCATGATTGATGGCACAGAAACAGCAGCATACAATTGAAGAAATGTTAGCACCTCGTAGCACCCCCACACAATCGTAGCGTGGGGGATTGTGAAGAGCCAAAAATATAATTCATATCCGCCATTCTACTCAGAATACGCCAAAAAAGCTTACTCTGGAACATATTGGCGTATGAAAAGTCCTCCCAAGACCACAGATATTTCTTTAGGTAAACCAAATTCTATGTAAATGTTCCATTTTCAGGAACGGGGCGTGAAACAGGACTTTTTTCTCGGAAAGTATCTGGTGCGACGCATCACACAACTTTGCTTAGCCTCACGTATATCTAACGATTTTCATGGCTTCAAGTTTGACAAAATCGTGGCAAAGCTCCTAGAACTGAGAGTAGCACTAAAATTGTGTCGGCATCATTTCAAACGACTCAAAGTGTACAAAAGCAACATGTGACTGAAGAAATGTTAGCACCTCCTAGCTCCCCCCACACAATCGTAGCATGGGGGATTGTGAAGAGGCAAAAATAGAATTCATCTCCGCCATTCTACTCAGAATACGCCAAAAAAGCGTATTCTGGAACATATTGGCGTCGTGGAAGCGCATTAATTAAATGCGATGTCAAGTCAACATTTCTTTACGTAACCCAAATTCTAAATAAACGTTTCATTTTCAGTAACGAGGCGTTCAAGTGTGTGACTAGTGACATGTCACCATCACGCTGTGGAGCGTACACGTCAACCGCACCATGACGCATGAGAGTTCAAGGTCGTCAATCCTGATTGTAATGTGGGAGGATGTTGGGAATCCGTCGCCATTATAATTTCCCAGGCGAGCAACGCGAGAGAAAAGTACGTGCATGCTAGATCAAATGAACGACCACGCACCTCACAACAAGAAAACAGCAACTCGTCGTTAGTCCTGTTTTATGTGGCCTTATAAAATATAAAACATGTAGTGCGCGCTACGTTCCTCTCACTAATTTCAATGATATGGTACACATGCATGCGCTTCCTTCTACACTTTCCCATTGCAGTAATCCCAACAGGAACTTTTTTCTTCCCTTGCTCCCACCATCATTTAATTGAGCGATTTGAACTCATGGTTACGTAGGGAGGGGCTTGGACAATTGCCATACTCTCAGATTGAGTGGCATTAGTTGCGAGCGTCGAATATTTTCAACAATGCTTCGAGTATCGCTCCCGATTTAATTCGTAACATGAAAGAGCGAGTGGAGTACTGAGTTGAATGAGGAATTTTTCAAGTAATTGATCAATCTGGTTTTTTTACTACGACAAACTGAGCAAAATTCGTATTTGGTTATTGCACACAAGTTGGGTGCAATTTTATTTCATATATTGCATTATTGAAGCGTGAAATTGCGATTAACAATCGCATCAAACGGTTGATAGTTAATTACTGCAAGGCGCGTTCGGGCGCCAGTGACAAAATGGTTAGGTGCTGTCAAAATTCGACTCCTTCAGAATTAAAAATAATCAGAGGCGATCATAAGGAACCATTGGAAAAAATACGTTTAACATCACCAGGAGCCTTTTAAACGAGAGTTGACTTCAAGTTTTGAGCTTCATCAAAATTTAGAGTATAATTAATTCATTTAGGTGCACGAGTGATCAACAAGCCTCTGTGAAGTACTTCAGAGTATGTTTGATTTCAAGGGAATCGTAGCAACGCCCAGCATTCAGTACCACTAATAAATTCATATTACGAGACATGATCTTGAATGACAAAACGTAACACCAACGCATAAAGCAGATAAGGGAATGTAGGCACCTCTTAGTTCCCCCACACAATCGATGCATGGGGGAGTGGAATGTGCCTAACTTTCTCTACGCCAATTTTGACACAGAATACGCATTTAGAGCATGTTCTGGAACACATCGGCGCCCACACGAATGGTCACGTGCCAACTTCTTTCGAAATAACTTTCCAAGCACCGACATTCTCTATCGTCAAGCCAATACCTTAGTCCATTCTAAACGGTAGCACGATTCCCAGAAGCACTCACCTAGCAATCTTCACAAACCTATTTTCTCGGGTCTGATTTACAGTCTCTTCAACAAGGTCTATCAATACTAATATCTTAGAATGTCTAAACATTAATCCGTATCGGTTGAAAGTAGCAACATGAAGAACGACCATAACAGACGTTCAGTGAACCAAATCAATGATGCAAAACGCTCAACATATCACCAGTAGCTTCACAATGCAGACTCCTTCAGAATAAAAGATAATCAGTGGCGATCATAAGGAACCATTGGAAAAATATGCTTTCACATCACCAGGAGTCTATTAGCGTTGTCACGCGAGAGCTGGTTTTGCATCTTAACTTCGAGGCGTAATGTCCACAATTTAAACCGTGTAGCGAATGAAGCACGTCAAGCCATGTAGGCACCTCTTAGTTCCCCCACACAATCGAGGCATGGGGGAGTGGAATATGCCTAACTTTCTCTCCGCCAATTTTGACACAGAATACGCATGAAAAGCTTATACTGGAACACATCGGCGTGGGATATTAGAGGAGCATTTGATGACTATAGCTACAAGCATCAACAAACCTATACAACTGTAATCCGGTAATTACCTCCTCTTCGGAGCATTCACCAGCTCTCTTGTCTAGGTTGACGTCAGCCTTCTTCAGGACAATGTTTGCGTACCTTCGGCCGACACCTTTGATAGCGGTCATGGCGAACATCACCTTCCGCTTACCGTCAATGTTGGTCCCCATGATACGGAGAATGTGTTGGAACTTTTCTGGTAGCATAAGCGACTGAAACAAATACAATAATCCGTATCAGCATTCATTACAGTCACCAAATGGATACAGTTACAAGTCAACATGCCGTTGAAAGGTTAACATTTGGAAGTCGGCCACAGCTTTCAACTAACACTGGAATTAACTAAAATTGATTCATTTAAGTCCGTAATACGTAAAATAGTATCATCGTAGGACGAATAAAAATCAATTGTGAAGGATGCATCAGATAAATCTGGAATTAACACTCACCATGGCTGGAATACGTTGATCCGACCTCAAAGAAACGAACGCGGCTCTAGCTCAACATCGATAGGACTGCTGAAGAAAATTGAGAAACATTTATAAGTGCAACAACAACAGAAGGAAAAAAGGAAAGGATTCGTACTTCATGGCTACTTAGACAACACAAGGGCTACATCCCATCAACAGTCAAGCAATACTACGAAACAGTATATTTAGAGTATATTTTCTTAGATCATTTTAACGTGAGTGCGTCTTATAACTGGAGGCTATTTCCAAATTTATAGGATACACGCGCAATTTTTTTTTTGGCTACTTCCCGTGATGGCATAGCCATAAAATTTGACATGTAGCCTGCTTAGGACTTGTCGCAGAATCAGCCACATTCAACTAGGATGAGCTGAGAGGCTACTAGAACGAAGTTCTTCGAAATTGAAAGTATACTTTGGTATGTAGCCTGATTAGGACTTGACATTTAGTACATAGCCTTCTTAGGACTTGCCGCAGAATCATCTAGAATCAGTTATATTTCCCCCTTATTACGAAAAACATACGTATCCATGATCAGATATTTTTCCTGGCGATGTACTCAACACAATTTTCTGCATATGCTATATCTTCGGGTTTATTGTTTAGGATTATGTCGTTTAAAGAAAATTTATTGTGAAATCCCTGAGCTGATTTTACATCAAGCACTTCTCTCAAATTCAACCAGTGTGGCCAACAAAAACGCATTCTTTCTCTACACTATTCTATTTTATAACGATTTACCTAGCTATGCTACTGTTTGTCTATTCTGTACTTATGAACGCTATGAATGGTGAGAGCGTTCCTTTGACCTTATATTCAATAAACTCTTTTATAGTTTTGTAAGCCTAGATCTTGTGGTTAAATATTGAACAAATTGTTTGCTCAGCTGAAACACAATTTTATTATAACGAAAGAATTGACTCCTTAGAGTTTATTTGATGACAGGAGTGTGACAATAACCGCGACTTGCAAGGGAAGGAAAACTGCAACTTTACGTTATTCATGAAACGTATTCATGTACTGCGTTTATTGTTTCAGAACCACTTAAAAGATAACAATTTATGAGTTGCCTGGGTTATTGCACATATTTTATTCACGTACGGCTCCGGGTGACTACGTTTCTTCATTTCTGACATTTTTTCGAAGCATAGAGTAACGGTTCTGCACAACAAAACGTAAGCGTTACCATAACGTGTAACGAGAGAGATAAATAGCGGAACGAAGAAGTCTCAGTTTTCAACAACGTGAGGAAGTAACAACAACAGCACCTTGGAAGGTAATATGAGGCATGGTCCTAAACAAGGAAAACAGTCGCATTATTGACTAGTTAGGAAATTATTTCGTTAATTATTATTTGGTGAGTGTTGTTATGACATTTGATTCATGCGAACATTGCAAGCTGTTGTTAAATAGGTTAACGTAGTTGTAACTACTAACTTTCTTGACAATGTATAGTGTATGAATGAAGTTCCGTCGTTTTTATGAGTCAGATTTTCTCGTAAGACAGTACGCCACTTGAGTTCAGAGGACATACGAGATAATAGAGCAGAAGTAACTGATACTACCTCTGGTCTGTTCTGTAGCTAATGTCGTTGGTGCATCTGTATTCCACAGCCGTTGAAACGTTTCATTTTTCTGTTTGTTGCAGTTGAATTGCCCGTCCAAAAATGGTACGAAAACTCAAATATCACGAACAAAAGCTTTTGAAAAAAGTTGACTTCATCTCGTGGAAGGTCGACGACAACGTGCACGAACTTAAGCACTTGAGGCGCTATTTTATTCAAAAGAGGGAAGACTACGCCAAGTACAGTCAACTTGCCAAGGAAATTCGTGATTTGTCATTCGCCATTAAAAAACTAGACAACGACAGCATTTTCAGAGCTAACGCTAGCGCGCGATTGTTAGAAAAAGCGCACAATCTCGGATTAATTTACACGAAGTGGGATTTGGATCTTTGTAGTAAGGTAAACCCAGCCAATTTTTGCCGTAGGCGGCTTCCGGTGATGATGGTCAGAATGAAAATGTCTCCGACGGTCAAAATGGCCACTAAATTCATCGAACAGGGGCACGTTCGCGTTGGGACTGAGCTCGTGAAGGATCCAGCTTTTTTGGTCCCTAAGGCTCTGGAAGACTTCGTATCTTGGGTAGATTCTTCAGCGATTCGCAGACACGTTCTCCAATATAACGATCTTCGTGATGACTATGATATACCATCTTGAGTGATTTGATGACATTGTTCACGTGGAAGAAATGTTACCAAATAGACGCTATTCAGTTTGAACTCGATCAAAAAGGTCTGTTACGCGTACCCGTTTTTCTAATTGGCCAGTTGTTGTCTTCATTGGTTCTTCTTTGAGTACATAAGTATTTTTAGTAGGGGCTCAAGTACCTACATTTTACTTCGTATCTGAAGTACGTCGAATTGAAAGATGTCTTTTGTAGTTAAACAATTCTATTTCACAACACAATGTGTGTCTATTTAGTCTAAACTCCTATCACTGTCAGTCTATCAGGTGTACCAAGATCGGCCATTTTGAATGTTGAGTCCATTCTTGACAGCTATTTTGGTTGGACGCTTTTTGGGCTGTCCTCGATTTTTCCCTATTTCGAAGGACCTGTGACTAATTTTGTTCTGAATGTTGTTGATGTGAGCAACCTCTGAAATTCCGGAACTTCGTTTTATTTTGATTCTACTGAATTTTTCTTCTCTAATGTCGACGCAAACCATCCCAAACAAAATCGTACGATTCCAATTTTTACCTTCCTTGGCTGTACAAAGTAGGAAGGAAAGTATGTAATCGGCTGACTTTATTTTAATTCCCTTCAGATTTGTACATTTCAGACCCAACTATAGTTATCACAGTGATCAAAACACTAATTTTTTTCTCAAGAATGGCTTTCTGACGATTTTGATAAAATCTTTTATGAAGTCGGCTACTAATGAGAGACAATGCCATGAAATTTTCATTTGTAGATAAATGACGAGAGCAGCACAATAAATTACCAAGCATTTCGACGCAGTGGAGCTACTATTTCCAGGTTTCTTAATTTGTTAAATGAGACTGTGGTGGTCAGGGCTGAATCGATGTAAAGCTCTTCCTTGCTTTCCAACTTGGGACTATATTCACACCTTTAATCCGTTCCAATACTGTGTAGACAAATTTGCCTCTGACTACCACTGCAAGGTCATCCGCTTAAGCAGCCACAGGAGGGGAAAAAGTACTCCCCCTTGAGAGCAGCCCCGAGTGGGATCCGCTGTGATGCTGTTCTCGCCCAATTGAGACGTGCTTTCCCCTCTTAAGCATGGACGTAGTCCATTTCACAGCCTGGGGTTCTACCTCTATGCATTGCTCTTGCCTCTATTTATCTGTAAGAAGTGTCAGATCATCTGTGTTCAACACAACGCATCCTCCTTAGATTGAAAGGCTTTGTCGACCCCTGAGATCGATTTTCTTTAGAACTGTAGTGTTGTGCTGGCTGACTCCTATTAAAGGCACCGGGTGATCGTGGTCTAGTGGATAAGACATTCGTTCATTATTCTAGACGTAAGTCGAGGATTGTGGATTGGAGCTCCGGCGCGATTGCCGTAATTTTTGCTTGAGTCAGCAGCTCTTCAAAGCATCTCCAAAATACCTCAGTACAGTGTATCATATAAGCTCGCCTCACAATTACTGATTTTCGTTCCAAAATGTTTATCAATTGATTGTGCTGTTCCTTTCAATTTGCCACAGATAAAAAATTTGGTGTAATTTGTATCTGTCCACATAAAATATTTAATTGGAATCGTCGTTTTAAGTGAAAAACAAGTTTGGTGTTGCAATCACTACAATAACTATAGCTAGTTTTAACCTACTGCGCTCATACTCTCATGTTGCCGTCCCAATTGGAATTTCAATCAATTTGGGTCAGCCTTTTTCCTTAACTCACCCAATGTTCTCAAGTAGTGTACTTTGGACTTAAGTCTTTGAGTAATGGTCTGAAAAACGTTTTTCCTTATTACTCCGTGGAGCCGAGGAAAGTAAAAAAAATTATTTGTGAACTAATAATTCCGTTTTATTTGATGTTTACGTGAGGATTAGCGGTATTCTCCTCGCATTTATTACAACTGCATTGCGTTATTTCACCTGTTGAGTTTCTAGAAGTGAAGTTGTCATGTAATCAAAATAACTCATTACTTCACTTAGTTACCGTTGGTTTACTGTTCTTCAAAACGTAAAATGGCCCTTCCAAATCCCCAAATGTTGCTCCTTGAGCCGAAGGACGAGCTGTGGTTCTATCCACCGCATAACACCAAGTCAACTTGCACTTTGGAGGTGACTAATCCGACGCCGTACAGTATTTACTACAAGGTGAAGACGACGGCGTCTTCCCGTTATTACGTGACTCCTAAAATGGGCCTACTTTTGCCCTATAGTCAAGAAGTGATTACTATTGGTATGAAAGCCCCTAAAGGTAAGTGGTAGTAACTGGAAATTTTGTCTTATTTGTGTTCAAAGGTACGTTATGTGGTTGCTGGAAAGTGCTTCGTGTGAAATACCACACAGCAATGCTATGGCTCTTTCCTTTTCAATCCCACAGTTGCTCCTAATCAGTCCTGGATCTCTGGTTTGTGCTCTGGTTCCCTCCACAATGGCTAGGACTTCATGACTGTTACTCTGCATTGGTGTTGAGATTCGTGACTAGAGCTATATAGAGAGCAAGGCTGGTCCTCCGCAACAATTCTCGTATCAACCCCCTACTATCACACTAATGAGACCAAACTTTATCTCATTTTCGTTTCAGGGGACACTGAAGACAAGTTCAAATTCGTTGCGATGGTGTCACCCAGCACGGGAGAAACTCCCGCGGAAATATGGGAAAAATTCAACGAAAGCCAAGCGATGACGAGCATTCTAAAAGTCGTCTTCATCGAGGATACAAATGCCGAAGGCCCCAATTTACCTGCTGGCTCTAACGATCTATCCGTCTGCAGCTCCTCGCAAAAACCTGTGAACAGAAACTCGATCACATCTTTAGCTAAGATGGTAGCATTTATCGCTGTGGGAATGGTGGCCGTGGCCAGCTGGTATTTTGGCTCAGGGAACTAACATCTCTCGATGAAAATAGAAACAGATTTTCTAGATCATATTTGGGTAAATATACAGGGCCCCTGGTCAATTTAGTTGTTACGACGTAAGTAACAGCTAATCTGTACCTATGAACAATTAATCTAAACGTGAGGAGCGATCTTACAACTTTCCTAACCCTCAACTTGGGACGTTTTTCAAATTACACCCCCATTGGGCAGATATTGAATATTCTTTTTCCCTCAGCTCAAGTGGAGGTGTTGTTGCAGATGATTCTCATAAATTGATGGTGCTTGTAAGTTTATTTTTTAGATGCGTTTTACTTTCCTTGGCTCTAAGAAGTAGAGAGGAAAGTTATGTAATCAAATGAAGACAAATTAATGGCATAGTGAATCCGAATAACAACATTTGGGACAATGGTCTGTGTGTGAACAGGATAGAGCTTAAGTGAGCTTGATATCCAGCCCACAACTTACCATGGGACGCCAAAATAAGCGTATGAGTGAAATCCGCCTGAAACTAACTATAGTTATCCTAGTGATCAAAACGCTAAATATTTTTCTTTTTCAAGACGATTTTGATTAAATTATTTAAATCAACAGTTCCAAATAATACATAAAACTGTCATACGTAGGAAAATTACGAGAGCAGCCCAATAAATACCTATAATTTCACCGAAAATCGATTTTGGTGCAATTTTTTCTTTTTAAGCTCCGCTCAAATGTAACTAGAACAGTAGAGGTACCTTGAAATGCACAAGGGGCCAAGGAAGATTATGTGATACGTCGCACCTGATGTTTGTGAAAGCTTTGAACCTGTTATCAGGTTGCTGAAAGCTCGATTGAGTGTTATACCAAACCATTAACTAGTTAGCAGTGACTCTGGTATTTATCTCATCAGCTTCGTCGTATATTTAGCAAGTAAGTAGTTTGGTGGACCCAAGAAGCAGATAGTTGAGATTGTTCAACAATTTTTAGGATGCGTCAAATGTTCTGTAATATTGAGTAAAGCTGGTAAAGCTCAATATCCAACTCACACGTTTTCAAGCAGAAATCATTGCAGGTAGCTGGTTCTTCCTTCCACTCCAGTGGATTATTCCAGGTAGTGAATGTCGAATTTACCAAAACCTTCTGCCGCTCCTCTACCATTCAGTATGTTCGCTGCATGGGCCAGCTGTGATGAACATTGTGAATTAAATTTTAATCTATTGGCCAACTGGTAGATTCTTGTCATATCTTTGATGAAGTAGGATCATCAGACATCTTACAAAAACAGGAGCAACATATCGACCGTTACTAATTGGAAAAAGAACATGCATAAGGCAGCTGAGAAAGATGAATCAACGTGGAACAATAATATGACGTTTTAAAACAACCTTGTCAATCTGAGAAACGATGTGATGACCACAAAGAAAGTATAAGAACTTTACACCACCAGCAGATAAGTTGACTTTAACCATACTCCTACGGGCAGATCTGGCCCAATCTCTTGTAAATCACTTCAAGTTCCACCGAACACCTCAATATGACACTCACTCCACCCTAAACCTCTCCACTGATACGCCAGACCAAATACTGAAGTGAAATCCCTTTGCTTTGACGACTACGGTCGACTTGTACGAAATATCCATTCTATTTTTCTGTGCTTGTGTAAACATATTTGAGTAGGAATACGTTGCAGATTATAAAAAAATCATGGCCCGATTTGCAGGAAATATTTAATCAAATTTAACTATAACAACACCACTTTTATGTTGTCTTTGTGACGGCTAATATCTGCACCAGGAGCTACTGAAATTGCTAATTTACCTTCAGCTATCTCATAATTGTAGTGATGAATTACTAAAATGTCCACGAGTAGGATTTTGTAGCCCGTAATATCTCTACAATTAATTTCTTTTCAACGAGTATATTGTGCTCAATGATTTGAGGCGTTGAACACATGCCATCTTGTTTTCAGGTTTTTCATTACACACGCAGCACTAACAACCAGGTGGTCAGGGGTTATCGATGATAAACCACCCGGATCTCTCTGATGACAAAACGAAATTGTTTCCAAACTTAGTATGAACCTCATGGAGCGATGGAAGAAATATACTGAAGCTACCACTGAGTTCAAATAAACTAAAGTATATTCAGAAACCTAACACACAAAACGTTATTTAAAAAAAAAATGCTCTTGGTAACGGCACAACGTCAAGTTTTCTCTACTAAATATCTAATTAAACGATGGCTTCCCAAGTGTTCAAAACACTAAAATTTGGCGAGTAGCGTTCTGGCCATCCAATGAGAAGCAAAGAGACGAGATAGCGCTTTTGTATTGTTCTTGTTCAGTGAGTTTATTGTGCTGGAAGGTTGAGGAGAACTGACTGTCCGCCGGGTAAATACGAAACTTGGCGCGACCGCGACAGCTGATAAGCGATATCTTCGGCCGCTTCGATTTTACGCAATTCGACGAGACCTTCTCCCGCTTCTCCGAACGATTTGGCAAGCAGCTGAGCGGCTTGAGCGTCTCCCTCCGCAGAAATGATGGAAGCTTGTTTCTGCTGTTCAGCCTGAAAAGTTACGTAAAATCTCGTTGAGCGACCAATCGAAAACATGCCCGTCGTGTTAATGAAATGAAGCGAATTTGAGTTTTGAGGCAACAAAATGTGTGGCAATTAACCATTCTGTACGAACATACTGAAGCGGAAAATGACGACTGTAATATTCCCACAAAATTCGGGATAACCTTCACACAGCATGCTTATGATTGACGGCACACATTTAATATTCAATGATGTAATTATATATTTAACACATTCAATATGACATGACGGCCAAAACAACGGCTTGACGCACATTCCAGTTTTCTCTTCTACATATGGCACTGAAAACTGGCAGGTGGCCGGTCTCACTATTTCCAAAACACCTTCCTTGGATGGGTAGCTTCCAGAAAGACAAGTTCGTTTTTGAGTTGTCCCCAATAACTTTTCGAGTTATTGTTTAATATTGCGGAATAAATAAACGAAACTTCCGCAACTCGATAATATAAAGTGGACTGTATTTACAAAGGGTTGTGGCACTGACGCACCGGGATTTCCACGGTACACAAAGTTCCAGGTCCCACGCCAACGTTCTCAGTAATTCAGAACCGGCATGACTCACGATCAACGCGAACTCCGACACGCCGCTTGAATCAAACCACGACGCAATTTACGAACTAAACGGTGGTGTTTCAAACAAACGAAAAACGGTAATGAGTAAAATACGGAACGGGAATATGGCAGACAGCGAGCAGGTGACTTTAATAATGCGTTCTTAAGCGCTGAGTCACCTCGCGATGTCGAGATCCCGAACATCGTAGAGATCCGCGGAAAATGAGCGAATTTCGCTGGCGGTAAATAAAAGTTACAGTCAACAATAAAAGAAACAAAACAACAACAAACTCCACGAACCGCAAATTTCAAACAAATTTCGAACACACTCCCCATTTATGCGCTCTTGGATAGTTGGCTCGGCGTGTAGGTACTCCAAGGTCAGTGGCACCATCTTCACAGCTGGTCTCTTGTGATGACATGTAGCCGTCTTTTCCACCACTTGCACAACAGTGTCGGGGCCTGGATGGACTTCCCTGGATTCTTCCCAAGGCCCACTGGGCCGGGGGCGTCTGGTCGTCTGTCAGCAGCACCAAGTCACCAGTCTTCAGGTTGGGAGCCTTCACGTCCCACTTGTTATGCTGTTGCAGGGTGTTAAGGTATTCCTTAGACCACCGATGCCAAAAAGACTGTACCCGTTCTCGGATCAACTGCCGGCAGGTCAGGCGCCCCAATGGGTTGTCCCCAATGTTAGGCTCAGTTAGCATGTTGATGGGCTGGCCGATGAGAAAATGTTCAGGGGTTAATGGGTCTGTGTCGTTTTGGCTGCTGGATATGGCTTGAATCGGCCGGGAATTGGGGATACCCTCGATCTTCGTAAAGGCCGTCATAAGTTCCAATAGATGATGGTTGCCAAATGTCGTATGAAGGAGATCCTTTACCATCTGGATAGCTACCTCCCATCCTCCGCCGAAATGTAATGATGAAGGCGGGTTGAAATTCCACTTTAAGTTGAGGTGAGTAGTGTTGTCTACCAGTCGGGAGTGAGTTTCTCTCTGGCGGAAAAACTCAGGTAACTCCTGGAGATACCTATCTGCGCCTCGAAAGTTAGTTCCACCATCAGAGAGTATCTCAGCGGGAAGCCCTCGTCTTGCAATGCACCCGTCGAAGACATCAAGGAATCCCTCTGTAGACATAGACGTCGCCACTTCCGGATGGAATGCACGGGAGGACATACAAATAAATAGGCATGGATACAATTTTTCCAGTTGCAGGAATGAGAAGAGGTTGGAGCCCACTTTCCCCACTCAAATCTTGCCTCAACCAGTAAGTTCACTAGTTGGGCCCTAGATGTCTGAGATGTTCTGGGCAATACTCCCACCTACTAGATCATCAACGTAAGAATTCGTTAAGATGATGGCTGCAGCTTCTGGGTACTGATCCCTAAAATTGGTGGCATGTTGAGACAACACTCTCTGGGCCAAGTAAGGAGAGAAAGACATAGTATTCAACTCAAAAAATCGTATGGGTGCATCAGGCGTATTTCTCCACACTATCTGTTGATGGCAACTTTCACTGGGGTTCAACCATATTTGCCGGAACATTTTCAAAATGTCACACCGAAACATATAAGTATAGCGACGAAAATTCAAGAGTATGGTGGCGATATCTGATTGCAGCTTGGGTCCAGTTAACGGTTGGTCATCAACGCTACAAGTTGCTGTTGGGAAACTAGCATCATAGACGACCAAGATCTCACGCCCATCCTCAATCTTGAAAACCGCATGATGTGGAATGAGATAGCGGGGAGAATCCCTGGCCAGGCTCATGTGCCCCAGTGTCCGGTACTCCTTCATGTGAGCTGCATATGCCAGTCGAAGCTCCTCATTCTTCGCCAGTCTGGACTCCAGGGCTGGGAAGCAGTTAATCACCCTATGAGTTTTTGGAATCAGGGCTGGTGGGGAGGTCTTGAATGGTAAGGATACCACATACCTTCCATCCTCCCCGGTAGTGGGTGGTGAGAAAAATGCTGCTCACATTGGTTTTCTTCAGGTGGAGCTGGTTTAGGAAAGTCGGGTTCCTCCAATTCCCAAAACCTCTCGACCAATCTTGAGCTGTTGGTAACAGTCATGAGAGAAACGGAAGAGCTTGGAACATTAGCCTGGGAATCAGTAAAACGACCCATGATGCTATATCCAAAATTGTTGGTATGAGGCGGGTCCATCTTCACAAATCGTGATGGGAGCTCCCATCACCACATCAGGATACAAATCGGCCCTATGAGGAACGAGATCTGACCTGGCTGGTGAAGTTGGGATCACTCAAGTCACACGGCGATAATCCTCCCACATGCTGGAAACCAGCGGCAGTTGAGGTAATGGTGAGCAGTTATGGAAGGCACAATGATGGCTTCTGTGGTCAAAGACTGAGAGGTGATAGGGTTGAGGAAGGATACTGAAACTTGCCCCTTTACCTGTTGAAGTGGTGATTGATTCACTCCTGCTATGGCTCCTTGAAATGGCCGAGAGGACTTCCTCAGACGCCTTGCACATGCCTCAGGCAGGGAATGAAAAGTAAGAACCAGCATCCAGGATTCCCGGAATTCCAGGGGTCTCCATTTACGTCCAGTATGCAGGAAATAACTGTGCTAAGCAGTACCCCAGACTTGGTATGGGTATTCGTCCCTGCAAAGCCTGGAATCCACCAGAGGGGGTTGGTCTGGTGTTGTAGTTGTGGGAAGATGTAACAGGGTATGATGATGCTTATTACACTCTGGCACGTTGTGGTGGATGTATAAACCTTGGTCTTGTGGGCTGGATTGAGACAGTTTCGCCAGCCATTGAAGCGTCTCAATAAATCGAGTCGTTCAGCGGGAGAAGAGTGAAGGAAACGATGGCATTTCAAGATCACACGATTTTCTCTGCTAATGTAGCATGTGCTGGGTGTGTCAGAAGATTGATTCGAGTCAGACCTCCTGGCCATCAATGCCGGCTTCGGGGAAGATGTGGTAAACTGGTTATGTGGTTTGGGAGGTTTAAGGGAATCTCGGGAGTCCGCTTTTACACTGAGAATCCCAGGGGAAATCCGAAAAATTCGGTGGCGTATTTGCTCAAAGTCTCGGAGGTCCAAAAAGCTTCGAAATGGAGTGCCAGCCATAGACATTTCAAAATCACGCCGTGTGTAAGGATCTAAGTTGCGAAGAGCCAGCTCACATAGCAGGTAGTCCGATAAATCCGGTACGTCTAAATTCCTGAAGGAAGACACACTCTCCATAACGTGTGACAGATATTTTTGCAATGAAGCAGCTGTGGGTTCACCTGGCTGTGGTTTGTAGCTGAGAAAGCGGTCTAAATACAGGCAAGCCAACTTGCGGGGTCATCATAAGTCCGGGAGTAAGGCCCTCCAGGCTTGATGGAAATTTTCACCAACAACTGCAATGTGGCGGATGGTGTCATAGGCAGGGCCTGTAGGTAGCTGACGAGATAATGGAATCTCTCAGCGTCAGACAGAGAGGGTTCATCTCTGATTAGAGCTGTGAAGAGTTGTTTAAACGTTGGCCAGTTGGTCATGTCGCCATCGAACTCCTTAATGAGTATTTTGGGCAAAACAGCTCGTGAGGGAACCACCCACAGATTGGTTGAGGTTCAAAGTTCCTCGGGGAGCATTATTGGCGATAATGTTCATTTGCTCTGAAAGGGTAATATGAAAGCCTTTAATATCGAAATATGTACTTTCTATACTCACGTAATAATCCTGCTCCTCCGCTGAGGGAAATTCGAGCATTTCTTCACTATCCTCACAATATTGTATAGCTTCCTCCCACTTGGTTTGAAATTTCCCGAAAGTCTCCTCCACCTTCGTAAACATTGCACGGAAAGAGTACGGTCGGCTTCCGACCCCAGTGCCGTAGCACCTTGCTGATGAATTCGTTGGAGTTCGTCACCGTGGGTCTTCAACATGCGTTTTATTCGTATGAAACCCCGATCAGCCACACCACTCATACTAGCACGGGCTGGTCGTTACCCTGGTTTCTCTTTTAGGCATTTCTACGTAAATTTAAAGTTAAGATAGTGAACAAAGAGGATGATACGATCGACGAATAATAAAAAAGTTGATAAACGATAGGAAACGAAAACTAGGCCACTGACGTTTGCACATAAAGAGTCAAGAGTTGTGAACACTCGTGATTGCATCGACGCCGTAGAATCACACAGGCGTTGCCAAAATCCGGATCGGACGGAACCAAATGTTTAATATTGCGGAATAAATAAACGAAACTTCCGCAACTCGATAATATAAAGTGGACTGTATTTACAAAGGGTTGTGGCACTGACGCACCGGGATTTCCACGGTACACAAAGTTCCAGGTACCAATTTAACGTTCGCAATCTCGTGAACCGTCGCGGACTCGCCGACCGAACGCGAATCCGGGACACGCCGCTTTGAATCAAACCACGACGGCAATTTACGAACTAAACGGTGGTGTTTCAAACAAACGAAAAACGGTAATGAGTAAAATACGGAACGGAATATGGCCGCGCACAGCGCGAGCAGGTGACTTTTAATAATGCGTTCTTAATAAGCGCTGGAGTCACCTCGCGATGTCGAGATCCCGAACATCGTAGATCCGCGGAAAATGAGCGAATTTCGCCGGCGGTAAATAAAAGTTACAGTCAACAATAAAAGAAACAAAAACAACAACAAACTCCACGAACCGCAAATTTCAAACAAATTTCGAACAGTTATTGTTACGTGAACGTCTGTCTGCCGCCAAACAGCCCTCAAGCATTCTAAACGAGTGGTCTTGGTAGTGTGAGGTTTTTTTGGGTTTCTTCGTCCAGAAATGGAATCATCTTTCGTACTTTATTCTTCTTTTGGATCATTTTTCCTACGTTTTATTGTCGTCATTCATGCAATGTTGCATCATTTGGTACTTGCAGAGATTTGTTCTCTCTTGAGCGGTTTGTGTTCAGACAGTGAGGTATTATGTATGTGGACGATGTGGATATGGGAGTCGACGCGCTGGATACTTCTTAACAAATTATTATAACCCCGATTGTACTAAGCAACCTGCCCTATGCCTAGAGTGGTCCAGGGAGTGCCATTCGTACTAACTAATACTTCCGGTTGTATAAATGACGTGTTTAATTCTTGATCGCTTATCTTTCTTACCTTGAAATAACTTTTTCCTCCAACTTTGTAATTGATACGTATAATTTTGTAATTTCTTTCAATTTTCTTTATAGTTCTTACTTTGTTATGACGCATTTATATTTATCAAATGTCAAATAAATTACTTGCCCGTCCTGTGTTTTACTTACAAAGGCTTGCCAAAAAAATCCGCATGACGCAGATTTGCGTCATTACTTGTCAAAAGAATGGCATGATTCGATTGTAGGTCATTTATTAATTGATGTATAATTAACTTTCTATGAATCGGAACACCACTTATTTCACATTTTACAGGGTCTGACCGTAAAGAAATGGTAAATTACGCAATCAACTTAGGAAAAAAAACAACGAATTTTCTTCGAATCTTCACATTTCTGTGGGTCCTCAGTTTAAAAAGCACCATTTGAGTTAACCTACACGCGCACTTGTGAGCCAAATGGCCAAACCAAATCACCTCAAATCTGATATGTAGCCTGAAGGTACACATGGAGCGATAAAATACCGGTACGTTTTTGCGATTGTTACTACACTATTTAATAATTTGTTTAACTACCTCATCACATGTCCAATAAATTCATTCTGTTTTTGACTTTTGAAAGAGTGACCAGACGTAGATTTTATTTACGAATAATCATTTCTAATACGAAATTTTACAAGCTAAATCGGCCCAAAACTAACTATAGTTATCATAATGATCAAAACGACTCTAGTTTGAACAGATTGTTTTGTACGGGGAGTTCCTCCATATGGCCTAAAGATTATAAATACCTTCCAACCACTGGAAAATGACGAGAGCAGCATTTCGAAAAAAAAAATCGTTTTCGCAAGTTTTTCCATCGTAAAAAGCTATGCATTCGTACAAATGTCCTGGTAGTCCAATGACAACGTACGCGATATAAGTAGGAGTAACGCATTAAATTCCTGGTTCTGGGTTATCTTCCCAGGAGCATGCCCATGCTACCAGGCGCGACCACGGGTTGTGGATAGTGGAACGGCCATGGCATTGTCCCCAGGGGAATGTCTGCGGCCAGCTGTGAATAAGGACAGCATGCTGACTGAATAAGCAGCCGCGAACAATGGCAAAACCCAAGAGATCGCAGAAGAGATCCTGAACAAAGGACTCGAAGGCAAGCAGATCTACATTTTCTCAGACAGCCCTTCAAGGCCATGGCAGCCTATAGTTTTAGGTCTAAGCTGGCATGGGAATGCCTCCATGCGCTCAAGCAGCTCAGCGCCCGTAACAGGCTCTCCCTAATTTGGGTGCCGGCTCACAGGGGGCATGAGGACAATGAAAAGGCTGACCGCCTTGCGAAAAGGGGTACAGAATCCCTACCCATCGGGCCTGAAACTCACGTAGGTATGACGAAAAGTCACCTGAACCGTCTGGTTGCTCAATGGGAGTTACAGAAAATGGCGCCCATTGGCATCAAAAGCCACAACTAAGACAGGCGAAAAGGCTTGTCACGCCTTCCTGTCAAAGGGGGAAGGCGATGCTGACACTCTCTATACAAAATCTGAGAGTACTGATAAGCTTCCTCACTGGGCACTGCCCACTCAGATATCACCTCAACAAGATGGGCATCTTAGAGGCGGTGGAATGCAGACTCTGCGGTGAGGAGGACGAGATGGCGGAGCGCGGAGCACATCCTGTGTGAGTGCCCTGCCTTGGCAGTCAAACGCTTTGAATATTTCGGTCAGCGGACCACTGAACCCCAAATCATGGCGGAATCTGCAGTGAAGGACATACTCAGCTACCTAAAGGGGGCGGGTATGTACAACGCCTTCTATTAAGAAAGGGCCGTTACAATAGGCCCATATGCGGCCGCAGTGAAAAAAAAAAAAAACCGCATTAAATTTTGGAACGTTGAACACTATCAGTTTCTAATTATAGCTCGTCAAGGTCTAACCAGCTCACATAAACTGAGTGATAGAAGTTTTTAGTTGCTGTATCTAACAACATTTGGATACATCTGTATCTATTTGTAGTTAAGAGAACCACAATAGTAAATGGTTTATTAAATTTTAATTTATGAAATGTTTTGAATGTACGTGTATGTGTTGAATATCAATTCATTTATATATTTATTTTTTAATTAAGTTATAATTTATACATAAAATATTTTGGATTTTATCTAGGGTTACTCTATTTTCAATTTTCAGGAGTCGCTTTCATTTTATTTTGTTCTGTTTAAGTTTATTTAATGAAAGAATTTATTAATTGCTTCATAAATTGAGCAGGTTATAAAATCACAGAATCACAAGACTTGGACTGTTCTATTCATCAAAAAGACCGTTGGAAAATCCTGATATCCTATTACTGAGACTGCGCACTCACTTTTTCCACCAAAAACCTCGCTCGTTCAGCTTCTTGTTGAGCCACTTGCTTCAACTCGACAGCTTGAGTGAATTCCTTGCCGAATGTCAAGTGCGTCTGAGGAAAAAAAAAACGTACAAAACAACTTCAGAGGGCTCAATCAAAACAAAATGGATAATAATTTAGACAAAAGCGAAATGAAACTCACGAGAGCGATATCATCGAGAATCACTCCGAATTGGTTGGCTCTTTCAGTGAGCTCTTCGTTGACTTTTTGAGAAACCAGCTCTCGTTGAGTAATGAGCTCCCCGGCATCGAATTGCGCCTGAAATTAACCCAGGTGGTCGAAATTAGGCAAATTCGTGTAGTAATTAATTATTTTAAAAGTCGTATTTGTAATTATGACTTTTGAAACAGTTGGAATGAAAAGACTCCTTGTGCTAATAAAACGGAAATAATACACGATTCATTGAAACATTACCACAACAGCCTTCAAAACTTCCGTAGTGATGGAAGGTAAAACTCGTTCATCGTAGTCCGAGCCGAGAATGGTGTAAATTTTTGGGAGCTGGTCAGGAACTGGTCGGAACAATATCCTCAAAGTGATGTTCACATTTTGCAAATCTAGACAGACAAGTAACAAGACTATTGAAACGATAGAAAAAAAAGAGATGTGCGAAAAAATAATAAACTACAGAAAATTGAATAGGAGGGAACAACGTGACACTTGAGTTGTAATCATACAACATTATGTATGTGGCAGGTACGTAGGTAAATGAATTATCATTGTTTTGCCCACTTGAATAGATTCTTCTTAAAAAATATCTTATATTTTGTTCAACATCAGGTGCGACGCATCACATAACTTTACGCGGCTATTGGTGCGAATTCAATATTTTTCGCCAAGTTCAAATGAACCTGATGATATATGTCATGGTGGTAGAAAGCGATAGGGCTTACAGCTGCGGAATTTATCGTGGTGCTCCTACTTGTGCCACGACCACTATTTAGGAATTAGTTCACAGCGAATTAATGGGGCTGCAAACACGATTTTTTTGAGGAGGATAGTGATAACGTTTCTAGAATTATCGGGTAAAGTGAGTGGGTAGTTGAAATTCTGGAATTTCTGTAGCTGCTCTTATGTATCTTATTATTAAAGTCTCGTCGTATAGGTACTTGTTTGGACTGCCACGTTTTTCTGAAGATTCTAGTAACATTTGTGCGGAGTTAATAAGGAAAAAACTGCGCTAAAAAATGCATCGAAATTTTTGGTAATTCATTGAGCAGTTTTTTGCGAAATTATAGGATAATAAATCCAGCCAATAAATGGCTCTGCATAATCGCTCACACAAGGATGTACAACCAACTCATCCGTCGAACTAACAATGAGAATAAGCAAGAAACTACCTTTAGATCCGGTGACCACTGGGACATTACGGGGGCGAGACCTGATGTCGAACATGATGGGCCTTTGGATCCACGGTATGAAAAAATGAGTCCCTTCGCCAACAACGTCGTTCTTGACTCCTGTGAATCTGTCGAAAATGACAGCGCGGTGACCTCCATCAACTGCGAACAATAGAACATAAGAGATTTGTCAAAAGCGTCTACAGTACAATAAATGTTTTTTAAAAAAATCTAGTTCAGGTGATGTAATGTCAAGTGTGAGAGCTTATAAAACTTGAATGACTTGAGATGATGAGTAAACGTAGTGACTCACCATTATACAAGGCAGAATTGACGACTCCTCCAACCAAAGCTACGCCAAGACCAAGTTGCCCAAGGCGGTTGAAAAATTGTTGTGCCATAGTAATAGGTATTTATTCGCCTGCAATAAGAGTGGATAATAGTCAAACGCTGACTGAATAACGTATACCATTCAGAAACCAAAGATGAAATTCCAGTTGATTCCCACAGTCAGGGCTGGGGCATTACGTGTAAAAAAGGCTTTGATCATTTTCATCACTGGTTACTGCCTAGTGCTAGAGCCCCTCAAACTTGAATCACTTGATTAAAGATTTAACTGTCCCTCCATCTGCAATGTTCCATTGTAACCTCTACGTGCCTCAGTTCACGAGTTGCTGAGGCAGTTCTCTCACTCATCCTGCACCTTTTCGATGCGGGTTCCCACATTATCTTGCGGCCGGTTTTGCCCTTTTCGTTTTTTTTAAAAAGTATTTCTATCTGTATTAATACAGGTTTCATACATCATAAGAAACGTGAAGGCTCGTGGACTGCTGTGGAATTGGTGTATGAATTAAAGCAGAAGCTGGTTGGCAAGATGGGTTTGAACAAAGATGTCGAATCGACGGACAACTTCAAACGTTCCATTCGTAAGGGGTCGAAGTTTAGCACGAATCACAACTTATTTTTACTTACCTTGCTCTACGAAGTAGAACGGAAAGTTATGTAATCGGCTGAAAAAAAAATTTTGAGTTCTCTTCAGATCTTTACGTTTCAGACCCCCCTGAGTCCGAAAAACACAATTTGGGAAAATGGAGTGTGTGTGTGTCTGTGAACGATTTTTAGAGAAAACCACCGTACCAAATCAGCTCGAACTTGATATCTCGCCCGCAGGTCACCATGGGACGCCAAAATAAGGGTTTGAACAAAATCCACCGAAAGCTAACTATAGTTATCATAGTGATCAAAACACCAAATATTGTTTTTCTCAAAAACGGTTCTAACGGTTTTGATTAAATTGTTTATATTGATAGCTCTTAATAAGGCAATTATGGCATAAAATTCCCATTTGTGGGAAAATGACGAGAGCAGCACAATAAATTACCTAAACTTTCGACAAAATCGATTTTAGGGCAGTTTTTAGAGAAAACCACCGTACCAAATCAGCTGAAACTTAATGTCTAACCTACAGGTTACCATAGGACGCCAAATTAAGGGTATGGGCAAAATCCACCGCAAGTTAACTATAGTCATCATAGTGATCAAAACACCAAATTTTTTTCTCAAAAACGGCTCTAACGATTTTGATTACATTTTTTATATTGATAGCTCTCAATCAGGCAATGATACTATAAAATTCTCATTCATGGGAAAATGACGAGAGCAGCACAATAAATTATCAAAATTTTCGACCAAAAGCGTTTTCCGCGCAGTTTTTTCCTCCATAAACTCCGCTGGAATTCTTGTAGAAACTTAAGCTCGCTGATATCACTAGTTATCAAGGCACAATTTCAAATTAACAAAGCCGCAGCCACGCGTAATTTCGCGGCCTAGACATTGGAATTCAACCGAAATTTCATGAAGTGCAGCTCCGAAATGATACAACCAGGACGCTGGAAACATTAGATAAAGTGAAAACGTTAAAACGGTCAATCCCTTTTCCTTTTTTTAGCCCAACGAGCACTGTTGAGTTACAATAGTTTTGCTCCATGTTATGCAACAGTTAATTTCAATGACAAAAATTCAGTTCATTGTATTATCATTAACTTAGTCGACCGGGATTTCCAACTCGTGATTACACATTTGACGCTGGACTATGAAATATCAATTGCCTTTAAAATTGAGGAAATTATTCACCAGGTCTACCACTAAAATGATAAAATCTGCGTAACGGGACCTCACAGGGATGATGTAACATTACCCTATCCACACGCATTACGAGCATTGCATGATCTCCCATGAGATAATACGAAACTCAGCTCTGAGCGCTTTATTATAATCTAGTAAGATCTCTTCCTGTACGCACAAAATGCAATGAGGTTCAAAAAACGTGCGTCGATAAATGCGATGATAAAAGAATGCACAAATCCACTGAGTCCACCACAATAAAGTAAGACAGAGCACCAGTATACTTGTTTTGGCATGCGCGCAGCACAAGAAATCAAGATATTCACAACCGGAACATTTCCAATTTGGTAAATAGTTACTTATCCAAAAGTGTGCCGGCACCCAAGACACCGACATCGTCGTATTACGAATCGGGTACTCGGAGCGGCGATTACCATGAACATAATAATCTTTAACGAGTTGGTTAAATGTCGTACTCACAGAATTAATTTAGGTCCTGAAAGAAATAAACCAAATGTCTAACTTAATCCACTTGTACTTTACTGAAAAGCAAATCCACACCACTACCGCATAACCGAAAAGACAGGTTTAGATTTTTTCATGGTTCGTTCTACGAACAGAACACTTCTGATGAAAAGAATAAGGGTTTATAAAAGGTCTAACTCTAATTACAGCAGCCACTAGTTCAGTCCGGTGCGTTTTTGTTTTAACAAAGTCTTGTTTTGTGCAGAGCAAATTTCCTTCATCAAACAGGGCACCACAATAATTAATTAGTTGATAATATCAGAGTTCTACCAGAATTATTATCATAGTGCCTCTAATTATAAATTGCAATTACTAATTTGTCCTGGCCCACAAACATTGGTCTGCAACGGCCACAATGTCTTTGTTTCTGGTTCATTTTTTATTCTGAATAATACATCCATTTTTTCGGTAAGGAAAGGTTTGTTTACAACCATCCTTGAACTTCGACAATGAATCTCAACAAGACATTAAGATTCCTAATCTGCAAAGTCTGAGCACTGCCCGCCTTTTCAATATAATTTATGAAGAAACTGGATCTTCAAGAATTAACAGGGACAAATAAAAAGAAAGACAAAAAATTTAAAAAAAAGGTTAGGTGCTAACTGTAGGGTAACTTGGTAAATTGACGAGAAATACCATTTCAATGATGAAGCATGAAAGTTGGGGAACTTGGACTTCTCAAAAGAAAAATAAGGTACAACGTTACTCACAACTCCTTCAAAAACGTTTACCTATTTTATCCAACAAATCATTTTATTACGTAACACCAATCCACTTTTCTTATCACGCTTCTACATTTTTTCCTTGCCAACCTTCCCTGAATTGGTTTTATAAGGGGTTTACTATATTCCATTCACCACTAGTCATATTGTTACTATGCCCATGTTAAATGTCCGCTACTGTTCAGACACTCAAGGGACGCATTATTAGGAATGCCGTCTTGGTTAACTAATATTCGCTTATTTTTGCTTTCCTATTTAGCCAGGGCTATACCAAAATCATGAATTGAAATGCTCCTCTTCCCATTTAGGTTCCGTGATCGACAGACATACACCCAGATTCCTTTGGTGGATTTTCACCAGTTATAATATTAAAATCGTATATAAAGGACAAAAGAAATGTGCTGGAAAAAAGTTGATAATCCACGGTTTCCCAAAAAGTTCATAATTTATTCACGTCTTGTTGGCTCATCAAAACCTATTTGTCAAAATCTTATCGATTATATTCAATAATTCGCATAACCTGCGAAGGATAAGGATATAATGTTTTAATTCTCATTTCTTGGTTTTTCTGACACCGCTGCAGTCCGACGTTCCCATGTATACTGATAACCCAAGCAAAATGTTAGCTGCAATTCTCTTTAAAATGCCATCATACTTTAATTTACGTTACGAACAGGGCGACGTTATGTCTTCAGAGCCTGTGTACTGCGTAGTGTAAGGTGTATACACGGTGCGAGTATTTCTTTTGAGTTTAGAACAATATAATATGGGAATGAACGTCATCGTTAGATCGGTGTTAATTCTCTGGTCGCTCGGCGGTGCTATTGGTGCCAAAGCGAAGGATAACTACCATGAAGAACTGTTTATTAAACCGCTGAACGGCTATGTTTATACTTACTTTCAGTTCACCACGATTTGGGAAACTGAATTAAAGAATGATACATGTAAGTTTTCCACGGTAGTGTTTGGTGTTTTCATATATTATCACGTCTGTGTCTAAATTAAGGAGTATTCGTTCTTATACTTCCCTTGGCTCTACAAAGTAGAAAGGAAAGTTAGGTAATCGGCTGAAAAATTTTTTTTTGAGTTCTCTTCAGATCTTTACGATTCAGACCCCCCTGAGTCCGAAAAACACTATTTGGGAAAATGGTCTGTGTGTCTGTGTACGATTTTTAGAGAAAACCACCGTACCAAAACAGCTCAAACTTGATATATCGCCCGCAGGTTACCATGGGACGCCAAAATAAGGGTATGAACAAAATCCACCGAAATTTAACTATAGTTATCATAGTGATCAAAACACCAAATTTTTTTTCTCAAAAACGGCTCTAACGATTTTGATTAAATTTTGTATATTGGTAGCTTCCAATATGCCAACTATACCATAAAATTCTCATTCGAAGGAAAATGACGAGAGCAGCCTACGGAATACCATGGGACGCAAAAATAAGGGTATGGGAAAAATCCACCGAAATTTAACTATAGTTATCATAGTGATCAACACCAAATTTTTTTTCCTCAAAAACGATTTTGATTAAATTTTTTATGTAGATAGCTCTCAATAAGAAAATTTTACCATAAAATTCCCATTCGTGGGAAAATGACGAGAGCAGCACAATAAATTATCAACATTTTCGACGAAAAGCGTTTTTAGCGCAGTTTTTTCCTTATTAACTGTGCTGGAGTTTTTGTAGAATGTTAAAAAAAATTGCTATTGTAGTACAATCCAGTACCTAAAGGGTGAGTGTTTAAAAACGCTCATGAGATACATGGGGCTCACTCCAGAAATCCTGAATTTCAACTACCGCCGTTTCGTTTACTGCCAGTTCTAAAAGTTTTTACCCAATAACTCTGCAAAAGTAATCACTATCGTTCTTCAAAAAATGTGTGTTTACAGCCTTATTAATGATCTGTGTACCAATTGCTCAATGAAGGTCCTGCAATGAGTACGAGCAGCACAATTAAATCTGGAACTGTAGGCGCTACCGCTTGCTGCTGCCGTAAAGCGTTGTTTGACCAAGATTCAAATTAACTGAGTGATAAATGAATTGATTAAATAGAATTAGCTATGTACAAAGTGAATTGTTGTAGAGCTACGTTTTTTTCTCAAGCCGTTGGTACGTTAGGGTAATATGTTGGTGCATATCTGGTCGCATCACAAAAACATTCTAGCTCATAAATTAAATAAATTAAACACGGGCGTCTGATCGTCAGTGAACGCATTTCTACATTGATGGAGAATATTATGTCTAATATTAACATCTAAGTGTAACAACACAGTTAACTAGCATAAATTGTGAGAAGAGGCTTGATTAGGTTCGAAGTTTCAGATGGCGGCTCCAACCAGCCCTTGTCTTGTAACTCAATTTTAAAAATATCTGGTGCGTAGCAACACACAACTTTCCGCCACCCCCGTAATTTCGAACATCACCTACATATGCGGGCGCTATATCTTCGTTCAACGCATTTTTACAGGAACATTTATGGAGAACAAAATGTAGGGACTAGTTAGCTGAGACTACTCCGTAAGTTTGATCGAAATCGTTAGAGCCGTTTTTTAGAAAATTAGAATATCGATAAATTAATATTCGACAAATCTCCTTTTTTGTGTTAACTTGGCTTATATCTCCGTCCGACATATATATACAGAAATAATTATAGAGAACGAAATGTTGGTATGGGTGAATATAAGACACTCCTTTAGGATTTATCACATCTGGTGAAAAAGTCACCCTGGAATTTACGGAAATGTTCGAAAAACCGTTATTTTCCGCTACCCGAAGGGAAGGAAAGTATAGTAATCGGCCCAAAAAAAAATTAGGTTTTCTTCAGATCTTCACGTTTCAGACCCTACTGAGTCTAAAAAACCTAATTTCGGCGCGTGGTCCGTGTGTGTGTGTGTGCATGTGCGTGTGTCTGTAGTTCGATTTGCGGGAGAACGGCTCATCCGATTGAGCTGGTTCCTTTTTTGTTTTGTTCGTTATTTTTTGTAGACACCAAAATAAGGTTATGGACGATTTCGGCCGATGGGAAGGGGGCCTGGGGGACGAAAATGTACCAAAAACTATGGTTTTTCGCATTTTTCTCGAAAACGGCTCTAACGATTTTGATTAAACTTTCCAATTATGTCCTACTAATCAATATGCAACTTTTCTTCTCCATAGATATCTCCATGAAAATACGGTGAACGGAGATACAGGCCCATGAAGAAAAAATAGATTTTTACGCTTTTTGGCAAAACGGCATCAGCGATTTTCACCAAACTCACAGGATGTTTTCAAATAGTTGATACCTACATATTCTTTTCAATAAATGTTCCTGTGGCGGTCCATTGAACAGAGATAAAAATCAAAATGTGTCGAAAATAACGTTTTTTCAAACATTTCCGTAAATTCCAGGGTAACTTTTTCACCAGATGTGATAAATCCTAATGGAGTGTCTTTTAGTCACCCATACCAACATTTCATTCTGTATAATTATTTCTGTATATAAATGTTGAACGGAGATATAAGCCAAGTTAACTCAGAAAAGGCGATTTGTCGAATATTTGTTTCTCGGTATTCCAATTTTATCAAAAACGGCTCTAACGATTTCGATCAAACTTACGGAGTACTCCCAGCTGACTAGTACCTACATTTTGTTCTCCATAAATGTTCCTGTAAAAATGCGTTGAACGAAGATATAGCGCCCGTATATGTTGCTGGTGTTCGAAATTACGGGGGTGGCGGAAAGTTGTGTGTTGCTACGCACCAGATATTTTTTTATCTCTGTTCAATGGAATGTCAGAGGAACATTTATTGAGAACAATATGTAGGTATTAACTATTTGAAAACATTTTTTTTTTTTTTTTTTTTTTTCCCCCCGAGGGCATCGGGACAAGTCCCTTTGTCACTGCGGCCACGTGTGGGCCTATTGTGACTCTAGCCCTTCCTTAATAAAAGGCGTCGTACATACCCGCCCCCTTTATGAAGCCGAGTATGTCCTTCACCGCAGCTTCTGCTATGATGTGGGGCTCAATAATCCCCTGAGCAAAGAATCCAAAGCGTTTCGCTGCTAAGGCAGGGCACTCACATAGGATGTGCTCCGCCGTCTCGTCCTCCTCACCGCAGAGTCTGCATTCCACCGCCTCTGAGATGCCCATCTTGTTGAGGTGATATCTGAGTGGGCAGTGTCCGGTGAGGAAGCTAATCAAGACCCTCAAGTCCCTCCTAGAGAGTGTCAGCATCGCCTTTGCCCTTTGACGAGAAGGCGTAACAAGCCTTTTTGATTGTCTAAGTCGTGGCTGGCGATGCCAATGGGCGCTATTTTCTTGTGTCTCCCATTGAGCCACCAAACGGTTCAGGTGACTTTTGGTCATACCTACGTGAGGTTCAGGCCCAATGGGTAGGGCTTCTGTGCCCTTCTTCGCAAGGTGGTCAGCCTTTTCATTGCCCTCATGCCCCTTGTGAGCCGGCACCCAGATGAGGGAAAGCCTATTGTGGGCGCCGAGCTGCTTGAGAGCATGAAGGCATTCCCATGCCAGCCTGGACCTAAAACTATAGGCCGCGATGGCCTTTAATGCGGCCTGGCTGTCCGAGAATATGTAGATCCGCTTGCCCTTGAGTCGCTTAGACAGGATCTCTTCCGCGCAGATCTTTATAGCTAGGATTTCAGCTTGGAATATCGTGGCGTACTCTCCCAGCGGCTTAGCCAGACTGTAGTTGGGCCCAACAATGCCCAGTCCAGCTCTGCCTCCCATGACTGAACCATCGGTATACCACCGCAGGGCACCCACCTCGGTCCGGAACGTCTCCTGCTCCCATCGTTCCCGCGAGTGGATACTTACCCTGAATGGCAGCCGAAAGTTTTTTCGCTCTGACATAACGTCGGTAGCAAGGACCACAGCCTCTTCCAGTTTGAACTGTCTAGTTGTTCTTTGGAGGCTTGCCTTAACCCTGGTGGAGATGTTCCCTGTCTGCAAAAGCCTTACTGCTCCCAGGTAAGCAGTCCTCTGAACATGTATATGGAGAGGTGAGATGTCTAAAGGACTTCCATTGCAGCAGTAGGGCACGTATTCATTGCCCCTGTAATAGCTAAACATGCCTGTCGCTGCAGTTTTTGGAGTTTCCCTTGGGCTGCTAGCCGGCATGTTACCTTCCACCACACCGTGGAGGCGTAGGTGACGCGGGGTCTTATTATCCCCTTATAGAGCCACTCCATCATTTTTGGAGTAATGCCCCATGATTTGCTGCACAGCCTCCTGCATGCCCACAGGGCTGCGGTTGCTTTGTGCAGCGCATATCTCACATGTGAATTCCAAGTGAGCTGCTTATCCAGTATCACCCCGAGGTATTTCACCTCTGTACTTATATGGAGCCTTGCTCCTTGCATGGTGGGTGATACTATATTTAGGTTTCTTCGCTTGGTGAATGAAACCATGGTGGTCTTGGTTGGGTTTATATGCAATCCCTCCTTATCACACCATCCTTGGATGATATCTATAGCTCCTTGCATCCTTTCAGACACTGTGGAGGCAAATTTGCCTCTTACCAGAACTACAAGATCATCCGCGTATGCGACCACTTCGTAGCCTTCGAGCTGCAGTGTTTCCAGCAGCTCGTCAGCCACCAGTAGCCACAGGAGGGGAGAAAGTACCCCCCCTTGAGGGCAGCCTCTTGTGGGAACCACTGTGACGCTGTCTTCCCCTAAACTGGCCGTGATTTCCCTACACCTTAGCATGGACATAGTCCATTTCACGACCTGGGGTTCTATGCCCCTTTGCGCTGCTCTTGCCTCTATGGAGCTGAAGGAGGTGTTATCGAAAGCACCCCCCACGTCCATGAAGCAGCACAACGCCACCTCTCTCGTCTGAAGAGCCTCATCGATCAGTGAGACCAGCTCCATGAGCGCAGTCTCAGCCGACCTGCCCCTCAGGTAGCCGTGCTGTGCCTTCGAGAGGGGTACGGTCTCAAGTGTGTCCTTGAAGACCAGATCTATGATCTTTTCCATTGCCTTCAGGAGAAAAGAGGAGAGGCTTATGGGTCTCTGAGATTTCGCAGTCGAGGAGTCACTGCCTGCCTTAGGCAGAAACACAAGCCTGATCCTTCTCCATGAGTAGGGCACATGGGCCAGCAGAAAGCTGGCTCTGAAAGTTCTCACCAGGAGGGGTAGAAGGGCCCCCAGGCCCTGCTGGAGCAAGGCCGGGAAGACCCCGTCCCTCGGGACTTGTAGGGTTTGAAGGTATTTATTGCCCACTTAACCCTTTCAGGGGAGAAAATGCGGTTCGCATACCCTAGGAGCCTACGCGGGTGCGGACGTTCCCTGCCTGGCTCCCGGGTTGGGGCAAAAGCCCCTTCCTCAACAAGGGTACACCCTGGAAAGTGGGTATTAACCAACACCTCCAGGGTCTCCCTGGCATCTTCCGTGAAAGTTCCGTCCGTTCTTCTTATGAGGCCTAATTCCTGAGGTTTGTCCATGGAGAGGGCTCTCTGCAGCCTGGAGGCTTCAGAGACACTTGCTACACCACTGCAGAAGTCCCTCCAGGACTTCCTCTTTGCTCTTCTGATGGCCTTGCTATAACTTGTAAGGGATTGTCGGTAGGCCTCCCAATCCCCTGTTCTTTTGGACCTGTTGAAGAGCCTCCTCGTTGAAGACCTTAGCTTCCCCAGCTCCTCGCTCCACCAGCGGGCCTCACCATTGGTCCTGCGGGCACGGGAAGGGCAGTTGTCTTCGTAGGAGCGAATGATCGCCCCTTGCATAAGACTGGCCATAGTGTCCAGTTCTTCCACCGTGTGGATCTCCTGTCCATACCTCCCAGCTCTGTGTGGAGTTGGGTTTGGTAAAGTGGCCAGTCTGTATTCTTGGGTATGCGATAGGTTTCAAGTACCTGCGTGCCAAAACCCAGGCCGAACGAGATGATCCTATGATCTGATAGTGATGGCTCGTCCAGCACCTGCCAGCCTTGTATTCTGCTGGCTATGAAACGACTGGAGATGGTGAGGTCAAGTACCTCTTCCCTTATCCTTGTTACGAAAGCGCCCCGCTTCCCCTATTAAGAATCTCCAGTTCTTGCCCTGCAAGATAGTCCAGGAGGCACTCTCCTCTTAAATTAGTGTTCTTGCTCCCCCAGACAACGTTATGAGCGTTTGCGTCGCAGCCAATTATGAGTTGAAGTTGGTGATTTTTGCAATAACTTCCCAATCTTCGGACCCCTTCCGGTGGGGAGTTCGCATCATGGGGGAAATAGGCAGATGCCAACACCGTCTTGACCGCTCCCTCTGGCGAGTTCTCCCTTACCATTATAGCTGCAACATCTCTAGAGATAAAGTTAGGCATGACAGTGTAACTTACATTTCGATTAATCACAACTGCCGCACGGCATCGATCATTACTTTTATCGTACACTACCTTACCTGACTGTGTTGGCAGGCCACGGATCTTCTTATCCCAGGCCCAGGGTTCCTGGACGAGGGCTGCATCACACCTCCTCCTATCAAAGTTCCTGCTGAGAACGGCCGTGGCTGCCTGGGAACGATGCAGGTTGACCTGAAGGAGGCGGAGCGTGGGCGGGGTCATCGACCCCTCCGGCCACCCTTCTTACCAGGCCTTGACGGCCTGTTGTAAGAAGAGCGACCTCCCCACTGCTGTTGACGAGTCGTCGGAGAGCGCCGCCCCCCACCCCTGCCCGCGCTTCCCCGCCCAGACGACCCCACCTCCGGTCTTTGGCCTTCGGAGGGGCGCCGGGGAGGTCGCACAGTGGCAGAGGCCGGAGCGCTGGAGCCTTGCTCCTCGTTGCCCCTGTCTGAAGGCTCCTGTTGTGTAGTCCTGCGACGAGGGGGATTGGTGATGAGGCTTGGCCTCTGTGCCGCGGTCTGCGCCAATCCTGAGATGCCCCTTGCTCCTGCGTGTCTCCCCTCTCTCTTGGCGCCACCGTTGCAGGGACGGAGTCTGAGCACCCGACCAGGGGCACGCTGCCTGAGGTACTTGGCCCTTCCTCCCGGTCTGCACCCATCCCCTCCTCTGCCTCTCTCCTGCCATCCCTCATCCGGGACAGCCTGAGGCTAACAGCCCCAAACCTATAATTGGCTCGCTGCCTCGGCAGTGCCCTTATGGCGGCGGCTGACGCCTCATCTACAGAGAAGGCCAGGGCCGTCGCGTCCTTTTCCTCCTCCCTTCGGATGACACGCCAGAACCGGGTATTCATACCCCTGTTCTGGTTGTGTATCAACCGGAGTATGAGGTCACTGTCGACCTCTCTTGCATTGGGGAAGTGCCCCACCGCCACCTGGTGCCCCGGGATTTCATCCCCCTCAACAATTCTGAGAGGGATGTCCCTGAGCAACCCAGCGCCCGCGGCAATGGCCCTTAGCCATTCGGCAGTGCCCCTGTCCAGACAGTGTATCAGGAGCCAGCCAGACCTGCGTACCGCAGCCTGAAATGCTGGCCAGACATCGTCCCCCGCAGCTGACAGGACATTGTCCATGATACGCTGTTCCAGACTATCCAGCTGCGCATCTGTAAGCAGAGTGCCTGGGTAGTTTTGGTGTACCACGCCAATCCTCACCCCTCCGCTACATCCCTGTAGCTCGGTCTGTTCTGCGGATTGGTGGCCCTCTGCTTGGGTTGTTTAGGAGATCTGTCTTGAGGCGCTACCCTCCTCTTCTGATCCCCGCCCTTTTGGCTCTGTGGAGTTGATCCAGTCGAGGGTCTGGGTCGCTTCCTATTCTCTCTGACGGTCAAGGCGGAGGCCTTCAAGGCCTCTTCTGGTGCAAGCCCTCGCCTAATGAAGTGGTGGTACCGCTTCTTCCTTGCACCTCCCATCTTAGCACCATCAGGTCGTACTCCAGAGGTCTCACCTACACCCTCTTCCTTCCCACCTTCGCCAGCCCCTGTGCGGTGATCCACCGCTGGTGTCCTGGAGGCCACGCAGCCTTCGGCCGCCTGGCCCCCCGGCTCCCGGGCCAGTAGCGAGGGGGTGCCCTCCACCAAGGGTAGGGTTATAGGGTCCACAAGGAGACCCTCCATACTTGTTGGAGACAATGCTCCTGGTTGCGGTGAGGCAATGGCCTCTCCAGATGTCGTTGTATTTTCATCAACGAACATCTGATCGTCGAGGTCTGGCGTGGAACACAGCAGATCCTCTTCAATCTTTGAGGCGATTTCTTCCTCTTGGTTTTCATTAATATTTTTGTTGGTATCCATATAGGTCCCACGAGCAGCTAGGGAAACAAACGGTCGCCTGAGACAGAGCCCCGCATGCCTCAGGAAGGCTACTTGAAACTGGGGGTCGCCCGGTGCCCAGAGTCCGCATACTAGAGACCAAGCTCCCCCTTGGCCACGCATCCTTGGCGTACGCTGTTCCACCGTGGATTGGGTTTTGTCCTTGTTCGCGGCTGCTTATTCGGTCCGCGTGCTGACTGATAAGGTCAGCACGCCGACCTTATTCGCGGCTGGCCACAGCAAGCCCTAGAGCAATGCCGTGGTCGTTCCACTATCCACAGCCTGTGGTCGCGCCTGGTAGCATGGACGTGCTCCTGGGAAGAGAACCCAGAACCAGGTATTTGAAAACATCCTGTGTGTTTAGTGAAAATCGCTGAAGCTGTTTTGCCAAAAAGCGTGAAAAACCTATTTTTGCTTCATGGGCCTATATCTCCTCCGTTCACCGTATTTTCATGGAGATATGTATGGAGAAGAAAAGTTAGGTATTGATTAGGAAAAAATAATTTGAAAGTTTAATCAAAATCGTTGGAGCCGCTTTCGAGAGAAATGCGAAAAACCATAGTTTTTGGTACATTTTCGTCCCCCAGCCCCCCTTCCCATCGGCCGAAATCGTCCATAACCTTATTTTGGTGTCTACAAAAAACAACGAACAAAACAAAAAAGAACCAGCTCAATCGGATCAGCCGTTCTCCCGCAAATCGAACTACAGACACACACGGACCACGCGCCGAAATTAGGTTTTTTAGACTCAGTAGGGTCTGAAACGTAAAGATCTGAAGAAAACCCAATTTTTTTTTTTGGGCCGATTACTATACTTTCCTTCCCCTTTGGGTAGCAGAAAGTAAAAAACGCAATCTCTGTTGAAAATAATCGTTGATTCTTGTTTCAGTTGACCACTGTCACCTTTTCCCCAGAAGCTTAGGCGAATTAATTCAGAGACATTCAGTGCAAGAGCTGCACATATCTATGACGAAAGGGCTATGGCGTCACGAGACTTGGGGCTACCCTGTCAAACCAGCTCCTCCCGGTGCGGAGCTGTATGCTTGGTTCAGACCAGAAACGGTTGAGTGAGTTAACATTTTATGAGTTTTCTATTAATTGTATTCGAATTAGCTATAATTTTAGAACCATCCTTAGTACGCTGACTTTTTGTTTTGTTTTCAATTTCTTCTATCTTTATTTTTTACGGGCTTCAGAGTGCTTAAAACATCATTTGGGACAATAAATATTTGAAAAAATAAAATGACGTGATATAGAGAGAAAACGATTTACCCAAGGCGTTGAAATAATGCTTAGTGCTTACTAGCAAGGTTGAGGGGGAGGGTTGAGACGCTGATAAAGTTGTGCAGCCAAGGGGCTTCCTTATTTTCAACACCTCACCAGCTGCCCTTCTCATAGCCTAATGTTGATCCAGCGTATTTGAGAGATAACTTGCCGTGTACAAACTGTGACGTCAGAGGCTTTGCTATATAGCCTCAGTTTGCGCCATTTGTTTATCAATAAGTTTTAGTTATTAATCTTTGACCGCGATGAAGCTTTCCGTCTGCGCCATCCCTACTTCTCTCACCCTTCCGGAGATCGACTCTTCATTTCTAGTTCAGTCCTTTTCTTTTTCTCCTTTCGGGTGATTCCCTGGGTCACTAGCATCCCACCTGACGTTCAGTTTTCACACGAACATCAATCCGTGACGTCTAATTTGCTCAATTTCAAAGGGACAGTAGTTTTAATATTTTTCTATTGTTCAAGTTTTTAAAAATTAACTTCACCTAACTATAGTTCCAAATTTTCGTGTTTTTTCTAATTTCGACGTGTTATACGACTTTTGTTTGTCACTTAGGTAATCGATTTTTTGTTACACTTGGATGAATTTTTCTCCACTGATCCTAATTGTCATCTGTACAAAGCGCTGGGGTTGTATTTTTCCAATAAAGAGGGTTCTCTAACAGCAAAGCTTATTAATTTTGTTGTGTCAATTTTCATCGTTCGTAATTTGAACATGTTTTCAAAATATTTTTTAGCATGTACAAGACCTGACATTCTTCAGAAGTTGGGTTATCGAAAAAACGACGATTTTTCTTGTAATTACTTCATATTTAAATGTGAATTTCGTTGAAATGTAAGCCTTTTATTTTTCAGTGTTGACGAAAATTGGAAATCGCTGACTGGAGCCCTCTCAGGTCTTTTGTGCGCTTCATTGAATTTCATCGACGGCACCAACACAATTTCCCCTCGCCTGTCTCTGCGGCCCAGTGGAGTCGTCCCTGCTGACTCTCCTCCGCCTCACCTTCGCTACGCCACTTTACCGAGGGAAATCGTTTGCACTGAGAACTTGACCCCTTGGAAAAAATTGATCCCGTGCAATCTCAAGGTGCCGATTCGTATTGTAGTTTTCGTCTTTTATTTGTTTGTCGTCTAACCAACTTATTCGAATTTGAATTGTACAGTGGGGCCTGTCAGCACTGCTCAACTCGGATCATATCTACAACACAGCGTACAACTCCTTGGGAATTCACTTTAGACAAATATGCCTCGTAAGTATGTTTGAATCATGTTTGTTGATAAAGTAAGCTTCTAAGATAGCATGACATTATAAGCGGATTGTGTGGAGGTAGCAGATCATGATAAAAGTTGGCCATGACAGCAATTGGTATAGAATATTTGGCGCAATCCATCTGTAAGCGCAACAAAGGCAGACGTTTATCGTCAGGGAGGACGTGCAGAGTTTGGGATTAAGTCTGCATAGTGCGGCGATCTCATCAGCACTGGTCAGCATTGTGCCGTTTAAGCACTATGCCACCCTTCGCCCGCTTTTCATTCATCGCGAAATCTTCAGAGACGATCGTACGGCTCATGCCATTTCTTTTTTTATTTTTATTTTTTACACACGTTTTCGACCTATTCTTCGTCCATGGCGACCATTAGTTTTGGCTGCCACCATTGACAGTGAAATCAGTTTCTTCGCCGAGTACCAGCTTTCAACAGAAAACATTTCCTAAAGATACATCGCTGTCATAGTTCTACGTACGTATTGTGCAAAATTTTGAGCCAAGCCTAAGTAGTGTCATATTTTATGTGTTTCAAGTTCCGTTTTAGTTTGTGTATATTTTCTCGAAGAGTTAACTTTCCGTTTTTTGTTTCATTACATCAAAATTCAATTCCGTATTCATTTTCTTTCACCTTTTTACTTTCCTTGGCTCTACGAAGTAGAAAGGAAAGTTACATAATCGGCTGAAAAAAAAATTTTGAGTTTTCTTCAGATCTTTACGTTTCAGACCCTCCTGAGCCCGAAAACACTATTTGGGAACATGGTCTGTGTGTCTGTGAACGATTTTTAGAGAAAACCACCGTACCAAATCAGCTCAAACTTGATATCTCGCCCGCAGGCCTCCATGGAACGCCAAAATAAGGGTTTGGACAAAATCCGCCGAAACGTTAACTATAGTTATCATAGTGATCAAAACACCAAATTTTTTTTTTCTCAAAAATGGCTCTAATGATTTTGATTAAATTTTTTATATTGATAGCTCTTAATAAGGCAATTATAGCATAAAATTCCCATTTGTGGGAAAATGACGAGAGCAGCACAATAAATTACCACAACTTTCGACGAAATCGATTTTAGCGCGGTTTTTAGAGAAAACAACCGTACCAAATCAGCGGAAACTTGATGTCTAGCATACGGAATACCATGGGACGCAAAAATAAGGGTATGGGAAAAATCCACCGAAAGTTAACTATAGTTATCATAGTGATTGTTGGGTGCACGAGAGGGGGAGGTGAGGATCGAAATAAATCTGAAACTCGGTGAGCGTGAGGAGGACTGTAATGAACATGCGTGCGGAATTGAGTTGAATTAAATTGAACTGAGATAGAGTACAAACGGGCGACACAAGGGAAGTGTGTTCTTTAATACCTAACACAGCCAGTCCGGCTAAGGTACTACTAACAAGACTGACCAACAAGACCTCTCCCCGCCCCTTCCCCGACGCTCCATCACCCCTTTCACCTTTCTCTTTGTATATAAAGACCACGACCAACTGACTGACTCCAGTACTGACTTAACGGCCAGACGATGATGTCTTTACATCGAAAGCGCTTGCCCACAGTAACTCACAAGCCAGAGGAGACGGACTCACTAACAGGTACGTTAACTTTACTATGGTAAAAATCCACCGAAATTTAACAATAGTTATCATAGTGATCAAAACACCAAATTTTTTTCTCAAAAACGGCTCTAACGATTTTAATTAAGTTTTTTGTATAGATAGCTCTTGATAAGATAATTATACCATAAAATTCCCATTTGTGGGAAAATGACGAGAGCAGCACAATAAATTATCAAAATTTTCGACGAAAAGCGTTTTTGCCACGGTTTTTTCCTTTTAAACTCCGCTGGAATGTTACTAGAATGTTTAAAAAAAAGTCGTGTTATAGTCCAATCCAATACCTATAGGGTGAGTGTTTAAAAACGCTTCTTGATACATGGGGCTCACTCCAGAAATTCCTGAATTTCAACTACCGCCGTTTCGCTTACTGCCAGTTCTAAACGTTTTTCCCAATAACTCTGCAAAAGTAATTACTATCCTGCTTCAAAAAATTCGTGTTTACAGCCTCATTAATTTTCTGTATACCAATTGCTCAATAATGGTCCTGCAATGAGTACGAGCAGCACAATAAATTCCATAACTGTAGGCGCTACAGCTTCCTGCTGCTGTGAAGTGTTGTTGACCAAGTTCAAAGGAGCTGAGTGATAAATGAATTGATTAAATAGAATTAGCCATGTAAAAAGTGAATTGACGTAGAGCTAAGGAAAGTTGTGTGTTGCAACACACCAGATATTTTTATTTATTTTCGCAAGGTGATCAATAATTAGGTATTTCGTTGTACTTGTGCAAGTTGACTCCACCTAATCGAAAGCTAATCTGATTCAGTGATTCTCTATAAGAATAATAAAACGTTTATTTGTATAAAACATTATGTTCTTCAGCAGAATTGGCCGTACTAATGGTAAAACTGTAACTTACACGCCTTTTTTTTTCTCAGGACACCAAATGTGAAAGGGTGGGCTTGGAACTTGTTCAGTCAGTTTCCCTCGTTTATGACCTCGCTATAGTTGGGCGATTTCAGACACATTGGTCTATTTTACGATTGTTTGGGCAAGGTGTGGGTAAATCTTGCCCGCTCGCCAAAAGCTCAAAAATTATCATAGACGTGACGTCCAATAAAGTGAGTTTTTTTGTAATCTATTAGGAGTTATAATTTTTGGAAAAATAATTATTTGAGATTGAAATGAATATAAACATCTGATGGCGTGTAATCGATGAAACAACCCACTGTTTGCCACGATAGGTGCATTCAAGTGTGGCATCTTCCACTTCATAGCGGGGAAAAACAAAGGCTCCTTCCTTTATTCTACTTGGATGCTGTCCAGTCTCCTGCCTTGTTTCCGGGAGTTGGGCAGATAGAGAAGTGCGAATATATTGACCACCCTGCCTCTTTCCACTCAACTTCACTGGTCAATACGACACATTACCGACGATATCCCATCAGCCATGCTCATATAGTGTTTGGGTGTTGGAGTTGTAGACACAGGGAAGAGAATGGAGTGTGCATTTGGTTCCAGAAGCACACACGAAGATGGGCACAAGTTCCCTGGCTTAATGATCGCAGTTCCACTGAAGACCAATCCACGGTGTAATGGAGAGTGGGTATGTTTGTGTACAAAAACAAATCCCATTTCAGCCGTTGAATGATGAAATTATAATTATAACTAATCTTGTCCTCGGAAATCTCTAAATACGGGTAAAATAACAAATACAAGATAATAATTAAATTAAGGGTTAATTTAAAGTGGCGATTCAAAAATGTCCAGTGTTAACTCGGAGAATCGAAATGTAGCGACGTCACAGGCAGGCAGAATGGTGAAAGAAAATTAAAGCAAAAGGTGAGGGAGTACCTCTGAAATACGTTGAGCCGTAATCTTCAAAGGCGAAGAGAAGGTGGGTGGATTTGCAAACGAAGGCGATTTAAAAAAATGCACGGAGTATAGTCGTCAGGGAAGCCTGAAGCCGAGTGTCTAAGACCGTTAATTCAAAAAGTGACCTGAATCGTCTGGTTGGTGGCTCGTTGGGAGATACAGGAAGACAGCACCCATTGGCATCGCCAGCCACGATTATGACAAAAGGCTTGTTATGCCTTCCTGTCTAAGGGCAAAGGCGATGCTGACACTCTCCAGACTGGATCTGAGAGTACTGATAAGTTTCCTCACCGGACACTGCTCACTCAGGTATCACCTCAACAAGATGGGCATCTCAGAGGCGGTGGAATTCAGACTGTGCAGTGTTGAGGACGAGACGGCAGAGCACATCTTCTGTGAATGCCTTCACTTGTCAGTCAAACGCTTTGAATACTTTCCTCAGGGGTCTATTGAACCCAAAATTGTAGTGGAGTATGTGGTGAAGGACATACTCTAAGGGGAGCTGGTAAGTAAGACGCCTTCTATTAGGAAAGGGCTAGTGCCACCATAGGACCATACGTGACGAAGGGACAATTTGTGGGGAAAACGGATGTTGTGGGGAATAATCTTGATTTGTAGTGTCGCACTTTGATGGTCGGCGAGTTAATGTTGACGCGTGATCAAACGAAGTAGAATCAGTGAACTGAGCTATTGCCTTTCTTTTAATTTTATTAAAACTTCCAAAACTGAATGAAGTAATGAATCCCTTTTAAAATTAAAAAAAAAAAATGCCAGAAATAAAAAATAACGCGTATTTTGTAGAAATACTCGGGATTCATGTCTGGAAGAAGAAGCATAGGTGCTGGCAGAACGCTTTTCGATAATTCCTTCACCAGGGCCTGCCACCCATTCTGCTCAAATGGCACCATAGGAGGTTTTGACCCAATGCCGTCTGGTGTATAAAACATGCCTAGTGCACGACGACCATTTTGATCTGCCCTACAATGCTCATCCTGAGCAGCTAGTAGGTCTGAGCAGAACTAACTGAGTACGTACGACTACGATTTCTCCCCTTGTACTTGTTCTAGGAGTCGATAGCTCTTCTTGAATATCAATGTCAAATATTTGGTTTTCTATGTGCGGCACTTTTAACATCCAATCGCCTTATTGCCCCCTCAAACCCATTATTTCTTTGAGTACTTGTATCGCGATTTGGAGTTCTTAAAGTTATTACATGTACGCTTACATCTTTTGATTGGTTTTCAGACTGATAACCAATTCGCATTGAAACCTGTGAACAAATTCGAGTTTGTCACGAGCAGCCGAGGAGGTTCTCTGTCGACTTTGGCCGTCTTGGACATGCCACTTCACGATTCTGAGTCTCTGTACAACATTGAAGTTGAATACTCGAGAAAGAAAATGCACCCAGTTAACGTTCCTCCGTTCGTTTACGCTTCTAGATACATCACTGGTTCGTAATTTATTCTTCGGCTCATTCTCCGTTTATTCCTTCCACTTTGTTTGTAAGTAAATGGTGCGTTATGTCGAAAATTGTTACTCACCTTACAGTCAACCGTCTCACCTTGGCCCATTCTTTGCTTGGTTGTTGGAATTATGAGCGCCGTTATTAAAATTTGGATATTGTTGTGATCCCCATTTCGGATCAGTCAGAGAATTTGGTGGATATTCTGTACGTTCGCTGAAATGGTTGAACCTATTCTAAGAGTTGTGCTTGGGACTGGGGAATGTCCTTCGAGAGTATTTCCTGAGATCGGATACATTCTCCAATTTCTCCACCTGATTTATTAATTTATTCATTCCTTCATTCGAAGTTGGTATGGATTGTATGTGGAAAAATGAATGCGTTCTCGTATTAACCCCATCGATCAAGTTGAATCAATTCAGCCAGTGAATGGGATTCAACCTGAAGTTCATTACACTGTCTTTGATGTTGCTTTTGTGATCAATGTGTATAGTCAACCGTGTTGAAAGGGTTTGTGAATGCGGTTAAGATCCATTGAGGGATTGCATCAAACGTCATATTACTCCTATCGTTAATACATCGCTTAAGGTGTTTTTTATTCTTTTGAGCAGCATTTCGCTTCATAATGTGACCGAAATATTCCTCTGCAGTCATCTGGACATTGTACAATGGTTCGAGAGTTGTACCGATGGAGTATCAGTTCGAAACTTGGATACTTTGCATGGTTTCAATTTTGGCAAATGCGCTCCCCGAGAATGCTCTGAGAGAGTGTGTTTGTGTGTTGTTGTGTGTGAGTGTGTCTTCTGTGAACAGACACTGAGAGGATACTCCGTGTGAATACAGAGGGGATGGCGGGGGGGGGGGCTAAACTAAGAACAAAAAAACATTTGTAAATAACTCGACTGAGAATGGAAAACAGTCTGGAATGCATCTCTCATTCAGTTTCGCTGCTCAAAAGGAGGTTGATTTTTGTTTTGTTTTTCAGGTTACGGCCAAGAATTCGGAGGAATAACCACAAAACTTCACAACAGGTTTTGGCAACCTCTCAAAGTTATTTTACTCGAAAACATCCCTTGGTTCGTTCCAACTTATCTTCATTCGCTCAAAGTCAAACATGGTGACTCCAACTTGAAGCCGCGTGAGAAACAATTTTGTATTTTAAATTTGATTGAGGTAATTTGTATGGTTGTCGCTTATGTGATGAGGAGTGGATTCTTATGCGGATGCAGGTGTGGATCCAATGTCTATGATGAACCGTGTAGGGGCGTTACGTGCATCCAAGCTTCCTCGGACCAAGATATTCCCTGCTTGTACCTTTTTAGCGATGAACTGTTGAATCTACGTGGGGCTGTGGATTGTGATGCGTCGCGACATGTATTTAAGGGAGTTATAGCCGAAGTGAATTCGTGAATAATGTACATAGGTGTGCCATCTACCAAAACTACTGAATTCAAGTTTCCTGGATTTCGAATACTGTTTCCTCGACTCTATCAGGTTTTACTGGCCTGTTGCTTGGCCGCTTGCCAATCCCACTTTTGTTTTCCTTGGCTCTCCAAAGTAGAAAGGAAAGATCGGTAGAAAAAATAAATTTGAGTACTTTTCAGATCTTTACGTTTCAAGGCCTACTTTGGGAAAATGGTCTGTGAACGCGATTGAGGGAAAACGGCTAAACTAAATCAGTTCAAACTTGATATTTAATTCTAACACTAATCATATTACGATGTTCAAAAACTGGAGGTCTGTTGCTCATTTTGCCCGGGTGGTGACTAGAGCGGCCACCATGGAAGGAGCTTGCTGATCCAAAGCCAACATCTCACAAGAATGAAGAATGAAGGCCTGAAGTGCTAAACTGCTCATGAACCTCCCAAACTGCTGGGCGGTGGAGGATGTTTGGGAATGGCGGCACTTTGCAAGAGAGCGAGGATATGAAAGAAGAGCTGCCACCACGCTGCTTCAGAGTGCTAACGGTTCTGGGTTGGAGTGAATTCATGGGGTCACTAGAAGCCGACCTTCTTTCCTACGTCCCAAATTGAAAAGCAAAATCGTAGTAATCGTGGCACTTTTTTTCCTCAGTAACAGCTCCAACGACTTTGATTAAATTTTCTGTACAGGCAGCTGTGAATGACATAAAATACCATAACTATCTCATCCATAGGAGAATTAGAGCAAAATGGTCTGTGTGTCTGTGAACGATTTTTAGAGAGAACCACCGTACCAAATCCACTCAAACTTGATATCTCGCCCGCTGATTACCATGGGACGCCAAAATAAGGGTATGAACAAAATGCACCGAAAGTTGAAAATAGTTATCATAGTGATCAAAACACCAAATATTTTTTTTCTCAAAAATGGCTCTAACGATTTTGATTAAATTTTTTATATTGGTAGCTCCCAATATGGCAATTATACCATAAAATTCTCATTCGTGTGAAAATGACGAGAGCAGCACAATAAATTATCTAAATTTTTCACGAAAAGCGTTTTTAGCGCAGTTTTTTTCCTTATAAACTCCGCTGGAATGTTAGTAGAATGTTAAAAAAATTTGGTATTGTTGTCCAATCCAATACCTAAAGGGGGAGTGTTTAAAAACGCTCATGAGATACATGGGGCTCATTCCAGAAATTCCTGAATTTCAACCACTGCCGTTTCTCTTACTACCAGTTCTAAACGTTTTTACCCAATATCTCTGCAAAAGTAATTACTATCCTTCTCCAAAAAATTCGTGTTTACAGCCTCATTAATTATCTGTGTACCAATTGCTCAATAATAGTCCTGCAATGAGTAGGAGCAGCACAATAAACGCCAGAACTGTAGGCGCTACCGCTTCCTGCTGCTGTGAAGTGTTGTTTGACCAAGTTCAAAGGAACTGAGTGATAAATGAATTGATTAAATAGAATTAGCCATGTACAAAGTGAATTGACGTAGAGCTAAGGAAAGTTGTGTGTTGCAACGCACCAGATATTTACTTATTAACTCTGCTCAAATGTTATGCTTCATAAAAGTTGAGGTTCTAGTCAAATAAGGTACCGTACAATGAGTGTGTAATACTGCTCATAAGATATATAGGATTCACTCCAGAAATTCCGAAATTTCTACAACGGCTGTTTTTCACATGTTTCACATCATAGTTCCAAAACTGTCATCTCGGTCCTTTTCATTTAAAAAAACTCTGCAAATGATTACACAACGGTTTATTATTCTCATGAACAGCTTGACCTAGTATTACTGCTCCGAGACCCATCCCATTCGATTGAGCATCGAAAAATGCTAGTAAACCATACGAAACATGACCTGACTACGATGGAGCGACGAAAACTAAATATTCCAGGCGCTTGCAGGCAATTGGCACGACGTGGTGAGTCGTGCGGGCGGATAATTTTGATGAGACGGCAGGGAGGGAGTACTAACGACGAAACGTCGACTTCTGCTGTAATTCCCGCGAGTTCTTCTTTCAATTAGTAGACTTTGGCTCACTATAATTACTGTAATTTCACTATACGAAATTGTACGCCTCTGACCCTCATTCCATTCGACCAAGGATCTAAAAATACCTCGAAAACGATACCAAACACGGCATATTTGCGATTAAACTGCGTTTTGTCAATTTTTTCAACCATTTTTTGCACATAAAATCCATGGGCTTCGTCCGATCGGATTGCTGAGATGGCGGGCACAACTAGATACCAAATGGGATTTTTTAGACCACGTTAAAGGTACAAAACGGCCCGGACGGACAATGTCTTGAAACATGAAGTAAATTTTGAGGGGGGAGGGGGTTGTAAAAAATGTTTCCTGACGGGGGGTCTTGAATCACCTGTACTCTGATTGCTCATTAATGGTGTCTACTAGTAGGAACAGCACAATAAATTCTGAAAGCTCAAGCGCCACGATGAATAACGTTGTTGTAAACTGAATGAAAAACAGATTTGATTAGTTTTGAATGCTCATGGGGCCAAAGAAAGTTGTGTGATGCGTCGTCGCTCCAGATATTTTGATTAGCGGCAGGTATGCAGGTGTGATGTAAGTCATTACATAACCCTCGACGCTATTTCTCCAATTTTTACTTTAAATTGCCGCATTTATGTTTCAGTCAAAATTGAGTATTGGCCGGGGAAAGATCGAGAACGACCGTTCTATTTAGAAGTTTTGCTCGAATTGCCCGCTCGTTCGGTCGTCACAGTCAGTGTCGACTTTGACTACGCATTTTTGAAATGGCAAGAATATCCTCCTGACGCTAATCACGGCTTTTACATGGGTTCGGCTTCAATTACCGCCTATTTACCGTCGGGTAGAAATTACACTGCTGTGCCGCGGGACAAAAGCCTTGTTTTTGAATCGTAAGTTGACAATTTCGTACAGAGTTCTTCTTTATAAACGCCGCTTGGCGTAAAAGTAGTGTTTTTCAGGGCGATGTTAAACAGGGTGTTTAAAAAGTATCGGGGCTAGTCTCGGAAAAATGTATTTATATCGGGATATTGAAACAACTCCGTTAATTTTTCAAAGTACGTCCCTTGATCAAAGGCTCCCTGGTTGGCAGTTTCTGGAAGGTCCTCTTTTATTGCACTCACAATCCCGTAGTGGTGTTCTTTGAGGGAGGATTTCTGTTTCGGAAATGAGAAAAAAGTCTGCTGGGGCCCTAGTTGAGACTGTAGAGAAGGGGGTCGTCACGATGCCGTAGCAGAAGGTCTTCGCAAGCAAACACTCGGCTCTTCTTTTATTCGTCCTTCAAGACCCTTGGGGCGACGAGTTTGGCGCAGATCTTGGGCATCTCCACTCTGCAATCTTGCATACACTTAACCAACGATCTAAATTTAGCACTTCACGCACACGATGTAAGTTTTCGTCAGTTCTTGACGACAATGGCGAGTCTCTGCCTCAATACTTTTTTGGCCACTGTTGTGAAGCTTGTCCCACTTAAAAACCGCAGTTTGTGACGTACCCTGATCCTTGTACATTCGGCGAATCATGTACAAGGTCTCTGTACCGAGTTGCTTCATTTTAGGCTTGCACTGAGTCTTGAACAAAGCCTCACAGGCACGTTTTGAAGGTCAGACCCCCTACTGAACCCACTCAGTCCAAAATCACTGCGACTTAGTCATATCAGATACTTTTCATACACATCCTGTACAATTACCAAGCAGATATCATTGGGGAATAATTCCAGGTTGTGACAAAAAGCATCCTTGAGACGTAGCGGTACCATATGGTCAAATTCCTCTGGACAGCCTCTTCTTGGGGGCTGGTATCTTTGGCAAGTTGGCCTGGCTCCTATACTAAAACCCCCTTCGGGGATACTTGCTCCCAAAAGTAACTTGAGCGCTAGTGTTGCTTGTATCTTGCAAGTGTACTGCTACGTGATACAATACATGTTCTTGGAAAACATCTCTTGCCATTGGAGAAAGGACTTAAGGCGGTTTCACACATCACGTCGGCGAGCTTTCAAAAAGATCTGCTCCTTTTGTTTCAATGGGCCAATTCAAACAGGCATCTCAGACGTGGGTGAAGTCTGGCCAAGGTCGCCGAACGCTCAAAGGGCGTTCGTTTGGAAAACGTCGGATCGATGTTTATCGAGGCGCATGCATAGTTAGCGAGCGTCACAGGGATGACAGCCTTGCAACCCATAGCAGTTTTATCTGAAATTTTTTGTTGTCTACTGGCTGTTGTCTAACATGAGCCCTTCATCACTACTTGAACTCTCCTACACAATTATCAAACGCAGAATCAGACCATGATACTGCCTCCATTCTGTCGAGAAGAAGACTGAAGGAGTAAACGTAAGCTGGTATCACTGCTCCCCTACATTTCGTCGGCCGACGCTTCTGCTGCTGTTTGAAATGTCACGTCTGCGAGGTGATGTGTGAAACCGCCTTTAGTTCTCCGATCCCATTGAATAGATTAAATCAAATTTTTTTCCTTATTTCTTAATTATATTGATCGAATTGCATTGGGACCAAACTAATTTGCTCTGACGTTTTTGATTCTTTCTCGCATCAAAGAATCAACGCTTCGCGAACTGGATACTTGGTGCGAGTGACAACAGAAACTCTGATCATCACTCTCCCTACGCCTGATTTCAGTATGCCTTACAACGTCATCTGTTTGGCGTGCACCGTCGTCGCTCTCGCCTTCGGTCCTCTTCATAACATAACCACTAAAAAGTGAGCTATTTTCGCGACAATTTTACAAACTTAAAACCAGAAATAAAACTGTAAATTGATTCATTGTTGCCACGACGTTGTTTTGTTCCAGGTTTGTTTTGATCAAAAACGAAAAAAAAGGCCTCGTGCGTGAAATGATATTTAAAGTAAAAACATTACTTTCAAGGCAGAAGACTGATGCCACTGCCGAAGAAAATGTCGGCACGGAAGAAAAAGAGCTCAATGACTCCGAAGAATCGTGTCATCTTCATGAAAAGTCTGAATGAATGTCGTTACCTCATATAAACTTAATTTGTGTATAGTTGTGACTTGCAAGTATTACATTCCGTTCCATTTTGTACTGACTTTTTTCAAGTCGGCATCACAAGTTTTGTACGGGTTATAATTCCATTAGGAAGCGCGTTGCGACATTTGAGCAACCGACTTCACTTTGACGAACGAGGCTGCCAACAATTAATCAAAACGTTAGACTAATTAAATAAAACTATTGATTGGAGCGCATCCCCAGTCCGTATTTTGACTTTCCTTGGCCTTAAGTAGTTGGAAGAAAAGTTGAGCAGCGGGCTGAAAGACTACAGATAGTTTCAAAGTCAGCTAAGTTGAGAGACCTTACCTCCCACTATTTCGATTTTACCAGAGTTCATACACGAGTAAAATAGTTGGGAATAATTGGTTATAAATAGTTGCGAAATTCATTAAATGTCGTTATAGAGCCATGGTGGGAGGGATAGAAATGATGTACAAATAGTTTGTAAATAATATTTAATTTGGATAATGCCTGTTTGAAGTTATTTTTAACATTATGTATGAAAGCAGCAAAAATAATGGATGTTTTCAACAGCATCATAACTCGCCGGGTGGCAAAATTTTTGCCCCGGGTGAGGATCGAACTCACGACCTTAAGATTATGAGACTTACGCGCTACCTACTGCGCTACCGAGGCTGGTGATGAAACGGTGAGTTAGCAATGTTATACTAATACAGCGTGATGAATGTTAATTACTATCAATTAAATGGTTGGCAGTAATTAACAAGAATAACGGGAAAAATAGAATCTTTGAAGACATGATAGTGAAAACGCACTACTAATGGTAAGTAATAATCATGACATGATGTCTCCTCGACAACAAAATGAACAAATAAATTATTCCTGTATTGAGAAAAAGGTACAAGTTCTAGTTCAACCCCATTCTGTGATAAACGCAGCTTTCATTTCTTCTAACGTAGGAGGGCGAAGGGAGGGGAGCACGGAAAACGAGTTGGACTGATACATTTCATGAACGCTCATGCTGACTGGCATTATTTCTTCATTTCTATTACTGACTTTGCGCAACCACTCTTCCATGTCGGGGAATTCACATCGTTTACGAACTTGCTCTTCGACTGCAAATAATTAAATAAGTTGGTCATTTTTAATTTACTTTGAATTTACATTTCTTGGTTTTTTCTTTACTAAGCGTATGGAGAATCTACATTATTTATTTATTGAGCAGCTTTAACAGAATCAAACCTATTATGAATTCGAGCGGCTGTAAATAGATTTCAAATTTAAACCATTAAATTAACCGCGTTGGCATTATTAAAGTCTAGCAAACTCACGTTTAGTAAAATTGAACAAACCTAATTTTTCGAAAGATGACAGCTCTTCAGTAGAGTAGTGGGTAAAATTGCAGGTCAATCCAAAAGGACAAATGCCTGTTTGCTGGAATCGTCTGCATGTCTCTTTGGCTCTTTCTTCTCTGATGAGCGTTGATAAATCTGGAAATAAAAGCTATCTGGATCACCTCGGAGGTTATTGTAACTGCATTAGCATCTAACGGCAAACGAATAGCTTACAAGCCAGTTCAGTACAAGCCAGATTGAGATCATCATGGGACGCCCAAATACGGGTACAAGCAGCACAATCGATTCAGAACTATACCACCAATTTTTTTTTTTCCAAATAGCAGCTATAACGATTTTGAATAAATTTGTTGTATGAACTGCTCCAAATCACACGACAGTACCATAACATTTTCATTAATGGGAGAAGCGCAATAAATTATCTTGGATAGAGCCCTGTGAATTTCGCTCGTACCCACCATCTTTCTCAGAAACATCAGGGTGGTAGTCCAATAAACTGCCTGTACCACGAGGACAGTAACATTCATAGGATAATTAAGAGCAACCCCAGAAATTCCAGAAGTCACCGCCGTTTCATTTATTAGCATTTCTCACAGTTTTTACTCGATAATTCCATAAGGATCCTTCTCAGAAAAATCGTGTTAACAGTCTCATGAACAACGTACGCACTGATTGCTCAATAAGGGCCACGGCGTAGGTAGGAGCAATTCAATAAATTTCGATACTCTAAGCGCCACCATATTCGAAGTAAAACGTGATGTGGCTTTACCAAGGTAGAATATCTATTCAGATCTGCCCAATTTCTAGTCATCATTCTAGTTAGTAGCTTAGGGACAACTCATTTTTGGCGTGAATAGGAATCACGCAGGGGCGAGAATTCACGCAAAGACCCTGACTAAAGAATAATATAAGATATAAGCATGTTATTAATATGTCTGATGACGTTACTAATACATAATTAAGCCAAGTCGAGTCATGAAGTGAAGAACACTAACGAAGTATTTAGACCCACGTTGTTAAGATTCTCCATGAATTTCGTGACAATTATAACGTAACGAATAAACGACATGTCATGTAGTTAACGCTCCACTATACATGGGACATTTAATTCACTTCACTTTCAATGCAATACTGTTTTGAGTTGAGTTGCCTAAGTAAATTTCAAGTTTTCGGTACGAAGTTTAAGTTAGTCTTAATTTACAGTACCTCGATTACACGCGTAGTACTCCTTCTTAAGACGAAGATGGGAGACCCCGTTCAAATGTTTTTTGCGGCTGTCTATGTCATCAACAAATGACCTCTGACAAAAATCGCAAAAGTACCGTTTGCCCATAGTCCTGTAACAAAATATTTTACGTTATGAGCGTTTTAAAATTGTTTAAAATCGACATAACGTGTTATTTACCCATTGTAATTTGTAAATTGGGCGACGTATATTACGAAAAAGTGAGGTACCTGATTTATTCTGGAGCTAGAGAGCTAGTAATCCTCATATTCAGCAAATAATTCAAGAATATCGACAACAATGACAGTTGGCCGGAGAAGTTGTCAGAAGTTTTCAAGCTGTGTTGTGTTGTTGTTGTTGTTATTGTTGCGCACTCAACTTTGCCATACCTTCGTGGTGTTCTTGGTTCTTCCTGGTATCGTAGTGAAAATTATCGACGAAGATCCCTTGACGCGTTGGACTTCTTGGTATTAATATACATTTTCAAAATGTAGTCTCTAAATACAGCGTTTTTATCAATAATATAATTCATAAGATTTCAAGATTTCTATAGCGTCAACCTCCCCCTGACCCTTTTTCTTAGTCACAATGTTTTTCCTCTTAAACGTTCCCTGAAATTCAAATAAAAATGTTTATTTAAAATCGTTTAAATAGTTTTCTCAAATTGGAATTTGTAAAATCTGTACACCAATTGTTCGCCTCTGATTTGAACTAAATGAAGGACAATTTTTTTAGTATTACCTTTTTTCAATTTTCTCTTCAATCATTCCTTTCCGTGTTACATCCCCAACGATAATTCCATGACAATAAGAATATCTAGGAACAAAAAAATAATATTAAACATTAATCTGTCTTTCACCCTGAAAATATTCTCTGAATTCACCAGTGGCATAAGGAGTGTTATATTGGCGAAGTTATTTTCATCAGTGTAGATATGGGTTATTCGTTTATAATTGAATACGTACATAGAACGAGAGAGGGAGTGAGTCACTTTTATATTGATAATATTTGTACAAGTTTATTACTTATGAAACCTCCATCCATGGCATTTGTCGTGATTTAAAATAGGTTTGTGTAGTTTAGATTTGTTTCTTTATCACAAAATCCGTATACATATGTAAAAGTAAAAGTTTTCTATTTCTACAGAAAAATCAATTTATAAATATTATTATGCGTCCTGGAGTTGACTTTTAATCAAACTTTCTAGGAGAGCGTTATATCCGAAACTCGACTTTTGGGAAGTTGAGACAGTCACTGTGGAACGTGAGGTGAATGATGAGGAGACTCGATTATAGTGGCCGAAGAAAGCTGTATGATGCGTCGTACGAGATGTATCAATTTTGCATTCCTATATCTTTTTTGAGGTTCATCTTCTAACCGGCAGGTGTCGTATCATTTCTCCTCTTTGCCGGAGACGCTCGCGACCTTTCACGGGTGGGGGTGATAACATAAACAGTTTTCAAACACCGAACCCACCAACCTTCCCTGCCTCGTCCAGTAGAAAGTGATCCTCCATGTTTTGTGGACGGTGTACGGGGTTTGAATTTTTAATTTCTCGCAATTCGACGCATCGCTCATTTTCGCGATGAGCGAAAGAAAATTTTCTCGAAGCCTGGGAAAGCCCGGGATGGCGGCTCAACTCAGGGAAACCGTCTCTCAAGTGGTTAGAGAAAGCACGGCAATGGTGAGTTTTCACTTTAATTGGGGATGATTTAAATATAATTTTTGTGGACCAATGTAAGTGGTATTAGGCGAACGGCTTCGTTTTGGTACATTCTTGGTTTAATTTCGGTTTCAGTGCAAACTTCATTTGGTCGAGCCTTTGGACTTCGAGAGTTACATTTTGAAGAACAAAACTATACTTCAAAACGATCCTCAGAGAGAACTGTTGCTGTATCCTTCAGACGACATTTCAGTGCGTTCTCTTTATTATTCATTTACACAATTAATTTCCATTTCAAGTCTCTTCTGGTGTAAAAGTGTACCACTTTCTCTTCCCCCTTATTTTTGACAATGGATTGCCCCTACGTCGTGTGGCCAGCATCATTCCATGTACTATTATGAGCCAGCTGGATATGTCATTCAGAACTAGGTTGGTTTGATTACTGCGATGCGAACGAATTCATTCGAGGAAGAAGGTCACAAATTCTCTAGATAGGAACATCCGGCATCGGGGCTCTCGATAGTTGCCGCCTAATTCATCGAGCGTTTCACGAACCGCTAGTTAAATACGTCGTTCTAATCGTTGTTGAATGTACTCTTCAGCGTATCGATTTTCAATCGCTCCGACTGCCCATGTGACCCTGTTGGATCAACAACGTAGATAAAAAGATTAGAACGTCCTAATCGTCGCCCCCAAAAGGGCTTTTCTCGTTCGAAAATGATCTTAGTTTGTAATTCATCCCCATGAACTACTGCAACAACAATTACATTTAGGTGGGAGCTTCACAATTTGCTGAATAACGGAATGCGCGTGGACAAAATGATAAAATATAAAATTTTTGAAGGCTCAAAAGTTACTGTTATTGCAGCGTCTGCTTGAAATAACCCAAATCTGTCGTAAGACTTAACCTGTACACTGAATGTGATTATTAGATTATGTATTCGGATTATGGTTATACGATGAAATTATTCCAATTTTGGTCATAACAGTGTACACACAACATGACAACATGGAAAAGATCAGGAGCGACACATCACAGAAATTAGATCAATTTTCTCAACCCACCAACTGAACTTTTGGTCCCTTTTTTACCTGATAAAGTTGTGAAGTATTCCTAGTATTTATAGCATGGAGGGGGCGAGAGGAGGACCAAAATATACCGAAATGGGTACAGAAAGCACTCTACGAACAAAAATGATCATTTTCTGCATTGTCGTGTCGTGAATTCTCAGTAAGGTTCCCAGGGAAACGCTTTTGGTAGTTTATATATTGTGGCTTTCTGTGTTGTCTCGTTGTACCACGTTCGCTTATAAGTATGCATGTAACTATATTGAAAAACGTCAAATCCAGGTTCGTTAAAAATACTTTTTTTTTTGGCTAGATTGCGGTTCTATGGGCAAAGTTCGCTGTTTAAATTTAAAGAAGGAAGGTCTCAGTATCTCCTTCAACTTTCTTAGATTTTTTTTACTTTCCGCTTCCCGAAGGGAAGGAAAGTATAGTAATCGGCCCAAAAAAAAAATTTGGGTTTTCTTCAGATCTTTACGTTATGAGGCCTACTGAGTCTAAAAAACCTGATTGTGGCGCATAGTCTGTGTGTGTGTCTGTAGTTCGATTTGCGGGAGAACGGCTGATCCGATTGAGCTGGTTCTTTTTTTGTTTTGTTCGTTATTTTTTGTAGACATCAAAATAAGGTTATGGACGATTTCGGCCGGTGGGAAGGGGGGTGGAGGACAAAAACGTACCAAAAACTAGGGTTTTTCGTTTTTTTCTCGAAAACGGCTCTAACGATTTTGATTAAACTTTCAAATTATCTTCTCCTAATCAATACCTAACTTTTCTCTTCCATACATATCTCCATGAAAATACGGTGAACGGAGATATGGGCCCCTGAAGCAAAAATAGGTTTTTTCCGCTTTTTGGCAAAACAGCTTCAGCGATTAACACCAAACTCACAGGATGTTTTCAAATAGTTAATATCTACATATTCTTCTCAGTAAATGTTCCTGTGACGGTCCATTGAACAGAGATAAAAATCAAAATGTGTCGAAAATAACGTTTTTTCGAACATTTCATAAATTCCAGGGTAACTTCTTCACGAGATGTGATAAATTCTAATGGAGTGTCTTTTAATCACATATACCAACATTTGGTTCTGCATAATTATTTCTGTATATATATGTTGAACGGAGATATAAGCCAAGTAAACTCGAAAAGGAGATTTGTCGAATAATAATTTATCGGTGTTCCAATTTTCTCGAAAACGGCTCTAACTATTTCGATCAAACTTACAGAGTACTCTCAGCTAACTAGTACGTACATTTTGTTGTCTATAAACGTTCCCGTAGAAATGCGTTGAACGAAGATATACCACCTGGTGTTCGAAATTACGGGGGTGGCGGAAAGTTGTGTGTTGCTACGCACCAGATATTTTCTTTTTTGGCAATGGCGGAAAAATCCTTTATGGATTCCTGCGAGCGGGATATGACGGAGTAGAACTAAGGAGGGATAACCCAGACTCTAGCGTCTAAAAAACTGCCCTTTCTTCTGAAACGATTGATTCGGAACTGCTTTCTGTATTACTTCGGGAGAGTCGCGTTGTCATGGCTCTACAGCCTTCTCGTGTCTATTGTCCTTCCCATTCTCGGTTTAGCTCTTTCTTTTTAAGGATGGCGTGTTCGTAGTCTGTTGCAGCTTGCCAATTTTTTCTGCAAATAATCATAAAGTCGACAATTGTTTTTGTGGATAGTTCACCGAGCTTGGCAGCCAGTCGTCCCTGTGGGGTCACACAAAAAATGTATGGCATCTTCGTCTTCCATCTGGCAGTAAACACATACGTAGTCTGCTGAGTTTCCAATTCGTTTAAGGTAGGCGCGGAAATACTCAGTGAGAAACTGGGTCCTACCTCTCCGTGCCTTCTCGTCGCCCATGCTTCAACACTGTATCAGGCGGTCCACCGTCCCCGACCCTCCGCATCCCAACTGCGCTGCCACTGCCTGAGAGTTCCTCTCGTTCTTGGTCCCCTTTCTTCGAAAGACCCATTGCCGCTCAAGTGCCAGTATGTCAATTGGGACAACACCTGCAATCAGCTGGGCTGCTTGCTGGTGTTATAAATACGTTAGAAAATAGTTCTTTAGTTTATGGAGAGCGAAAAGAAAACCGAACAAATACATACATTGCTCTCAAATTTGTGTGCTTCACTATTTTGAGTGTGATGCACCCTAAAGGCGTACTAGTATAAACCCTAAATGAATTTCTGAGGTCTGTGAACTCGTAATATGGAATAATATATGCACCTAGGAAAGGAAAGGTTTTTTCTATTTTATTTGTAACTTCCATCGTGTCACTGTCTTGAACGTTGAAATACGGAAATACCTTAAGAGGAGAACAAGCACAATCTCCTTCTAGTAGTCAACGTTAAAACCTTTCTGGTCTAGCCTACGACCAATAAAGTACGATCTGAAGCTCCAATTCAAAATGATAATATTCTTGTCTCCCCTTTCCTTTCCTAGGTGCATATATGATTGCATTTTACGAGCTCACTGACCTCAGAAATTCATTTAGGGATAAGACTAGTACGCCTTTAGGTCGCACCACTCTCAAAAGAGTGAAGTACACAAATTTGAGCGCATTGTATGTATTTGTTCTGTTTTCTTTTCGCTCTTCATAAAATAAAGAACTATTTTCTAACGTAATCACTTTTTTCACTCGCATTGACTCCCCTTGGAAAAGAATGAAGCCAAACTTTCGATTTCCATCTCAAAAAAAATTCTCGTAGACAGTCTTTTAATTCATCTGTGCACTGATTGCTCAACAATGGTTGTGGCACTTGTAGTTGCAGCACAATAAATTCCAGAAGCTTAACTACCGCCAATTTTGATGCAGAACGTTGTTATAAACTAAACGGTATGAAAAACAGATTTGATTAGTTGCTGCAGTCGAGAAAATCGCTGAATGCTCAAGGGGCCAACGAAATTTGTGTGATGCGTCGCACTTGATATTTTTTCATTCATTCGTAATTAATTTTAAGCTTTGATTGATAAGTCAATCTACTCGATTCAGTAAAGTCATGAGTTAATTAGCTTCAATAATAATAATAACCACAAGCGAAATGTTTACTTACATATTTTATTTTTAGTCACAAAAGCCTGCATGATTATATCGTAAAACAAAATGCGATCTCGCATTGAACGCTGGCGGTATCTTGACTTATAGTCCACAAATACATTGATTTTTTATAACACACACTAATTTGTAAAAACTGAGTATGAACTTACATGTTGGATCAATAGAAAGTGATGAGACTGTAGCTGCTTGGTTATGTTGAACATTGACCAAAAATGGCATGACCCCTGTGCCCCATCTCCTTCACTCACCCGATCGTGCCCTATGCGACTTTTTTGTACTTCCCCGAATGAAAAGAGGCCTGAAAGGAAAGCATTTTGTCGACATTACCGAAGTCAAGAGAAAAAACGACGGAGCATAAAAGACGAATTTAAAAAATGTTTCCAGCAATGGAATAAAAGAGTGGACATGCGTGTCAGTGCTTTTGGAGTGTAACTTCGAAGGAGATTGACGATTTTTTGTTTAAAAATTAATAATATAAATTTTCAAAAATAAGTTCGATTTCTCACGACGGGTTGTCTGTGTTTCCATGGTCATTATCTCCCCATGTAAATTAATTGTTTAATATTTGCCTTTAGTTAATCATTCAATGTTTTCTTCTGCAGCCCATAACACATCCTCGGAAATTTAGGACGTTGAGTTCTACTGTGCCGCCTCAAAACGAACTCTCGGAGTGTTCCCTTTTTACCAAAGAATGCGTCAAAAGCTATACGTCTAATTGGAATCTTATACATTACAAATACAGCGCGTACTCGGGCTCTTACCTGGAACTCCCAAAGTGAGCGTTGTTTAGTCTGAAAGTAGGTGAGGTATTAAATGTTGTATTAACTTTAATTAACGACGTTGAATCATCTTTTTTCAGAATATTAAAATCTGACGATCTGAAAGATGAGGTGTATGAAGTGGACACTGACATTGATCAAGTTGACGAAGTAAGCTGTAGATGATTTTTTAGCAACTACTCTTTTCTGCTCATGAATTGCTGTAGTAGGCCTAGGCTAACCTACGATAGCATCCTTGGAAAGGATTAGTCAATTAGTTCCCCTGTGTACTAATAAACAGGCAGGAAATGTTCTTCGTAATTTTAGGTCGATATTCACGAAGGACTGTCGTATAGCAAGACAGGAACCATTAACTTCAGAAAGGTTGTTTTTGAAAGCTCCCTTTCATTGAGTTAGTAGTTCCAATTAAGATCGTGTTGTAAACCTTTCTTTAAATTGTTATCGTTTGGGTCTAATTATTTAACGTATTACAATTTAATTCGTTTTTCTTTCTCAAGGAAATCAATCACAGCGACGGGCTCACGAAACAAGGTTATTTAATGAAAGGACCAGAAGTTGATAGAATGTTCCCGAACATTGGCTCAAAGTCATTCAAGCGACGTTATTGTTACCTCAGGTGCGTGTTGCATTCCACGACTTTTTGAATCGTTTGAATACTTTCAACACTTTACATTATGCCGCTCGTAAATTGAGTTGCCAATGATCAGTGTGGTTTTGCCGTTATCCCTGTACACATCTGCGCAAATTAAACAAAATACTGCCTCGTACTACCTAATTTATTATTTATTTATTCGTCCGGCAAGTAGGATGTTGAGCGTCTCTCATACCTGAAAGCTACGATACAAATAAAATTCCGTCCTTATGGCAATAATGCAGCATCCACTCTTTTAACATCATACCTAATGGTAGATTGTTGAAACATATTTTCCTTAAGCAATTGGCAGGATATGATGAGTCGACAGTTACAGTTCTGCATTTGGGGATGTCTGTGGGTGTTCCGACCTCCACCTTCCTCAGATCCTGCAGTTTAAAAACGAAGTGAGGGATGGAGTGACTACCTTCCAGGGACTCCACGACCACCGCATTTTCCAGCATTTTCAGGCCTTTCCCTGGTTAGGGGTTGGATTGCTCTGTTCTACCTACCTGCTCTACCTAACCCATAATGCGCTGGCCTGTGGTCTGTGCATTCCTGTGGTATTGTGTTTAGGTCAATCAACCCTTAAGGCCAGAATGGTCACTGGCCCACTCCATCTTTCAATGGCACGGCATTTACGGCTTTTCCTCATTCCAAGACAAGATAGTTCGGATTCACTGGTCTCCATGGTGTTTCAAAGGACAGTAGCCTGTGGCAGAGGTCTCTTAAGCTTCCGCCCATTACTCAGGAGCTCATCTGTCACGCATCTGGATTTCCGTCCCCTAGTGATGAGTCGACAGGTGGTTGGCGTGAGGCGGGAGGTAGAGAACGGACAGTACTATAGAGAACAGAAAAAGAACGCAGACCAGTGAGACATGATTACTTACGCCGTATTCTCTCCCTATTTATTTCAAGTCCAGGAGTTGCCTCATATTTGCTGTTTTCCATCTAGACACAGTCCAACACCTCTGAGACCTGTCCTATTAGACTCAGCATCAACAAATACCTAGAAAACCATACCAACACGACATGGTTGTAATAAAATTTCTGAAATATAGTTTTTTCTTATTTTTCAAACCATTTTTCGCCAGTAACAAGCATGAGGTTTTGCTTGTGTCCGCTTTCCAGTTCAAAACCGAATAAATTTGGTTTGTGTGGAAAACAGGCAATTATTGGTCAATTTGACGCCAATGGGGTGAATTTTAAATTCTTTCTTTCAATTGTTTCCTGCCGACTCATGGACGAATATTTGTGTGAAATATCTTGAGATTTTGGTTATTTGTTTTTTGAAAGGCCAACCTGACTACGCTGATCTGTGCTCAGTCGATTCACCAAATTATGGCAAAACCCCATCAAGTCTGAACTGCCGCCCAATGGTGGTGGTTGGGAGGGCTGAGTCCAGTCTGGGGTTGGCTACTTCTTGCCTTAGGAATATGGGGGTGTCGGTGTGAATTTTTCTAAAACTCATTTGATTGCCTTTGCTCTGAGAGACAGCAATGATGTATTAAAATGCCATGAGGGGTCTTGCACTGGTCTGCCATCAGGTGGTCCAGGTGAGTCTCTTCCGAGTATTGCATGCGTCTGGAAATTAGCCAGACCTCGTAATTGCGTTATCTTGGAGTTGAGATTGATCAGTGTCTAAGGTGGTAAAGGCTTATCGATTTGTTGGTATCTAGGCTCCGAAAGTTGGTGTACATATGTAGAGAGGTAAGAGGTTTAATATCTCGTATGGTTTATGGTATATCGAGGTGGGGTGGCGCTGGTGAGGCTCTTCTTGGTCGTGTTTCAGTGGCACAGAAATGGCTCTTAAAAGTTTTAATGAAAAAAAACAAAAAAACTAACAGGTACCCCTCGGATGAGCTTTCTTAAAACTGAGGGATAAAATAACAATTATTAAGGCTTTTAAGGAGGGACGAAAGGGTGACCATTCCTTTATAGTAAAGGGTGTTACTCGGGGCTCAAACCAAAAACTGATCTTACTGCCTTTCCGTGGGACAACTCGTAGGCAGCTTGTTTATGATTTCAGAGGAATAAAGCTCTATAATAGTTTGCCTGTACACCTTCGCTCGCTCTCATCACTGACTATTTTTAAGAAAATATTAAAAGATTACTTTAAGTAAGGTAAATCCTCGTAAAATATTATCATATGCATTTAGTTTGTCTTTTTTCTTCATAATTCTTGTTGTTCTGTTCTTGTGTAGTTTCTTTTATCTTCTTTTTTTGTCTCGATAATTGCACTCTTGGTTTGTACCTCCTCCCTATAGCACAAGTTATGCTTATAGTGGGGAGTAGCATAGGTAATTTTATTGTATACTTTTTTTTCTGTATACTAAATAAATAAATGCAAATTTTAAAAAAAAATGGTGCGAGCACGTCTAGCTGCAGATTACTGAGGAAAAAATTCAGCTCATCTATTTTAAAGGAAAACTGAATAGCCAATACGAACAAAAACAAAACGGACCAGTTCAATCGGTTCAGCAGTTTTTCCACATACACGCACAGACCACGCGCTTCCTTACCCTTTCGGGTAGCAGAAAGTAATTAGTGGAGATGCACATGGCGCAAAAATAGTTTTTTTTTTTTTTACTTTTTGCGGAAATTGGTTCAACGATCAATGTTCATCTGATCATTCACTGAACAGGAGGTAAACCCCAAATTGTGCAAAAAACCGTATTTTTCTAACATGTAGGAGCTTAATGTGGTTTCTGTAAAAATTGTAATTGTTCCTCACTCCCCGCCGAGTTGGTGATAGTGTCAAAATAGTTCTCAATTCTCAAGAGAATGGTCTATTATAATTCCCCTCCTCCGTTCTTCCTGCCTGCACGCTTACGTTTGAATTTTCAGAAGGGAAGTCGACGGGACCTACATTTTAGAATTACATAAAGACGAGAAAAAAGGAGAAGCCAAAGCTACGATCGTTATGGATTTTTGTCACGAGGTTGTTAAGGTACGTCGCCTTTCTTGGAATATAATAAGACTCCATCGCCAGTTCTTCGCAATTTTGGCTACGTATTTAAAATACAAATTTTTTCTAGCAGAATCTCAAACGCGGTAAGTTTTGCTTCGAATTGCACATGACCGCGGGCCACAAGTCTTTTTGCTTAGCCGCCGACACTGAGCACGAAATGAACGATTGGATGTCCAAGTTACACCTCGTCCTTCATCAGAATAAGCAAGAGGAAAAAAGAGCCGGGTCGTTAGAGAGGAGTGAGTGATTTTTAATCCTAAATTGCATTTACCGTAGTAACTGAGCACATTTTGACGGAACTGGTTGATTCTGACTCCGAACACAAACAATTCAACCAAAATCGTTAAAGTTGCGAAAACATCAGGTGCGACGTAACACACAACTTTCATTGGCACTCACTTTTTTTGATCAGTCAAATCTGTTCTTCATTCGGTTTATAACAACGTTCTACTTGAAAAAATGATGGCGTTTAAGGTTCTGGAATTTATTGTGCTTCTCCTACTTTGCCATGACCATTGTTGAGCGATCGATGCACCGAGCATTAATGAGACTGTCGACGGGATTTTCTCGAGAAGGATCGTGTTCAGCGTTTTGTAATAATCGGGTAAAACCTGTGAGAAGCTGTTGTAAGTGAAACGACTCCCGGAATTCCAGAATTTCTCATCGTCTTGGCACTTTGGTCGCGGTTTTTAGAGAAACCACCGTACCAAATCAGCTGAGACTTTATGTCTATACACCGAAAGTTAACTATAGTTACGAGTATCATAGTGATCAAAACACCAAATTTTTTTCTCAAAAACAGCTCTAACGATTTTGATTAAATGTGTTGTATTGATAACTGTCAATAAGGCAATGATAACATAAAATTCCCATTCGTGGAAAAATGACGAGAGCAGCACAATAAATTATCAAAATTTTCGTCAAAAAGCGTTTTTAGCGCAGTTTTTTCCTTATAAACTCCGCTGGAATTCTTGTAGAATGTAAAAAAAAAAGGTATTGTAGTCCAATCCAATACCTAAAGGGTGAGTGTTTGAAAACGCTCGTGAGATACATGGGGCTCACTCCAGAAATTCCTGAATTTCAACTACTGCCGTTTCGCTCACTACCAGTTCTAAAAGTGTTTACGCAATAACGCTGCAAAAGTAAAATTTGTTTTTACAGCCTCATTAATTCTCTGTGTACCAATAACTCATTAAAGGTCCTGCAATGAGTACGAGCAGCATAATAAAATCTGGGACTGTGAGCGCTACCGCTTCCTGCAGCCGCAAAGTGTTGTTTGACCAAGTTCAAATTAACTGAGTGAAGAGAATTAGCCATGTACAAAGTGAATTGTTGTAGAGCTAAGGAAAGTTGTGTGTTGCAACGCACCAAATATTTTCAGATATTTCAGACGTCGAGCAAGCAATATTTTTAAATTCAAATGTTCTTCGCATTTCTACCAATGCGTTATATATCAACCGTCGAAGAGACACTAAAGACCATCGTCAGAGTCGTATTCGTAATTAATATGTAACGTTCGATTTTTGCCGACAGCATCTTCAATTTCTTCTCTTCCGCTGACTCCTAGCTCTGAGTCAACTAACATGTACGGAACTCTTCGCGGACTCGAACAAAGCGGTTACCCGCAATTAATGAAGTACGCTCGTGAAACAGATACTTCTATCGCATTGGCGCGAAGGGACAACAGGCGCAGACTTTTTTCCGTTTATCCGTTCATTCCTGTGAGTATCAAAATGAATTTTTGAGTTTTAATGGGTTATTGAGATTCTCTTATAATTTGGAGAGTTAGTTGTGCTGTCATAACAATATGTGACATGTAGAAAACTTGTTGAGATTCGAGTGTAAAACGAATTGAACATTATCAATTTAAAATATTAAACATTAGTAATAAAAAATATAATTTAAAAAAAAAAGTTCTAATGTCCACTTTTCTTTTTTCTTTTTCTAAAAAGGGCCCTAGGCTCACAACCCTTTTAGTGAGCTGCCAAAACACACCCTAGACAGAAATTACATTCAGTACACATGATCTGTTCTGAATTTCCCGTTTTTTGTTTGTTTTTAGTTTTTTTTTTCATGTGGTAGTGGAGCTAGGCAGTGTCTATCTAGCCAGAAGTGAAATTATAGTCGTGACAAACCTTACAAAATTTGGCACTTATTCAAAGGATACAAAGAGGCGCTGGGTGAAATGCGTTGTTCACTCCTCTTCTCATTTTTCTACCGTAGCGAAGTTCATATTATTTTTCTATTTTCTAGAGCTGACCGCTCAAGAAGTTTAATCATAATCATTACAACTGTTTTCGAGAAAACAAAATACGAGGATTTGCTTAAGGTTACGCCAGTCCTAATGTCTTACAGTTCCAGGTCAAGCTAACAAATGCTGGGTATTTCCTGCAAGGGTTCACCCTGGGAGAAGTTGTACCGAAAACCTTTAATCACTCCCTTTCAAGTCTCTGGGATCAGGCTGGCACATGTGTACCGACTGACTCCCATTAAAGGCACTCTCGCTATCGTAGTCTAGTGGTTAAAGACGATGGTTCATAATCTTGACGAAAGTTGGGAAATGGATCGGAGCTCCTAGCGATTACTGTACTTTTTGCGTGAGTCAGCGGCTCCCCAAGCATCTCCAAACCCCCCTCAGTACACATGATGATTTCCTCGTCTGTATCACCCCACCTGCACCAAGGGGTGTCGACTAAGCCCATTACATACATGTGTGTTGCAGCGACCTGTGATGATTTTCACTATCTATCTTAAGTCGCTCCTCCACATCATCAGAACGCTAAGCTTTAGCTCGTTTGTCACACCTGCGATAATGCGTTTGGAGTGCTTCACACCCGCAGTGTTCCGGACAGTCTGACGCGTTCTCCCGACATACACTCTCACAGTCTCCTTCACTAATGACGGAGATGCTCCACAACTGGCCCTATAGGTATAGTAGACGAACAAAGTCTGGCCAGAAGGTCCACCCTCCCGTTTTGCCCAGGAATCCAATGAACGCTAGCTACATTAGAGTTTGCTAAAGGGTTGAGCCACGTTCTGCACTTCCTCACCAGTTTTGACGTTGTGTAGTAGTTCTTTAACGCCGAACACTATGATAACTATAGTTAGTACGCATATTTTGGAATCTCGAGTTGCTGCGTAAGTTGGATACAACATTTCGTCTGATGCTATTCGTTTTCTTAATCGTGACAAACACCAACCACATACCCAAATGTTGTTTTTTGTACCCGACTTTTGGGGTTACGTGAAGGACTACCACCTTCAAACCCAAAGATCTGAAAATATCTGAATAATATCTGGAAGTTCCTTCCGATTTCATAACTTTCTTAATTTGTACATTACACCGAGTTTAGTGGAATTTGCACTCATTGCTCTCATATTGAGCCCCCCCCCCCCCCAATGCGAACCTCGCGAGATTTTGCGAAGATCTATTTGAGGATTTACTTCAGAGCCTGCTCTTGTTTCCGAAGAAAGTTGGATGAGGAATGAGCCACAAAATTGGAAGAAAAAGAACAATCGGAGAGGGAGAGGAAAATTGAAGAGGACATGGAGGGGGAGAGGTGATCCCTTCCAGCCCCCCACCAGTGTCAGGTGACCGTCCAGCGACGCCTGTCTATTGTCAAAATAGACCCCCCCCCCACCTCAACATAATATTTTGAAAATTATTAATCATGAATGAGAAACACCCTGCACTCTGTCAAGATAGGTGAAATGGGGGAAAATGAAAATAAAATATGGAAGTCGAAAAAAGAACATATTTGAAAAAGATCATTTAACGAGACTAAGTAATGTAACGATATTTACACAAATTAAGGAAAATTATTTGGTAGGAAGAGCTACTACCTTGCTGGTACGATGCATCTCAACGGTACCTAGGGAGCTGCAAATTCGCACCACACGCACCTGCCCATCATTACCAGCAAGCACCTCGGAAATTCGACCCAATGGCTACTGCATTAATGGAAGACCAGGCTTGTGATACAGAACAAGGTCACCAACCTTCAGGGGAATAGCCTGTTTATTCCAGTTTGGGCGAGCTAGTTGAGTGTGGAGGTATTCAGAACTCCATCTCTGTCAGAAAGACTGCGTCATTTGGCTAATGAGCTGCCAACGAGAGAGTCGGTTAATGGGTACCTCGGTCAGGCTTTCTTCAGGTATCTGCAATAGAGGGGCTCCTATTATAAAATGGCCCGCGGTAAGGGCGTCAAAGGTGTTAGAAGGGGAATTGGACAGAGAGCACCGTGGACGGGAATTTAGACAGCTCTCAACACGAGCGAGTACCGTGATGAACTCTTCTAAAGTAAGGGATTGGCAACCAATAACTCTTTTAAGGTGTGAACAGGAGGAACTCAGAGCTTGGAACTTTAACGCCCTTTTGGGTACAGAAACGTATCACATGAGTTTCTGTGGGGGCTACATTGCTGAGTGAATTTGTTATGTACACAGGCCAGAGATCCCTAACAACGCCCTATAAAAGACTGGGAATCTGAGGCTCTTCCTCATTCGCAGCTCCTCAGTAAAAGCGTGGTCTGATTTAAACTGGAATTATTTTGAAATAACCTATTTCTGTGCATATCTTCCCCTGGAATTCTAGATTCTGTGATGTCTTACACTACTTGTTCTTGTTTCTTAGCATTGTAAGCCTGCGAGCCCGAGCGAAGGAGGGGAGCCGTACCGGGAACATTTTGGGCAAAGAGTGATTGTCAAATGTGTCAGCCTCAGGTTTCGCTTGCAAGCTCCATTAACCGCCGATAAAGAAGCCTTACAGCAAGTAGGTATCACTTAATCCCAGCAGTCCCAAAGTCGATTTAATTCATTTCTATAAAAATTAGTTTGTAATTGCGTAAACTTTTTTTTTGTGTGATTAGGTTGAACCGTACATGTTAGTCATAAGCTTGTTTGATGCCAAAGAAGGGAAAAAGGTGACGGAAGATTTCTATTGGGAAGTCAGTTGTGACGAAGTGAATGGAATGATAGTATCGCCGGAAGGGCCTTCGGCAGATCCTCTCGACGGTCTCGCAGTGCCGCCCGGTTGGCTCAGTAATCCGTCTCAGGTTCGTTCCGCGATTCGCACTCGATTTCAACTCTGAAGTACTTGTTTTTGGTATCGCCGTTTGTACGTGGGATTTTGTTTCAGGCTGTGTTTAGCGTAAGTTCGGCTCACTCGGATGTCTTCCTTGTCGTTAGAATCGAAAAAATCCTACAAGGTAGCGTCGCTCAAACCTCAGAACCTTACACGAGAACTACCAAGGATCCCAAAGTCGGCTTAAAAGTCTACAAATCAGTTTTAGCAACATCGTCTAGGTAAATAAGGCTTTGTTTTTGTTTTTTGTGCTTATTGGACGGCATTTGAGTTTGTTATACAGACTTTTGTTTTGTTTGGTGAGTGTGGCGATTCAGTGGACCTCAAAATGTAACGCTCCGAAGAACCTTCCACTTTTTGTTATCTATCGCAGTACTTTCCTTGCCCTTTGGGTAGTGAAAAGAAGGTTCAACCAAAATTCTTAGTCACCTAAACGATTGATGTTCTTGTTGAAATTGTTTATTGCAAAATGTTTCATAGTTTCCATTTTCAAGAAACCGCAAATGATTTCTAGAAATAGAAGCGACGATGTTGAGCTGTAGTAATCGACCTACGAGTTTTTACAACAAGTTTGCATTGATAATTTACAGGTTAGGTATGTACAGGATGCCGTTTGCGTGGACAGCTCGTCCTTTGTTTCGTCTTTATAGTAATGAACCCGACACAGTGTCCGATTTCCCCGGAATATACCGTCAAGAGCCCACCAAATTGAGAGACGAAGAGCTCGTAAAAGTGTTGTCCGATTATAGAAAGTGAGTTTATCGCAATAACTCGATAATTTAGTGCACTGTGAACTCTCAGCTTAATAAGCCGCGTTTAGTTTTTGGTCTTGTAGGTTAGAAATGTCTTTCTTGTTGCAGGCCCGACAAATTGAACAAGTTACCAGTAATACCGGGTTGGCTACAGATTAAAGTGGACATTTTGAATGACCTACCGAACAGTAAGTACTATTTTGTGGATAATGGCATTAGTCAGGCCATAGTAGAATAATCTGGTGCGTAGCAACGCACAACTTTCCACCATCCCCGTAAGTTCGAAAACCAGCTACATATGGGGGCGCTATATCTTCGTTCAACGCATTTCTACAGAGAACAAAATGTACGGACTAGTTAGTTGAGAGTCTCCTGTAAGTTTGATCGAAATTGTTAGAGCCGTTTTTGAGAAAATTGAAATACCGATAAATTAATATTCGACAAATCTCCTTTTCTGAGTTAACTTGGCTTATATCTCAGTTCAACGGGCGTATGCAGAACTATGTACAGAGAACAAAATGTGGGTATGTGTGGCTGAAAGACACTCTGTAAGATTGATCAAATCTGCTGTTGCAGTTACGCCAGAATTTACGAAAATGTTCGAAAAAACGTTATTCTCGACACATTTTGATTTTTATCTCTGTTCAATGGACTATCAGAAGAACATTTATTAGAACAATATGTAGGTATTAACTATTCGAAAACATCCTGTGAGTTTGGTGAAAATCGCTGAAGCCGTTTTGCCAAAAAGCGTAAAAAACCTATTTTTGCTTTTTATGCCTATATCTCTGTTCACTGTACTTTCACAGAGATAGTTATACAGAACAAAAGTTAGATATCAACTAGTAGAAGATAATTTGAAAGTTTAATCAAAATTGGTACTGTGATTTTCGAGAAAAATGCGAAAACCCCTAGTTTTTGTACATTTTCGTCCCCCACCTCCCTTCCCCACGTATCGTAATCGCCCGTAACCTTATTTTGGCGTCTACAGAAAGTAACGAACGAAACGAAAAAAATAACCAGCTCAATCTGTTCAGCCGTTCTCTTGCAAATCGAACTACAGACTCAACACACACACAGACCGCGCGCCGAAATTAGGTTTTTTGGATTCAGTAGGCCTCAAAACGTAAAGTTATGAAGAAAACAGAATTTTTTTTTGACACGATTACGATACTTTCCTAACTCTTTGGGTGGCGGAAAGTGAAAATATGACCGTAGTCCTTTGGTGGTTTCAACAGCACGCTGTGTCTGCTGCATCCTAGTTCGTAGCGTTTTTTGTCGAATTTAATATAAAATCAAATTACCAAACATCCATACTTAAGGAGCATCTCGTAACTATTGGTGATGTTGAAATTAAAATTAACCTTCCTTCCTTGAAATCTTTTGACATCTTCACAAATAATAATGAAAATTTGAGCAGAGTCGGGGAAGCTTATTATAGTGTTCTTTATCTACTATGTGAACTGTATACCTCTGAGAGATACACTCATCACGTGTTGAATGGCGCACCAATTCTGTGTCAATCACGTGTGCAACCCTTATGCCAAGGTAAAGTGAATGTCTCAAGTACTGGTACCTTTTATGACGTGTATCATACGCCGTCTCTGAGGTGTAACGAGATATCACACTTCAGAACCAGCCCTTAGCAACCATCATTTGAGAGGTGGATTGAACACAAAAGGGCAACCGTGATCCTTGGGGTAAAATGCCACAAAACGCTTGATTTGGTTTTGACTTAGCTTCCTTGGTGGTAGGAGAGTTTGTAACACGGTCATGGAATTATTAGCAGAAAAATAATGAGTCTAATCAAACTGGCAATATGGCACATGGGTGAAGGGCTTCCTGTTCCTAGAGGACAAGTAATAAAGGAGTGAAGCGGCTCTTTCCGCCGCCACATTTTTAAGTGGTCGTGTCAACCCTCTCCAGTCCAAGGGGGTAGCAGGTCCTTTGCCCTGCTCATGGCTCCGGCCTTTGCCTGGAGGGTGAAGTTCTCTCGTCCTTCTTCATTCTACCTCTGTACACTAAGTATGCGTTTATTCGTTTATTACACGATTATCTTGAGTTTTAGGGGTACCGAACTGTGTAACAAATGAGTGGACTCGCTCTAGCAGATTGCCCTAATACTGTGCCTCAGAGAATCTTTATTTTCTGTATTAAAAATCCTTATGAAGCACGTTTTCTGTTTATTCTATCACGCTTATACAGTAGTTTTTGTTGTTTCTCCTCATTTACAGATTCATTAACCGCCAGTCTGAAGCCATTGAAACCGTTTCCCGTCCCACCTACCTCAGAGCCAACCATCGAAGTGGCCGAATTGCACCCGGAAACCCACCCTTACACATCTTGCATCAATCATCTCTACGTCTACCCTCAATCTTTGGCGTTTGACGCCCAAAAAACTTTCAGTCGAGCGAGAAATATCGCGTGCGTAATTCAAATCAAGGACAGCGATTCTGCGACTGCTCAGCCGTTGCCTGTGAGTATTGAGTGTCTCGTTTCGATGGTTTTCTTTTCAGCTTTGCCCGTGGCAGGAGGTTTGGCACTTTGCCGGTTGAGGTTGGGTTTTGTATTTTTTTAAATTTTTGAGTACTACTATCACTCGTGTGTACACATTTTCGATATTTGCAACCAAGTTCGGTGAACACGATACGACTTTCAGTCATCTCGTTCATAATGCCCTCCTTGTGTTGCTTACACGGCCATTTTAATATGAAATACATTATTCTTCTGGGGAAAAGGTTGCCTGTAATCAATTGAACATGGACTCTGCTCTTCAACTACCAATTAGAAAAATTGTCAGTCCACGTCAAAAAGAGGAGAAAAACCCAGGAAAACGGGGTTGACTTTTTACTTTCCTTGGCTCTACAAAGTAGAAAGGAAAGTTATGTAATCGGCTGAAAATTTTTTTTTGAGTTTTCTTCAGATCTTTACGTTCCAGACCCTCCTGAGTCCGAAAAACACTATTTGGGAAAGTGGTCTGTGTGTGTGTATGTGTGTCTGTATACGATTTTTAGAGAAAACCACCGTACCAAATCAGCTCAAACTTGATATCTCGCTCGCAGGTTACCATGGGACGCCAAAGTAAGGGTATGAACAAAATCCACCGAAAGTTGACTATAGTTATCATAGTGATCAAAATAACAAATATTTTTTTTCTCAAAAACCGCTCTAACGATTTTGATTACATTTTTAATATTGGTAGCTCTTAACATGATAATTATACCATAAAATTCCCATTGGTGGGAAAAAGACGAGAGCAGCACAATAAATTATCAAACTTTTCGACGAAATTGATTTTAGCGCGGTTTCTAGAGAAAACCACCGTACCAAATCAGTTGAAACTTGATGTCTAGCCTACAGGTTACCATGGGACGCAAAAATAAGGGTATGGGCAAAATCCACCGAAAGTTAACTATAGTTATCATAGTGATCAAAACACCAAATTTTTTTTCTCAAAAACCGCTCTAACGATTTTGATTAAATTTTTTATATAGATAGCTCTTAATAAGATGATTATACCATAAAATTCCCATTTTTGGGAAATGACGAGAGCAGCACAATAAATTATCAAAATTTTCGACGAAAAGCGTTTTTGCCGTGGTTTTTTCCTTTTAAACTTCGCTGGAATGTTAGTAGAATGTTAAAGAAAATTGGTACTGTAGTCCTCCAATCCAATACCTATAGGGTAAGTATTTAAAAACGCTCGTGAGATACATGGGGCTCACTCCAGAAATTCTTGAATTTCAACTACCGCCGTTTCGCTTTCTACAAGTTCTAAACTTTTTACCCAACAACTCTGCAAAAGTAATTAGTATCCTTCTTCAAAAAATTTGTGTTTACAGCCTCATTAATTATCTGTGTACCAATTGCTCAATAATGGTGTTGCAATGAGTACGAACAGCACAATAAAATCTGGAACTGTAAGCGCTACCGCTTCCTGCTGTCATAAAGCGTTGTTTGACCAAGTTCAAATTAACTGAGTGATAAATGAATTGATTAAATAGAATTAACCATGTACAAAGGGAATTGACGTAGAGCTAAGGAAAGTTGTGTGTTGCAACGCACCAGATATTTTTCCGTGGAAAAGGCGCGAGAATGTAAAATGTGAACAAATTGGTTCCATAGACAGTTAATTATATATCAACTAATAAATGACGCACATTCAAGTCATGCGATTGTTTTAGCAAGTAACGACGCGAATCTGCGTTTGCAGGGTTTGTTGGCAAGTGTTTGTAAGCAAAACATAGGACGAGTAAGTCATTTATTTGACATTTGATAAAGATAAATGCTTCATAACAGAGTAAGAATTAGAAAGAAAACAGAAAGAAATTACAATGTTGTGCGAATGAATTAGAAAGTTGACGAAAAAAAATCGTTACTAAGTATGTGCAGTTGAGCAGAATGCTGTTGATCAGTGGGCGTTTGGAGTAGCATCCAGTGACTCCTTCACTCAGAGGCATGTCTGACTCAGGATCTGATTCTCGATCTTGCTGTTGCTGTTGCAGGAACTCCTCAGGCTCCTCTATGTCTGACATGAGATCTAGAACTTAAAATAATAATAATAGCAGTAATAAAATTAAAAAATATGGCTGTGAAGCAATCACAACTTTCTTCAGGTTCATATACAGGGTGAACCATAACAAATGGTGCAGTTTCAAAGGGCGATTTAAAAAAAACGGTGCAACTTAGAAGATTACGGTTTGTTTTATTGAACGCCATACATCACCACATTTCGGTAGATTAAGTCCTGAAAATTACATCAGGAAGGTGGGCGCCCTCAGCAGCGACGCACTGATGTAGGCGATTCCTGAAATTTTCAGCCGCCCTCTGGCACATTTCGATGGGAATCGCGACGATTTCTTCCCTGATTCGAATCTTGAGGTCTTCCAGAGTGTGAGGTCGATGTTTGAACACCTTTTCCTTCAAGTAGCCTCACAGGAAAAAATCACACGCACTCAAATCTGGCGATCTTGCCGGCCACCCCAAGTCACCCCTGAGAGAGACGAGGCGTGCGGGGAACATCTGCCGCAGTTTCACCATTGAGATTTGCGCTGTGTGGGCCGTAGCCCCATCTTGCTGAAACCAAATATCTCCCAGATCCTCTTCTTCAGCTAGCTGGTTCAATTCGGGTTCAAAAGATCTTTCCAGCACGAAAAGATAACGCTGAGCATTGACGGTAACAGTCCTTCTATCCTCCTCGAAAAAATAAGGTTCAATCACCCCAAATTTTGAAATGGCACACCAGACAGTGACTTTCGGGGAGTGGAGAGGTCTCTCGTGAATTTGTCTTGGGTTGCGGTCACACCAATAGCTGAAATTTTGTTTATTAACCGCTCCAGAGAGATGGAAGTGGGCTTCGTCCGAACTGAAAAAAGTGGACGTTGGTGGGATGCGGTTTATCATCTCTTGGCATCGATTCAAGCGGTTTTGGTAGTCTGGAGGTGACAATCCTGAACAATCATAATCTTGTACGGATGGAATGACAAGTCCATGTGCAAAATCCTCCTTAGTGAGGTGTTAGAGATGTTCAGTGATACTGCGTGCCTCCGAGCAGAGCGCCGAGGAGACTGTTCCACTGCTGCTCTCACTCGAGCCAAATTTTCAGGTGTTCTTGCGTTTCTTGGTCTTCCCGCACCTCTACGCCTTACTGTGGAACCATTTTCTTCCAATGCTTGAACCCAACGTGCGATAACATTGCGGTGAGGGACGGGATCACGACGTGGGATGTTGTAACGCAGTCGGAAGGCCCGCTGGGTGGCGATGAACGAATGGCCACTTTCAAAAAACGTGCGAATGACGAAACCTCGTTGCTATCCGCTCCAAACCATTGTAACGACTGAAAACGGGACTACTGCCCGGGCACAATGAGACCCCTCCCAGGTCGTTAACCCCACTACAAGGCATGCAGTACCCCTTCGAAACTGCACCATTTGTTATGGCTCACCCTGTAGTTTCAACTCATCAACGAAGTTCATTATTAGACAACTAAAAATGTATAATTTATGCGGCCCCCTTCTTTCCCCCAATTTTTATACACGAATTGCAAAGCTTTGACGTCTTCTAATTGTATGGTACGGAATAATTATTGTTACGAAAAAAATGAACGACAGTGGGGAAAGAAATCGAAGAGGATTGAAAAGGAGAAATGGAGCTCGCCAGTTCGTGTCTTCTCAGCGTTTTGGAGTGGGGCCCCGCTTTGATCGGCTTCGGCGTGCGAATCCTGGAAAACAGCACTCACGAAACGCTATAAATCGGGAGAGTTTGGGTAATGCACCGGGAAATTATAATTTCTTTGATATAAAATCGAGGCTATGAAAATTAAGAGGGAAGCTGCAGCCTAGAGGAATGGCGACGGATTAACTGTTCCGATGTAGGTAAAATGGGAGGGGAAGTAGGAGAAGGAAGTCTTCTTATCTTTCCGCCACTTCTTAACGCTAATGCTTCTGAATCTGAAATTTCATACTTTTTTGGCGATTTACCTTCATTCAGAGTGGAGGAGTCGAGTCCTCAACTCCCAGGAGATAGAGCGAGAACTTCGATATCTCCAGGTTCTTCAGAAATGTCCACCACTTCCAAATCCATATCGTCCGCACATAAAATATCGGAACACAAATCGTCCAGGAGATAACGAATCTCCTCGTCCGTCTAAATTACCTTTCTAGATGATTCCATTTCTGGATGAAGAAACCAAACAAAAAAACACCTCACACAACGTTTGGAACGCTTGGGTTTGGCAGACTGATAGGTAGCAATAACTCAAAAACGCTTTGCCCTCTGAAAGCCCTTCCATCCCTGGAAGGTTTGTAGAAAGTTGTGAGACAATCCTACCACCCGTCAGTTTTCAGTGCTGTATTTAGAAGAGAGAGAACGAAGACTCGAATGTGCGTCATGCCGTATTGAATGTGTTAAATATTATGAATAGAATCGCCACACTATTCAAGTAACTTTGGACTGAGCTTTCAAGATTGAAGGTTGGAAATCCGCCACGCTCGAGCAAGCTCCTGTTTATTTTCAATTTCCTGTGTTTCTTGTTTCCGTTGAACTTTTTACAGAAACTGGTTGTTGAATTAACAGGAGATTGAAAACGGACTAGAATCTGCTTGAGCGAACGTTGTGGCTCTCCTTCCAAAGGTCAGGCTCATTTCCGACATGCGTTGAAGGCTTGCGAGACGGAATAAACTGAAGGAGCATGCAGGGATTGTGGGGTGTTTTTGGTCAGAAAAATTTTTTTACAACCCTGTGGCGGCTGGTCACCCTTCTTCAAAAGGCGCGTCGTCGCGAAGTCTGTCTCATCCCGACAGAGGGCACTAACCACACAGTTCTCCTGGAGGGGATAGCACGTGGCCTAAGAGACAGGACTCCCCCTTCCGACAAAACGTAAAAAATGGCCTTGTCCTCGTCTGCCTATGGAGCGTTCCAACCACAATCAGCACACGAAGCAGAAGGAGCCACGACTCAACCGAGTCCCTCGCCTCACGGAGTCCTTTGTCCTGCACCTTGCCTACTGGCAGAGATAGAGCCTACAACATTTTGTCGGCCCTTTTCAAGACCACACCATTTAATAAAAAGGGACCCCCGACAAACCCCCCCTCAAAATTTGATACTTTACATTTCACGAAATCGGGATTCTAAATACGCAATATCCGTCCACCGTCTGGGCCATTTTGTGCCTTTAACGTGGTCTAAAAAAATCCGTTCTTCCGCAGAAAAATCCCATTTGGTATCTAGTTGTGCCTGCCTGCTCAGCAATCCGATCGGACGAAGCCAATGGTTTTTATGGGCAAAAAATGGTATAAAAAATTAACAAAACGTAGTTTAATTGCAAATACGCCGTGTTTGGTATCGTTTTCAAGGTATTTTTAGATCCTGGGTAGAATGGAATGAATATCAGACGTGTACAACTGCGTGTGGGGAAATTACAGTAATTATAGTGGGCCAAAGTCAACCAATTGAAAGAACTCAGGGGAACTACAGCGGAAGTAAACACGTTTGTCGTTTGTACTCCCTTTCACTGTTAAATCAAACCCACCCGCCCAGTCGTGCCAATTCCCTACAGGCGCTTACGAGCGACTGGAATATTTAGTTCTCGTCGTTCCATTGTAGTCAAGTCATGTTTCGTATGGTTTACTGGTATTTTTCGATGCTGAGTCGAATGGAATGGGTATCGGAGCAGTAATACTAGGCCAAGCTGTTCATGAGAATAATAAACTGTTGTGTTATTATTTGCATCTTTTTTTTTTTTTTGTTTTTTTGAATAAATAACCAACATTTAGGTAATTAACAGAATAATGCCTGCAGCGTTCGCTCGTGAAGGTAGGCGTCGTGCAATGCTTCGTGGACTGGCGCCTTAAGTTTGACAGTTTGTGCAAACCCATGATGTACGATCGGTATTGTGTTTACCACTTAGTCAGCAACCTGTCACGTTCATCATGCGTATTTTAATTCGTATATTATTGGTGCAATGCGTGTTGGCCCAATAGGTTATTAGTAGTTTGCAGTGAAAGATTGGTTCAAGTTTAATACCCCCATCTCTTTAACTCACACAACATTTTTTAATTAAGTGTGTATCAAAGTGTAACATTATCACTTCATCTAACTTCAATCCGTATGTATTAGCTGTACCTTATTTAGATATTTAAAGCAAGTATACGACAATTTACTGCAACTAAGTGTCGGATTGCGCGAATATTTGTCGAATTAATTAGAATCATTCATAATTCTAGTATTTATACATTTAATTATAACGCAGAAACACTTTTTCTTTCGTATTTCAGTTGATCTATTCTCGGCAGAAAAATAGGCAGCTTGTGAGTTGGGCGTCGTGTTGTGTCCTTCACCACAATACGACGCCGTCTTGGTACGATGAAATTAAAATCCTCCTTCCCACTTCGCTCAACTCGAACCACCACCTCGTTTTCACGTTTTACCACATTTCGATCGAAGGCTCGAAAAAAGGTGGTAACGGAGTGGACACACCAGTGGGTTACGCTTGGCTTCCTCTCCTAGCTAAGAGCAGGTGCGTTGATGAATATGTCTGAGTAACTAGGATTTTTCCTTCTATTTGCTCTTTTTTTTTGTAACGCGCTGACTGTAATTGGTTTTGCAGATTGAACGTCGACGACCAAATTATTCCGGTAGCTGCCACTCTACCCCCTGGATACTTGGCAATACAGCCTTTGGGCTTGGGCAAAGGGGTTCGTAATAGCATTGTTATCAATAACAATACAAAGCACGTAAGCATCCGCTACTTAATGCTTGAGCTTGTCTATGTATTGTTGTAGGTTGTAAATATTAAGGAGCCTTCTTTTTATAATTGTAAGTTAATTATTTCCATCCTGAGGCTTGTGAGCGCTAGCAGAGTGTGTGCGGTTGGTTGTTTTACTCTTCATCCAGCCTCTTTCTGTAGCTTGGAACCAGAACGCTGCCATCTCTATGGTGTTTTGCAAGCTCTTGCCTACCTCATTTCATGAATGGCATGCAATGAACCTGTTTTGGGTTCAGCTGCAGTATGCGTTTTTGTACTTTATCTTTACAACTTTATTGCATAATTGCATTATAGTTTGGAATACATTGGTACATTAACATTAACATGACACATGTTAGGGAGTTCAAGCCCAATGACTTTCTCTCATTATAGATGTGTTGAAGGGATGAATTTATTGAGATGCTGCGCTCAGTTGCCGTTTGTTGTGAGGAAAAGGTTGGTGTGTCGTTTGCGTTTCATTCTGCGAGTTTGATGGTCTGGTGGAACTGAATCAAGAATGCCAGCTGCTAGGGGGTTTGGATGGTTGTGGAGTCGTTGATGGAAACGAGAGTAAGAAGACTGCAGGACTTTGTGGACAGTTGGGAGGTCCACAAGTCCTTGTGGATATTGGTATTCCTGATATACCGCTGGGCGTTAATAATGAGTCTTAATGCGCGGTTTTGGAAAGTTTGGACTCGTTTTACCTGCGAGTTTGACGCTCCCCCCCCCCCCATACCTTGCTGCCGTATTCCCAAGTTGGTCTAATGAGCATTAGGTATATCAAGCGCTTTGTTGTTGCATAGATGGGTTGGAACGGCTGGGCGGTAATATTACATGTTCGTGCGTGAAAAAAGACGTTACCCATCCAATAAATTGTCAAATAATTCAACAAAAATTAATTTTTTTTCATAAAAATTAGCTGTCACAAAAATCAGATCGTTAGACAACTGTGAGCTACCTTTACAGTGGAAGTTAACAAAATAATGGCTATAAGACATCTAGAAGCAACCTAAGAAATTCCTGAATTCAAACTACCGTTGTTCCCTCGACTAACTTTTTCACAGTTATCTCTAGAATTCCACGTCTCTGAACACCTTGAAAATAAAAAAATTGATAATCTCATAAATTGCATATGCAGTGGTTATTAAATAAATGTGGTGACATAAATGGAGGCAACCCAATAAATGCTGCGACCTTAAGCACTACCTGAGTTCATGTAAACTGGGTGAAAAACAGTTTGGACTAGTCGGTGAAGTGATGAAAATTGCTAAATGTTAGTGATGCTGAGGAAAGCTGTGCGATGCATCGCCCCAGATGTTTCTTATAGCAAATCGAATGAGATGATTTGTGCATCGACTCATAGACTTAGTTGTATATTCCAATATACAACTCTGTGTGTGGGTCGTTTTATTAATTCACAGCTGTAGTAGAAAAGCCAAATTGTTTTCACACCTACAACATTTATCACAGGAAATAGCACTGCAGAAAAGATCCGCCAGTCAAGGGAATTCTATGCACCAAACATTTTCCAAACAACGGATAAATTGAAGTGTACATCAGAGTCAGATCCCTAACAACGCGGTTTAAATTGATACGCAATGGTCCACAATGGGTATCCTCGAGCAAAGGTTTTTATTGATCTCATAGGCCTGAAACGACGAGCGCTGGGGGCACAACCTGGCATTGGACAGTGAGGGCTTCCTTGAGGACACCAACTCCCCCTCCTTCCACAAATCTTTAGGAGCGCATCATCCAGGACTTGGTGAGAGCTGGTCTTGAAGACCCCCCCTCGCACCAACAAGCCGGGAGGCCTGCAATGTTGTTGTTACCCCATTAGTTGCGAGTACTCCAAAAGTGAGGGGGGGGGGGGCTGCTCCGCATGTTAGGGACTCAGTACAACTTCGAACTGCCCTTCAGGATACTAATTTATGATAGATCCAGATGAGGGAGAGGGATTCCAACGCTTGAGGCGGCTGGGGTCGTGGTATATTACTCAGACGGATCAGTGAGAGATGGCTTAGCAGGTGTTTGTGGTGTGGCAGGAGATTTTTAAACATCATTTTAAACTTGAAACGTCGGGTTCAGTAGGGATGGTTCTATTCATGAGATGGATTTTGATTTCAACGGCTCTTAGAAATTCACACTTCTTTGTTGGCACGATTGCGTTGCGAAGAAAGCCCCAATTATTGTTAGGCAGGACGTATGGTTTCAACTATGATTGACGTTAGGACATAAATAATTATTATTTACACACCTTGTACAGTTATGTCGCGTGCTTAACTAACGTTGTCTGGATGGTGTAAGTAAAAACACTTACCACTTGGTAATTTAAGTGATAACTTACCATGTTAATGTAGGAAGACACCTAGTTCGACGTTGCTAGGGAGTATTTAACTTACGGTGGTAATTGGTTCATATTAGTGCATCAATGACTGTGACAGTTTGCAACCCTCTTTCTGGTGCTCGGTTTATGGCGTTTCCTTCAATTAGGCTGCATGAGGCTCATACCTTTTTTTCTCTGTATAAATTGAAACGCGCGTCAATTGCGCCTCGGTCGTTCTAATTAAATTCATATCACGCTTGTTCCCCGCAGTTTGCCGGACCTGAAATTTCGTGGATCGACGGACAGAGGCCGATTTTTTCCGTAGGATTTAAATTGCTATCCACCGTACTAACTGTTGACCAGCACCTTCACAATTTTTTCTCGCACTCTGAAAGGTTGATGGGGTCTAAAGCTGTCCCTCCTTCAGACGGAGAAACGACGAAAATCCTCAAGGTTGGTCGAAGGTTTTTCAAGTTGGTCGTCGTCCGCCGTACTTTCGAGGGAATGTATTAATATTGACGGATTTTTTGTTCCGTATGGTTTTCAGGCTACTCATGCCGTCCAACTCAATTCATCGATAGCGTTCCTTCCTACGCTTTTAAATCAGTTATTTTCGTTGTTGGTGGGTTCTGGAAACGAAGACGTTTCAATTAACGTTATACGACTCTTGATTCACATCGTTTCTATGGTCCACGGATCTAACTCGTCAGATGCTCTCAACACATACGTCAAAGTAAGTCCGTCGCAAGCTCTACCGTGTCACATTAAATCAACACGATTCATTTTTCAATTATTATGTTTACAATTTCAGTTTGTGTTTGTCGGAGAAGCGTCTGACGGCCGAACTGTACACGAAGAGCTCGCAAATTACCTTCCGGGCCTTTTGAACCCGACGAACACAGATTTCCTTCTAGTCAATAAATTTTTGTCCCACTCGGGATTTTTCTTTCAAATTATGGCCAAGTCAATGGCTCAACACCTCCTCCTCTCCGGAAGGATCAAAGTAAATTCCATAATTTTTGTTGTTGGTTTTTTAAATTTAGATTGATGCATTGTCGTGGAAAGAATTTTAATCGGTTGAAACACTGAATTGAACGTCCTCTTACTTTCAGCTAATCTTGGGTTCTGAACCTTTTGACATTATTTTTCAAGTTTTTTTGCTGTTTGTATTGCGGGTGGAGTCTCAGTTCAGAAGGTTCCTGAGCCGACGCAAAAAGGGAAGCGTCGTGTAGCCTTTCAGGAGGGAAAGGGTACGACATTTTTGTCAACTATTCTTGAGCGAAATGGTGGCTGGCCAAAGGCAGTGACAGGTATGGGAGAACATCGTGTCTGAAAAACTCAACACTTTTTTTGCCCGTTACGTAACTTTCGTTTTTACACTCCCTTAGGGGTAAGTGTAAAAGTGTTCTTGGGTCAACTTAATAATAGGGCGTCCTTCCTTGAACAGTTGGTGATGTTCTGGTTATGAAGACAAAGAAGGAAATTACCCGTGGACAGGACAGGAGTGAAAGTTGTGTCAGGGCCCCAAAAACTAACAAGTTAAATATACTCCAATATACTCACTTGATGTAAAATAAACAAAATAATGCCTCTCAGGAAAGTATTGGGAAATGAAATTATAAACCAACTAGGACCCACTTGAATTTAATCAGGAAAAACTAGAAATGAAATGAACTCCTTTTAGAATGAAACAAATAACCTATGCTCCGTAAATTGCAAATAAAGGGACAATGCCGTGAAGTACAATATTTTCCGATTTTCAGTTGATCACAATTCACCATTTAAGACATTTCATGGATGAAATGAATCTCTAGAACATTAGTGGGTCAAATGAATGGAAAAGAGCAGATGTGATGGATAAGTGAGGGAAGATGCTTTAGCCACACCTGACTCTGCACCTGGGAAAGATGGAGAGCTCAGAGGACTCAGTGGAGGTTACCTTACTCTTCACAATTCGCAGTCAGTAGAGTGAAGGCAATGCTGGACGTTCACGGCACTGGATGGGCCCACATTCACAGCTACGTCAAGGGTAGTGGAACAGACGTAGAAGCAATCTATGGAACGTGGCTTATGACTACTTGCTCAGTAGAATGATGAATACAGCGCCGAAACAAAGGGACCTCAGGTTTGTGTGTGTTACAGACTTGGAGCAGGTCATGGTAAATGTGGGTGTCATACCCATTGTCCTGAAGGCAGTAGAGCGACAAATGCGCCACCTGGGAAGAGGAAATATTACCGCCTGAAATGATAATCACGAGGGAGGAGCAGTGAGAGTGACAGACGCGAAAGGTCCTCTTTGTAATGGTTCGTGGTGGACTGCAGGAGGTGGCAACAATGACGGCCACTCGTCCATCCCGCCGCTGTTAATATTAGCGGTGGAGCCACGTTTCTTCATCAGAACGGCTACCGACTTCGCAGACGAATTGTCTCCTTTTCCTAAGCCAGTGAATCAGTTCTTAAACGTCCCTTTATATTGTGTGAAGTAAGGTAAGCAATCAGAGCTTGCTGTTTCATTTACTGTGTACAGAACACGCGTGAAAGTCGTGTCTGGGCCCAAAAGAAAAGAACAAATCAAATACACTCAATTATACTCACTCGATGAAATAAATAAAACAATGGCTCTCGAGAAAGTACTGGGAAATGAAATTATAAAGCGATTAAGACCCACTTGAATTTAATCAGGAAAAACTCGAAATGAATGAAATGAAATTAACTCCTTTTAAAATGAAATAAATAACCAATGCTTGGATCGTAGTAAATAACAATAAAGGGACAATGGGGAAAATGAAACACCAAGCTCTGATCGCTTACCTCACTTCACACAATATAAAGGGACGTTTAAGATATGATTCACTGGCTTAGGAAAAGGGGACAATTCGTCTGCGAAGTCGGTAGCCGTTCTGATGAAGAAACGTGGCTTCGCCGCTAATATAAACAGCGGCGGGCTGCACAGGTGGCGGTCAGTGTTGCCACTTCCTGCAGTCCGCCGCGAACCATTACATCTTCAAAGGGACGTGACACGTATGAGTTTATTTCCCCACATCCGTGAACGTTTTTCAAGTAAATGCGTTAAGCCAGACCACTGGACGAGCCAGTTCCTTATGGGGCATGGCGGCTTCAATGCACCCCTTCTTTCCACTCAAAAACTCTCCATCCTGCAGTCTTGCAGTGTGGAGGAAACAAGAAACCACATGCTGCTCCACTGTAGATCCTACTATAGTGAGTGATGGTCTTTGAAAGAGCAGACAAACCTACTAGCATTGTTTGCGAAGATGGTTATGACAAAGAAACGTGACCACAGTTGATCTGTACTTCTGAAACTTGACAAGTAAATAGATCAAATCAGACTAAGAACTCCTCCCCGATGTTATGCGATTCCTCGGGGTCATATCTCCGTGTGGTGTGGTCAACAGCTCTCCACTGGGCGTATGGCTGCTGAATCTCTGCAGGTCTGGATTTGGTGGATGCTGAGCAGGTGATCGGGCTCTTGCATGATAGCGAAATTGCAACCTTCATTACGTGCGACAGTCATTTTGATGGGGCAACAGACTTGTCTCTTCAAAATGATCATGAGGTATGAGCCTGTATGAGCATCTGTAAGCGCTCAATGCCCTAAATGTTCCACGAATTCAGTGGAAGTTTGTGCTACCAACATGTATCAAGGTACAAACCCACGTCTACCGGAACGAACGTAGATTCAATGAAGGCTCATCCAGGGCACTTGCACTGACTAGGCACCTCAAACGTCCCGATTCACTTGAAACTTCGGTGTCAGCAGTCTGTACGTTTGCTCCCACCCAGTTCCCCTTTTGTGGTTGTAAAACTTTTCTTACTGTACTTACGAGTAAAACTCCTCGTTCCAAAGGCATTCGTTCGATATTGTACATACTCCCCTCCTCACGTGACACGTTATGGGATCAAAGTTGATTGACCAACTTCTTACTGAGCCATCGAACTAGTCCCTGACTTAACTGTGCGGCAAATATTTAAAACGCTTTCATTTTATTTACGTTTCCGGCTTTGGCGTTCTTTGCAGATGCACCGACACGAAAGGTTTTCATCCGAATTTTTAAATAAAATAGAAAACTTGCTCAAAGTTCTAAGTCCTTATCTACTATCTAAGTATCGCGAAATGCCCCAAGAAACGAAGCAATTGAATTCGAGCATAGCGAATTTCCTGAAGGTATGTTGTTTATTATGTACTTAACTACTAATTATACCACAACTTATATTTGAGTTTAATACCAACCTAATTGTTCGTAATTGTGATAATTTCAGAGATGTTTGAGCTTCCTCGACAGGGGATTCGTACTGAGGCTCATTTCTTGGTATTTATCGACGTTTAGCGGCGAAGCGAGAGTGTTGTACGAGTTGAAATATACTTTTCTCAAGGTGATTTGCTCTCATGAGCACTACGTAGCCTTCAATCTTCCTTTGTTGCAGATAAAAGGTCGAAATGGTGCGTATTCCTTGAGCTGACATATCTTTTTAAGCGTTTTGAAACATTTATTGCACGGACGAAATAACAATATTTACGTAAAAAGTAAGAACACAATGTTCGTTAGCCGAAACTACGCTACGAAAGTTTGGAAAGCTCGAAGAGGAGGGGTAGGAAAAAAATGTTTACAGTCGTATCGTACAAATCTTACGATTTTGAGCTGCACTAAAAATCCTGTCGCATATTTCTTATCTCCTGCTGGCGGTGCACTCTTCTCGAGGCAACGTGAGAGTGTACTGAGCACTCCTTTTCGTCTCCAGTGCTCAAAAAAAAAAATTAGCATTTCCAATTTTTCAAGGGCGTCCTTGTACTGAGCTTGATACAGGTTGAAACACACAAAAAGAAAAATGAGACCTATTTTCCCTACTCAGACAAAATAATAGAATTATATTAAGGAGAAAAGTTTGAACAAATGCCTTAGTATTTAGAAATCAACTTAAGATAAAATTAAAGGAACGTTCAGACCAGGTGGTGGCGAAATAGACAGGAAATGGACAGGCGGAGAGAAGTTGGCAGACAAAAGATGAGTGCGACGACGTCGGGGATCCCAGAGATCAGGCTTTCCAAGAAGTGGAAGACTTAGTAGGCTGCTGATAATCTCTGATCGATGAAGGGTTCCAATAGAGAGAGAAAGAGAGATTCAGGGTGGTAGACTGGGTAACAGAGGTATAGCAGGCATCTTTGGGCCGAGAATCAGAGCGGCGATCCCATTGGGGTGACTGGCCATGGTGTTCTAGGCAGAGGTGGCTGCAGTGACGGTCTGTGTGCAGCGTCTGCTGCAGACGGGACTGAAGCGGCAGAGAATCTACATCATGGTGGATGTTCGGGTCACTCTCAAGGCCTTAGCCTCATACTGTCTTACACCGCGGCAGGTGTGGGAGTGTCTGACTGGACTGAAGGCCCCTGGCCAAGGACAACAGTGTAACACTGCGTTGGGTGCCAGGGTGTAGAGTGAAACAAACGGGCTGATAGGTTGGCTAAGAAGGGATCGGCGCAGATCCTTATTGGCCCTGAGCACTTTGTTGGGACTACCAGGAGCCACCTACGTAGAGAGGTTGGCAAATGGGAGGATAGGTGCAGGGGCTGCCTGGCCTTAGACAGTCAAAACTCTTCATCTGGCTCTGCAGAGGGAGGTCCAAGGATGTGCTTGCACTGGGGAGGAAGGATATGAGGATCGTATGTGACCTGTTCACAGGTCACTCTCCGCTGAGGTACCACCTTGCAAATACTGGTTCTGCGAGGTAGAGGTCTGAACCAACTTGAGTCGTACTGCCACCAGAAAATCCACAGCGACTCGCCGCAACTGGTAAACCCCTCGAAAGACCGCACTACAAATCTGAGTGGTTTTGAGGTCCCAACTCAGAGTGTTTTGGACTAGGATTTCCGCCATGCCGATATCGAGTTTGGACAATATTTTGGGATAACCAATCAGCATCGCTTTTGTCTAAGCATTGAGCTTCATCCCATGGTCAGCACACCATTGTACGACTTTGCAGAGATCCTTTGTTAAAACGTCAACTGTCTCTCCCAGGTTCTGCAAATCACATGACCGATGAAACTGAAGCTCATCTGCATAAGACATGCCTTGTACCCTCAGCAAATACTCTGGGTAGTGACGTCATGTACAAGACGAAGATGAGCGCCGAAAGTGCAGCCCCCTGTGGAGTGCCGACGTCAAGGGCTCTCCAAGAAGACAGCTCATTCTGGTTTCCCTTTACTGCCAGGCACCTTCCTGACAAGTATGACTCAAACCATGACAACAGTTAACCCGCGATTCCAATCGATTTCAAAACCGCCAATAGAATATCCCTCAATATGAAGAAGAGTACGAAACAAAACTTCTATTCCAGCAGGATGGGGCACATACTGCTCGTCATTCGTGTGAAATTGTGCAGAACGTGGAGAGTTGTTTTCCAACAGGACTGCATTTCATAGCACCCTCGCTCGCTAAGGCCCTGGAGCTTGTTCCTGTAGGGTTACCTATAGAGTGATGTCTTTGAACATCGTTGTGGAACCCTAGAAGACCTAAAGGAGCCAATTGAGGACACGATCTAAGGTATTCTGAGGAGAGACATGGAAAACTTCCACAAAAGACTCCGCATGCGCGTCGCTCTTAATGAGGTCTTCAAGCATCATGTGGAACCCTTGAAGATCTAAAGGGGGCAATTGAGGAGGAAATCATCTAAATTGACACCGGTATTTTGAGGAGAATCTTGGCAAACTGCCACAAAAGACTCCACACGTGCGTCACTCACCAAGGCCTTAATTCTGAGTGGTCAGCAGTGAAAACAAACTAAATCGCATGCTTTCTGATTAAAAAAGAATTTTTATACTTTTTTCCCTCCCAGCTCTTCCAAATGTGCACACAACTCTGCCTCCATTGTCTTATCTATCGATTCAAAATAAATTTTAATGACGCGTTTTATATTAAATAAAAAACTACATTTTCATTGCTTGTCTCAGATATCTGCAGCGAGTTTTGGCTATCGGAAGAGTTTTGTCGCCGACATTATTTAGCCGGGCTTCTGCTTATCGAGGCCAAAAACTCTCTTGGACAAGAGATGGCAGTACGACGGCTCGCTATGACCACTCTCAGAGACCTAATGGCCAAGCACGAGCTAGACGATAGGTACCAGGCAAAGGTAAATACCGTTTAGCGTCTTCTGACGTAACATTGTTGGGACACCGATTGCATTAATTATGTCATGTGCTCAGGGTCAACTAGCGAGAATCGCTTCGCTGTATATACCCTGGTTGGGTATCGTTTTGGAGAACCTTCACCGTTTGTCTGAAACTCAACAGAGCAGTCATTCGCCTCTACTGAGCACTGCTAGTTCCGTGGTTTCAACTCCAAGCAAACCGTACAACAGGTATTCCTCTTGGAGTCATCTACTTCTACTTTTGAAAGGGAGAAAATGTTTACTTATTTCGTGAATTTGTATGTCGCAGGTTCACATTCCATCAAGACAGTTTATCTGCCCGGACCTCGTTGAGTAATCGAGACTCGATGTACTTGGCAGCGATTGCTGGCCCTGGTAAGTCTTCTGTAACATTCCTAAAATATAACTACAAGCAGTACATGACTGAAATCGTTGACGTATGTTATAGAAACGAAATTTATGAGGCTGCTCTTGATTACCTCATTGCTGTTATTGAACTGGTAGTGTATATATAGTGTTATATGGGGAAATGTAGACTACTGCTCTCAGTTCTGAGCGTCTGAATGTTTAACCCCCACAAGTGATGAAATGTGGACTGTTCGTATGAAAAGGGAAATGATAATAAGTTGTGGGAAACAGTTAACAAATAATTTACTTAGTAAAAACTAGCGCACGGAAATGGTTATTTGGCGGTTAAACGGGATGAACGGTTGTTGAGAAGTTGTAGCTGTTCGTGAGGATAAAATGGTTCGAACTGACCTGGATCCAGACAGATGTCAAAATGTGGACATTGTAAACGAAGGACTCCTCTGTGGAGTCAAATTTGCGCGGCAAATCGTTTTGTTCGAACGTCGAAACTAGTAGCTGGAATACACGCGGCGAACAGCAGTGGCCCCATACTCGAAATATTTGGTGCGTTGCAACACACAACTTTCCTTAGCTCTACGTCAATTCTTTTTCTATATCTCTTTGTCTACTTAATCAATTTACCACTCAGTTCATTTGAACTTGGTCAAACAACACTTCTTACACACGCTTACAGTTACACAATTTATTGTGCTGCTCGTACTCATTCCAGGACCATTATTGAGCGATTGGTACACAGATAATTAATGAAGCTGTAAACTCAAATTTTTTGAAGAAGGATAGTAATTACTTTTGCAGAGTTATTGGGTAATAACTGTTAGAGCTGGCAGTAAGCGAAACGGCGGTAGTTGAAATTCAGGAATTACTGGAGTAAGCCCCATGTATCTCATGAGCGGTTTTAAACACTCCCCCTTTAGGTATTGGATTGGACTACTGTTCGACGCAAAGCTTCAAAATTGTCAGAGTCTTTGACCTCGGACTTCCCCGCGTCATTGTCTCTGACCGCCTAATTGTCTCCAACTACTATTTCAATACCTGCCCCTCACCTGCGGGCCCCCCAGCCCCCTTTTCTAGGTTTTCCCCTTTCTTTCTTTCTTTCTCCCAATTTCATTTTCCTATCGACGACAGAGCTCTTCCAAAATCATTTTGCTTCCAACTACCGCCCCAGTAATTTCTCACTCTCTCATACGGTTGCCCGCACCAGTCCATGCGTACCGAGTACTGCCCTTGTGTCGCCCAATTGTACTCCATCTCACCTCAATTTTAATTCTACTCAATTCCGTACGCACGTATAATACAGTCCTCCTCACGCTCACCGAGTTTCAGTTTTATTGTGATCCTCAGCTCCCCCTCTCGTGCACCCAACAACTACAATACCAATTTTCTTTAACATTCTACCAACATTGCAGCGGAGTTTATAAGGAAAAAATCGCGGTAAAAACGCTTTTCGTCGAAAATTGTGATAATTTATTGTGGTGCTCTCGTCAATTTCCCACGAATGGCAATTTTATGGTATAATTGCCTTATTTTGAGCTATCAATATAAAAAATTTAATCAAAATTGTTAGAGCCGTTTTTGAAGAAAACAAATTTGGTGTTTTGATCACAATGATAACTATAGTTAACTTTCAGTGGATTTTGTCCGTACCCTTATTTTTGCGTGCCATGGTAACCTGTAGGCTAGACATCAAATTTGAGGTGATTTGATTCAGTCGTTTTCTCTAAAAACCACTCTAAAATCGATTACGTCGATAATTTTGGCAATTTATTGTGCTGCTCTCGTCATTTTCTCACAAATGGGAATTTTACAGAATAGTTGCCTTATTGGGAGTTATCAATATAAAAAATTGTATCAAAATCGTTAGAGCCGTTTTTGAGATTAAAAAATATTTGGTGTTTTGATAACTATGATAACTCGTTAACTTTCGGTGGATTTTGTTCATACCCTTATTTTGGCGTCCCATGGTAACCTGCGGGCTAAACATCAAGTTTGAGCTGATTTGGTACGGTGGTTTTCTCTAAAAATCGTTCACACACAGACCATTTTCACAAATAGTGTTTTTCGGACTCAGGAGTGTCTGAAACGTAAAGATCTGAAGAAAACTCAAAATTTTTTTCAGCCGATTCTACTTTGTAGAGCCAAGGAAAGTAAAAAATTGGGAGAGTGTCTCGAACTGTTCCGCAATGGCAGGAAATCGCAACTGGTCGTTAGGTTTGTCGGCGAGCAAGGGCAATCACAGACCCTTGGTCGAAGCAGGTAGTTCCGCCATAAGTTCCTAGGTCAACACCAGTCAAGAGGGGTTTGTTGTTGAATCTCCTTTTCCTTTTGGCGAACATGTGACCCCCCTGACTCTGCTGACTTCACTCGAACGTACTAATTCAAAACTAAAATTAAATTACGCGTGCACGTATTTTATTTTTTACGCGCTAATTACTTTTCGGAATCCGAAGGAAAATGATCGCAATCCTGCAAGTAGAAAGTGGAGCTTTGTTCGGACCTTTGTACTTTGAGGTGTGTTGAATCGGAATTATCTGGTGCGACACATTCCACACCTTTCCTCGGCAACTACATTCAGCAGTTGACGTGGTTTTCAGTATCATCAAGACAGTAGTATTACTACTAGGAGTAATTGTTGGCTCCGTTGCCATGTAGTTATTACTAATTGACGCGTTGCTATGTCTCTATAATAATCTATTCTGTAACTGCACATGACTAGTATATATAATTATTTGTTACCATCGCGATTTTTTGGCAGCACTCCAACAGATGAGGGGGTTTATAAGTTAAAAAGTACCCTTAATTTTCCCTCGAACGTCAGTTTCGTATTACCGTTGTATTTGGGTCTGTCCACGCATAATTTGCAGCCCTCACAAATGGAGGATCGACGGTCAGCTTGGATTCTGAAACGTCCACGGTATCTGGGGATGGGACAACAATATCTCAAGAGACTGCCATTCACAGAGAAGCCGACGGGAGCAATCCTATGCCTTCGCGTCACGCTAGGTGAGAACTTTTTAGAGTACTCATTCGTTTTTCAATTAACGCGCGTCTTTTACAGTTTCACTGTTTTTCTTTGGCATTGCTAGGTCTGTCAGCGGCACTCAAGCGTTGGTTCGGTGCGACAAACTACAATCTGGCGAAGTGAAGGACATTCTCGTCTGTTTCCTTTTTGTATTGAAGCACATAGCGCACGACCAAGTGATTACGTGGTGGCACAATTGTTCTTACGACGAAATTCTCAATTTTTTCAAAGTTATACAGTAAGTTTTTGTTTCTATTGTTAAAGTTATTTGATTGGTACGTGATTGACTTGTCAAAGTTAAGAGAAGGGATCAACATCCCTTCCAAACAGCCTTTTCCAAAATGTTGTGTACGTGACATTAGAATTGAGGATCTGGTTCTGAACTATAGAGGGCATTCACAGAAGAAGTGTTCGACTGGTTTTTTTTCTCTTCGCAGGAGAATTGTGCTCCTATGGTGGGATTGATCGTATGCAATGTTTTCCTAACCACATTGGCATCTGCTATATTAATTGAGTTTTGTTCAGGTTCAGCCCATTCCGTATTTTGTCAGTTATACCCTGTGGCCCCAGTGATCTGGACAACTACTGTTGTCGATGTCGTCCTCCACACTGTCCCAGAAGTGTTTTTTTACTTCCTTCTTCACGGTCGACATAGTGACTGGGTGTGTATGGTTCTGGCCTGTGACATTGTGCAGCTGATCTCTTTTTGGCCAGCTTATTCGCTCTCTCGTTCCCACTGTATCCCTTGCGTCCCGGTATCCATTTCAATGTGGTCTTACCTGTAGTTATTAGTTCCTTAGACTCGATTTAGGTTATCCTCTTCTAGGAGGCTCCTAAATACTGGATTGGCAAGAGTTTTTTTATTGCCGATTTTTTTGTCGATGAATATTGTGATTATTTATCGACTTCTTGATGCAACCGTGTATCGTCAATAGTTCCCTTTTGACTCTTTTGGGCTTAAAAGCCCTTAAAGCGTAAAGATCTGAAGAAAACTTCAAAAAATAATCAGTACAGCGTCTTTAGGGCTAAGGAAGCAGTGAGAGAAAAGCGATCGAAGTGCCTCTTACGTGAACAATTTAGTGATGCTTTGGATATTCTAGTAAATAATTAACTCTTGTTAATTCAGGCGGTGTTTGCACGAGTTCAAATACACCGGGCGAAGGCAAATCGCCAACATCACAAATACGACTCAGCCGCCGAGCAGAACTGGAGGTGGCACCAAGTCTATGACTCTCCCCGCCAGAATGTACCCACCGGATTTCTCAACGGATCCATCAGCCAACTCAGAACTGAAACAGTCGACCGACGTCAGCCGACATCCTTTACTTTCAGGAAGCAATTCTATTGGGCGAGAATCAGCTCCTACGCGAGGTAAGTCAACATGTACCAATAATAGTGATATCTAAAGAGATGAAAACTGCGAGATATCGTTTCACGGGGAAGTTCTGAGTCTCAAAACGCTCAAGCCACTTCTAGGGATGCTATCCCCTCTGTCACTTGATACAAAGCGCGTGATATACCTAATGCTCATTAGACCAATTTGGGAATACGGCAGCAAGGTATGGGGGGGGGGGGGGAGCGTCAAACTCGCAGGTAAAACGAGTCCAAACTTTCCAAAACCGCGCAGCTGGCATACTTGATACAGTTCCACCAGACCGTCAAACTCGCAGACTGAAACACAAACGACACACCGATCATCCCCTCAAGACAAACTGCAACTGAGCGCAGCATCTCAATAAAATCATCCCTTCAACACACCTAATAATGCAAAAATTCAATAATTTATCAATTAAATCTGCAATAACGTAAACAATCCATCATTTATGTAAACTAATTTATTATATTACTAAGTTATTAACAACCATATTTATAATGAGAGAAAGTCGATGGGCTTGAACTCCCTAACATGTGTCATGTTACTGTTATGTCCAAACTATAATGCAATTATGCAATAAAGTTGTAAAAAAAAAAGGGGGGGGAAGTTGTTAGGATATAATGGTTTGTAAGCAGTGGAGGTTGAAGTTGAGTCTATCACCGTCAAGGGGAGATATTATTAGTGAAAAGAAACTGTTTAAACCAATGTGAAAAGGTGGCTGATGCCGAGACACAGCGGAGCGCAACTTCAAAATTAACGTAATAAAATAATACGAAAAATGATTGAGATTTATCGCAGTTTCGTTGATAATCGACTTGGGGCCTCAAGTTGACGAAATAGCGGGAACCCGAGTCGCCTGAAATTTTGGTGAAAATATATTGAGCTACTCAACCCCTAGGAAAAAACGCAAAACAATGGGTGCTAGGCCAAGGGCCGCTAAAAGACACCTGGGAGATGCCACAAAAATGTTCCCACGAAACGTAGCCAGGAGACGCTTAGGGATTGTCGGACTGTCCACAGGGGCAAAGAAACTGACAGTGACTAGCCGCTGTAGAGACTGGCAGCTGCTATTGTTTGTTGGGGCAAGATCCTTGACACACTGGCGTCTACCATGTTGAGTAGCCTGGACTGTCAGATAAAGGTTTCCCGGTTCATTGAGTGCCCCGGTGCAGGAAGCATTAAGAATCCAAATTAAAAACAATGACACCCTCAGGCGAAATCACACCAGGCTGCCGCTCAAAAAGAAGGGTGCTGCAGAAATCCAAACACCTGAAGGAAGTTCCGACTAATTTGTAACGCTCCTGGACCTCCCAAGAGAGGGAGCGTAAGGAATAGAGGGAGTGATTGTCCCGTAATGCTACTAGGCGTGTACGGGCTGCCCTGAAAAAATGTTAAAAACAGTTCAAGGCTGGCACTGTGCTGATGAGTGGCTATGACGTCGATGTGTGCCTCGGTCTCGGCTGGGTATCTAGCCTGTTCGTACAACCCGTTTAAAAAACAAGCATTTCTCACTCTACCCAATAACTCCAAAACTGTAAACGCGATCCTTCTCACAAAAATGATGTTCACAGCCTCATCAATCGCCTATACACGCGTTACACCTTAATGGTCATGGCTGAGAGAAGTTGAGCCTTTGGCATAAGGTTTTGGTTCCACATAGAGTTCTTTCCCGTCTTCGGCGATTTGTATCCAGAAACATTTGAGAGAAACGAAAATTGATAATAAAAAGCGACAAGAGCCTCAGACTATGAATTGTTCCTTATCTCAAACCTGTATCAACTTACAACACAGGTTCGGTCTTTAAACGCCATGTTGTAGGACAGTGGATAAAAGATACAGATGCATTCAGTTGGTGTGCGGATTGAAGCGTTTTTACTTGGGTTGCCAGTATTCTTCCATGCAGTGAGTTGATGTCAAGAACCCTTGCACCCACAATGGGCCGCACGCGAGGTGTTGGCTGAAACAGGAATGAGCACTGGAGGGTGAGGAAAGGGAACTCCTGTGAACGAATCATTCCGTGTCCACATACATCTCGAACAACCAGAAATTATCTTTTTTGTGTGGCAATCGTTAGAGCCAATGGCCAGACCAGTTTCGGCGATCAAGCTATCATTAGCGCCACTAGCGAAATTAGTTTACGACAAACAAAACAATCTCCGAATAAAATAATTTGTCTCGTTTGGTAATTGTACCGACTGACTCCCATTAAAGGCAAGATTTTTCTCTCTGTCCCTCTTCTTTCTATTGGAATGAAGGAGTGTGTTGGAGTTCGGAACTCGACTGCGTCAATTGTGCTGAGGGGGTTTGAAAATGTTTGGCGAGCCGCTGACTCAGGCAAAAACTACAGCGATCGCGAGGTCTTCCGATCGATTGCCTAACTTTCTTCGGGATTATGAACCATCTTTAACCACTTGACTACGATCGCGAGGGTGCCTTTTAATGGGAGTAAGTTGGTACATCCCCCCCCTCACTGTTAGCCATTACTCCAGGAGCAGACGACTTTAATGAACGGATTTTTTGGAGTTGAGCGAATTCCTACAAGGAAAGGCTTTTCCTTTCACTTTGTAGTGGGCGTGTCACCGTTTTTCCCTTTGCGCTGGGGCTTTCACATCGTCAGAAAATCTCGGACCTGAGAATTCGTCTCATTATTTTAGCGCCAAAACCTTCGACGGTCTCGTTCTTTCATATGGAAATGGCCATAAGTTGTTGGAAGTAAAAATCAGGCGTTTTAATTCCAACAGAACGCTTTTGTAGTTCAAACTCCAATAGCTCTAAAGAACTGGTATAATGCTCCATGAGTTCTTTGTGCAGCGACCTTGTTGAGCTTTTGCCAGCTGTAACCACGTGCTAGCAGGTAGGGGTTGTATTCGTGTTTTCTCCCTTTTTTGCTCAAACAACTCCTTCAGACGCTCTCCTTGCTTCCCACCATCTGAGCTGAATAAGCACTTTGCTCTTCTGGGGGTTATTGCAAATGGTGTTGTTGCTCTGTTCCTCCTGGCCAAGATTGGTTCAAAAGTAGACAGGTTGTGGATGATTATTGGCAGAGTACTAGGTGGTATTTGTTGGCATGCAATCTTGGGTCGCATACATATGCTCAGTTGTAGAGGAGGCGTGAAGGGGTTGTCCAATGCACTGTGGGGCTCATGATGATACAGGGCAGAAGCATGAAGTTGAAATGGGCTCACGTGCCCTTCCTCCTGTCGACATGACTTTTGGAAGGCTCGCTATTAGTTGAGTGGATGCTGCCCAGGAGATGACAACCCGCTAGGACCACAAGTTACTCTTCAGTCCCTCCTTTCTAGAGAAGTGCTCTCACCTCTCATCGCTGCTTCACGGATTTTAGGATTCTGGACTTCCTGGTTACTCTCCCTATACTACATTCATCCTTTCGACAATCCGGTGTAGATCCTGATTAGTCTGCATCATATTTGCTGCATGACCCGCTGGTACAGTTCTCTATGGCTCCCAAACGGCGAGCGACACTGTCACAAATCTGTGTACTCAAGGTTTCCCTTGTGTCTCTCAGTTCCTGATGATAAGCTGCATCTGCCACATTTGCTCCTTAATCCTATCCACGATAGAAATGATAGCATCTGTCAACATCGGGCTGGAACAAACAGGTGGAAATAGAGATGCTTGTTCTACTGGACTATGCTGAGAGACAACAGGCGCTTGTGCAGAAGGCCTTGGTTCAGAATGAACCAGCATGTTGGGCTACTCACTGTGGTCGGTGTGGCAGTAGCTGCTGACGTGAGTACGCAAGTCGGGATCAGAAACTGTACCCAGCGCCCTATGCCTAGAAGCATGGGGATTTTCGAGTCTGAAGATCCGTTTGGGAGTTGCCATTTCAAATTCTAAACAAACTGCAACGAATTAGCACTGATTGAATGAATTGGAAAACTCGTACTTGAAATTACAGGAACGAATGAAAACGAATGGTCGAGAATTCGTCTAAAAATTTGAAAATAGGAATTGAAAACTTTTTTTTTGGAGCACGAACAATGGAAATTATGTAATACTTATGAAGTTTAACCCATTCAATGCTGGACCTTCCTAGCGCTCTACACTCCCCTACTGAAGAAAAAACAGGATTTTTGAGTGTGTACTTCTCTGGTGTATTGCGGCTCAGGTATAAGAGGTACGGAAAAACGGCCCGTACTGGTGCACTGAGAAAATCATAATGAAGGCTGTTGGAGAGTTACGCACAAAACTGGGTGCGCATGCGCTGGTCTATCGAGATCCGCTAGAACAACTACTGGTCGATTAATTCTTTGTGTGGACTGTATAATAGGTACTCGTAGTATGTGAATTTCGTAAAACAATAGATCGTGTTGCACAAGTTGGACAGAATGCAGTACTCACCATGCAGCTCCAGACGTAGAGTTTCCCTGGCCAGGGAGAAGAGGAAGCGGTGATAGACTGCCACGTGCTTGGGACAATTAGAGAAGCAAACACAACGAGTTCCGAAATTCACACCAAACAAATTGCGTCTGACAATTGACAAAATGCCTTTTCTTAACAAATTAATAAACGAAATGATCACTAAAAAGGCAAATGATTGAAAATTATACAAAAGGGAAAATATAAACGAGCGGGTGGACTTGGCAGGAGGCGACTAGCACGAGAGGCAGGAGAACGCGGAATGAAAAACAAAAGGCCGCAGCGAGAGCTCTCGTAGGCGCGGCGAAACACGATCGAGCTAGGTCGGTCTGCGCTCAATGGCCAATACAAAGGTTATCCCATCCCACTGCAGCCCCTAACGTAGAAATAATCTTTGGATAAAATAATTTGTTCCCTTTGGTAATGACATCTCATTTCTTTCAAGACTAAAAACCTAAATCAAATTTTAGTTATAGTTTTGGGAATTACAAAAGTAGGATTGACAGAAGGAATATTTGTCGTTACTAAAGTTAACGTACCTGTTAGGTGAGTCCGTCTCCTCTGGCTGGTGAGTTACTGTGGGCGAACGCTTTCGATGTAAAGACATCATCGTCTGGCCGTTAAGTCAGTACTGGAGTCAGTCAGTTGGTCGTGGTCTTTATATACGAAGAGAAAGGTGAAGGAATGGTGGAGCATCGGGGAAGGGGCGGGGAGAGGAAGTCATGTACCTCAGGGGGAAACCCCCTAGAGGTGAGTGGAACGTCTTGAATGATCTGTCAATTGTCGTTGATAAGGAAACAGACCTGTCCTGTGATGACCCCCACTGCCAGTCTTCCCCCTCCATCATCAGAAGGCTACGTCTTATCTTGTGTGTTTGCCCTCAGTTAAGCGTTTGGAGTGCTTCACACCTCCTATTGTATTGCTGAATGCCTGATGCATTCTCCTGGCACATCTTCCCACAATCCTCTGACGGAAAAGTCCCATAGTGGGGAGGTGGCTCTATAGGTACAGTAAACGAACTGAGTCTGGCCAAGTGATCCACCAATTATCCCTTTATGCCCAGGAATCCATTAAAGGGCCGCATTCTGCACTCTCTCGCCAATTTTGACGTTGTGCCAGCCTTCTGACATAAAGCGTTTGGTGTGAGGCTAAATATTAAGTATTACACTCACGCAGATCATTTTCTGAAGAGTCTGAAAAGTAAAGATATAAAGGAAACGAACCAACGAACGTTCAGTTAGGTTTATCGCTGATTGAAATTTCTGTACTCGAAATGGTAATGCCTTAAACTCCTGGTATTGATTGAGTTGCTCCTGATTGTTACTACCATTGTGTGGATAATTTATTGAACTATCAACGCGATGTTGTTTGAAAACGCTACTGTCAAGCAGGAGTTACGTGGGGGAAAAAAACTCCTCCATAATTGTGTCTTGCTGCGCACACAGGCTTTTGATAGTTAACTACACGTAAAGATTTAAAACGATTACTATCTTCTGGTGTTTGAATCCTCACATTTAGCACGATTTCTTTCAGACGGAGAATCGAGTTCGCTGTATCAAGCTCTCCTCGAAGCCAATTTGGCCACCGAAGTTGGCCTCACTGTCCTCGACGTTTTGGGCCTTTACTGCCTCCATTTTCGCGACACACTGACTGCGGACGGCGGAGACAATAAAATAATGAGCTCCGTGTTCAGTTTGTATTTGTCTTTCCTTCAAGTCGGGCAATCTGAAACGCTTTTCAGGCACGTTTTCGCCGCTTTGAGGGCGTTCATCAACAATTTTTCCAAACCCCTTTTTCAAGGTACGTCACCGTAAGGTAAATCCAGTACGCCGAATGTAGTGTATTCGATCGTTTATTGTACTGTGAAGTTGGCAGGACTGAGACATGATAAGTTGATTTGATATGAACAGGTGACATTATTTTGTTGACAAGGGAAGCAGGGGGTTGAAGAAGCTCAGAGGTGCCCTCAGACGCCCTCTCTATTGCCCTTGTTAACTTTAACGTTCTTTCCAGGTCAATATCGTCCTCTTCGAATAATCACTTTCGACCTCAACCCACTAATGAACACATTTCTTAGCATCACGTTCAACATTGCCTCATCATAACGACAAAAGGAGGCAAGGCGCCTAAGTTCTGACATGTAGTGCGAAATTGTCTCGCCTTCATGTTGTTTACGTGTGATGAAGGCATGCCTACTAGGAATCAATTACGGCGCGGGGCTTAAGTGCTTTTTTAAAGTGTCTTTCAATTGCTTGAATGACTTTGTTGTATAATTTCCCAAATACAATAAGCTCTTGAGTAACGCGAAATGTTGGGGTGGTAACAGGGTTACGAATGTGCCTGCTTGTTTAGTTTCTGGTACATTTCTAACAAGAAAATAAGCGTCGACCCTATCCGTGAAATCATCGTAGGTTTCAATCGTTTCGTCGAATTTATCGAACGAAACAGATACCTCGCCTGAACGTCCACCCGTTCCTTGAGTCGACATCGCCTTAACTAGAATAGAAATATTCTGCTGTTGCGTATTCAATGCCCTTATCACCTCTGCTAGATCTGGAGTTCTTGATGTACCTGCCGGAGCCAGTATTGGAGCTGGTGCAGAATCGTTCGGCATTTCCTATGCTTCTCTTCACAACGTCCTACTGACTGCGCCAATTTAATGTACTTTTAACAATCAAAAAAAGTTTAATTCACGTTGGAAAAATAATATCACCTGTTCATATCAAATCAACTTATCATGTCTCAGTCCTCCCAACTTCACAGTACAATAAACGATGGAATACACGAAAAAAACTTCGACCTTCGAATTTGTAAGAATTGTTTTGCGTGTTGTTAACAGGTAACGCGACGCTTTGCGGTCAACTGTGCTTGGAGCTCCTTCGCTGCTGCAACAGCAGATTGTCAGCAATAAGGCAAGAAGCGTGCGCTATACTTTACCTGCTTATGAGGAGCAATTTCGAATTTTCGGGGAGAAAAGGGATCACGAGAGTTCACCTGCAGGTAATTGATTCGATTTGTTTTAATCGCTTGTGTGGCATTGGAAGGAATATGGTTGAACTGGGGGCCAAAACTACCGTCAGGCGCCCTGGGTAACCTCTTCGTCCTTCAACCTTCTCATTCCTGGAATTCCCAAAAATTCCCACATGACATGTTCTCTTGAGTCAATGACGAATTTCGTCTTATTCTCTCTCAAACGTCCAACCAGTAATTTCGCTACTCTGACACACCTTTTTGGTTCACCCTAATGCCCTCAGTGAAATGCTATCTCAGGCCAGTTTTCAACTTAACTCTGTTCTGATATATACACACACACACAATGACATACATGCCATTTCGCTCTACTGTACATTAACAAGTTCTCCTTCGCTTGTCAATCTACTTCTCTCCCTTTTCTGAAACCACATAAAACGTTTTTGCACTCCAAATTCAGAAGTCTGAAATCTTCTGACCTGTTTGCACATAGGTGGGGTGCTCTAATTGTGACAAATTACCTATGGCAAACAAGGTTAAAGGAAAAAATAAAGAAAGATTCAGCTTTGGTTGTCAGTTGTTAAAAAAGGACGAATGAACATATAATGAAACTTGATAAAATGAATTAGGGCTCTTTTCGAAATGTAAATTAAAAAATAAAAAGCAATTTAAAGTTCGCAACTTGCAGAAAAACGTGATACGGTGGCGTCTCGTAGGAGAAGATGGCTGTTCGTATTAGGAAGTTCTCCGACGGCAGGTGGAATGGAGTTATCCCGAAATGGCTATAGGGAAATGGATTCACCGTGAATGCACGCGGTGAAACAATTCGGAAGGAGAGAAGGTTGCGTTCAGGGTGAATGAAGTGGCGATAGAGTTGAAGCGAGAAAAAATGATAGGCAGGCGAGAGATCAGACGAAAAAAGACGGGAACTTTGTATGAGGGGGTTCCTATCTAGCATCTAGCTAATCTAGCATGCCTGTCGCTGCAGTTTCTGGAGTTTCCCTTGAGCTGCTAGCCCGCACGTTGCCTTCCACCACACCGTGGAGGCGTAGGTGACGCGGGGTCTTATTATCCCCTTATAGAGCCACTCCATCGTTTTTGGAGTTATGCCCCATGATTTGCTGCATAGCCTCCTGCACGCCCACAGGGCTGAGTTGCCTTGTGCAGCGCATATCTCACATGTGAATCCCAAGTGAGCTGCTTATCCAGTATCACCCCGAGGTATTTCACCTCTGTACTTACATGAAGCCTTGCTCCTTGCATGGTGGGTGATACTATATTTAGGTTTCTTCGCTTGGTAAATGAAACCATGGTGGTCTTAGTTAGGTTTATCAAAAATGTGTTAAACATTTATTAATTTTTTTAATATGTTGCTTCATAAAAACTATAGAAAGCGACCATTTGCCCCAGAGATGTTTTTTGCAATTTGCACAGTTAAGATTTGAAAATAACAACGAAAAACTTTTGTTTACTTCCAAAAAAGCAAGTAGAGGGAAGTAAAACTCGCAAAGTGGTTTATAATGCGGTGTCAGGTGAACGTGTTTCTTATCCATTTTCTTTCCTCGTTTAAGAGGAGCGAGGGCTAGTCGCTAGTTGCAAAGGTTGGAACGCCTCTCGTCACGCTCTATTTGTCGAGGAAATCGAGCGTCCACGCCGCGTTTCTTCTCTTTTTTTCCCCTCTTCGCGGGATTTTGCCGTGAAAGGGGGAATCGCTTCGGCACTGGCGGGACTCGAGCGAAGACACGGCTCCGGAGCTCGTAATTCGAACTCTGCAGGACCATATTTGAGCTTAAGCCGCGTATTGTTGTCAACAAAAAAAAAAGAAGTTTTGTCTCATTTTCGAACGATTGTTTCAGGTGATAATATCGGTGTCTCAGCTGCTTGGAAATATCGTCGGTTTGAATAACGCCCGATTTCAGGAATCTTTGTCGCTCATCAACAGCTATGCGACTAGCGATAAAGCTATGAAAGGAACAGGTCAGTGCGCCGCCACTTTTCATACTTTGATCTCAATAAAAAGCTCGTTTTCGCCAAAACAAATTACCTGTGACTAATCACCAATTCAAAATAATGGGACAACAATTCTTCTTAGCGCTTGTCATTTCTAGCCCCTGGCACAAAGCTTTTATACGTAATCGGACTTCAAGATTAGGCGCATTTCTTTAAAACTTTCGTGTAAAATCAGAATTTCATTACAAAAATTGATGATTAGGTCAACTTAAATTTATACACTACATGTAGCCGATTTTGAAATTTTGTAAATAAATTTGTAATAGTTTTCACATTATAAATGCTATTGCGTGAATATAAATAAAGTAACATTCAACGCATTGTCCCAAGTGAAGCTACTGCTACATCAAAAATGTTGCACTGGTCGAAAAAATTGGCGCCAAAATTTGTTGTATGGCGCCTTTTCACGTTTTTTACTTTCCTTGGCTCTACGAAGTAGAAAGGAAAGTTATGTAATCGGCTGAAAAAAAAATTTTTGAGTTCTCTTCAGATCTTTACGTTTCAGACCCCCCTGAGCCCGAAAAACACTATTTGGGAAAATGGTCTGTGTGTCTGTGAACGATTTTTAGAGAAAACCACCGTACCAAATCACCTCAAACTTGATATCTAGCCTGCAGGTTACAATGGGACGCCAAAATAAGGGTTTGAACAAAATCCACCGAAAGTTAACTATAGTTATCATAGTGATCAAAACACCAAAATTGTTTTTCCTCAAAAACGGCTCTAACGATTTTGATTAAATTTTTTATATTGATAGCTCCTAATATGGCAACTATACCATAAAATTCCCAACATGGGAAAATGACGAGAGCAGCACAATAAATTATCAGAACTTTCGACGAAATCGATTTTAATGCGGTTTTTAGAGAAAACAACCGTACCAAATCAGCTGAAACTTGATGTCTAGCCTACAGGTTACCATGGGACGCCAAAATAAGGGTATGGGCAAAATCCACCGAAAGTTAACTATAGTTATCATAGTGATCAAAACACCAAATCTTTTTTCTTAAAAACGGCTCTAACGATTTTGATTAATTTTTTTATATTGATAGCTCTCAATAAGGCAATTATAGCATAAAATTCCCATTCGTGGGAAAATGACGAGAGCAGCACAATAAATTATCAAAATTTTGGACGAAAATCGTTTTTACCGCGGTTTCTTGCTTTTAAACTCCGCTGGAATGTTAGTAGAATGTTAAAAAAAATTGATATTGTTGTCCAATCCAATACCTGAAGGGCGAGTGTTTAAAAACGCTCATGAGGTACATGGGGCTCACTTCAGAAATTCCTGAATTTCAACTACTAACTAACTCTGCAAAAGTGATTACTATCCTCCTTCAAAAAATTTGTGTTTAGAGCCTCATTAATTATCTGTGTACCAACTGCTCAATAATGGTCCTGCAATGAGTACGAACAGCGCAATAAATTTCGGAACTGTAGGCGCTACCACTTCCTGCTGCTGTGACGTGTTGTTTGACCAAGTTCATATTAACTGAGTGATAAATGAATTGATTAAATATAATTAGCCATGTACAAAGTGAATTGACGTAGAGCTAAGGAAAGTTGTGTGTTGCAACGCACCAGATATTTTACTTAGCTTTAGCCCAATGGGAAAGGAAAGTATAGTAATCGTGTCAAAAAAAAAAGTGGGTTTACTTCAGATCTTAACGTTTTGAGGCCCACTGAGTCTAAAAAACCTAATTTCGGCGCGTGGTGCGTGTGTCTGTAGTTCGATTTGCGAGAGAACGGCTGATCCGATTGAGTTGGTTCTTTCTTTGTTTTGTTCGTTGTTTTTTGTAGACACCAAAATAAGGTTATGGACGATTTCGGCCGATGGGAAGGGGGGGGGACGAAAATGTACCAAAAACTAGGGTTTTTCGCATTTTTCTCGAAAACGGCTCTAACGATTTTGATTAAACTTTCTAATTATCTTGTCCTAATCAATACCTAACTTTTCTTCTCCATACATATCTCCATGAAAGTACGGAGAACGGAACTATAGGCGTATGAAGCAAAATTAGGTTTTTTACGCTTTTTGGCAAAACGGCTTGAGCGATTTTCACCAAACTCACAGGATGTTTTCAAATAGTTAATACCTACATATTGTTCTCAATAAATGTTCCTCTGACAGTCCATTGAACAGAGACAAAAATCAAAATGTGTCGAAAATAACGTTTTTTCGAACATTTCCGTAAATTCCAGGGTAACTGCTTCCTCATATGTGATCAATGTTACAGAATGTCTTTCAGTCACCTATACCCACATTTCGTTCTCTGTAATTTTTTCTGTACATATATATTGAACGGAGATATAAGCCAAGTTAACACAGAAAAGGAGATTTGTCGAATATTAATTTATCGGTATTCCAATTTTCTCAAAAACGGCTCTAACGATTTCGATCAAACTTACGGAGTACTCTCAGCTAACTAGTCCCTACATTTTGTTCCGTATAAGTGTTTCTGTAAAAATGCGTTGAATGAAGATATAACGCCCGCATATGTAGTTGGTGTTCGAACTTACGGGGGTGGGGGTGGCAGAAAGTTGTGTGTTGCAACGCACTGCTCGTTTTTTGTAAGGGGGAAGTTAAACTTGGAAAGAACCACATAAAAAACGATTACCGAGCAACCGTCGAGCTTTCCCAAGGCAGAAGGTGTTTTAAATTACAGAAAAATTGAAAAATGCAAAATATTCAAAAATATTCTAGTATTTCGTTATTGCGTTAGAAGCTCCTGTAGTTCATGTTTTTTCTGTGTTTTCGCCGTTTAAGGATTTCCTACTGAAGTAAAGGACCTGACGAAACGAATTAGAACGGTTTTAATGGCCACGGCGCAAATGAAAGAGCTCCACCATGAGCCCGAGGTTCTCACAGATCTTCAACACTCGCTGGCCAATTCCTACGCCTCCACGCCAGAACTTCGACTCACCTGGTTGGAGACTATGACGAGGAATCACGCCAACAGCTCAAATTTTTCGGAGGTGGGCATTTTAGTTTTTTTCCCCATTTATTAAACTTTCAGTTTATATTTGTTGGGTTTGTTCTCGTAGGTCGATTGGTTCCGTGTCTTTTGCCCGGGGAGTCGTCCTCTGTATTTACAAACAATCCCTTTCCTCTTCCCATGTCCCCTCTCTTACCTTTTTACTTCCAATTTTCCCTCCCATTTCGTCGTCTGCCGCACGTCAGCATTGTGATTTTTTCAAGACGAAATCTAATTTTTTTATTTGTGCTGTGGAGTTTTTTCGGAAATGTTCCATTACGTAGTTCAATTGAAATTACGTCGCCTTCAAGACTGAGACCTGCTCTTTTATCCCCGGGGAACACTGAAGGTTTGGCGCAGATTGGTGAGTCCCATTATTTATTTCCTAGTTTGTGGATTATTGGGGGTGGTTCTCCGGGTGATTGGTTTTCAGATTGGGGCTTCTGAGAGTAAACCCAGCACAGCACAATATTTGGGGGACACTTTACCTATGGTTTATTGTCATTATATTATTATTATTATTTCCATTAACTCCTATTGGAGCATAGGGCTTCGACGAGAGTCATCCATTCGTTCCGGTTGGCGGCGATCCTCTTTGCTTCTTGCCATGTTTTGCCGACCTGGCCTAGCTCCCTCTCTGCAGACCTGCGCCACGGCTCCCTGGGTCTTCCTCTTCTCCTCTCTCCCTGGGGGTTCCACTGTAGCGCCGCCTTCTCCGCAGAATCTTCGGGTTTGCGTAGGGTGTGTCCCGCCCATCTCCATTTCCGCCTCCTAATTTGCAAGCGGATCGGAAGCTGATTAGTGGCTCTCGATAGCTCTTCATTTGAGATGTGCTCTGGCCACCAAATACCCACGATTGTTCGTAGGCACCCGTTCACGAAGGTCTGCAGTGGACGGGTGATGCGCTCTGTGACTTTCCATGTTTCACTGCCATACAGCAGGACCGATTTCACGTTTGTGTTGAAGAGCTGTATTTTCGTGCTCCTGGATAGGCTCCTGCTCTTCCAAACTGGATAGAGCTGAACGAAAGCCCCATTTGCCCTCTTTATACGGCTCTTAGCATCCTCCGATGATCCGCCCTTCTTCGTGACCACGCTTCCCCGGTGGGCAAAGAGTCAATCCCCTCCACTGTGCCGCCCTGCAGGACAAGATGGTCCCGACACCGCTCATTCACTCTAATTTCTTTGGTCTTGTCTAGGTTGATTTTAAGGCCAACACGGCTTGTGCTTCGGCTCAAAGCATCCAGCTTGTCCTGCAGATCGCCAAACCTCTGAGCCAGGAGACATTGTATTACAGTCCACTTAATAAAAAGCAAAAAAAAGTGACTACTTCTCCCTCATTGTTCTCAACAACATCAATACTATATGTTATGCCAAAACACAAAATGAATAATATTTTTGTACGTAAGTACTATGGCACGTGTGCCAGGGTTGCTGTCTAGTGAATCCTGATGCTATTCTTCGTTTTGACCACAATACTATGTGTAGATTATGTCAGATGACGTAATTAAATAACAAACGATAACAATTATAGACTAAAAACGTCTTGGTAATGTAACAACTATTCAGGTACTCGTGTGTATTAATATAAGTTACGAGAAGATATTTGCGTAGTAGGTAACTTTTAACTCGAAGATTCTCGGGATTAAAAGACTAGCTCAGCAGTATCCTCCTCCCTACGAGGTGTCCTTAGACATACAACACTTGAGAAACTTCACTTTTGTGTTAGCCTTCGTCAACGATTGTACCCTTTGTAAACCAAGTAATTCCGTAATAAAGTTTTGAAGAGTTTTAAAAAAACTCAGTTTCCCTGAACATAATTGGCGCAGTCAGTAGGACTCGAACCTACGCTCCCAAAGGGAAATGCAATCCACAGTAATCTCCCAATGTTCTCTCTCGGTCAAATTAATGAAATCCTATAATAAAACCCTCAAAACGTTAGACTTTAACAATAAAGCCAAATTGTATCACTTAAACAGCGTCATTCAGGGTCTTCGAAGCATACGACACACAGATATCCCACTTTCAGGCGACGTTAAATCTGGTTTTGAACTTTGTCCAGGAAATCGAGACATCTGTCACGCTTTGTAAACTCCGGACGTTAATCAACACGAATGAACTGGATAGTGAAATAAAAAGCATACGTTCAAGTTCACTTCACTATCAGAAACCCTGTCGAATGTGAAGCGCTCGTGAAAGTCAACTGTAAAATTACAAACGACAAAATGATATATTTTCTCAATATCCCACTCTACAAAGAAACCAAATTCAACCTCTTTTACTTATTCTCCATCCCTTGGCAGACAAACAACCAACATGGGGCGTTTTCACCAACTGCGTTGATCTTGTTTAGAGTCGATTAACTGCACCTAACCCACTCCCGCCACAAAAACAACCTTCAGCAGATTGGGTTAAGCTCTAGCCCTGATCAAACCTTAACCCCCAAAAATTGGGCGGTTAGGCCCAGTTAGCTCTTATCTTTCTTTATCATATCCTGATATTTGTTCGTCATTACCGTGCTCTGCCGGTATTATTGTGAATAATTTACGTATATTTTGATTAATAATAATAAACAAAGATGCTGTTTACTACAAGTACGCAAATATTTCAGTTTCTTTTCCACTACGATCATAATCTATTGTTAGGTTGTGATCACACCCGGCGCTTCAATGGATATGAGAGCGTTCCGACGTCTTCAACACATGAATTTAAATTCTGTTGCGAACAGAAGTATTACGATTGTAATTACTTGCAATTACAAGTTGTTGGTCGTGTAAAATGTTATAGGAAAAACTATACGTCAAAGCGCCGTCAGAAAACCCAAATGCAATTGGCTTACCTGGGCGGATTTAAAAACAGATTGGGGGGGGGGGGGATGTTGAATAATAACACTTTCAGACGCAAATATCTGTATTAAACAACTTTTATTAAAATTTATTAATTCTCCCTTCCTCGTTAAAGTTCCTTGCTTGTAAAAGTAGTAACCTCATAATTTCGGTTTTTATTATTTCTTGCTCAGTTCTCATTTTCTTGTACCACTTCCAATTTTTCCTACGCGCACAAAGCATTCGCTCGGACTAATTTGGTTTTTTCCCGCAGCTCTTGCAGTTGTCGTACGCGTATTTTCACTTTATGCTCCTCACCAGTTTCAGCTTCGGCAGAGGTTAATGCGGCCACTTTGGTGTCTGACAATAATTTGGTCAAATCCGGATTTTTGAGCATTGGGCATCTACGGGATACACGGTTACGCGGCCATTTACGTTTACATTGACACTTGTTTACGGGACCGGACGTCAAACAGATGCCCAATTTCCTTACTTTACTGTAACCTCATTAGTCCACTGCCTTCTCGATATGGCTTAATTGCAGCTATCCTAACTGCATCCCACAGTGAACCGTGATCCTAGCGTGGTGGGCACAAAATGGCTAGTCTTGATTTACTTATCTAGCCCTGATCAGTTGGGCCACTTTTGTGCTGTTTTGGTGGAAACAGCCCTATGTAACTGTAGTCCCCAAATACAGGGTTGTCCTTTCTAACACCGAAGATAACGCTATGTTAATCTTGAAAGGCGAGTGCCAAAAGAACAATATATTTTATTGCAGTAACAATCTAATATCCCACGAAAAACTACTGTGTGAGACCGGAATAATGATTAATACTTCGACACAACATTTTAAATTTGCCCAACTAGAAATATCAGAAAATTATTTTACCCTTCTACCCGAAACTAACCAACTTTTATTAGTATTCCCAAATGAGGACAACATTGAAATAAGAAGTAGCAGCCAAATAGAAACAATAACACTTAAAGCCACCTTATTAAGCCCCCTAATGACCGAGTTTATTACCATAACAAATTACTCTTAGAGCAGGAAAACTCGAAAGGAAGCCTGAAGCTTAGTCTCCCTCAGAGTAAGTTAAATTCGCTAAATGTTTCGGAAAACAAAATTAAGTTGAAGGGAAATTGACTTGGAGCAGTTGGATGTTTTCGACGTATCCAAACCTACTATAACTCACGCGTACAATCAAACGGTTGGAACAAAATGTATTGTAATAATGTTCATTATATTAGGTAGATTGGTTTCGTATACAATCCTACCTGTATTTCTCAACAAATGTAACATTGCAAAGCCTCATAACAATTGTGAAACGAATTAATTTCAATAATTTGTTTAATCTAAGAGGGGAGGAGTTACGAGAAGATATTTGCGTAGTAGGTAACTTTTAACTCGAAGATTCTCGGGATTCAAAGACTAGCTCAGGAGTATCCACCTCCCTACGAGGTGTCCTTAGACGTACAGCACTTGAAAAACTTCACTTTTGTGTTAGCCGTCTCCAACGATTGTACCCGTTGGCTGACGTATTCCTCTGAGTGACAGCAGGTTTTGAAACATACTAGGAGTTGGATGGTTGGATAAGGTGGCATGTTGGTTGATGATGGTTGATTTGACAACCTCTGTAACTTCTGGGATATCGAGATCTCATTGTAATAAGTCGTTTCTTAGGTACTGCAGTGCGTCAGTTATTATCCTGAATACCCTATGTTGAGTTTGGATCCTTTTAATTTGAGTCGTGCCGGCCAAACCCCAGATAGAACAGCCATATCGCCATGTTGGTCTTATTAAAGTAAGATACAACGAGGGTTTGGTGTTGAAGGATATAGTCAAGTATTTAGGAGTGAATATACGTGAGAGGTGGGGTTTCAATCAACACCTCCAGTTCCTTAAAGGCACTACCATTGCAAGGTTTGCCTCACTGCGTGCAATTACTAAGGCCACTTGGGGTGTGTGTTACCATGACACTATCCTCATGTATAAGGCCATCTATCTAGGCGTGATTGGCTACTGCCCCGTTTTCTGGGGTAGCAAACTAACAGTCAATCAAAAGAGAGTATTGGCCCAATCCCAGAGAGCGGCGCTCCTGTGGATCACCAAGGCCTACAAGACTGTATCAACAGAAGCACTCCAGGTGATCACTGGTCAGTTACCAGTTGATTTAGCCGTTGAGTGCATGGTTGACAAGTGGAGAGTGAAACGGGAGCTTCCCCTGCTTAGGGCTGAACTCCGTGCGGAACTCACCACTTGCCGCCATTGACGAATGGGCTCTAGAGAAATGGCAAGCGAAATGGAAATCCTCGTTAAAGGGCCATGACGCGTATGAGTTCTTCGGTTGTTGGGAGGGCAAACGAACTTAGCAGCATTGACTGGTACAAAGCAAGCCTATAACCATTTTGCAGAGTTCGTGTAGAAGGTGATGGCTAAGAAACGTGATCTGTCCCTTTGAAACTTGCCACTCAAGTACACAGTTAGATCAGTTGGGAAACCAGATTAAGAACTCCTCCCAAACGGTACGGGATTCCTCAGGTGGTCACCTCCGCACAGTAACACACAGGCAACAGCTCTCTACCGGGAGACTGGCTAACGACCAAATACCTGCTGTACCTGCGCAGCTCTGAGTTCGGTGGATGCTGCAGGGGCCGGCCTCTTGCACATTAGCGAAACCGCAACTTCCATGACTGATATAACCCTCGTTGAGGGCTTAGGAACAGTCATCAAATAAGGAAACAAAGGCGACGTGCGTCCCATCGGGGGTTTGAGGGGTCTCATTCTGGAACGCAGTCGCTTGACCAACTCTTCGAACGTGGCGATCGTGCAATGGTCGTCGTTGTAGGAAGAAGCCTAAGTATCGAAGTACACCAACACTTGGGATTTGGTTACTATTCAGTGTCAGCGGATCCGTTTGGAAATTCCTCTTTAGAGCAATTCCTCTGACGATTTGGTGCAGTTTATGGCAATTCTCCATTCTGTCGTCCATTGTTCGATGTCGTTGAGGTGTAGCTGGATGTTGTGAGTTGCCACTATACCAGATGGGTTATGAAATAGGTTGGCATGGTTGTCAGGTTAGTTACACAAACATGAGATATAGTTTGGGTCCCCACACACTCCCTTGAGGCACTGATGCTTTTTTTACTTTCCTTGGCTCTACAAAGTAGAAAGGAAAGTTATGTAATCGGCTGAAAAAAAAATTTTGAGTTCTCTTCAGATCTTAACGTTTCAGACCCCCCCCCCCCCCCCGAAAAACATTATTCGGGAAAATGGTCTGTGTGTCTGTGAACGATTTTTAGAGAAAACCACCGTATCAAATCAGCTCAAACTTCATATCTAGCCTGCAGGCCACCATGGGACGCCAAAATAAGGGTTTGAACAAAATCCACCGAAAGTTAACTATAGTTATCATAGTGATCAAAACACCAAATATTTTTTTCCTCAAAAACGGCTCTAAAGATTTTGATTAAATTTTTTATATTGGTAGCTCCCACTATGGCAACTATACCATAAAATTCCCGTTCGTGGGAAAATGACGAGAGCAGCACAATAAATTACCAAAACTTTCGACAAAATCGATTTTAGCGCGGTTTTTAGAGAAAACTACCGTACCAAATCAGCTGAAATTTGATGTCCAGCCTACAGGTTACCATGGAACGCAAAAATAAGGGTATGGGCAAAATCCACCGAAAGTTAACTATAGTTATCATAGTGATCAAAACACCAAATTTTTTTTCTCAAAAACGGCTCTAACGATTTTGATTACATTTCTTATATTGATAGCTCTCAATAAGACAATTATACCATAAAATTCTCAGTTGTGGGAAAATGACAAGAGCAGCACAATAAATTATCAACATTTTCGACGAAAAGCGTTTTTAGCGCGGTTTTTTCTCCTTGTAGACTCCGCTAAAATGTTACTAGAATGTTAAAAAAAAATTGGTATTGTTGTCCAATCCAATACCTATAGAGTGAGTGCTTAAAAACGCTCATGAGATACATGGGGCTCACTCCTGAATTCCTGAATTTCAACTACCGCCGTTTCGCTTACTACCAGTTCTAACAGTTATTACCCAATAACTCTGCCAAAGTGATTACTATCCTCCTTCAAAAAATTTGTGTTTACAGCCTCATTAATTTTCTGTATACCAATTGCTCAATAATGGTCCTGAAATGATTACGAGCAGCACAATAAATTCCATAACTGTAGGCGCTACAGCTTCCTGCTGCTGTGACGTGTTGTTTGACCAAGTACAAAGGAACTGAGTGATAAATGAATCGATTAAATAGAATTAGCCATTTACAAAGTGAATTGAAGTAGAGCTAAGAAAAGTTGTGTGTTGCAACGCACCAGATTTTTTTTTTTTTTGTACAATTTCCGTACAATCGAACATTTTGCGTTTTTACTTAGAAACCTGTAAAACAACGTTTAATAATTGAATTTCGATTTCTCCGCTAATTCCGCCCTAAAAACAGGCTGCCTGCTGTCAACTCCACATCGCAGCTCTGATGGCTCAGTACCTTAAACTAAAAGGCGAACAAGACTGGGGAGCCGAAGCCTTTTCTCCGATTTCAGTCAATATCGCCAGAGACGAAACTTCACTCAAATTGGATTCGGGTAATTACTTCGTGAATTTAAATTAATTTTTTTATTTGGTCGACGTCGGTCGTTTAATAACGCGTTTATTCGATCAACAGGCGTTCACGACGTGCAGTACACGGAAATCGGGCTCGTTAAACAATTGGAAGATTGCGCCGAATATTTGGAGAAAGCGGAGCGTTACGAGTGTTTATATTACCTGTATAACCTCATTTTGCCCATATACCATCGAAAGAGGGATTTCATCGCTATGTCTAGAGCCTACCACGCGTTGTCTGAAGCAACGTCGAAAATCACTCAAGTGCAGGGCAAACGACTTCTGGGCAGGTTTTACAGGATTGTGTTCTTCGGGCAAGTAAGTGCTGTTTTAAAGTTAATCACCTTACTTTTAAAATAAGTATTAAAATGTTGTATTGCATGTTGCTAAAATGATGTATTTATCATTTATTCTCGTTAAAATTAATATTTTAAATTGGAGGCTGATGGCGACCGCTACGCTCTGAACCCGACGACATTCACCTTCAATTAGGCAAAACACAGAAATGTCTAGACTTTCATTTTTACTTTCCTTGGCTCTACGAAGTTGAAAGGAAAGTTATGTAATCGGCTGAAAAAAAAATTTTGAGTTCTCTTCAGATCTTTACGTTTCAGACCCTCCTGAGTCCGAAAAACACTATTTGGGAAAATGGTCTGTGTATGTGTGCTCAAACTTGATATCTAGCCCGCAGGTTACCATGAGACGCCAAAATTAGGGTATGAGCAAACTCCACCGAAAGTTGACTATAATTATCATAGTGATCAAAACAATAATTTTTTTTCTCAAACATGGCTCTAACGATTTTAATTAAATTTTTTATATTGATGGCTCTCAATTAGGCAATTACACCATAAAACTGCCATTCGTGGGAAAATGACGGGAGCAGCACAATAAATTATCACAAGTTTCGACGAAAATCGTTTTTAGCGCGATTTTTTTCTTATAAACTCCGCCGAAATATTGCTAGAATGGTCATAAGAACGGTCATAAGATTCATGGGGCTCACTCCAGAGACTTCCTGAATTTCAACTACTGCCGTTTCGCTTACTATCAGTTTTAAAAGTTTTTACCCAATAACTCTGCATAAGTAATTACGATCTGACTAAAGCGAAACAACGAAAACCAAATATTTCAGTCACTGGTAAGCGCCTGAAGGCAATTAGTAGACTGGCTCACTATAATTACTGTAATTTTTTGTACACGTCTGATACTCATTCCATTCGACCTAGGGTCTTAAAATACCTTGAATACGACACTAAAAACGGGGTATCGATGCGATTAAACTGATAAAATTACGTTTTGTTAATTTTCTTAACCGTTTTTTGCCCATAACAACTATGGGCTTCGGCCGATCTTATGCCCGAAATGGTGGGCACAACTAGATACCAAATAGGATTTTTGTACAAGCTTTTTTTGGCTTCTGAATGAGCTGCCTACGGTCTAACCGATTTTCGGGTACATTAGAAAAATCTGGCTCTGGTATGGCGTTGAAAGGTTGGCCTATTGTAAAATGGCCTGGGGTAAGGGCTTCAAGGTCATCAGAGCATTCAGATAATGGTTGGAGTGGTCTTGAGTTCAGCACTCCCTCTACCTTGGCAAACTTGAGTGTGAAGCTCACTCTCAGTCAGTGTATCAGTGTATGGCCATTCTTTCCATATTAGGCAAAACATTAGAAATCTTGTTGCAGTCCCTCAAAGGAGTCTTTGGCCACAACCTCACAGGCAGGCAATACGGGTGTACCAAAGGAAGGTCCACGCAGGATGTCATTGTCGAGATCCGGCGTGTTTCCCTGCTGGCACCGGCTAAGTACGTCGTAGCAGTTCTGATTGACATCAAAGGAGCGTTTGACAACCTTTGGTGGCCAGCGCTCCTTAATGAGCTTAAAGGTAGGGGAATCCCCTGCAACCTGTACTCGCTCGTCAGAAGTTACCTGACAAACAGAACTGCTACGATTGAATGCATGCATGTCTCCGTCCAGAGAAAGATTGAGAAGGGGCGAACACAGGGCTCGGTACTTGGACCAGCACTCTGGAATGCCTTCTTCGAAGGTCTTCTCAGGAAACTCATGGAGACTGACTGCGAGCCGTACGCCTATGTGGATGACTTGACTGTGCCGATCTTTGCAGATTCGGTCCGCCAAATTGAAGAAAAAACCCACCACGTGCTCCGCACCGTCACCCAATGGTGCAAGCATGTCAAGATGCGGGTGGCTGAGGAAAAAACCCAGCTAATCCTCTTGAAGGGGAAAGTGAATAATCCACCCACAATACGCTTTGGCAGCCCCAGGCTCCTTCTTGAAAAGCACGTCAAGTATTTAGGGGTGAATATAGGTGAGAGGTGGGGTTTCAACCAACACCTCCAGTCCCTTAAAGGCACTACCATTGCAAGGTTTGCCTCACTGCGTGCCATTACTAAGGCCACTTGGGGTGTGTGTTACCACGACACTATCCTCATGTATAAGGCCATCTATCTAGGTGTGATTGGCTACTGCCCCGTTTTCTCTGAAAGACTCTTCCTCATGCACGTCTTGTGCCTCCAGTGCGACGGTTGTTGGGAGGGCAAACGAACTTAGCAGCATTGACTGCTAAAAAGCAAGCCTATAACCATTTTGCAGAGTTCACAAAGAAGGTGATGGCTAAGAAACGTGATCTGTCCCTGTGAAACTTGCCACTCAAGTACACAGTTAGATCAGTAGTTGGGAAACCAGATTAAGAACTCCTCCCAGACGGTACGGGATCCCTCAGGTGGTCACCTCCGCGCGGTAACACACAGGCAACAGCTCTCTACTGGGAGACTGGCTAACGACCAAATACCTGCCGTACCTCCACAGGTCTGAGTGGGGCCAGCCTCTTGCACATTAGCGACACCGCAACTTCCATGACTGTTATAACCCTCGTCGAGGGTTTAGGAACAGTCATCAAATGAGGAAACAGACCTGTATGGCCTAGGGCCATGGGTCTTTACGTGGAGGAACTTCGCCGATTTCACAGCTGATTTCACAGCCGATTCCCAACTCCCTCCAAAGTGAGGGGAACCAGGGGGGTTAAACAGCCATTCCACCGATAGATGTGAGGTGTGGTTTGCAATAGCGTCTTGAACGCTGTCATTGGTAATCCAATCTTTAACCTCCTGTAGATAACCAGAAGCACCGACATAATTAGTCCCGCAGTCTGAGTGGATTCTTGCAGGGATACCTCGTCGTGCCACGAACCATCGAACACATCCAAGAAGGCTTCAACAGATAGAGAAGTTCACCTAGAACTCTGGTCCTCCGGGCCGGATGGTTGAGGACAACACAGTCAGAGTTGGACCTTAAAAACAAAATCTGGTCTCTTCAAACGTTCATCGGTCAAACTAATCACCCTGCCAGTTCACGATCCATGATCCATCTTCTTCACCGCGAGTTCCATTTGTAAAATGAGGGGGAGTATGTTTCTGTCGTATATTTTAGCAAATGGAACTCACACACTCATCTCTAAAAACAACTAGGAGCAGCGATATCAAACTGTTTACCCCGTTATCAATTGCCATCCTGTTCGTTTTCATTATCGTTGTGGTTGTTGTTGCTACCTTCCCTTTTTATTATTCCCGTTTTGCGATCGTTCTCTGACCTCATGTTTTCTGTGCACTCCGTATTGTTTTTTATTCCCAATCCCGGTTCCTTCCGCGGCACCATTGTCACCGCAACATCTAAAAGACTAATGCTCGAACATTTGTTATCTCAACATTTATTTTCAACCAGCGATTCGCTTTGTGTTGTGCCTGGACCCGAGAGACTCTATATCGAGATAACTCATATTTTGGCGTAGTTATATAACGCTTTTCATTATAAACGTTCATTCACGCTTCAACCCGTCACCAAATTGGGTGCTCATCCGGGCATTCTAGAAATCTAGTGAATCTATACGCTACAACGTTAAAGGCTCAAAAGGGTTCAGACACAGGACGGGGATCACATTTATTAACATTTCAACAGTTTCCACTCAACTTTTGCCGAGAGTAAAGCAAAATTTAATGAAATTCGCTGTTGGGTTCGATCTGCCATTTTTAGCAATAAACAAATTGCGACGAACGCAGAAAAGTTGTTGTAAAAACTACACACTGCACTGGAACTAAGGCGTTTTATCGGTATTTCGGGCTACTAAGGAGTTGCGTTCGTATCCTCTAGAGGTTGCCTGAGTCTGCGCAAAGATATGCAAAGAGGTCGGATACTTTTGGAGACAGACCTCGTACAATCAGTCGTTTCATAAATCCTTTTTTCCAGGGCTTCTTCGAAAAAGACAGCGGCATCGAGTACATCTACAAAGAGCCCAAAGTCACCTCGCTCTCCGAAATATCCGAACGGCTACTGAATCAATACACCAACAAATTCGGGAGCGGGATGGTAAAAATCATCATGGAATCGTCACTGGTAATGCTTGAACTGAACCATTTCTTCTCATTCGTTCCATCGCCACGAATTGAAAACGAATGATCGCTTTTGTTGTTTCAGATCGACGAAAATGAAGTGGATCCGAAAATAGCTCACATTCAAGTAACGCACGTGACGCCTTATTGGGAAAAAGACGAAGCTCACTTGAGAGCGACGGAGTTCGAACAGAATCATAACATTTCTACTTTCATGTACGAAACTCCTTTCACGAAAGATGGCAAACCTCGAGGGACACCATCCGAGCAGTACAAGCGTCGAACGATTCTGACAAGTGAGCACTTTCAAAACCATTAATACGCGTCTCCCTGTGGCTTGTTTGATTTGTTTTAAAGTTACCTCATGAGCTCGTCACTTCTGTCATTCATTTTATAAAATATTGTAATAACTCCCCTCTTGAAAGAGCCCGCCCACAGGCTGAACTTCACCTCGTGAGAGTCTATTAGCATGTAGAAGTCTCTGCGGCCTGGGAGAGAGCATCAGCGTTACTGTGCCTTTTTCCTGAACGGTGAACAATGGTGAAGTCGTACGACTGCAGCGTTTCAAGCCACCTAGCAAGTTGTGGAACGAAGTAAGCTATGTCAAAGCAGCATGGTCCGTTCTCAATGTGAAGTGAGATCCATAGATGTACTGGTGGAAGTGTTCTATGCTGCGGACAACAGCTAAAAGTTCTCGTCGGGTCGCACAATAATTTCTTTCAGGCTGTCTCAAACCTTTACTGAAATACGCTACAACCCGTTCCAGTCCTTTGACTTCTTGGGATAGAACTGCGCCGATAGATTGACCATTAGCATCAGTCTAGTAAAAAAGGTTCGTGAAGATCTGGATACATGAGTACAGGGGCTGAAGTCATAGCTTTTTTTAATGTCGAAAAGCTATCTTTGCACTCGTTCGTCCAAGCAAAATGTATGTTTCTCCGTAAGACGATTCAGGGGACGAGCAATCGACGAAACCCCGTTTATAAACCTTCGGTAATAGGAGCACATACCAAGCAACGAACGCACTTCTTTGACACTTTGTAGTACTGGCCAATGTTGGACTGTCTGCGTTTTCTTTGGATCAGTTTTCACACCATCTGCTGAGATTGTGTCCTAAGTATGTGGTTTCTCTGGAGAAGAATGCACATTTGTCGGGTCGTATTTTTAGTCCAGCTTCTGCTAACTTTTCAAAAACTCCATCCAGCTTCTTCAAGACAGTTGCGAAATCAGATCCATAGATGACAATGTCGTCAAGGTATACCAAGGCCAGATCTGTGGGTATAACGGCTTCCATCAGTCTTTGGAAAGTTGTAGGAGCGTTGAATAAACCAAATGATAACGCTTCAAACTGCCATAAGCCTTTCTGGTACAACGCAAACGCTGTCTTTTCTCGGTCTTCTTTTCTTAGACACTTGCCAATAACTGCTACGAAGATCGAGAGTGCAAAACCAACTGTACCCACCAAGAGTGTCAAGCAGTGTTTGGATTCAAGGGAGAGCATAAGAATCTTTCTTCGTGACAGAATTAAGTTTTCTGTTGTCCACACAGAAGCCATCTTTCTTCGGCGCGAGTACAATCGGTGAAGCCCATGGACTCTTCGAAGGTTCTATAACATCTTGGTTTTTCATTTGTGCAAAAGGAATTCTCCTCGGTGCTTGCTTTATTGGGTCGGTTTCACCCGTGTCAATAACATGTTCTATCATGTTTGTGCGCCCCAAGCGCTGATGACCAACGGCGAAAATTCGGTGATATTTCACTAAAAGCGCTCTTGCATCCGTATACTCTCCACTCCCCGATAACTTTTCGTATAATAGTATTGTCGAATTTTGTAAAATCTCCAGTAGCAGTGCATTCTGGACATCGGGTGTGGCTGCGCTGGGCTGTTTTGGGGGTGGAGTGGTTAGCTCTGATCTCCAAATTTGTAAAGCTTGCTCCTGTAGGAAGTGTTCCTTCACTGTCGAAATATATGGAGACAAGTTCCGCCGGAAGAGTAACCGAAAGTATACGATATGAGCCACGTTTGTTCAGCACCTTAAGGACACTTTTTATCGTTGACAGTTGTAACATGCCCTTGTGGCATGAATTGAGCTGTTGGTGTTCAAGGGGAAACTCGTACACGATGTCATCATCATTCGATTGGGTCCATTTGAGGAAATGCAATGAAGTTTTGCTGTCATTAGGACTTGGTTCGAGAGAAATACTCACCTTCATACTGCCTCACTACTCTTACCTTCATATTGGCGAATTGTTTCGATTTATAAGTGTGGGATGTTCAATAAGGCTGCTACGATGCGTTCTGAAAACGAATCGAAACGAACGAGCCTTTAGTTTGACGTGATCCCACGAGCAGTCTGGTTCGCACTGAAACGAAACAACACCCGCGAGAGTAGTGGGCGCTGTCTTGTCAACAAGCTCTAGTCAATGCGGTGTAGTCTGAATAAACTTGTTTTATAAATTTAAACCGAATTAACCGTTCTTGTTTCCAATTAATACATTTCAACAAACTACGATATAAACTGTTCCACGTTGTTGAAGTAAATTTCAATTAATGTATTTTCAGCCGACTATTCGTTTCCGTACGTGAAAAAGAGGCTAAAAGTTATCCAAAGAGTCGAGTCGGATCTCGCTCCGATTGAAGTTGCTCTCGACGAAATGAGGCAAAGAGTCTGCGAACTTGAAGAAGTCGTATTTGCGAAGCCGCCCGACGTTAAAAAACTACAACTCAAACTGCAGGTGAGGTACACCTTTGTAAGGGTCTGGGGCCAAGGAAATCGGGTACTTTTTCGTACACTCCCCCTCATTCAATTGCTCCTGCCTGATGGGCCCAGAGAGCAGGGAACTTTTCCCTATTTTAATTAATATAAGTGCCCGCTATTTTGAGAAAGGTGGAATTTCGATGACCTCCTGTAGACCGAAATCAACGTTAGTAGAGTTTTCTTCATACACTCTACTCATATTACGCTTCTTCACAAATATCGAGCTGGCAGTCCTGTACTTGGTTTAAAATGTCAAAAAAAATGACCCCCCGAATTTTTTCTGATTTTTCGCATAAAAACCCAGTAGCTTGATTTTGGTTTTTGAAATACGCTTTTTCCACGCAAGCTTTTCTTCAGATCTTTACGTTTCAGACCCTCCTGAGTCCGAAAAACACTATTTGGGAAAATGGTCTGTGTGTGTGTGTGTGTGTGAACGATTTTTAGAGAAAACCACCGTACCAAATCCACTCAAACTTGATATCTAGCCCGCAAGTTACCCTGGGACGCCAAAATAAGGGTATGAACAAAATCCACCGAAAATTAACTATAGTTATCATGGTGATCAAAACACCAAATATTTTTTTTCTCAAAAATGGCTCTAACGATTTTGATTAAATTTTTTATATTGGTAGCTCCCAATATGGCAACTATACCATAAAATCCTCATTCGTGAAAAAATGACGAGAGCAGCACAATAAATTACCAAAACGTTCGACGAAATCGATTTTAGCGCGGTTTTTAGAGACAACAACCGTACCAAATCAACTGAAACTTGATGTCTAGCCTACAGGTTACCATATGACGCCAAAATAAGGGTATGGACAAAATCTACCGAAAGTTAACTATAGTTATCATAGTGATCAAAACACCAATTTTTTTTTCTCAAAAATGGCTCTAACGATCTTGATTAAATTTTTCATATTGATAGCTCTCAATGAGGCAATTATACGATAAAATTCCCATTCGTGGGAAAAGGACGAGAGCAGCACAATAAATTGTCACAATTTTCGACGAAAATCAATTTTAGCCCGATTTTTTTCTTATAAACTCGGCTGGAATGTTAGTAGAACGTTTAAAAAAATTGGCGTAGTAGTCCAATCCAATACCTAAAGGGTGAGTGTATAAACACGTTCATGAGATACATGGGGGTCACTCCAGATATTCCTGAGTTTCAACTACCGCTGTTTCGCTTACTAGCAGTTCTAAAAGTTTTTACCCAATACTATGCAAAAGTAATTACTATCAAATTACTTCAAACAATTCGTGTTTACAGTCTCATTAATTATCTGTGTACCAATTGCTGCTTTAATCGTCCTGGAATGAGTACGAGCAGCACAATAAATTCCGGAACCCTAAGCGCTACCGCTTTCTGCTGCTGTCAAGTGTTGTTTGACCAAGTTCAAATGAACTGAGTGGTAAATGAATTGATTAACTAGACAGCCATATAGAAAGTGAATTGACGTAGAGCTAAGGAAAGTTGTGTGTTGCAACGCACCAGATATTTCCTGTATTGCATGCGAACTTTTGTCTTTTGTAAGTTTAAATTTCACATATGTAATGTGGACTAGGCTCCGACTCTTAGCACGAGTATGCTCAAAAAGAGTCGTAGCATTTTGTAATACGAGTGTGATTTTATATTCCTAATGAATAAATGCAAAAAAAATCACGCACCACAACAATCAACAAACATTCAGGGTTAATTATTCGAACGAGCAAACAGTACTCCAATTCAAAAGAGGCTCAAAGTACTAATCACTCGGATTGGCTTTTGATCGAACCGGCAGCCCCTATGGTTGTCCCAATTCGGACTATGCCTCACTTTGGGGACCTTATTCCGATAGAAAGCGTGGACATTTTTCGGTGTTGCTAGAAAACCAACATTCAGAGAGCCGTGGGAGGATTGAATCCGTGGTATGTTAGTCTGTGGCTAAAGTGAGTTCCGTGTTTTCGACTTTTAGTCGTAGGTTCTTAACTTCCAGCACCCTGAGGTCCAGAGGCGTCGAGTTATTTCAATATTCCCGTATCTACCTCGTTCTTTGTTAGCGGCTGTCAGTTCAGCAAGTTATAAAATGCATTACCACCGCTCCTGCCTACCTGGTCGCATGAGGACATGCTTAATTTAACCTGGGGAGCCATGTACTGCCCAAGGAACGGCGCTATCGAGACGAAGAACTGAGCATCAGCATTCTCCCCCTAGAGAGAAGGCTTCACTATCGTTTCTCCTCGTTGTCGTTAACTGTATCACTGGCACGAGGAGTGATAGATAAGGTACCAGCTTGAGAACCGAATTCAAGGTGGCGAGTAGCCCAAATACGGAGTTCGCTGAATTGAGAGTGCTTGCTCAGCAGAGGACGATCGCCGAGCCTTCCACCGACAACCCGAGCTCTCTCTCCATTTCCGTCCCTCGAGGAAGCAGGTTGCCCTTCACTAGCCCCGAATATAATTATCTAGTCTTCATAGTTATTCTTTTTCCTAGTCTCCCAGCTCCTTCTCAATCACCACACCTATTTCTTCGCACCTCTTGGTATTTTCCTATTTATTATCGTTAATCCTCCGTTTCGGCCACGTCAGAGCATTACACTAACGTGTTCATAAAATTCGATATAGAATCGTATTGTTACTGAAACCCCCAATTTACTTTCAGGGAAGCGTCGCTGTACAAGTGAACGCGGGCCCGCTCGCTTACGCCAGCGCATTTTTGGACCCGGCGTTGTCTCCTCAATTCCCCGACGACAAAGTTGAAGAGCTCAAAGACGTTTTCAGGTGAATTAAACCCCCTCCGCCTATTTTCAAAATTTATTTCCCATTCGTTGACGCCCAGTTTTATTCTTTTCGTTTTCAGGGAATTCATTCGCGTCTGCTACGCGGCGTTGCAGCTCAATTCTCGCCTGGTCAGGTCTGACCAAGCGGAATATCAAATGGCTTTGAGGCAAAATTTGCACAAATTGGCTCAAGAGTTGTCGCACATGTTTTCGGAAACTCTCTGGCCGGACTCCGAGCTTGGAAGTTTCAAGAGGAATTCTCAAGCGCTGTTTTCCGCCATATCGGGAGCCAGCTCCAACAGCAGCAGCGCTTGAGCGCGCGTTACGACCGCCCTTTAGTTTTAAATTATTTTTCAGATGGCGACTCTTTTTACAGCAATCTCGATAACGATAAAGAAATGCGAAATATTTGCCCGTTGACTCACTTTTATGAACGACGAGGTCTGTTAGTCCTACCTCATTTTATGATTAATGCCTTCGGCGTTGGTTTTGTGCCAATTACGAATTTTAAATGATATATCTCTCCTTTGTGAGTTTTAAATAGTTAATGCGGTTGGGCTGATGTGTCTCGTACAAAACACGATTCTTATCGGGGGGGCTTCAGAATTTAATTGCACAAACCGCTGCTCTTCTCACTCTTGCATGTCACTGCGCACTTCTTTGCTGAAGGAAGTAAATAAATCTCATTCCCTTCCCTCTGTACAACAATGAGCTTCATTCTCTCATCAAGAGGATTCCATGGAGCGACCGCTTAAAGCCAATCAGTTCCATTTGACACAATGAGCACAATCTTGACTGTAACGTATTATCCTTTAAATATTCTTCAGCTCACCCTTAATGGACCAAGTGGAAACGCCAAGTCTATATTATTCCAGTTCAAGGGATGTCCTACGCTCCCAGAAATTTGGGCGACCTTGAAAATGAATACTGGGACCTTTGCTGAAATGTACGTTACTCTTGTTCCTGCCTGAAAAAAAAAAATCTCCTATTGCCTTGCAGTTGTACGAAGAAGCCCCGATTCGCGAAGAGTGAGTCAGTCTTTGACATTAAATATTCAGTACTTAAAAGGCTAATGACGCCATTATCCAATGATGAATGTTTCATGTCAGACACCGCACAATTACTTTAACTCCACATTTCTTACTGGATTAGAATTTCTTCATTTTATCATATTAGATTTAAGGGGTATTTTCTGTTCTCTCTACCCCCTCCCCTCCTCCCAATTTCAATTGTGTTGATTCCTAATCGACAATGTTATAATGTAAAAATACGTTCGCAGCGTGCAACATTTTATGAGCAGTCTCTTGATGCGAAGATATTTAATTAAGTCCCCGAGCACGTCATCCCCCCCCCCCACCACCACTCCCTGTCTCACTCTCACCGTAAAATTGATTTTATCCACGAGTCAATAGAAACGCTTTTACGCTCAAAGTTACCTAATTTTAAGATAAGCCGCTTCTACGATTTCAAGAGGGACGCACATTCGCCTTTTCCCTTCGGCGTTTCGACGCCTTGAACTCAACGATTTTGTACGAACGCCCCGAGAAAAAGTAGTTAAGGACCCTTTGTACGTTTTTAAACCCCAATCCCACCCCACCCCACCGTTGACGTCCGTCAGTTCGCTCCTTCCCCCCTCCTTAACACGTTGGTTTAAACGTTGAAGCTGAATGTGATATTTTAATTTGCCTCGAACGTTTCTTTTGGTCGTTGTTTTTAAATTTGTGTTCATTGTAACGTTGACTTAAACGCTTATTTGAGATAATCTCACTTTCTCGTAGCGGCCGATTTACGATTTTAATTTCTTTCGTGTTATTTTAAATTGGTGACGCGCGTAGTGCCCGCCTATGTTGCGCTCTGATGTCTTTTTTTTGTGCTTGAAACGTTCAAGTCTGAATTCGTGGGCCAGTGGGGTTCCTGTTAGGGTGTGGCTTAGTTGACGAGGCGTCCCAAACGTCGTGATTTACTCGACATTTCGATGCCGGCAGTCAGCCCAGAGCTGTCATATTCTGCGAGGTGTCGCCCGCACTCTCATTCGCTCCTACCTAGTTCCGTCTTTGTGGTAGTACGACTTTCTCGAACTGTAATTGCAAATAACAGGGGTACCATATAGCAGGGCAGTCAAAGCCGCGGGAATAAAAGAAAAAGGGATACTGGTCTCTTTGCCCCCTCCACGAGTTCGACTATCTTTTACTTTCCTTGACTCTTCAAAGTAGAAAGGAAAGTTATTTAATCGGCTGAAAAAAAAATTTTGAGTTTTCTTCAGTTCTTCAGACCCTCCGAGAGTTTGAAAAACGCTATTTGGGAAAATGGTCTGTGTGTGTGAGCGATTTTTGGAGAAAACGACCTACAAAATCAGCTCAAACTTGATATCTAGTCCGCAGGTCACCATAGGACGCCAAAATAAGGGTATGACCAAAATCTACCGAAAGCTAACCATAGTCATCATAGTGATCAAGACACAAAATTTTTTTTTTCTCAAAAACGGCTCTAACGATTTTGATTAAATTTTTTATGTTGGTAGCTCTCAATATGGCAACTATACCTTAAAATTCTCATTCGTGGGAAAATGACGAGAGCAGCACAATAAATTACCAAAACTTTCGACGAAATCGATTTTAGCGCGATTTTTAGAGAAAACGGCCGTACCAAATCAGCTGAAACCTGTCGTCTAGCCTACAGGTTACCATGGAACGCCAAAATAAGGGTATGAACAAAATCCACCGAAAGTTAACTATAGTTATCATAGTGATCAAAACACCAATTTTTTTTTTCTCAAAAACAGGTCTAACGATTTTGATTAAATTTTTTTATATTGATAGCTCTCAATAAGGCAACTATGCCATAAAATTTCCATTTGTGGGAAAACGACGAGAGCAGCACAATAAATTATCAAAAGTTTCGACGAAAATAGATTTTAGCGGTAGTATTTGTTATAAACCAAGTCAATTGTCAGTCATTACACCCGAACACAAGACTAGGAAGTCACTGCTTCAGGTAACAACTTTTGATGTAAGGGCCCTTTGGCCAGAGGTACTGCGGTACTGCCTGTGTTCGGGTGGAGCGCCAGTGAAGACTCAAATGACTAATTAACTTATTGGAACGTCAGAGCGTGAGAAGTAACAGAGGCAGTGCAGGAGCCACAGGTACAAAATCAAAGTAATAACTTTCCTTTCTACTTTGTAGAGCCAAGGAATGTAAAAACCCTGCAAATTATTACACAACGGTTTATTATTCTCATGAACAGGTTGACCTAGTATTACTGCTCCGAGACCCATTTCGTTCGATTCAGCATCGAAAAATACTAGTAAACCATACGAAACATAACCTGACTGTAATGGAACTACGGAAACTAAATATTTCCCCGGCGCCAGGCGCCCGTAAACGCCTGTAGGCATTTATGATCCGATGTAGGGATGTGCGGAGGAAGTGGCTCTAACCTTCTACCGCCCCGTCGGGCAAAAAGAGTCGGGGAAATTGGGACGGGGACTTCCAGCGAACGATGCGAGGTGAGCGGGCAGATGCTTTCAATGAGACAGAAGGGAGGGAGGGAGTACTAACAACGAAACGTTGACTTCCGCTGTAGTTCTCGCAAGTTCTTGCAATTAGTTGACTCTAATAATTACTGTAATTTCCCTATACGCAGTTGTACACGTCTGATACTCATTCCATTCGACCCAGGATGTAAAAATACCTTGAAAATGATACGAAACACGGTTCATTTGCGATTATACTGCATTTCGTTAAATTTTTTGTCCATAACTATGGGCCTCGTCTGATCGGATTGCCGAGATGGTGGGCACAACTAGATACCAAATGGGATTATTGTGCGAAAGAACGACTTTTTTAGACCACGTTAAAGGCACAAAACGGCCCAGACTTGAACCCCTGGAAGTGGGTTCCACCGGGCTCCTTCAACTCAGTTGTAGTTGAGATGGAACTGGAAGATTCTCATGATGACCACCCTGGCGAAGCTTCTCACAGCTGAGATGAGTATTGTTATAGGATGGATTCGGGTTGTCTCTCAATAATAAGGCCTTCCTTCCAAAACCTCCAAGAATCGTATATTCAGTTCCGTTCCAGTTAATAGCCCACAGGCACAGATAGTAAAGAGGACGAAGCGGTGCGCGGAGCCGGAAGAGGAATAGACCGAGTGCCTCGTTGCACGCCGGGGTCCCGATTTTCTTAACCTCCCGATCGCGGCAACGCGGTCCCTCCCCTCTCCCTGTTCATCAGCAGCTATCTTCCTCTTCAGATTTAATCGGAGCTGCTTCAAGTGGCTCTGCCCGATAAAAAGAAGCTCCGGAGTTCCGAGTCACAGCTCATTCCGATCGTGCCCGTAACAGTATCGTAGAAAGCAGCCCGTTCAAACGCTATTCCCAATCTACGTTCAAGCCACGCGACTCAAGCCTAATTGAACAAAATACCCGCGTTGTCGAGTGGGGCTTCTCTGACTCTGAATTCAGATCTTGATTACATCTACGCAGGGCGTCGCACAATTAGCACAAATTGCACAACAACTTTACAAAACGCCTTGCGTAGAGCGATTAATTTTCTCCCGATTTATATTTATTTAAACACTAATTAATTGTTTGTATCGATGCTTTATTTCGAATAAGTTATGGCTGTGAAAGTTCTAATGTTTTCTCTTATTCTCTCGTTTTAAGCTGTTCATTTGTATTGTGTTATTTAGTCTCTCTATCTTTTTATTACTTTCGTTGTATTATAATAAGTTACTCAAACGCATCAATTTTAATTATGTACTCGAAACTTGTATTATTGTCCTGTATACGTAACCAAATCTTTTGTATAAACTGATGCCCGTTAATTATCATTATAAGTAGTTGTTAATACGTTGCCCTAGCGATTCTCCCAGAGGTGCGGCTGGGTGTTTGCTCCTGAGAATGCAGAGAACCTTTGTGCAGCACAAAGTGGGGCAGATTCCCGTAGTACTCAGTCAGGAATGAGGAGATCTGCATGCTAACCTTTTTACTTTACCCCTGAACGGATATGCGACCAGTGGGAGGGCTATGGAACGGCGAAAGTCGTCATTTTTGGCCTCCTAATGGTATCAACATGTATACAGATGGATAGAAGACTCCGGAAGGCACAGGCTCTGGGAGGAGTGGAATGCACATTGCCCTACTCCAACGGTCTTTCAAGCAGAAATCTATGCTATCATCGCCGGGGCAATCATAATGCATGAGGAAGGCTATAGCGACAGAACTATCAACGTATTGATAGTTGCACAACGTCAAAACTGGTGTGAGAGTGAAGGATGTGGTTTAACTCCTTAACAAACGCGAATAGAGTTAATGTGTATTGGATTCCTGGGCATAAGGAGATCATTGGAAATGAGAGGGCGGAACATCTAGCCAGACGCGGTTCGTCTACTGTACCTACTGGGCCACCTCCTCATTGTGGGATTTCTCTGTCACTAGTCAAGAGGGCCGTGGGAGAATATGCCAGAAGAATTGTGCCAATAATAACTAAAAGGGTAACTTTACTTTTCTAATAAAAATAAAACAAACAAAAAAAATCTAGGAAGGAAATTTAAAAGAAATTATGAAAATTGAAATTAGGTAAAATGTAATTATGAAGTTAAGTTTGGTTGGAGGGGACAAAATCAATTATCTTCTCAGGGTATAATGGCACAAATAATAATTACAATAAATATCAACATAAACTGAATCCAAATAAACAAATAAATCGGAAAGGAAAAACTTGATGTTCTGGCAAGTGGCGGCGATGTCGATATGATAGGTATGGAGATCGGTGATGAGAGCAGTCGATGTATGCGAGATCTGAGGAATGATCCTTCGAAAAGGGGAGGAAAAATACGGGACTTTGAAATGTCGGGATTGGGAATCTAAAACGCAGATAACCTCCTCTGAACGTTCCTTCGTCTCAGGTTATGTTGGTTGGCGGGAAATGAGACTTTGGGACACGAACGACTGACGAGGTGAAGCTGCATGCGGCGGCGTTTGAAAGATAGCTCCTCATACGAGACCGAGTAAACACTTCTACGTTACAGAATGCATCAGACAGTCTAGAATGCTGCAGGAGTAAGACAATCCCAAAGCTCTATCAAAAAAATGTGAGATAAGACGGAACCTTCTGAGGATGGAGAGGAAGGACTTGAGGCAAATTGTTGGGATCATCACCGGGCACTGCAGAATGAACAAACACATGTATGTTATGGGCATAGTCGACACCGCTCAATGTAGGTGGTGTGGCACGGCTTAGGAGACTCCCTACCACATCCTGGCCAAGTGCCGGAGACTTAACACGTTCACTGCGGCGATTATTATTCAAAACCGATTTTCTGCGCGGCAACTTTGAGGTTGATCTAAATAAGGGATGGGAGATGTCGACAGGTAGTCGACGTCCGCCGGGGGGAAGGGGTCTCATTTGTCGACTACGTGTCGACATCCGCAGTGAACGTGTTAAAAGAGCAACTTCTGATCTTAGGTACCACTTCTCCCAGGATGGATACCAATGAAAACTCTAGCAGGAATTACTTGGCTTTCCTTAGGAGGTTAGGCATTGACCTGTGAGACATTAGGACTGGCACAACAGGTCATTTGGCCACAGTGCACATCCCATCTGTGGGACAGTCAACACTATTATTCCTAAAGGGAAAGGAAAGTGTAGTGTTTGAGGGAAAAGGTATCTGAGCGTTAGCCTACTGAATCAAACACATCATTGGATGCATCACACAACTTTCCTCAGACTCAAATAAATTGAGGGATTTTCGTGATTCTAGTCAACAAATCCAACCTGTTTTTTACTAAGAAGGGGAGACTGTACCCACGGGTCACAGATTGGGCTCAAAATGTATACGCAAAAAGTCACATCTCATCCTCATGCCAGAGAATCATTTGTTTTAGCTTAAATTGACGTGAACATGCGGGGGGGGACTAAGGTCCTTCACCGAGACTTGTTGCTGGAGCGTATCACCGTTGTTCCACTCACAGCGCAACACTACAGCAAAGAGGCTACAGGAATGACGTAAGGCGAGGGCTGCAGGGATATGCTCTGAGCTCTGCCCTCAGTTCCTATGGATGCATCATCCCCACTGTTCTCACAGAAAATGCAAGACAGCCTCGAGGTCCATTCCCTGCTTCTTCATCTGTTTGTAACTGAGGCACACTGCACCCAGCCCCTCGCAAGTACACAGTACATGCTTTGCTGACTCTAGCCCTGCAGAATCTACAACTCTGACTTGTCAATCTTGGTTAGGTCATAGCTGCCCTGTAAACGTGCCACGTACCATTCGTATACTTTCTCCAGACTGAGTACCTCTCCCTTGAGAGGCTAATAAATAAACTTGACTGCCTTTGGCCAGGCTAGCTAGCCTGCCTGTAGCTAGCCCTGCACTTTTCCTACCCAATGGGGAAATGAGCCAGGCCTGCCGGCTCATTGGGCCGCAGTGTGCACGCAACTCTATGCCACAAGCAACTGTGGTTGCACGCAGCGTGTGTTGCGGGTTAAGGGCTGATGGTAGTCAGCCCCAGGACCTTAGTCTGATTGAGGGGGGGGGAACCACGCCTCCAGGCCCTTTTGCCAGTTGGCCCACGCCTGAGCGAAGATGTGAAAGCGGCAAACCGCTGCCTTGTTGGAAAAGAGCTGGACTGCCTCCTCCATCAGGGGGAGACAAGCAGGCTCTCGTGCGTTGCCGTATAGTGAGCAGGCGAAGAGGACGTGGGCTGCATTCTCAGCGGCACCTCCACAGGGGCAGTCACTGAAGTGGCGGCGCCTAAAGAAATGCAGCTGCACTGCCACAAAGGATGGCCGCCAGCACGTCATCCGCAGTCGCACCTCAATTGAGGGGAGAAGGCTGTGGAGGTGCCGTGCCGTGGTACCATTGTCCCAGCGTACCTGCCACTTGACCACCATTGCTTCATGACCGACTCCCCCCCACTAAGGGAGGGAAGAAGGGCCTGGAGTGGCCCGCGGTACTCCTCGGTGCAGTTCCACTTGATGCACGATTGGAGCACCGCGAGGTCGAGTATGCGGTCCAGGGGAGGGGTTCCTGCAAGCATCTGAAGGGCGAGGTGGGATGTGGTGCAATACGCTGGCAGGATGGCCAGAAGGATGTCCCGCTGCATGGTGAGTGCCAACTGCGGATCACAATGCGTGGGGGACACACTTCTCCTACCACTTGCCAACTTCCTTAACCCATTCGATGCGGGGAAAAAAAGTCGGACAACCTAACAGTCGGAAAGGTTGGCGAGGGGCGCTCTTATTGTTGGGCATGGCATCGTATGATGCCACCCATACGAGGTGAAAACCACCATGACATCATATGATGCCATCCGCACTGGATGGGTTAATGAAATGGGTCTTGGTAGTCCCCACAATGGGCTCAGGTCCCAAAAGGAGAAGTGCAGATCATTCTTTCATTAGCGCACCTGGTAGTATCGCTGCCTAGATCCCTGGCCCGTAAACTCCTGCATCTGCCAGGCCACACCTCACCGATCCGTCTGAATAATATGCTATGGTATCTACCTTAAGCATGGCACGACCCTCTTCCTGTCTGGATTCAGTATCCTGATGAGCAGTACGCAGTTATACTTCATCCATTCTGAGTCCCTGACATGCAGAGCAGGCCCCTCGACCCACACCTTGTTCAATATCAGCTGGTGTGGAGCCCTTCTACCCGCCCCACAGTTATGTTAGCCCTGCACTGAAGCTGTAGTCTTCTTCCCTGTCCGGGCCCAACAGGCCCGGGCACTATAAGTGACAACCAGCCCAACTATTGCCCCGTACACCCACTGGACCATCCTTGGCAGCTTCCATGTATCATGCTAGATTTTGATGGCTAGGCTAACAGATGCAGATCCTGTAACGGGAACCTTGCCAGTCACACTTCCTCTACCGCACAACACATATAAACGCAGAGCAGGTTAGTAGCAACGCGCAGCTGAAGGATTTTACATAAAACACACACACTACGTTGTACAACTCAAAGTGGGCATCCGAATCACCATTTACTACGTAAATTCAGAATTAGTAGCATCCAATGCTTCAAGTTTTCACAAAACAAAAGTTCAATGCCACCAAATTAACAAAAAACGAACAGCAGTCCAACAATTGTAGTCGTACGCGTAGTTTCATCGATCCAATTGACAAATTGGATTCTCATAAATAGACGCTAATTGAACTTTAGGGCCAACCAAATCCCTGATATTGTTCAACTTGTATTTGATCATCGCAGGCCGCTCTAAAGAAAGTCCCCAAGCGATAACGTTAACATTCGGAGGTAGACCCATCGGCAGCAGCATTTCAGGCCGAAACATCCCCGAATTCCCTACTTCGATCCACTTGTTCAAACCAGGGTGGTGACAAAAGATTTCCATGCTCGGCTCAGTGTACGGATTGTACGCGGGTTTAAACTGGAGTTTGGTGATGCCCAATTTGTTGAAAAAATCGTACAAAACTCCTATTAAATGACCGAGAGTGAGGTCGTAGTCCGCCATCAAACCCTCGATTTGGTTGAATTCCGCCAAATGAGTGGCGTCGAGCGTTTCGTTTCTGAACACTTTGTCAATGCTGAAATATTTGACGGGCTCGAAACGGTCTTTACGAGCCAATTCGTACAAATGACGAGCGCTGTTCGCCGTCGTGTGGGTCCTCAGCAAATTTTGTTTCGCCTCGTCGATCGACCATTTGTATTTGTAACCTTGAGAACCGTAGTTGCCGTCGCTGTGCACTTTTTCCACCTCGCGGAGGTATTTGTCGGGGAAATGTTTCGAGTCTGTTTCTTTGGGTTTCGTGAGGAAAAACGTGTCGTGGGCGTCGCGAGCTGGATGCTGTTGAGGTTGGAACAAAGCGTCGAAATTCCAAAAGGAGCTTTCGATGTAGTTGCTAGTGTTCATTTCGCTGAAACCCATTTCCAAAAATATTTGCCTAAATTCGTCTTTCATTTTCAGAAGAGGATGAAGGTGACCGCGAGACGGAGGAACCCCTAACGCCTCAAAATTGTAATTTTTGAACTGTTTGGTTTTCCACGAGCCATCTTCGATCATTTCAGCCGTCAATTCTGTTTCAGGTTTATCCAAACTTAGAGTAAACCCTGGACCTTTCGAAACGTTGAAAGTCGTTAAAGACACTTCCTTGAGAAGCTTCCTTTTTTTAAATTCGTTTTTCTTCTCTACAGGAACATCATCAAATTTCTTTTCTTTGATAAAATCAAGAAGTTGTTTTACAGTATCATCTATTTTATCCACGATCAACACGACGGTATTGTCCTTTTCTTTCTTGACCCACCCATTAGCCATAGCTTTGCTAAAACCTATTTTAGCGTTTGGAACTTTGGACATCACTTCGGAGAGTGAGATCGGGCCATTGGCTTTGACGTATTGTTGCACGGCTGCTTCGTAACTGCCGTTCTCGGTGATGTACTTGCCTTCATCTGTTAGCTCCCAAGAAACGTCCGGTTCAGGAGTAACGTCGATGAGGTCTCCACGAGATTTCAAACTATTGATAAGCCCAATCGCGGCGTTGTGGGACAAATTGAGGCTGGTAGCGAGCTTCAAGCTGTTGACCGGCGATGCCTCAACTATTGCGAGAATTTTCAATAGAAGAGCTTCTTCCTCCATCGCGACACTTCGAGAAATAAAGAGGTAAGCCGCGATAAAATCAGAAAGCGACTATGCCACGTGTGTATATTTACTGACAATTGTGAGTTAGCCGTATATCTTTCTATCGCATATAACTGCACTGGCTCCGACTACACGGGTGTCGGAAAACAGAATGGGCGTTTGTGCAGATCGTATCCTTTCTTTTCTGAATCCCACATGAGTTGTACCCGTTCTTATCTGCACCGCCACAACGTAAAAACTGCTGGGTTTAACGTTCGAATCAAAACAGCCCGCTAATAATTAGTTGTTTCGATTTCTCGAAATAGTTTTGGAAACTTACCAAAAGTTGGAGTTTTCACGAAAAAGTCGAGCAAAGGGTATTTCGAGTTTATCGAGACTGACAACGCATCGATAGTTCACAATTTTGGATGTACACGTATCGCGAGTTTCGCGTCTTTATATATTTCAACCAACTGCTGTATACTAAGATAAGGCAATATATCGATATATCACGACCGGTGTCAGGTTATCGATATGCCCGACATCGCGGGCTACGAACAGAACGATCGAGGCGATAACAGTAGGAGAAAGAACTATCACCGTTGTTGAGGGGGTTTCAAATTACTAGACATCTCTATGCTTGCGAATTCATTCTATTACTACTAATTTATTACCAGTTTATTAATTTTATTCTCAATGGTTATCCCACTTCGAAAGGTACAAAATATCTTATAATCGACGCCCAATTAAAGGATGATCAATCTGAGTCGTGGCCACATATAGAACTATTTCCTATCACCCAAGTTATATAAGGGATCCGGCTTTGGCTCCTAGAACGTGTACCGGAATCTTCCGGTTCCCTCCACATATTTGAGGATTCTCCATTCGTTGTGTCGTCTAACGTCCCTTTCTATAGTTCGTCCTCCAAGTCTATTCTGGTTCTAAACCATATTGGGCATTCACATATGAAATGCTCAACCGTTTCTATTTCCCCACAGGAGCATTCAGCCCTAATTGTTGGGTTATACCTATGTAGTGTGTTAACATGCCTATTAATCTTCTTAATTGTATCCTATTTAGTTTTAGGGCCCATTCCGTCTTTATTTTGTTGTAACTCGTCCGTGTGTGCTTGGAAAATTCAAGACCTCTGTTATTGTCTGTGTCGTTGTTAACTCTACCCCATAGGCTATTATTTATGGCCTTCTTGACTGATGCCATTGTAACCGCTGTATAGGGTTCTGGTCCATAGAAGTTGTCAGTCGACCCCTCTTTGGCCAGTATGTCTGCTCTTTCATTCCCACTGTGTCCCGGAATCTATTTCACCTTCAAGGTATTTCCTCTCTGTACAAGTTCTTTCCCCTTGTTATTCGCGTCCTCAACTAGTAGGCTCCTAACTACTGGATTGGCCAGCGTTTTTATTGACGATTGGTTGTCTGTGTAAATTGTTATTGTCTTATTGCTGATGTTGAATGTCATCAATTTGTCGATACAGTAGTTGAGTAGTACGTCCTGATAACTTACAAAAATCTCTACAATCAGGATATGAATGAGTTCTTGATGACGCAACAATAATTTATATCTCCTAAATGCTCTGTGTTTCGCCAATCCGTTAGTTATCTCATATTTATTTCATATGCCCATTCTTAATCTCATTGAATTAACTCCTTTTCATAGTCTTTGTACATTTAAAATAATAATAATTATTAAATAATTGGCATAATCGTACAGCAGTCGTTATTTCTAATTTCAAACATGGCGCCAGAGCCTACGATGTCAGGCATATCGATAACCTGACCTCGGTCGCGATATATCGATCTATTGCCTTATCAGAGGAAGCGGTCCCTGCTCTTTCATTTTACCGAGCCCGCTAATAAATAGTTGTTTCGATTTCCCGAAATAGTTTTGAAAACTTATCAAAGGCTAGGCTTTCACGAAAAAGAAGGTTTTATTTCGAGTTTAATGAGACTGACAACGCATCGATAGCTCACAATTTTGGATGTATCGCGGGTTTCGCGTCATTATATATTTCAACCAACTGCTGTATACTACGAGGATTGAGTGAGGAGCAGCTCATAAATGCGAACACGGCTGCTCTGTAAAGATCCGCAGCGATCGGAGCTTTCACAGCAGTTCAGGAGGTAAAACATGCAAAACGTTTCAAACAGCCTCCACATCGGAGGGGTTATAAGCCTCAGCTATCGCAGATTTTCCCCATCGACAGACACCCGTGCAGTCCGAGTTAAAAAAATGTACCTAATAAAGCAGTGATATCCGTCCAAAACTTTCGGAAAAATGGCTCTGTGCTCATGAACTACGTTGTATGCGGAGTGAATTGAAATATTCGCGAAAGTGGACTCGGTCAAGTGATTACAACAAATGGTGTGCCATATATTGGCAGCTAGAGTTCTGTAACAACTCGACGTTTCATTATGGAGAATCAACAGAAAGTGCCTACCCTCGACAAATATTTCTCAGAATCTTCCCAAAATGAAACTTTTTTCGATCACTTGTCTTCTAGCGCTCATAGTAAACGAACGTCTCAAGGCTCAGCGATGATGTCGAGTATGATAGAATCCAAATCAACTCAAGACTTTCTGGCTTCCTCGCAGTTAGAATCACAATTAGAAGAACTTTCGTTGACTGATCAATCGGAAACGCCCGCTAGCAAAATATTTTCTCCCGAGTCTCAAATTCGAAATCCGACGTTTTTCGACACAATTAGCCCTTTGGTTTCAGATAGCACAGATGGAGTTCAAGAAGAACTCTTCCAGCCGAATGGAGAAGGAGCGCATGATTCGAGTTCCGAAGGACCTTTTCCATCACCGTTATTGGGGTTTGAGGACGCGGATGCATTCAGTGGGCCAGAGTACGATAGAACCCGAGAAGCGTGGATACCTTCCGAAGTAACACGAAGAGCTCTCATCATGACTGCAACCACAACCCCCGGCTCTTACACCCCCGATAAAGACATACTCACTATGCCAGGAGTAGTGCTGGAAGAGGAACTGACTGATTCTGTCGGGCCCGTTCTCAAGTATATGTACGGCGAAAGCGCTGCTGCTAGTCGTAAAGTCCTTACTGTAAGTAATGTGTCTTGCGATGAAATGGGCTTGCGTCAACTCATTCAGAGCGAATGCTACCGCGCAGCGGTCAATTTAACTAGTAAATTGTTAACCTTGTACGGTCAAGGGTTGAAAAAACAAGGTCAACCTTCGAAACATTCAGTGAAGTCGATTCAGTTATGGTTCACACGACTGTGTCTTCTAGTCAAGCTTCAATGTTTTCAAATAGCCGAGGCAGAATCGAACGTATGGTGGGACTTGGACAAACCCGATCTCTATTATCAATGCTATCCTGAGCTCTACGGGGGGAAACTTGGAACTATGGTGCCTTTCCAAATGAGGATCCTCATTGCAAGTATACCATCTTATCTCCAGAAATATTCATCATCTTTAGATAGGTTGTACACAATTCTGGCGGTTGTTAGAGAAATTATTTCCAATTTAGAAAGTGGAAAAACGGAAGATGGTAGCCTTATTGAACTCAGTAGCAAGGAGAGACAATTGGCCAAACAATTGTGGAGTTCGAGGGAGGCTCGTGTACAACATTCCATCATTAATGTTGCACTCATGTCCAAAAATTATATTCTAGCTATCGAAGTGTTGCAAGGTCTAATTGCCAAAAACGTTTCAGCTAATCAAAAAAGGGCGTTACAGTCAGCATTGGGAAGGGTGTTTTTGCAACTTGGCGACGTGAACAACGCCGAAATTTGTTTCGCCGCGGCTAAAAAATTGAAAAAAACTCAAACCGGAACCTTGAGCTCCAGTTGCGCCGATCTGAGGGAACTAGTGGACAAAGGTTTGATGAGCGTTTCACAAAACAACTACGAAGAAGCCTACGAATATTTCCACAAGGCGTCTCTTATAGAACCGAACAACGTAATGGTTTTAAACAACATGGCCGTCTGCCTGTTTTACAACGGTCAATTGAAGAAAGCCCTCGAAATATTGACGTCGACGATACAATCCAGCCCAAATTTGGCTTTACACGAATCCCTTTTACTGAACGTTTGCAGTTTGCACGAGCTCGAGAGTTCGCACCTCTCGCACAAAGGCGCCATATTGAAAGCTATAGCTACGCATAAAGGAGATGGAATGAACATTAGTTGTTTGAAGCTGCAGCCGCAAGTAATAAATAAATGAAAGTTTGTGCTTAAGTTCAATAAAAAATGTTTAATTCAGTTCTTTAACATGTATCTAAGTGTTTACCTTTAAAACAAAACATAAAATTACGTCCTTTGCGCATTTTCTGATTCCGCGTGAATAATGAGTTACGATGTAGGAGCCTTACGCAAAGGAATCTGTTGATTTGTAGTGATTTTCATCGATTGTAGTGAAAACGTAACCCTCATTTGCCAGCCATTCCAATCCAGCCCTGCGAACAAATTGCGTATTGTAATGCAACAAAAATCACAGCACCTAGTGTTTCGGCCAAAGTTAGGTCCAGGAGGTGCTGCCCCCTGTTGACCGTGAAGGTAAAGAGCCCTTCGCGGCTCTTGGGCGAATTATTATTTCTCGAGCTCCCGTGTGAACCGCTCCGCTTCCTTTTACTTTTGATTCCCGCTCTCTCAGAGTGAAGTAAATTAGGGAAGTCCTTCCGTTTTAATAAGTTTATTTTGTTTTTTGGATATTGAGTGTTTCCCGCATACCATTTTCTATCGGGTGGCAAATTATTATTGTATGAACGACCTTCTACCGCATGAACCAGCAGCAGGACTCCTGGCCGGGAGTCTTCCTTTGGTGAGTGCATTTTCGTAATAATTTGCCACTGACTCCTAACGAATTTCAAATCCGATTCCCTCTCCGCCGCTTTCCGTGTCCCGTCAAGTTCATTTAAAATTAATTGTTTTCACCCTCAAACCTCAATACTGCGCTCAGAGTTAACTCCCTCTCAATAGAGACGGAAACTTTGACGCACGAACACTTAGTAAGTTTGTGCACTGGCAAGCAGAAGTCAAATTACATTGCTTTAATAGAAATGCAATGAATAACTGGGAGTACAAGCACACAAGTAGAGCAGCAATGTGACAAGATTTATCTAATGCTTGAGGCTGGGGCCATGGTATATTACTCAAACGAATCGGCGAGAGGTGGCCTGGCAGGCGCAGGAGTTTGTGGGCCAGGGGACCAGATAGCGGTACCACTAGGTGCACTGACAACGGATTTCCAGACAGGGCTTTTCGCAATGATGGTGTGCATGCAGTACCTACGGCGCAGGGGTTGAAATGTCAAAAGGCCATAGTCAGGCTACATGTACTACTTCTGGGGGATGTACCAGGCCAAAGGCAGTCAAGGTTGTTTATTAAACACTCCAGGGAGTGAACAAGAGAGATCTTCAGTCTGGAGGGAAAGTATATAGAAGGTATGTGGTACCACTACCATCAGGCCAAGATTGATAAAACAGAGGCAAAGATTCAGCAAGGTGGAGCTGGAGTAGTGAAGCATGTACTGTGTAATTTTGAGGGGCTGGCTGCAGTGTGCCTCAGAATGCTTAGGGTTCCTCAGCTGTGACCAGAGGAGGTTCCTTGCGTTTTGTACATGAATGGTGTGCACTCATTAGGGACGTAGCGCATCAAGGAACGCCAGCTCCATAGGAACTGGGGGTGGGGGGAGAACCCAGAGGAAACGAGGCGGCTTTTGCAAGCATCCAATAGGCCTTTTGAGGCCGCAGTGGGGGTTTTCTAAATTGTCACCAGTACATAGGAGATAAATAACACAAACTGAAGAAAAGAGTCCACTCACCTTATTTGCTCTATAGGCATTTTTACCGGCATCGTTGAATAGATCTCATCCACATTCATCCCGCTTTCTTGCGTCGTTCGCTGCAATTAGAAAAAACGATATTGACCAGAACCTTTTATTACGAGTCAATTCCAAAGGGCATACTATAAATTTTCACGCGAAATACCGAATCAAAAACACTTACTGTGACTATTTCGTAGAGTTTCCGATATTTAGGCTCGATGCCTTCCATCTGAGCGGCAGAATTATTGCCTTCATTTTTACCGCCGTAAGACGACATCATTTCTTGTTTTATCGCAGGCGTCTCCATCTACAAATAAAAAATGGCAAATACACACAATCGTGCTTCAACGCAACTCTCCTTCCTCCGCGTGAATTTGATCGCTCCTCTCCCCAATTTTTGCCTGAGTCGTCGAACCCCGGACATTTCCAACGCCGTCAGAAATTTCAAACTCCAACACGCTCCTTCATTACAAGAAGGAAAGAAGAGAGCCAGAGACAGTAATGCCTCAAAAAGTGTGAGTAAAAACTGAAAAAAAAAATTAAATAGGAAATGAGTCAGATTATTGTGTCTGAGTGTTTGAAGCAGTGACGCGCCTACTGCAATGTTGTGACTTCCTTGTCACTCCTCATCTTCGACTCAGCATTAACGTAGATGTATCGTATTTTCTGGGAATTTGCTCAAACTCTCTAAGAAGTGTGCACTGACCTCCCATCCAAGGGGCAGCAGGGGGATTGAAGTTGTATCTCATTTCTCGTTTAGATAGGTAGTCTACTAGAGCGGGTTCAGACTGTTGCAGGAAGTTATGAATTGCCTGGCTTCGTTCGCCGCACCTACGAATGTAGTCCCGCAATCACAATATATTTGTGTGCAAAGTCCTCGCCGAGCGATGAACCGGTCCAGTGCTGAGATCACCGGTCACTTCGAGGTGAACTGCTTTCGTAGCCATGCAAACAAAAACACACACATACGCTTTAATTTTTGGTGCATTATTGCTACTTTGCTTTATTAAGAGTGGGCCAGTGAAATCCACAGCAGTATCGATGAAGGGGTGCGAAGGACGTTGTACTCTAGATGGCGGTAAATCACCCATTAACGGGTGTTTCAATCGTGCTGTGGTTTTGTAGCACACCAAGCAACTATGAATTCTTTTGCGCAGTAGGGATCTCAGCGATAATATCCAAAATTGCCGCTGGATCATCGCTTGAGTCCCTTGAGGCCCAGCGTGTAACAAATAAACGTGGAAATAGTCGCAGATTAATGTCGACAGGTGCGCACGTGTGGGTAATAGTAGAGGATGCTTAGAATCAAGGGGCAAAACAGCATGAGTCAGACGACCCCCAACACGCAAAAGCCCCGCACTATCTATATAAGGAGACAATGGACGAAACCTCCGTGGCGGAGATTGATCGTTTTGCAAGGCTTTAATTTCTACAGAGAAATAGTGCTGCTGTGTGATTCTAACAGCGAGAGCTTCGATCAACTCACTCACACGCAGGGGGCCGCCGGAGCGTTGAGTTTTCCAATTACGGCTATTTTTTGTGAATCGTAATACGTATGCCAGAACTCGTCTTAGTTTAGTGAAAGACGAAAACTGGTGTTTGGTGGGGGGGAGGGGGAGATGAAACGCCTGATTCCCATTGTAGGCACCACCCCAGTGATCCATTGATTCGGGAGATTGATAATTAATTGTTAAAACGCCATTGATGATCTTGGAATTAATTGGCGGAGCGTAGCTCGTTAATATCTTTTGACATCTGATTAGTAACATGAGTCAGCGAGCAAATTTTAGTGCCACCGGCCTCAAGGCTTTTAATTTCTGTGACATGAATAATTAGGGCGGAAGCGGTTTAAGTATCTCCTTTCAACATGTACCGCTATCTGCCGAGAGTAAACTGCAACCCGTCATTCTCCTCATTTATCGTTCGTCTGCCATCTTGTCCACCGAAAAAACTTCACCATTTCTCCATACCGGTAGGTCACATTTTCCATTAAATCCCAATTGTTCCGGTCCTTAAGCATATCCACTTCTCATACTGGCTGGTTTATTGTTTCAGTTCGAGGCTCCCTCCCCCCCTCCCGAAGTTCTGAAGATTTTACTGATCGCTGAATTTAGAGAAGTTTTATTTTATTTCGCCTCACTATCATTTTTTATTTCCGTCATAGTTTACTTGTACGATCACCTGAGAGGTTTAGTTTTAGTTTCAACTGCGTATATTTTTTTCTTTTCTCCTGTTATATAGTTTTTTGGTGTAATATAAGTCGAAGTTCTTTGGCATATTTCTTTTCGTTTTCTTTTGTGCTCCTGCTATTGTTTATTTATTTGTGGACGTGGGTTCATCCCCACGTGAGTGATTTAGGTTTGAAATCGTACATTTCTTATAAGAGCTACTGTTTAGGCTTAACCAGTTTCTTCCCAAGCTTTACCAGCAACAATAATATTACAATTTAGTCACAAGCAAATGAAAATACTTTTGAAAGATAAAACTGCGAACGTAACTTACCTTCACGCCCATGTTTTCCGCTTTCAACGCCAAATGAATGACCGCCAGATAGTGTTCAAATATCTCGTTAACGTCGCTGATAGGGTAAATGTTGAATATCATGATGTGCTTGTTCTCAGATTGAGTTCTAATGGAACCAATTGCGACGCAGTATGTATTTTCAACGACAGGCACTGCGGAGTCCTACGATCGAAAGAAATCGAATTAAAAGCTGCTCGTTGGAACGCGAGGTAAGCATTGTATTGACGAAGAGACGCTTACCTCCTCACTCTCGAGGTAAGAGAAACCCATAATTGTGCCTGTTGCATCTTCGAGGGTATAAGTGACTTTTATAGTCGTAACTTCAATTGCTTTGACGATTGCAACCACTCTAACCTGAAATTGAAACCCAATTGCGGTAATAGTGTGTAGGCATGGATTTCCCAGGTCATCTGGAAGCAACTCTATCGAAAGTAGCCGAGGGTTGATCTGGGAAGGGAGTTTGATAGTTGTTTTGGTCGAGTAAATCATTTTCGTTCAAACGCAGCACCTCTTTATACTTTATTTTGCCTTTTCTTCCATCAGAAAGCCTTCTTTACTCGGTTTAGTTATTTTTCACGTAAAGCGATTTATTTTGAGTACCAAAAATCGCTGAATGTCCAACTATGACTGAGAAAAGTCTAACCGGAAAACATTTCTTCCTGGCGCAGTTTCTGTTTCTGACCTCAACATGAAGATCTGATGAAAAACATTTTTACTTTCCTTGGCTCTACGAAGTAGAAAGGAAAGTTATGTAATCGGCTGAAATTTTTTTGTTGAGTTTTCTTCAGATCTTTACGTTTCAGACCCTCCTGAGTCCGAAAAACACTATTTGGGAAAATGGTCTGTGTTTGTGTATGTGTGTCTGTATACGATTTTTAGAGAAAACCACCGTACCAAATCTGCTCAAACTTCATATCTCGCCCGCAGGTCATCATGGGACGCCAAAATAAGGGTATGAACAAAATTCACCGAAAGTTAACTATAGTTATCATAGTGATCAAAACAACAAATTTTTTTTTCCTCAAAACCGCTCTAACGATTTTGATTACATTTTTAATATTGGTAGCTCTTAACATGATAATTATACCATAAAATTCCCATTTGTGGGAAAATGACTTGAGCAGCACAATAAATTATCAAAATTTTCGACGAAAAGCGTTTTTGTTGTGGTTTTTTCCTTATTAACTCCGCTGGAATGTTAGTAGAATGTTAAAGAAAATTAGTACTGTAGTCCAATCCAATACCTATAGGGTGAGTATTTAAAAACGCTCATGAGATACATGGGGCTCACTCCAGAAATTCCTGAATTTCAACTACCGCCGTTTTGCTTAATACCAGTTCTAACAATTATTACCCAATAACTCTGCAAAAGTGATTACTGTCCTCCTTCAAAAAATCCGTGTTTACAGCCTCATTAATTTTCTGTGTACCAATCGCTCAATAATGGTCCTGCAATGAGTACGAGCAGCACAATAAATTCTTTAACTGTAATCGCTGCCGCTTCATGCTGCCGTAAAGCGTTGTTTGACCAAGTTCAAAGGGACTGAGTGATAAATGAATTGATTAAATAGAATTAGCCATGTACAAAGTGAATTTACGTAGAGCTAAGGAAAGTTGTGTTGCAACGCACCAGATATTTTGTCTAGTTTTCATTAAATTTTGACATTTCACGAGATTCTGAGTTCAGAAAACAACATCATTTGGGGAAAACCACAGAAAGAAAATTGCGAAAAACACGATGGTTAACATACGAGGAAACTATTCGCGCTGGATGCTCCTATTCAAGCCAAAAGGCTCGCAAAGTGTTGTGATTACCGAAGTGACTAAAAGTGGCACCAGAAATCAGCTAATCAATACAGAGAAATCGACGTAAAACGGGTGGGAGGGGGCATGTTAGCATAAAACAATAACTTCTAAGGGCCATTTTCACCAACTCTGTTGATCCCGTTAAGTCTCAATTAACAGTACCTTACCGCCTCCAGCCTGCAATCTACCCCTGATCCAGTGCTAACCCCCAAAAAATTGGGCAGTTAGGTCCAGTTAGGTCTTATCTTTCTTTATCGAATCCTCCAATGTGAACTGTAAATGCTAAATCAAACTTATTTGAGAGATATTACCTTTGTGCCGCGGAGGTGTCGTATTTTAAGGGAATAAAAAGGGGAGCAGAAAGGAACCGGCCAGTATAAAGGAAGGACGAAAGAGGTGAATGATGAGGAAAGGAGGCAATCACTCGATTTGTGAGCCTACACAGGGATATTATTGGCAACAACTAGTACTAAAACACGAGTCAATGGGCTTGAATGAGCGAGAATGAGAAGCAGGCGGCAGCAAAGAAAGAGAAGGCGTGAATGGAGGCACGAAACGTCAAGCTTCTGCCTAATTGAGAGGAACAAAGGCGAACAGCGGTTTTGAGACCGAAACAGAAAGGGGTTCCCCTGCCACCCACTTCCCTCTGCACCTGTTTCACCCTTCCTCAGTCTCCTCTCCTTCATTTCTCCCCACAGGATAGCGGCTGTTGTTGTGTGTTGTTGCCGTACAGCTTGCCTTTGGAGGGTACAGCTTATCCTACACGGAGGACTGGGAGTTGGTGATGCTCCGCCTGATGGCGCCTGATAGAACGTGGGCTCGCTAACTGCTAACCTTGGGGGGGTGGCTGCCTTGAAAAATTGGTGTACAACCCCTCTGGCACCCACTCCTTCGCCACCCGTTTCTCATTCCTCTTCCTCAGGATGCGTGGTAGTCGGCTCATCGGACAATGGAGCCGACCCGAATTCGACCCGACGCCCCCCATCCCACCCCATAACCCTACAGCAGTTGAGGTGAATGGCCTTGATCCCCCACTCAGTGTCCTGGGCACGCTCGAGTCTCACTTGTATCCTCAGAGACAGAAACTGCCAAAAAACCGTCCAAATATCGGGACTACCTCCCTCGCCTAGACTGTGAGTCACTCTCCTCAGGCGACTGAATCAGTCTCATCTTGCCCATATCCCCAGAAACTCAAGGAGACACTCACATCAGCCCTAACTGATGACATGGCTCCGATCGTGGACTGCATCTTGCCCCTTCCACAGACGTCATGCCTTCGGCGTTGGTCATGTGAGCACCTGTGCCTGTGATCGCGGCTGATGAAATGTAATAATAATAAACAAAGATGCTGTTTACAAGTGTGCAGTTATTGCAGTTGCTATTCCACTATGATGATAATCTAATACGTTAGGTAATCGTCATCTCACCCAGAGCCTCAAATTGCGTTCCTACTTCAAGATGTATGAATTTAAATTCTGTTGCGAACCAAAGCATTACGATTGTCGAAAATAAGTTGTTCGTATAAAATGTGTGTTGAGCAGTTTTAGAAAAAACTCTAGACGTTATAACGCCATGTTAGAAAACCCAAACGTTTTGGCTTACCTGGACAGATTCAAAAGCAGATAGGATATGTTAAATAATAACACACTTCTACAGACACGTTAGTGTATTAGGCCACTTTTATTAAACACGATAATTCTCCCTTCCTAGTTAAAGTTCCTTGGTCGTAAAAGTTCTAACCTCACAATTTCGGTTTTCAGTATTTCTTACTCAGCTCTCATTTTCTAGTACCACTTCCGGTTTTTCCTGTCCACACAAAGCATTCTCCCGAACTAATTTGGCTTCTGACTATTATTAGAAACAATAATTTGGTCAAATCTGGATATATGAGTGTTGGGAATCTGTGGGAGTATGTTTACGTTCACTTGACACTAGTTTACGGGAGAGGATATTGAACAGATGCCCAATTTCCTTACTTTACTGTAACCTCATTAGTCCACTGCCTTCGTGATATGGCTTAATCACAGCGTAATCACGGAGCTCCTAACCTCATCCCAAATTGATCTCGGCTAGCGTGGTTGGAATGAGACAGACTAGCCTTGATTTACTTATATGGCCATGATCAGTGCTGTTTTGGTGAAAACTGCCCTAAATACTTGGAATCCAGGGTTTCATTCTCAAGTAAAATACGCAGAGGATTAACCACCACAAGCACAGGCAATGAGACCTGTAGGGAGAGCGACTTGGTACAAGATAGTCAGAACACATTCACTAAATCAGATCGTTTGGTTTCACGGTTCTTCATTGTTTTTTTTTTTTTTTATAAACAGCCTGTCCCGGGGCTCAAAAATTGCAGTTCGATAAAACATTATTCGTAATTCGTCCACAGTGCACATTCCTTCTGTGACTTATCTGTTTACCCAATCCAGCTATGACATTCGGGGCAATTCGCCAATAAGTCTCAACACCTGGTGTTGTAATTGTAGAATGCAGTTTCTGTGACAACTCTGCCCAGATTTGTTTTACCTGTTCGAGACTTCATCAAGAAGCAAGTGGTGCCTTAGCTCCCGAAGTTTCTCGAAACAACACAATTCGTATGAAGAGTGCGCATTTTTACACATCCTCGGAGCATCCTGACTGGATTTGGGGAAACGTGGTCACTTTTTCACTCCAACAGCGTTACACACTTCTCGTTGACGTTATGGCCCCAGATTATTTGACCTACCACTTGAAAGTTAATTCAATTAGGGGAGTTTTTTTTTCATCGGGGTCCAATACGGTGCTTTGTGAGACTACATGTTCGAGGCAGTGATTAAATAGTTTAGCGATATTTAAGAAATATGAAGCAATTCAGGGAACATTGATTTTTACACTCACCACTTGAACATCAATTTCTTTAATCTTCAAAATGTCTTCTCCGCAGTTCAGAATTTGTGAAATCGCAACAGGAGCGATCGTGCGAGGTTTATTTCCAGCCGGCTGAAGGGAAACATAAAGTTAAACGTAAACAGGAACGCAATTGAGCATTTCATTATTCGCAATAAACAGCAGAAGAACGTGAGAGGGGAATACCTTGGAGGAACTCTCCGCCCCGCTTGGACTGTTGAACATGTTATTCGTTTGGGTAAACCCACCTCCTCCGAAACCTTAAATAAAACAATGAAAAAATGAATATATTTTACATATAGTAGAGGTTTCAAGTAAATAGCTAACTTATTTAAACTTCCAAGTTGAATATGGTCAGTGCAAGGTGCCATCAGCTATCGAATTTGGTGCACCAAACCGTTCCTAACCTCCAGGTTATCACAGAGAAAATAAATAGGGGACCAGGTATCACTACTCTTCTTTCAACACCTCAAAAATAAAGTTGATAACAGTCTGAAGTGAGTGAATTATTTAGAAAATGAGCAACTGATCTTGACCTTCTGCTTCTTACCAGATGTTTTTATTGATCACAAAGTGCAATCAATCTCAAAATTGGTTAACTTTCAGCGCTTGTTTTACCAACTATTCGAAAAATTGTTGAAACCACAGTCGGTGAAGAGCCTTACAATGTCAACAGGTTCCTCAGAGCAACTAAAACTGTTTCCAAGTTAATAGAAGAAATAGATGTTGATTCCAAACTCATCAATTTGTTGAAAAAAGGGTAAATTCGCAATACAATGGCCGCGGGTACATTTGCGAGGAACTTCGGTTCGTGATTTGGAACGTTTTGGATACTGGTGAGCGTAGCAGTAGCAGTAAGAGTTGAGCAAAGTTTTGTCGTAAAAGTGAATGTAAACAACGCTCGCGAAACTGAGTCAACAAACATTGACGACCACAAACATGATAAATATCACTCGCATAATGCCTGATCACAAAAATAACTTGAAATATCTCTCACCTCTCAAGGTACGTATTCGAAATGGGGGGGGGGGGGAATAGGCTGATTTGAAGGTTTCAAAAGACTCTGCTTTTCATTCCTTCATGCACCACATTCAGGACACACATACTCGTCAGAGATGAAACCGACACTCATACACCAATCCACAACACTTCGCAAGCCTCGCTGAATCGGTGAAACAAAGTCGTATTAATTTGTTTATCCACGGCTGGTCGAGTTATAACAAACAAATAAACGCGAAGAGAGCAGCCCCCACTAAAGCAGCAGCCGGACGTATTCGTATTTTGAAGAATGCTAATGCTAGATAGTTGCCAGTGATGAAAGTTGTAACTAGCACCAGTATCAGTGACGCTCTTCAATGTTCCGAATCGCGAACCAAAGAACCGGGCAAATGTACTCGCGGCCATTGTTTTGGGAAATAGCCGAAAAAAGTAAAACTGCATAGTTGTTTTGATGAATTAATGGATAACTAAGCAGTTTCATTAGGTGATGTGAGGTTTGTCATTGAACGATGGAAGTTACAGGAGACATGGCTGGGTTTCGAGCACATATTAAGAATCAACAAAGGTTACTATTTACTCTGTCAACATAGTCAACAATAAGCTGCTTAAAGCTTGAGCTGTGTCCTGCATGCTACTACTTGAGCTTAGAACATCACATTCAATTCACTCGACGACCGTCTGTTTCGAAAACATTGCCATGAAAATGACGAGGCAAACGCTTGTTTTTCTAAAGAAACCCGCTGGAGCCGTTTCTTAAAACTGCTTCGTTATTTACCTTCAAATTGAATTGGGCATACGATTAAAATGAGAAGGGTGCGATAGGGGTTTGTCAACCTCCAGAAAGGCGAGATCAGCCCCAAGAAGATTGGAAACCACTGTCTAAATGTATCATTTAATAACTACGAGGTACCTGTTGCTAAAGATCGGATTTCTGCTAATCCACACTTCGCTGGTATCAAAGGGGTTTTGTTGTAGCCATAGCCACAGAACACACGAACATCGTCGCTCGCGAACGTCTCGAAGTGGCTTCACACCCTCTAAATAATTCGCTATAGTTTATTACTGCGACGATGATTTAACATGGTCCATGTTTTAACGGGTAGCGAAGTGCAACCGCAACTGTACTTGGTAATTCAAAGAAGGGGGCGTAATTAGACTCGAAATACACTCTACTCTAAGCTTACCAACATCGTCGTTGTTCCACATGCTTCACTCGAAGTGATTTCGACAAACCCAATTTGAAACGATTCTCACTAAAAATGGACCAAGCAGCAGCCCATAGAATTCCCGAGAGTAACGAAGGTTTCTGCCAATTACTTCACAATTTCGTTTAAAAACTACGAAACACGATCAATTCAGGTATCGTAATACACAACTATCGTCTGACTAAATAGACTCGCTTATCGTGTTATCCGGAAAAGGCGCCGAAAATGCAAAACTAAGGATATAAGCTTCACTACGTGGTTGATTTCTCTAAAATGAAAGAACAGTGACCGCTACCTCTGATAAGGTAATATATCGATATATCACGATCGAAATCCGGTTATCGATATGCCGGCCATCGTAGGCTCTGGCGCCATGTTTGAAATTAGATATAACGACTGCTGTACGGTTATGCCATATATTTAATGTTCATTGTGTAATAACCCCTTATATAATTATTTTAAATGTACAAAGACTATGAAAAGGAGTTAGTTCAATCAAATTAAGAATGGGCATATGAAATAAATATGAGATAACTAACGGATTGGGAAAACGATATGCGCCAGTGACGCATATCGATACATGCAGTCGTAGCGTTATCAAGCGACCTGACAGCGGTCCCTGTTCTTTGTTTCACCCGATTTCTCATTTGGAGTACCAAATAAACGGAGCCTACCTTAAAACTGCCAGAAATGGGCTAATTTTTAATGTGCCTTGAAGAAAATTGTCTTTGGGGTGGGGTTCCGACTATAGTTATTAGGCGAGTACTTGATAAACTATGGAGTATACTAGATTTGGGGTTCGGCTTCATTCAATCACCTGCGTTTACAGCCATTGAGTAACGTACAATAATGACACATAAAATTTGAGCACAGAGAAGCTCCAATTAAAATATAAAACAGGAAGGGTACGTCCTGTGGAACTCTAGTGGTGAAAGGAATGAGGAGGGTTAGTTACCAACTTGTAGTTCTTTTATCAAAAATATATAGATATAGCGTTGCGTGTAGCTCAAATTGGTTGATTGAATTGCCCGAAATAGTTTTTTTGTTTGTGCTGTTCATTTTTGCAGTTTGTTTGAATGACGTCAAGTGGACTGATAAGAGTCTACGGCGTCTGATACCGTTATCAAAACCCACATGTTATCGCCAGAGCAATCGCGCAATGGCATTTCGTAGTTGAATCATACTAGTTGAACAAATTTTTCGTTAGGATAAAATTGTTCCGTGATATTTGGTTTGAATTGAGCTTTTGACATGTTGGAGCCTATCAGACACACTTTGGACTTCCAAAGAATAATTCTTGCGAGTACTTCCCCGAGGAGAAGCGAGATATTGCGGCATTTGGTAACGAGTTTTTAATGTGTGGTTTTGTTAAATAGCATCTATTTATAGTGTAGAGACGAGGGGGTTGGACGTTACATTTTGGTGAATTTCTGTGAATGCGTCTATGTTCTCTGGTGCTTGTAGCTTTCTCGTTGATTCCGACGAGCATCAACGGTTAGTTACAATAAATAAAAAATATACAACGCTATGATTGTTCAGGGGTTGGTTTTCGATAGAACTTTCTTCATGATTCATCATACTAGCAGTATTTGTATATTGTGATTTGTTGAACGAAAGTGTATCCGCTCTTTAATTAGATTATACCGCAGGATGTGAAAAATGGATAAATCTCCGAAGGATTTAAGGTTGTTGTGATCCCACCTAACGGATCCTACCCTGATCATGCAGGCGATTCGCAAATCAGGTGTGACGCATAGTACAACTTGCCAGCAGCTCAGTGCATTCAGCGATTTTTATCGCTATACCAATCTGTTGTTTACTCAGTCTACGTGAACTCGGTGGAACTTACATTCTATGCATAAAGTGGAAGTGCTAGATTCTGGAATTCATTGGGTTGCCCCTACTTATCCCTGTCTTACTATTTCAGGCGATGATGGCCTTTGCCGTGACTGAGAGTGAGCTAAGCGGAAAGTCGTTGGGCTCAGTCCGACGTTTTCAGTCTGCCATACCGCTCCCCTGTCTGAGCACTGGTCAGACACCAACTTTTACGGGAGCAAACCAATTCTGCCTGCCACTGGGCTAGCTCGCCTGGTGCATGAAATGCAGGTCATTGAGGAATCCATGGTCCACCAGGTCCTAGGCTTTGAGTCATCATACTTGGACGAGCTCATCATTTTTAGTGAAGGGTCGCCCTGGGCATTTGTGCTGACTAGGCACTTCAAATGCCCTGATTATCTCGAAACTTGTGACGTGTGTCAGCTTCAACCGTGCTTGTGCTGCATCCTCTAGCACCTCAGGTGGGACTCTACTCAGATACCTCCTCCACAACTTGTGAACACGCTGGTACTTCACTTGTCTCACTTGGCTGCCCTACAACCACTTGCAAGGGGGACGATTCACGAAATCTTAGTTCTACGCTCCCGCACTGGTTAGATTCTCAACTCCTGGGACTATATATGGCAGTCTACAGTAACGCCAAGGCGAGAAACAGCCCCCCTTGCCAGACTCTGCACGTGGGGATTCTCTTAACCATTCCCTCTACTCACCTTCTCAGTAAGCTTCATAACCTTACGCCGTCATTGTTCTGGGGGCTGCTGACCTACGTTTGGAATGGGAGAGGCTGAGAGGTTTGAGCTGCATATACTCGGGCATCCAAAAAACCGTTTAAGAAATTACTACATTACGCTTTAAACTGAAATATTCTCGGCTTCTCTGACGTCACGACGTGAGAAAGTTTTGTGTGTGTAAACACGATGGAACTTCGAGGAGTTTGTGAGGTGTCTAGTCAGCACAAAATTTGCTAAATTAGGGAGTTGAATTCGTTTGTGCAGAGAGTCCTTCACCAAACACCAGTAGTTACATCAAATCCTCTGCCTGTTTTGTTGCCAACAGGAATAGAAAAGCTCTTATTAATCATCAATTTACCATTATAAGATACAGTTACGGTTCTTCAACATGAGCTACACCAACGCCGGTGTGGAATCAGCGAGCACTTATGCTTATCTTTAGCACACAACTTTAAAGTGTCTAAATAAAGTGGACTCTCAAGCCTAAGGAGCTACCGTATTCTCACAGGTTACGTTAACTACAAATGAATTTATATTTTCGAGTCCAAGGGCGAGGTATCTATCACCCAAAAGTGTCTCAAATTTCTCTAGTCAAGACTAGCAGTGCTGGAAGGTGTGTGGGATATGTAAGCTTACAAATAAGTCTTTTGCCTACGTGCAATACAGAATTGAAGTACGCTCACAGCTTGTAGGACAGGACCTTGTTAGTGAAGGCAGTGTGTCTTAACTGTGGAAGATATACGTGGCTTCATCTTTAATTTCGACTTGCTCACCAGTCAGATCATTTTCCCTTGAGGAAGAGCCAAGAAACGCGGCATCATATGAAAATCGTGTGCAGTGTTCAAGCGAGGAGACTAGTAATAATAGTTAAGTTCCCAGTGTTTTAGTAGTTGTGTGTAACTGTACTCATGTGTTGAGTGCCATCAATTCGTCTTTATTGTTGCAGGGCCTGCATTTCGAAATTCTTCCTTCACTCTTCGAAGAGAATCTAGATCCGTCCAAATTTGAATCTGCCGCCGAATACGCTGTAGAGACGGCGTATTGTAAAGTTTTAGATGTAGCGGAACGAGTGTCGAAGGACATCAACCGAGCTGACGTAATAATAGGAGCTGACACAGTGGTAACTCTGGATGGGAAACTTTATGGAAAACCCGCCGACTCCTCAGAGGCCAAAAAATATTTAGAAGAGTAAGCGATGTTTGTTAAAAGCGTTTTTCAAATGCGACTTGATTAAGAGTGAGGGGTATACGAAGACGTAGAAAGTTTCAAAAAGTACGAAATGAATACCTCTTGAGTGAAATTTCGATTCAGTCGAAGTTGGCAATGGAAGTCAGGCAAAATTGTTAGGAAATGCCCTAACGCAAAACCCTGCAAATTATTACACAACGGTTTATTATTCGAATAATCAGCTTGACCTAGCATTAATGCTCCGAGACCCATCCTGTTCGATTCAGCATCAAAAAATATAATGAAACCCAAAAAAGGTCGAAAAGAACTGAATCGTAATATTAAAATAAAAAAAATAAAAAAAAACACGAAAGTATCTAGAAAAAACTGAATTTTAATATGAAAACATGCACGCTAAATACTAATATCAAAATTTAACCAAAAATCTATGAAAAAAACCAAAATGAGAATGAAACGAAAGAATCTAAAAAAATTGAATCGTATTAAAACCAAAACGTCGGGGAAATTGGAACGGGGGCGCTCGAAGCGAAAGGCGAGTTGAGTGGAGAGCGGGAGGCGGAGTCGTTGGGAGGGAAGCGAGCGGGAGGCGCGCTGCTCGCTCGCCTCGAGTTTTTTAATGAGACGGGCGGGGCGGGAGGAATTCAAACGACGAAACGCTGTAGCTCCCGCGTTGTAACTGCGTTTCGTTAATTTTTTTAACTGTTTTTTGCCCATTACAACCACGGGCTTCGTCCGATCGGATTGCCGAGATGGCGGGCACAACTAGATACCAAATCGGATTTTTGGGCGAAAGAACGAATTTTTTAGATCACGTTAAAGGCACAAAACGGCCCGGACGGCGAACGGGGGACGGCGGACCGACATTGCAAATTTGGAATCTCCATGTCTTGAAACGTAAAGTATCAAATTTTGAGGGGGGGTTGTAAAAAATTTTTCGTGACTGAAAACATGGTTATTATTCAGAATGAATAGTAAACCAAAAATTAATCATTTTTGGATATTTAAGTTAAATTGTGTCGGGGTAGAAAGTGTTGTAAAACGAAATAATTATTGAAAAATCTTTTTCAAATTATAACATAAAGAGACAAAAGTTGTTGAGACACGGCCTAAAAATTGTTGTTAAATGGAGTAAATGGAGCAAAAATTACAACGATCACGAGTTCCGATCCAATGCCCAACTTTCGTCAGATTATGAATCTTCGTGTATAACCACTAGACTACGATTACTGAGGTACCTTTAATGGGAGTCAGGCGGTACATCAACATTCTTGGTAAAGTCCTTTTGGCGTCCACTTGATTCAAAGTTACATACTAAGTCATCATCATCATCATCATCGGCTCTACAGTCCTTGGTGCCCGCCACAACGTCAGATCTCCATCTGTCCTGATTTGACGCCTTTGCCTTCCAGTTGCGAACACCGAGTTTCCGGAGGTCGGCTGCGACGTCATCCATCCACCTCTTCCTCGGTCTTCCGAGCGATCGGCATCTCTCAGGTTTGGTGTTCAGTACCTTTTTCGGCACTCTTACGTCTCCCATCCGCTCCACATGTCCTAGCCATCTTAGTTGTCCCGCTTTTATAACATTCAGAATGGATGGACTGTTATAGAGGATATTCCCAAATAAGCAACGCATTTTGGTTTTTCACAGTAAGGGTCCAAGTCTCCGAGCCATAAGTTACAGTTGGCCGAATAATTGTTTGGTATAACAGTATTTTCAACCGTCTTGAGATGAGTGAAGATTTCAAGACACTTACAAAGCTATAATAACAGCGGTTTCCTTTTGCTATTCTTGCCTGGATTTCTGTTGTTAATTCATTATTCTCGGTCACAATCCCTCCAAGATACGTGAACTGTTGCACTCTTTCGAATCCACTGAATTCTTGGACATTTCTCCATCTAGTCGCACTTCTGCTATTGATCATATATTTTGTTTTTGGAGCACTAACTTCAAGACCCATTTTAGCTCCCTCCACTCTGATAATGTCCACGTTTTCTTTCAGTTTATCCTGCCGCGTAGCCACAACGTCTATGTCATCCGCAAATGCCAGGTTTTGACATGTCCTGTTAAAGATAGTCCCTCCAGGGTTAATCGGACATTTTCTCACTACAGCTTCCAGCGCCATATTGAATAAATGACTCGACAAAGAATCCCCTTGTTTCAGGCCTCTGGCGACAGTAAAAGTGCTAGATAGTTCGCCACTTATCCGCACTTTACTATTCGATGCACTCAACGTTCTCGTCAATCTTATGAGCTTTGCAGGTATATGAAACTCATCCTGCATGACCCAGTACAATTGATGCCGCAAAATCTGGTCATATGCGGCTCTAAAGTCAATAAATAATTGGTGCAGCGTGACATTAAACTCATAGCACTTCTCCAAAATCATCCTTAGCGTGAACATCTGGTCCTGCTTCTACTTTATATTTCAGCCTTTCTGCTAGTATTTTAGACAATACTTTGTATCCTACATTCAATAGAGAGACTCCTCGATAGCTAGCACAACTTACTTGGTCTCCTTTCTTGTGTATGGGAACTATAACTGCTGTTTTCCACTCTTCAGGCATAATCTCTTGCTTCCAGATTTCAGAAACCAGTTTGTGCATCTCTTCTCCAAGCCGCTCTCCGCCATATTTACACAGCTCCCCTGACAATGAGTCCTCTCCTGCAGCCTTATGATTGTTCAACTTTGCAATGGCGACCTTGACTTCAGCCACCGTAGGTTCCGCCTCTTCCTCACTATCATCCCTTATCTCAAAAGGTTCGTCCACTCCCTCTTCATTCAGAAGTTCAGAAAAGTATTCGGCCCATCTGTTCAAAATTTGTACATACTACAATTACACTACATATTACGTACTAAGTAGCGTCTTAATATGGACGTCATCTTGCAAAGACCTTCTCAAAGGGCTCAAAATCGTTCTGAGACGCGTCTGCAGGTGTTTTTAGGCGGATGTCACTTTGCACGTACAATTGACGATCCGTATATTTTTAGTTCACGAGATTTCCTCTTCGGCACCAGCGTCGATTCGTATATTATGTACTGAAACAGCAGTGGATGTGGCGTACTTCTACTACCTTTGCCTGCGCTTTGTCGGCATTGCAGCGAGGACATGGTTCGTCTCGTTGTTTGCCCCCGAGTATGAGGGCTTGTAGGTTTAGCCACTAGTTGACTGTCGTCTTTCACTCGCGGATTAGTTCAGAGTTTACGAATATATCTGAAAAATTATGCGTTCGGGGTGTGAGGCAATCACACCTCGTCTCACGATCCATATCGAAGAAGTCACATACTTGGATGTGATTTTCACATGGCGTTAAATAAGTTATGAGGCGGGTGGGGGGGTGGGTGTCTTCAAAATTCGCTTTTTCCGCCCTTTTTATGAGCGAGTGTAAACTGGTTTTATACCTGGAGATGATTTCCGTGGTTCATGATGCCGACGTTCTTCCTCCACAGGCAGTGCCGGGACATGGTCAAAGCTACAACCCTTACCTGTCTCCATTTTACGAGCTTCCGAATGTGAAATACTCATAGTTTATGCGTCCTTTCATATGTGAGCTTCTTGGTTTGCAAGTTAGTGCTAGATCCCGGCTGCTAGATACTACCTGGACATCCAGGATAGCTGCAGACTGGTAGGGACCAACACAAACGCTGTTATGCCTTAGTCCTTCTAGCAACTAAGATGTTAGGTTGTACGTCTAGTGACAACCAGGTATTGCTGCTTCCTCTCTACTTTCCAGAAGATGACAGTGCACTGGTAGCCCCCCCCCCCACCCATACACGCTGCCCCAATGAGTACGCAGACACACCTGCGCTACATGATTCAGCAACTTGAACTGGTTACCACAGACACGATAGCGAGCATCCAGGTTATTTCTATCCCAGCCTCTTCTACACGGCATTGCTGTTGGCAGTGGCGCAACATGAATGGCATGAAAGAGCCAGTAGATGAATGCCCCTCTAAGGAATGAAGAATAGGGGGAGTCGGGGCACTACCCGCATTCCCGTCTGTCAATGCATGGCAATTCCATCGCAAACTTCATAGGCTTATCGGCAAAAAAGAGTCGCCATTACACTCAACCGTTGCTAATCGTGTGGACGAATCTAAGACCAGCCACAGCGGGTGCGAAATCCAAGCCAAATGACAACACACGCACGGGATACGCGCCAAAATTGGCATTATTGAATTCAGTAGGCCTGAAAGGAAGACCCAACTTTTACCCCCAAGATCGCAATGCTTACAATGCTTACCTCACCATTCGGGTAGCTGAAAGTAAAAATTACATTAAAATGTAGCTAACATTCTAATTGTGTTGGATTTTCTTCTCACTCTCGCAGTTATAACGTGTTAACAGTTCCAAAAACGAGCGGTGCGTAACAACACACAACTTTCCGCCATCCCTACAAGTTTGAACACCACCTACATAGGCGGGCGCTATATCTTCGTTCAACGCATTTTTACAGGAACATTTATACAGGACAAAATGTAGGGACTAGTTAGCTGAGACTACTCCGTAAGTTTGATCGAAATCGTTAAGAGCCACTCTTGAGACAATAGGAATAGCGATAAATTAATATTCGACAAATCTCTTTTTCTGTGTTAACTTGGCTTATATCTCCGTTCAACATATATATACAGAAATAATTATGGAGAACGAAATGTTGGTATGGGTGACTAGAAGACACTCCATTAGGATTTATCACATCTGGTGAGAAAGTTACCCTGAAATGTACGAAAATGTTGGAAAAAACGTTATTTTCGACACATTTTGATTTTTATCTCTGTTCAATGGACCGTCACAGGAACGTTTATTGAAAACAATATGTAGGTATTCACTATTTGAAAACATCCTATGAGTTTGGTGAAAATCGCTGAAGCCCTTTTGCCAAAAAGGGTAAAAAACCTATTTTTGCTTCAGGGGCCCATATCTCCGTTCACCGTATTTTCATGGAGATATGTATAGAGAAGAAAACTTAGGTATTGATTAGTAGAAGATAATTCGAAAGTTTAATCAAAATCGTTAGAGCCGTTTTCGAGAAGAATGCGAAAAACCCTAGTTTTTGGTACATTTTTGTCACCCACCCCCCCTTCCAATCGGCCGAAATCGTACATAACCTTATTTTGGTGTCTACAAAAAATAACGAACAAAAAAAAAAAAAAGAACCAGCTCAATCGGAGCAGCCGTTCTCCCGCAAATCGAACTACAGACACACACACACGGACCACGCGCAGAAATTAGGTTTTTTAGACTCAGTAGGCCTCAAAACGTAAAGATCTGAAGAAAACCCAAATTTTTTTTGGGCCGTTTACTATACTTTCCTCCCCTTCGGGTAGCGGAAAGTAAAAATTAACGAACCGCAGTACATCGCGGGAACTATAGCGGAAGTCAACGTTTCGTCGTTTGAACTCCCTCCCTCCCGCCGCCTGAACGAAACCGCTCGCCTGCCCAACTGGCAACGCTGCCCCCTCGCCTCGCAACGGGTTCGCCCAATTTTTTTTGCTTCCTCTAGGAAGCGCTCGTGTTTCATATATAACCTTTGGCATTACGATATGTCTCTTTATCGTCCGATTGCCTTGTTCTCGTCTTCACCTCCACGAATGACTGTTTCGCTCCGTCTCAACTATTTCTGTTAGCAAAATATCTGTTATCTTCGATTGAACTTTTCATTATTCGTTTATTTTTGGTTTATTTATTTAATAGTTCGTTCGTTTCATTTTTTTTGGTTTTAATACGATTCATTTTTTTTAGATTCTTTCGTTTCATTCTCATTTTGGTTTTTTTCATAGATTTTTGGTTACATTTTGATATTAATATTTAGCGTGCATGTTTTTATATTAAAATTCAGTTTTTTCTAGATACTTTCGTTTCATTCTCATTTTGGTTTTTTTCATAGATTTTTGGTTACATTTTGATATTAATATTTAGCGTGCATGTTTTTATATTAAAATTCAGTTTTTTCTAGATACTTTCGTTTATTTTTTGTTTATTTTAATATTACGATTCAGTTCTTTTCGACCTTTTTTTGGGTTTCATTTTGATATTTTTCGATGCTGAATCGAACGGGATGGGTCTCGGAGCATTAATGCTAGGTCAAGCTATTTATCCGAATAATAAACCGTTGTGTAATAATTTGCAGGGTTTTTGGACTCCGTAGGCTCCAAAACGTAAAGATCTGAAGAAAACCCAATTTTTTTTTCTACGCGATTACTATACTTTCTTTCCGGGTAGTTGAAAGTAAAAAAAAAAAAATTATATTAAAGATTCAGCTAACGTTTTTAAAAAAATGTTAAAAGTAATATTTAAAAAAAATTGAACATTTAGGTAACATATAATTGTGAGGTTTTACATTTTGACACCTACAACGTTGTTTGGAAATATTAATTTTGTCTCTCTTACCATCTTGCCTCTTTGGAAAGTTAGGCAGTAGAATAAACAAGTCTGTAAATACCTCCTCCCCCTCCTCAAAACTTTTAACTTGGACAAGTATGTCCAAAATGTTTGAAAATAATAATGCCCCAAGGCATCGTCTCGCCCTCTACTCGTTGTTTATCATATTTATCGTTTTGTATGTGTTTCCAGGTTAAGTGGAAGGCAGCATACGGTCTTCACCGGCGTCGTCATAAAAACGCCCGACGCCACCGTCAAATTTTCTGAAAAGACGTTAGTGACTATGGCCTACTTGAATGACGACATAATACAAGGATACGTCAGAACCAGAGAACCAATGTAACTATTGACGTAAATTTTTATTAGTTTTAAGGCCTTTTTGAGTGATTTCGTGATTGAAAAAACATTTTAAAATATGTCTAAAATGACAAATTGTTCTGACAGAGCAATTATATTTGCCTTACGCCACGCGCTGCTTTGAATGTTTGTCGTCATAGTTGCTTCGGATTTATTGAACGTTGCAGGGATAAAGCTGGCGGGTATGGCATTCAAGGGCTCGGCGGTACTCTGATTGAAAAAATACAAGGCGATTATTACAACGTTTTGGGTCTTCCACTTCACTCGCTCTGCAAACATCTGTTGTGGCTTTACGACGACAAAAGGAAAAAAGACGAGCTGAAGCGCAGTTTAGGTAAGTAAATTGAATACTGAGGGTTTTTCGCACTAAAGGGCCTATCGTGCGAATTGCGCTCGGAGTAACGGTATTGGGAGGAGCCGTGGAGTAGTACTTTCCTTCGGATTGTTCATAGAACTTAATTATGTTTTTCGTGTGACAGTTGCATTCCTTTTATATATTCTGAAGGAAGCCCGGAACAAGACTATTTCTGAATATATGCTCCAAGGGTACGATTGAGGAGATAAGGAGCTGCTTCTTTGTCCAACTAAAAGCTTATAAAAAGTCACCATCACAAAAATTCATTGATGAAATCCGTATAATTGTAATTTCTTTGACTAACTCTTTCCAACAGTATTTCCCTATAATTCCAGGTTTTCGGGTTCCTTTTTGATGTCTTGAGAAGGGCCGACGAAGTTTCGTAAGCTCTGTCTCTTCCAATTGGCGAGACGTGAAGCGAAGGACTCCGTTGAGTCTTAGCTCTCCAGGCGTCGGAAGTGTGAGGTGAAGGGTTCGGTTGAGCAGTAGCTCCTCAAGGCGAGGGACTCTGTTTGAGTCGTGTTCCTCAGGCGTCGATGTGTGAGTCGAAGAGCTCGGTTGAGCAGTAGCTCCTCACAGTGAGGGACTCATTGTCTCCACGAGCACAATCTTCCAAGTGTAGTTTATTGTACTGTAGATGGTGGCTGCTTGAAGTTAGGTGAGTGAATCGATGCTTGTTGTTGTAGATCGGCCCTTATATACGTTCTCTCGGAAGGGGGAGTCCCCTCTCATTGGCCACGTGCTATCCCCTCCAGGAGTAGGCTGTGGCTCAAGGCTAACGCCCTTTGTCTGGGTGAGCCGCGGGGTAATTCGAATGATTCCTCTGTCGCCAGACTTTGCTGCGAGGCGTCTTTTGTAAGAAAAGGGTGGCCAGCCGCCTCACAGGTTAACACGGACTTTCAACAAAACAAAAAGAAGTGGCCACCGTCCCATGAATTATGTGTTAGTTACTCTGAAGAGGTTATGACATAACTAGGGGAAACTCAATAAATTCTGGGACATTAGGTACTACCTCGTCAGTTTCACAGCACGTTAAGTTGTACCAGATTGGGATATTGAGCTCATTGGCCTACTGGTGCAAATGGATGTGGCCTGCTATGATGAGGGGAGAGAGAGGAACCTGGTTCTCTACGTCCAATGACAGAGGCTCCCATTCCTCAAGCCTGGGAAAATGCAGCGAAGCAGCGCATGGTAGCCAAAAGGCTCCCCACCTCCTCCCTCTCAGCGCTAGGTGGGCTTGTGTCAGTACATCCTCATAGAAAGGGCCATCGGAAATTACGTCGGGAACGTCCTTCACCGTTCCCACCCCTCCACATGTCGAAAATGTGTGGAGCTTACAAAGGAGGAGGTGCGAATTGAACGCCCCATGGACTGGCAGTACCCGGGCCAACCGGAAAGTGGAAAGCCCATGCACAATCCACTGGCCCACTGAGCACAGGACAAAGTGGAGGTGATCCCACCGCTCCTGTCACTGCCCCAAGTTAGTTGTTGGTTAAAATGAGTGTTTGCTTTACTCCCTGCCACTAGAGAAGCTGCAGAACAAGAGAGAACATCATGCTCATGGGCTCTGTAAGGAACGCTGTTTTTATATGAGATTGTAGAAGCGCCAAGTTCATCAAGAGGTTATGGGAGAGGGGGAGAGAGCTTCCCAGCAAGGACCTGTAAGGTTGAGTGAGACGGAGTTCAGTAGGTTCCCTTTGCCTGTCCTGCCGGGATTGGGCAATCCACCACTCAGCCGCAGCGTACAGCACAATTGGCAGAAACACTGCTAGATAATAGAAGAGACAGCCATAGCCCCTGCCAGTACATGCGGGTGTGAGGACAGGACTGAGCACGTTAAGTTCTACCTAATGGGTTTTGAGAGCCAGGCTAAATGAACGTTAACGCCTGTAAGCTCTTTCTTCCTCAAAATGGGCATACTAGCAATTTATTTTCCAAATTATGCATATCCTAAGCAAGCAGGAGTGTCGTGTGTAACTTACATCACTTCTCCTTTCGTGGGTATGTGGTCAGTTGGTTCCCATGCCTCGAGCAATCGACACTCATAAGGTGGTTAAGTGGCATATAGTTGTCTTATGGGTTTGCGCCATCTGGTCTGGGAGATGAAGACGTGAGAGTGCAGTGTTGTACTTAGGGCAATCGTACATAACAGAGCAGCGCCCACTACCATCCCTGTGCCGCATGGGCAATCGTTGAAAGTGTACTGCCCAAGGAATGGCGCTATCGAGACAAAGAACTGAGCATCAGCATTCTCCCCCTAGAGAGAAGGCTCCACTATTGTGCCTCCTCCTTGCTGTAAACCATATCACCAACACGAGGAGTGATAGATAAGGTACTGGCTTGAGAACCAAATTCGAGGTGGCGAGTAGCCCGAATACGGAGTTAGCCAAATCGAGAGTGCTTGCTCAGCAGAGGACGATCGCGACGATGGAGCTCTTTCTCCATTTCTGTCCCCTGAGGAAGCAGGTTGCCCTTCACTAGCCCCGAATATAATTATCTAGTCTCCACAGTTATTCTCTTTCCTAGTCTCCCAGCACCTTCTCTTCCTTCTCAATCACCACCTATCTCTTCGCACGTTTTGAAGCCAGCGGATATTGAAGGCTCTGCGTCCAGATAGCAGTTGGTTGACTGCGAAGGTGAAGTGGCGGGGATCTTTGACTTTCATTACAGTTCCTAATTGAGGGGATTGATTTATGTCAGTGGCCAGCTGTCCCTGCCTTCGTCGTATCATGTCAATCACTCATCAGTCGTTCTTTTGTCGTGTTTTGTTAGAGGAGTGTCGTAACTAGTGCGTGCAGTTTTCTTGTGTTTGCAACCAACTTTCTTTTCTTGATGTGAAACTACACTACTGCAAAGTCGAGTATTAGGTCCAGAGGGGCAGTCTCAAGTGCGAGGTCGTTCTATAGTGTCACGTTGGAAAATCCTCGCTCATTGACGGTCCCGCTAAGCTGCTGTTAACTTCCTGCTTGTTTGTGTTGTTTGCGAAGTAACGAAAAAAAAAGTTTCCTGCTATTACAATGCCAACGTGAACCATCGGTTTACAGTAACAAACTACCAAATCCCCCACGACAAAAGGGAAAGGGCGATTATTATCGTTAAACAAGATTAATGCCCCCTCTCCGTTGCAATGCTAATTTTCAGATTTGTTGTTATAGCCCCGTCATCAACCCCCGTTGAGCATAATGAAGAAAAACCCTTCAGCAAAATTATGTAGTCAACGGAGATTTAAAAAAAAAAAGGTTGTGTCTTTACGTTGATTGTTGTTTGGCAGATGCTGAGAGTGGAACGACCGACGAGGCGACTACTAAGCCGTGATTAAAGGGACGGCTGGAGTTTTGAATGACAAATACCGTTGTTACCAATTTGTGTCAGGCTAAGATGTTTGTTAACTTTCCGCTGATAGCTTTAAAAATTATTTGAAAAATGTACTGGGCTGAAGTTAGCCGCATATTCACAATCGAAACTTTGACCATTTGCCCTGAAGTCATGGATGTTCTTAGCAGTTGACACAAAACATATTTAGAACGAGGAAAGGAACGCCTAGATGGGTGTTTTTCAGATTTTCGATATTTGGCCTAGTTCAAAATTGGCCACTTGATAAAAGTGTTGACTGTTTTGCCCGAAGCCGTGGATGGTCCAAAACATGAATATGAAACATTGGAATCAGCAATATGTTCGGGTTTTTAAATAACCACCAAATAAATATCGAATTAAACGTATAGTGTGTTAGAATAAAACTGTACTTTCAGCCATGGGCCTTGGGTTTGGACTAGTGGATGATGTGCTGGAAGAAGGGGGAGCGAGAGTTTGGGAGAGATCTGAGCCAGATCCCACGAGTGAGATGGCTGTCTGCGTTGAAGTACAAGCTGTTTCTAACGATGAATTAGGTGAACATTCGCCTGGTTGCGCAGCAGGCAGAATAATTGATGACGAATCAGCAGATATAGATGGTGCAGGATGAAAGATAGGAGCAAGTGAGCTGGTGGCGACTGTGGTGATGCTAAGGGGTCCTATTCGCAGCTGATCCACGTGGCGACAGACCAGCACTCCTTCAACAGACACTGTATAATGCAGGTTTCCATCGCGGGCAATTATAGTGCCTTTACATTTATGGTTAGGGTGGCTGTAGACCCTAACTGCCACAGTTTGGTCATTCTGGAAGTTTCGACTGGAAGATCACAACCAATGAAAAGGCGTGGCGGAGTTTCCTCAGTTGTGTCATGCGGGGCACGTGAAAACAGGAATTCTTGTATGAAAACAGGAATTCTTGTATGTCTGCGTACAACGTTTTAGGTGATGATCCCACGGCTTTCAGCTTCCTTCTCACTGTGTCCACGTACCGTTCAACTTGTCCATTACTTGGTGGGTGGAAGCGGGCAGATGTCACATGAGAGGTACCACGGCTGCGCATGAAACTCCTAAACTCGGTACTTGTAAAGGTCGTGGAATTATCACTTACCACCGTACATGGTGTACCATAGCGTGCAAACAATTCACAGAGAGCGCAGACTGTTGAAGAATTCTTAGTGTCATTCACAACATATACCTCAGGCCATTTCGAAAATGCATCAACTGTTGGAGAGCTACACACAAAACTGGATGTGCATGCGCTGGTTCTATCGAGATCCGCTAGAAAAAAATGCTTTGTGTGAACCGTATAATTCTCGTAGTGTGAATTTCGTAAGCAATAGATCGTGTTGCACGGGTTGGAAAGAATGCAGTACTCATCATACAGCTCCAGACGTAGTTTCCCTGGCCAGGGAGAAGAGGAAGCGGTGATGGACTGCCACGTGCTTGGGACAAATTGGAGAAGCAAACACAACGAATAACAAATTACTTCTGACAGTTGACAAAATGCCGAAATCGAACAAGAGGGGAAAATATAAACGAGCGGGTAGACTTGGCGGGAGGCAACTAGCGCGAGAGGCAGGAGGACACGGAATGAATCACAAAACGCCGCAGCGAGAGCTCTCGTAGGCCCGGCGAAACATGCTTGAGCTAGGTCGGTCTGAGCTAACAAGTCCTAAGAAAAAATAGTATCCACGAAGTGGTTCTGCGTGGTCAATGTGAATGCGGTCAAACGGCCTTAATGGATACTCCCAAGGTCTTTGCTGGTTCCTTCTGGGTGGCCATACATTCGTGGCAATCCTGAGTTAGCATTTATATATCCGAGTCAATATTAGGCCAATATACTGTAATGTTCGGGGCCAATCGTTTTCTTCCCAATTTGACCAAATTGAGAAGTCCTTCTTCTCAGGGAAGGGGGCGGACAACCAACCAGGGATACTTTAAACAAAAGGGGAGCCTGATCCGTGAAGGAGGGCGTCTTACCACACAAATGGGCTTAATGGAAAAATAAATTGAAAATTTATATTAAAAAAAAAATAATATAAAGATTTTTAGCGGCTCACCTTGCTCTCGCTCAAAAAAATGGAGCGAGATAATAATGTGAATTATGCTCAATATTTCCTGAAGTTAAATCTCCTTGTCCTTTTCACAATCTCGGTTCGAAGCGACGACGCCGGCAACCTTCTGCAGCTCCGCCGGCCTCTTCAACCGCAGGGCCTGGCTTCTCCTTCCCTTGGAGAGGCTGGCGCTCAGTGGGGACGTGGCGAAAAAAGCGCGGGAAGCCGCGTCCAAAATTGTGCCTTCACAATACAAAGGACCTAGAACGCTTTCATTTTGTGGGGTGCCAGTGCGAGCACGGTGGAGCTCAGCCAGAACTTGGCCTCGATATTTCATGGGTAGGGCCACTCTTTGACCATTCATAATGCAACCTGATTGAATAGTATAATGCTCCATTTCAGACTTCGAACGAATAGCTCCTGTTCGTACATTTTCAAAGAGTTGAAATAATTCCGGGTCAGCACCAGTGGCCTTTCGAATATCTGGGCATTGGATTGGTAGGGGCTTAAGCTGGCATAGCTGGAATAGTTCTACATCATCTGTTGGGCGTGCGAAAGGGGGAGCTTGAGGATCGAAATAAAAATGAAACTCGGTTAGCGTGAGGCGGACTGTAATATAAGTGCGGAAATGAATTGAGTTAAAATTGAGCTGAAACGGTGTACAAATGGGCAGCACGAGGGCAGTAATCGGAACGCGTGAACTGGCGTGGGCAACCGAATGGGAGAGCGAGAAGTTACTGGGGCGATAGTTGGAAGCAGAATGATTGTGGAAGTGCTGGCTTGGAGAGGAAAAGTGAAATTGGGCAGAAAGAAGTAAAGAAAGGGGAAAGGGGGCCGTTAGAACCTACCGACTGCTGCAGTGAGGGATTCCCACAGGTCAAGTGCTGGTATTGAGATGGACAATGACTGGGGAAATCTGAGGTCAAAAACTCTAACCAATTAGACGCTTTGCGTCGAACATCATCCATCTCAAAGAGTTCAGTAGAGGTGAGAGGTACTCGTGAAAGTGCATCTGCATTTCCATCATCTTCTGTAGTGAATGTCAAAATCGAAGTTTTGAAGGAAGAGTGCATAATGTAACAGTCTGGTAGCAGATAACACAAGAAGTTTATTTTTCTTCCCACTTATATGAATGAGAGGTTGACGGTCTGTATAAAGCGTAAAATGGCGACCAAAAAGATAATGGTAAAACTTCTGAACTGCCCATTTGATGCCAAGGCAAGAATAATTCCTTTCTGACTTAAAGTGCGTGAAGCAACTCTATTGGTCGCTCTAACCCATCCGGCATAGAATGTGCTAAAACTGCACCTAACCCGACTGGAGATGCATCGGCACTATGACAGGTAAGGTAGGGTCATAATGGACGAGAATTTTTTTCTCATGATTATGAAACATATTTAGAATCAGGAGAGGAATGTCCAGATGGGTCTTTTTCAGATTTTCGATATTTGGCTACTTAATCGGCCACCTTTGATCGTTTCATATATGTTTTGGACCATCCATGACTTCAGGGCGAATGGTCAACGTTTCGATTGTGAATATGTAGCTAACTTCAGCCCAGTAAAAATGTAAGGTCCCTCTGCGAGTTGGGATATTCAGTACAAAGTTGTTGAACTTCAAATCTCCGTCATCCACGGAAGTTAGTTACGATGTAAACCCTTCTCTGTGCGTGAGGCCAAGTAACCCACTGGTTGTTAATTTAATGGGTAAATGGAACATGTTTATTAACTGTTAAATGGTTACACTATTCGTGCTCGTGGCGTCCTGGTTGAGTCTTAACACGATCCTTGCAATGAATTCTATTCAATCCCCGCTGAACTCCTTGTAAACCCGCTTTAGCGCACTTGATGCTCTATTCTGAACATAGTCATTTGAAACTGTTTGTGATAACTGAACAAATATTTCCTTCAAAAGGTGGATTTTTTCAACTTTTTGAAACGTTTTTACCAATTTGAGAAGTGATTTGAGAAACGTGCATGTACTGCCCTAATCAATTTGTTTTGTTTTCTAATAAAACGGCAATTGTTCTTTTATTTCCCTTTGGAGCCTGCGTACAATTTAATTTCTCATTTCAACCACATCTTTTCAAAGCTTTGAAATGTTTTAGGTTCAAGAACAGCGTCGACCGTGATTTCCAAGTTGAAATCGATGGACTTTGGTCGGTCGGAATTCGATGAAAACAATTTTCTTTCGCAATCGTGATTTTGAATTGCAGTTTTGTTTTGGGAATCAGAAGATGAATTAGACCCTTCGAGGAAGGATGAAGGCTTCGCGAATTGGGAAGCAGCTGGTCCTAAAAATAAATTATAATTTTATCGCTGTCCCGTTCTTTTGTGTCACAGTAACGAGGAACAGAATATGGCGTCACGCTAGTGAACGCCAAAAAAAAGAGGTTTTCTTCAGATTTTTACGTTTTTAGTCCGAAAAACCTAGGTTCGCCTTGTGCTTCGTGTGTGAGTCCCTAGTTCGATTTGCGGGACAACGGCTGATCCGATTGAGCTGGTTCTTTTTTGTTTTGTTCGTTATTTTATGTAGACGCCAAAATAAGGTTATGGGCGGTTTCGGTCAATAGGAAAAGGTTGTATAGGGAAGGAAAGAGTAATCCGAATAAGAGGCGAAACAAGTGTCAGTTGGGAGAATTCGAGACGAAAGGTGTTAGAAGATGACTGCGTTGGGAGAACTGGAGGCGACCGACTTCTGCGAGACTTCATATGAGAATGAGTTTGGGAGGAGCTGTCTGTTGTGAAGAGGAATGTGAAAAGGAGGGGAGGAAATGACATTTTGGAATGCCCGACGATTCGGGAAATCTGTCGCCGTTGGGAATAACCGCCAAGGTGGGATTTACGTTGGTTACAATAAGCGGTTGAAGACGAAGGTTCTTGGGGAAACAATGACTTTGCCATTGCTGTTAGGGCAGGTGTGGGAATTCTGAGGTAAAAAATCTGGCAATTTGGAGTTTTGCGTCGAACAGTCACCCTATCAAGAGCTGTTCATACAAAACAATTTAGTCAAACTCGTTAGAGTCGTTTTTGAGAAAAAATTGTTGTTTTGATCACTATAGTTAGTTTTAGGCGAATTTCGCTCTTACCCTTTGTTTGGTACGGAAACGGAAGACCGCTTGTTGGTCTCTGGTGATCTTTGGTCCCTTTTTAAATGGCGTGGTCTTGGAAATTTCATAGGTCCCGTCTCTGCCGGTTGTCAAAGTGTGAGGATCTAGGACTCCGTGAGGCGAGGGACTCGGTTGAGTCGTGGCTCCTTCTGCTTCGTGTGCTGCTTGTAGTGGGAAAGCTCTCTGTCGGGATGAGACAGACTTCGCGACGAGGCGCCTTTTGAAGAAGGGTGGCCAGCTGCCACAACCTCCTTCTACCTTTTTATTCACTTCCTTCCGAGCCATCATCCCCGATATATATCTCCTAATGAAAAAAATCGGGTTTTCCCAATTTACCATAACCACCCGCATGGTGCACCCTTGACAGTTTATTTTTTCCTTTGTTCTTTTTTCCGTGTTAGCAGCACAGACACTGACTCAACCAGACGTCTTACGGGATCCCGACAAAGATCAATCGTCTCGTCACCCAGGTACCCTTCCAGATTTGCCTATATATTTGCATGCCCCTGGTTGGGAACTCGTCTGCTGTGTCAGGTTCGCCAGGACGAGGCCCTAGATGCCAGTGGTCCTCCAGAGAAGAGAAAGCTCCATTTAGGACGACTCTGATGAAAAGGGGAGGGGTGTAATTTTAAATTTGCTTCCCAATGAAACACCCTTATTTTGGCGTCCCATGGTGATCTGCGGGCTAGATATCAAGTTTGAGCTGATTTGGTACGGTGGTTTTCTCTAAAAATCGCGCTAAAATCGATTTCGTCGAAAGTTTTGGTAATTTATTGTGCTGCTCTCGTCATTTTCCCATGAATGAGCATTTTAATGTATAGTTGCCATATTGGGAGCTACCAACAAAAAAAATGTAATCAAAATCGTTAGAGCCGTTTTTGAGAAAAAAAATATTTGGTGTTTTGATCACTATGATGACTATGGTTAGCTTTCGGTAGATTTTGTTCATAACCTTATTTTGGCGTCCCATGGTGACCTGCGGGCTAGATATCAAGTTTGAGCTGATTTGGTAGGTCGTTTTCTCCAAAAATCGCTCACACATACACAGACCATTTTCCCAAATAGTGTTTTTCGGACTCAGGAGGGCCTTTGTTGAGCCAAGGAAAGTAAAAAAGGAAGAACCGTAGGTGCGTGGGCTAAGAGGCGCTTAAGAAGGTCGGGTGGTGGTCGCAATTCGTAAAACCAAGGGGTTCCAGATGATAGGTCAGCCAACTGAAGAAACAGCACACGCATTACGTTCAGAGATAATTTGGGAGCCTCTGCACAGAGCTTGTGAGTGGAACAGAATGGAAACATGACAGTAGTTGTTGTCTGAACTTTAATTTCTTGGATTGGATGACCCTGCTCGTAAGAAACGGAGAGTTCTGTAAGCTTCAGGTCAATTCGACGGGAGAAGTACAATTAAATCTGTAGCCGCAACTTACACCTTTCTCATTAACTTTCACGATCCCGGCATCTTTTTTAATAGCTCAGTTCTTTCTTCCCATAACAGTTACAAGTAACTGGGAGTTATTCTAGACCGCCGGACCACAATCGTATTTCTGATTTGTAAAGTAAATATCTGGTGCGTAGCAACACACAACTTTCCGCCACCCCTTTAAGTTCGAAAACCACCTACATATGCAGGCGCTATGTCTTCGTTCAACGCATTTTTACAGGAACGTTTATGGAGAACAAAATGTAGGGACTAGTTAGCTGAGAGTACTCCGAAAGTTTGATCGAAATCGTTAGAGCCGTTTTTACTTTCCGCTACCCGAAGGGAAGGAAAGTATAGTAATCGGCCCAAAAAAAAAAGTTGGGTTTTCTTCAGATCTTTACGTTTCAGACCCTTCTGAGTCTAAAAAACCTAATTTCGGAGAGAGGTCCGTGTGTATGTCTGTGTGTATGTCTGTGTGTATGTCTGTGTGTATGTCTGTGTGTGTGTGTGTCTGTAGTTCGATTTGCGGGAGAACGGCTGATCCGATTGAGCTGGTTCTTTTTGTTTTGTTCGTTATTTTTTGTAGACACCAAAATAAGGTTATGGACGATTTCGACCGGTGGGAAGGGGGTGGGGACAAAATGTACCAAAAACTAGGGTTTTCGCATTTTTCTCGAAAACAGCTCTAACGATTTTGATTAAACTTTCAAATTATCTTCTCTAATCAATACCTAACTTTTCTTCTCTATACATATCTCCATGAAAATACGGTGAACGGAGATATGGGCCCCTGCAGCAAAAAAATAGGGGTTTTACGCTTTTGGCATAACGGCTTCAGCGATTTCCACCAAACTCACAGGATGTTTTCAAATAGTTAATACCTACATATTGTTCTCAATAAATGTTCCTGTGACAGTCCATTGAACAGAGATAAAAATTAAAATTTGTCAAAAATAACGTTTTTTCGAACATTTTCGTAAATTCCAGGGTAACTTCTTCACCAGATGTGATAAATCCTAATGGAGTGTCTTTTGGTCACTCATACCAACATTTCGTTCTCTATAATTATTTCTGTATATATATGTTGAACGGAGATATAAGCCAAGTTAACTCAGAAAAGGAGATTTGTCGAACATTAATTTATCGGTATTCCAATTTTCTCAAAAACGGCTCTAACGATTTCGATCAAACTTACGGAGTACTCTCAGCTAACTAGTCCCTACATTTTCTTCTGAATAAATGTTCCTGTAAAAATGCGTTGAACGAAGATATAGCACCCGCATATGTAGCTGGTGTTCGAACTTAAAGGGGTGGCGGAAAGTTGTGTGTTGCTACGCACCAGATATTTGAGAAAATTGGAATACCGATAAATTAATATTCGACAAATCTCCTTTTCTGAGTTAACTTGGCTTATATCTCCGTTCAACATATATATACAGAAATAATTATACAGAACGAAATGCTGGTATGGGTGACTAAAAGACACTCCATTAGGATTTATCACATCTGGTGAAAAAGTTACCCTGGAATTTACGAAAATGTTCGAAAAAACGTTATTTTCGACACATTTTGATTTTTATCTCTGTTCAATGGACTGTCAGAGGAACATTTATTGAGAACAATATGTAGGTATTAACTATTTGAGAACATCCTGTGAGTTTAGTGAAAAAAGCTGTAGCCGTTTTGCCAAAAAGGTTAAAAAACCTATTTTTGCTTCATAGGCCTATATCTCCGTTCACCGTATTTTCATGGAGATATGTGTGGAGATGAAAAGTTAGGTATTGATTAGTAGAAGATAATGTGAAAGTTTAATCAAAATCGTTGGAGCCGTTTTCGAGAAAAATGCGAAAAACCCTAGTTTTTGGTACATTTTCGTCCCCCACTCCCCTTCCCATCGCCCGAAATCGTTCATAACCTTATTTTGGTGTCTACAAAAAATAACGAACAAAACAAAAAAAGAACCAGCTCAATCGGATCAGCCGTTCTCCCGCAAATCTAACTACAGACACACACACACACGGACCACGCGCCGAAATTAGGTTTTTTAGACTCAGTAGGCCTCAAAACGTAAAGATCTGAAGAAAACCCAATTTTTTTTTTTGGCCGATTACTATACTTTCCTTCCCTTCGGGTAGCGGAAAGTAAAAAGTAAAGACATGATCGGCCAGCTGACCTGGTACAACAATTGCGGTGTGTGTGTTACGGGGGGGATAATATTGAAGCGACGATATCACACTAAGAGAGTTGGGGAGTTATTACGATATCAAGCCGAATGCAATTGGAACAGAGTTTTATTCTCAATTACATTCGAGGAAGTTTTACAGACAGGGAACTGAGTGGGAGCAAGCGCAAGCGTGGGCCGACAACGAGGGAACTGGCTCAGTTACAACTGACTGCAGCGAAGTCTCGAGCGAATCGGGGCATTTGAGGTGCCCAGTCAGCATAAATGCCCCGGACGAGCCCTCGCTGAATCGAAAGGGTTTGGTTCGTCTTGTTACATGTGTGTCAATCAAGCAGTCCTCTGCAGGTGAGATAAGGTCCCAAACTAGTAGGGTTAGGTGTTCGAAGAACGCAAGGTGTACGAATAATAAGACTAAGGTGGAATACATGTACAATTTATACAACGTCCTATATATTAATCTATATATACAAGTGTATGAAATTAAACATTGCTCTTCAGAGCTCTAGTTATCAGTTTGATGTGTTTTAGTCCACTCATCAAAACGAGTGCTAGTTCAAACCAGTTGAATAGTTCAAAATATCAATTGGTACAACATGAATACGAGTAAACAGTTGTAAGTGTTGCAACATTCTAAGCGTTACTTTTACGAAGAACTAACGTAACTATTTGGTCGATCGCAGCTCTCAAAATCACTGGAATTAAAATGAGTAGATCTAGTACGCAACGCGGCCGCCTTCACAAATTAAACGACTCGATGGTTACGGCCAAACGATGTTTTCTATCCAAGTCAAGAATCGAGAGACTCTCGTGTAAACCCCTGGCACGCCGATTCCGCACGATTTTCCGAACGACGTTATTCCGAGTATTTGTAGGACGCATCTGTTATCGACTAGATACGACTGGAGCGGGCCTCCTGAATCACCCTGGAAATGAATTAATTTTGTTTGTGAGACGTTAAGGTAAATTGACGTAAGAACAAGAAAAGCAAAAGGCGTAGGAGGAGGTTAGAAGAAATGTATCTAGTAGGTAACACGCATGATCTTTGGAGGAACAAGTGAAAGAGAAGTCAACTTTGGAGGGAAACAATTGACTGTTTTTACTTTCCTTGCTCTACGAAGTAGAAAGGAAAGTTATGTAATCGGCAGAAAAAAAATTTTGAGTTTTCTTCAGCTGTTTACGTATCAGACCCTCCTGAGTCCGAAAAACACTATTTGGGAACATGGTCAGTGTGTCTGTGAACGATTTTTAGCAAAAACACACCGTACCAAATCAGCTCAAACTTGATAACTCGCTCGCAAGCCCGCATGGGAAGCCAAAATAAGGGTTTGAACAAAATCCACCGAAAGTTAACTATAGTTAACGCTGGCCCTTTCTTAGCAGGAGGCGTCGTACATACCCGCCCCCCTTAGGAAGCCGAGTATGTCCTTCACCGCAGAGTCCGCTACGGTTTGGGGTTCAGTGGCCCCCTGACCAGAGTATTCAAAGCGTTTTGCTGCCAAGGCAGGGCATTCACTTAGGATGTGCTCTGCTGTCTCGTCCTCCTCACCGTAGAGTCTGCATTCCACCGCCTCTGAGATGCCCATCTTGTTGAGGTGATATCTGAGTGGGCAGTGCCCGATGAGGAAGCTAATCAGTGCTCTCAGATCTTGTCTAGAGAGTGTCAGCATCGCCTTTGCCCTTTGACAGGAAGGCGTGACAAGCCTTTTGTGATGCCAATGGGCGCCATTTTCCTGTATCTCCCATCGAGCAACCAAGATAGAGCTCAGCATCCATCGAATTCAGAACTGTAGAGGTGCGACTGGTTGCCACTTTGCCAGGTGGGCAGCTGTTGCTGAGGTCTCTCGTTTCCCATGAGCTATTTCCTTGGGTGCCAAGTTCCAATGAGACTGATCATCTGTGGCTATGTTTCTTTGCTAACTGATTATAAGCTGGTGGATTTGGCTGCTCCTAAAACAACTGTCGCTCATTGTTGTAGGAGTACGCGGGTTTTTGTTTCCTCCAGTGATATATAGTGATCAAAACACCAAATATATTTTTTCTCAAAAACGGCTCTAACGATTTTGATTATAATTTTTATATTGATAGCTCTCAATATGGCAGCTATACCATAAAATTCCCATTCGTGGGAAAATGACGAGAGCAGCACAATAAATTACCAAAACTTTGGACGAAATCGATTTTAGCGCGGTTTTTAGAGAAAACCACCGTACCCAATCAGCTGAAACTTGATGTCTAGCCTACAGGTTACCATGAGACGCCAAAATAAGGGTATGGGCAAAATCCACCGAAAGTTAACTATAGTTATCATAGTGATCAAAACACCAAATTTTTTTCTCAAAAACGGCTCTAATGATTTTGATTAAATTTTTTTATATTGACAGCTCACAATAAGGCAATGATACTATAAAATTCCTATTCGGGGGAAAATGACGAGAGTAGCACAATAAATTATCAAAATGTTCGACCAAAAGCGTTTTTAGCGCAGTTTTTTCCTTAGAAACTCCGCTGGAATTTTTGTAGAATGTTAAAAAAAAATTAGTATTCTAGTCCAATCCAATACCTAAAGGGTGAGTGTTTAAAAACGCTCATGAGATACATGGGGGTCACTCCAGAAATTCCTGAATTTCAACTACCGCCGTTTCGCTTACTACCAGTTCTAACAGTTACCACCCAATGACTCTGCAAAAGTGATTACTATCCTCCTTCAAAAAATTCGTGTTTACAGCCTCATTAATTTTCTGTATGCCAATTGCTCAATAATGGTCCTGCAACGAGTACGAGCAGCACAATAAATTCCAGAACTGGCACTACCGCTTCCTGCTGCTGTGACGTGTTGTTTGATCAAGTTCAAATTAACTAAGTGATAAATGAATTGAGTAAGTGGAAAAAGCCATGTACAAGTGCCATCAACAAGTGAAAGAGAAATCAGCTTTGGGGGGAAACAATTGACTGTTTTTGAAGTTGATGTTTCCTGTAAGACCGAAGAAAGCACCTCCGTGTTGGTTGTTTTACCTTTACAGGTTTTCGATGTTTGTCTGGCTTGGAAAATGTCAAGGTGTGCATTAATTAATTGACACATTATTTTATGGTTTGTGACTCAGTTTAAGCTTGTATAAACAACATGAAGAAGAGGGAAAATGTTGAAATGGGACACGCTGTTGAGCTTTTGGCGTGAAGCCGTGTGAATGGTTTGTTCTTTAGTTCTGATTACAGCGTCAAGCTAAACGCTCAATGTATCCCCCCCCCCCCCCTTCGGTCGTTTCCAACCTTGTTCAATGTTACGTGCATGTACAATGACAATAAAATTCGGGAATCTCGAAAGTCGTTAGACGGATTTCAATGCAAAAAAAATACGTTTTGAGGCCTACTGAGTCTAAAAAACCTAATTTCGACCAGTGGTCCGTGTGTAGTTCGATTTGGGGGAGAATGGCTGATCCGATTGAGCTGGTTCTTCCTTTTTTTTGTTCGTTATTTCTTGTAGACACCAAAATAAGGTTATGGGAGATTTCGAACGATGGGAGAGGGGTGGGGGTGGGGGATCAAAATGTACCAAAAAATATCTGGTGCGTAGCAACACACAACTTTCCGCCACCCCTTTAAGTTCGAACACCACCTACATAGGCGGGCCCTATATCTTCGTTCAACGCATTTTTACAGGAACATTTATGGAGAAGAAAATGTAGGGACTAGTTAGCTGAGAGTACTCCGAAAGTTTGATCGAAATCGTTAGAGCCGTTTTTGAGAAAATTGAAATACCGATCAATTAATGTTCGACGAATCTCCTTTTCTCAGTTAACTTGGCTTATATCTCCGTTCAACATATATATACAGAAATAATTATGGAGAACGAAATGTTGGTATGGGTAACCAAAAGACATTCCATTAGGATTTATCACATCTGGTGAAAAAGTTACCCTGGAATTTACGAAAATGTTCGAAAAAACGTTATTTTCGACACATTTTGATTTTTATCTCTGTTCAATGAACCGTCACAAGAACATTTATTGAGAACAGTATGTAGCTATTAACTATTTGAAAACATCCTGTGAGTTTGGTGGAAATCGCTGAAGCCGTTTTGCCAAAAAGCGTAAAAAACCTATTTTTGCTTCAGGGGCCCTTATCTCCGTTCACCGTATTTTCATGGAGATATGTATGGAGAAGAAAAGTTAGGTATTGATTAGGAGAAGATAATTTGAAACTTTAATCAAAATCGTTAGAGCCGTTTTCGAGAAAAATGCGAAAAACCCTAGTTTTTGGTACATTTTCGTCCCCCACCCCCCTTCCCTTCGACCGAAATCGTCCATAACCTTATTTTGGTGTCTACAAAAAATAACGAACAAAACAAAAAAAGAACCAGCTCAATCGGATCAGCCGTTCTCCCGCAAATCGAACTGCAGACACACACACACGGACCACGCGCCGAAATTAGGTTTTTTAGACTCAGTAGGGTCTGAAACGTAAAGATCTGAAGAAAACCCAAATTTTTTTTTGGGCCGATTACTATACTTTCCTTCCCTTCGGGTAGCGGAAAGTAACTAGGGGTTTTCGCATTTTTCTCAACAACGGCTGTAACGATTTTGATTAAACTTTCAAATTATCTTCTAATAATCAATACCTAACTTTTCTTCTGCATACATATCTCCATGAAAATACGGTGAACGGAGATATGGGCCCATGAAGCAAAAATAGGTTTTTTACGCTTTTTGGCAAAACGGCCTCAGTGATCAGCGATTTTCACCAAACTCATTGGATATTTACAAATAGTTAATTTCCATATATTGTTATCGATAAACGTTCCTCTGAACGTCCATTGAACAGAGATAAAAATCAAAATGTGTCGAAAATAACGTTTTTTCGAACTTTTCCGTAAATTCCTGGGCAACTGCTTACTATGATCACTATAAGAGCGTTGAGGTACATGCGTTACACAAAATCCTTACTTGACAAGTGTCTTGGGATCTTTCTGTGCTCCCTGTCGCGCAGATCATGTCCGACGTGATACCCTTGTTGAGACGAGCTGTCGAACCGTCGGCGTCGTAATACTCCCCGCATTTTCGGTTGTCGACCACTTTGAGAGCCACTTTTTGCAAAGTAGGAGACACTTCTCGAGCTAAAAAAAAAAAAAAAAAAAAAAATTACTGTCAAAGTTGAACTGGTGTTAATTGTTTGACATCAGTTCATAATCAGGGTAACGAAAACTACTCACCGAATCCTGTTTTTCCCCATCCTGTCGCGACAACCACTCGGTTGGGAAATTGAGCCGTTGTCTTGTCAGTCGCTAGGCAAGCGGGTCTCAATTTGGGAGTGAGTTTTATTTTTCTTGACAATCTAATCAGCGCGATGTCGTTGTAGCAAGACGACGATTGGTATCCAGGGTGTACGAAAGTTTCGATGATCCCCACTTTTTGACCTTTGTCGGATTTCAGGTTTGTGGCTCCGAGTCTGGCTTCTACGGGAGCGCCCCTGTGATGAAAACGGAAAATTTTCGTTATAACACGGCGTATGCATGTAGTTTGGTTGAACCCGGATAAGCCACACCCCTGTACATCACTATAGAATAGAATAGAAATTTATTGACAGAAAGGAAATATACCAACAAAACAACAAAAATCTCCTTCTGCCCACGAAAAAAGTTCATATGAACTTAAATAAGTTCATAAGAACTTGTGGCGGCTGGTGGAGCCGGTCGCAGCCAAAATTAGGTATTAATATGTACAAAGTAAGAACTTGAACAACCCACAAAATGAAACTTTCAATAAGTTAATATAACTACTTAATCTTCTTCAAAATGAACTACTACTATGATCCGTAATAAGAACATTTTGAGTTTTGTTTGCGTCGCTTACCATTTTGTTTCCACGCAGTGAGCAGCGGTGAGTACAAATTCGTCGCTGATTAAAGATCCTCCGCACAGGTAATCTGTAGAGTCGTCGCCGGAACGATTGAAGCCAAGCGCCACCTGTTGTAGGTAAATTACGCTTGGAGTAAGAATCAGTTCAATTTACCAGTATTTTAACTTTCCTTGGCTCTACGAAGTAGAAAGGAAAGTTATGTAATCGGCTGAAAAAAATTTTTTGAGTTTTCTTCAGATCTTTACGTTTCAAACCCCCCTGAGTCCAAAAAACACTATTTGGGAAAATGGTCTGTGTGTGTCTGTGAACGATTTTTAGAGAAAACCACCGTACCAAATCAGTTCAAAATTGAATCTCGCCGGCAGGTCATCATAGGACGCCAAAATAAGGGTATAAACCAAATTCACCGAAATTTAACTATAGTTATCATAGTGATCAAAACACCAAATTTTTTTTCTCAAATGCGGCTCTAACGATTTTGATTAAATTGTTTACATTGATAGCTCTCAATGAGGCAACTATACCATAAAATTTCCATTCGTGGGAAAATGACGAGAGCAGCACAATAAATAATCAAAATTGTCGACGAAAAGCGTTTTTAGCGCAGTTTTTAATTTATAAACTCCGCTGGAATTCTTGTTGAATGTTAAAAAAAATTGGTATTGTAGTCCAACCCAATACCTAAGGGGTGAGTGTTTAAAAACGCTCATGAGATACATGGGGCTCACTCCAGAAATTCCAGAATTTCAACTACTGTCGTTTCGCTTACTACCAGTTCTAACAGTTATTTTCCAATAGCTCTGCAAAAGTGATTACTATCCTTTTTTTTTAAAAATCGTGTTTACAGCCTCATTAGTTATCTGTGTACCAAGTGCTCACTAATGGTCTTGCAATGAGTATGAGCAGCACAATAAATTCCGGAACAGTAAGCGCTACCGCGCTACTTCATGTGGGTAGTTAATGCTCAGTTTCCTGGTTCTGGTTATCTGACCATGCTACCAGGCTTGACCACGGGTTGTGGATAGTGGAACGGCCCCGGCATTGTCCCCAGGGGCATGTCTGCGGCCAGCTGTGAATAAGGTCAGCATGCTGACTGAATAAGCAGCCGCGAACAATGGGCAAAACCCAAGAGATCGCAGAAGAGATCCTGAACAAAGGGCTCAAGGGCAAGCGGATCTACATTTTCTCAGACAGCCAGGCCGCCTTAAAGGCCATCGCAGCCTATAGTTTTAGGTCTAAGCTGGCATGGGAGTGCCTCCATGCGCTCAAGCAGCTCGGCGCCCGTAACAGGCTCTCCCTCATTTGGGTGTCGGCTCACAGGGGGCATGAGGGCAATGGAAAGGCTGACCGCCTCGCGAAAAGGGGTATAGAATCCCTACCCATCGGGCCTGAACCACACGTGGGTCGGACAAAAAGTCACCTGAACCGTCTGGTTGCTCGATGGGGGATACAGGAAAATGGCGCCCATTGGCATTGCCAGCCACGACTAAGACAGGCAAAAAGGCTTGTCACGCCTTCCTGTCAAAGGGCAAATGCGATGCTGACACTCTCTAGACAAGATCTGAGAGTACTGATAAGCTTCCTCACTGGGCACTGCCCATTCAGATATCACCGGTGGAATGCAGACTCTGCAGTGAGGAGGACGAGACAGCAGAGGATATCCTATGTGAATGCCCTGCCTTGGCAGCTAAACGCTTTGAATACTTCGGTCAGGGGACCACTGAACCCCAAACCGTAGCGGACTCTTCGGTGAAGGACATACTCGGCTTCCTAAGGGGGGCGGGTGTGTACGACGCCTTCTACTAAGAAAGGGCGAGTGTCACAATAGGCCCATATGCGGCCGCAGTGACAAAGGGACTTGTCCCGCACGCCCTCGGGTAAAAAAAAAATGCTCAGTTTATCAGCTCCATATAAAAAGATGTACAACGCTCTTAAGCACCCACCTTGTACTTGCCTGCGGCCCTCTCCCATAGCAGCTTTATCTGCTGCTTGCTATATGTGGATACCAAACAATTTAGTAGTCACCATCACGCCCAAATATCCCACTACTTTCCTTGTTTGTAGCTCTGCGGTGGAATGGCAATGAAAGCCATCATTTTTTGGGTCATCACGAGGACTAGCTCTATCTCTTCGGCAACGTGTGGGACAGCCAATGACCTCTCCACTCCCTCACCCGTCGCATTACTTACTCCAGCCTTACCTGAACTGAGTCTAGTGTGGAGTGTGTAATTGTAGAAGGACAGGGTTTTCTTTAAAAACTTCAAAAAATCATATCTCGGCAACGGATTGCGATAGAAAGGTGCTGTTGATGGCATTCTACTCCATTTTCAGTCTAGTTTTACCTTATCGTTTTTGTGAAAACGCACACCATTGTGAAATATATACAAGCGACTGCTGCTGGTGCCCCGTACCCCCTAAGTAGCGCTAGTCATGGAACTCACCACTGTCGCAAAGGCGCTACAATAACGAAGCCCTATGCTATTTGTAGAAGTACAATGGTTATTGAGGTTTTTAGAGTGATTTCAGCCTTATTGATTTGCAGTCAGTTCTAGGTCAGGTCAGGCTAGTACGACTTACTAGGGAACGGGGCAGAATGAATCAAGTATTAAATAGCACGCAAAATACTCTTACACCGAATGTACATACGTACCATGTGAGGAAAATCGGATATCGGGGCGTCCGACCCTCCGACGACTAACGAGTTGAAACTTGGATCGCAATTTTCCATTTCGTACCTCAAAGGAATCAACTTCGTCAACAATGGCGTGGCGTAGCCCACGTCAATCGTCAGTTTCGTGTACTCGCGACAATCTGAAATTAACGTTCATTGTCACATGCAGGAAATGACGCTTAAGAAACGTTTTATGTCAAATATAGAAAAACCTTAATCACTTTACAGCAAGAACGACGTTTCGTATCTGTTATTCCAAGGAGCCGTGCGAAGGCGAATGAACATCGAATGGGACCAAGCTGTTTCATCTACTTTGGTAAAATTTGAACCAACTTGAACTTTTATGTACGAAAACGTTCAAGATTTGATTGTGGTACGATTCCGTAAATACCATTCAACTTGAATTACAAATTATAAAGCTTTATTCATTACAGCAAGCACTACCAGTCTTCGGGGTATTTTAAAGGCATATTTTACTAACTTACAAAAGTTTTTTTACGCGTTAAAAATCTTGAAAACTCGTTTTTTTTTCTAATTCGTTTTCTTCCTCGTACTTCAACGATTGCACGGCGTAATTGTTAACTGGCGCTAGTATGCTGATTGCTCGAGGTAGCAAATAAACCCAAGCCCACAGCAGTTACAGCAGTAACCCAAATAAAGCTTATAAACACTTGGCCACTTCAGGAGTAGCTCGGGATGAAGGTGCATTGGAAGTGGTTCCTCAGAGCCGAGGTTTTACGGGAGTGCTCTTTTGGTTTATTATTCATTCTGTATAATAACCCTATGTTTGTGGTCACGAACATTTTTTTACGACCCCCCCCCCCCTCAAAACCTGATACTTTACGTTTCAAGACATGGGGATTCCAAATTTGCTATGTCCGTCCGCCGTCCCCCGTCCGGGCCATTTTGTGCCTTTAACGTGGTCTAAAAAATCCGTTCTTTCTCACAAAAATCCCTCAAAATATAATGAAACGCAGTATAATCGCAAATAAGCCGTGTTTCGTATCGTTTTCAAGGTATTATTACATCCTGGGTAGAATGGAATGAGTATCAGACGTGTACAACTGCGTATAGGGAAATTACAGTAATTATTAGAGTCAATTAATTGAAAGAACTCGCGGGAACTACAGCGGAAGTCAACGTTTCGTCGTTAGTACTCCCTCCCAACCCTCCCGTCTCATCAAAACCAACCGCCCGCTCGACTCGCAACGTCGTTCCAATTGCCGAGGGTTCGCTGGAAGTCCTCGTCCCAATTTCCCCGACTCTTTTTCCCTGATGGGGCGGAGGAAGGTTAGGCACACCCCTACATCGGATCATAAATGCCTACAGACGTTTACGGGCGCCTGGCGCCGGAGGAATATTTAGTTTCCATAGTTCCATTGTAGTCAGGTCACGTTTCGTATGGTTTACTAGTATTTTTCGATGCTGAATCGAACGAAATGGGTCTCGGAGCAGTAATACTAGGTCAAGCTGTTCATGAGAATAATAAACGGTTGAGTAATAATTTGCAGGAGTTTTTTTTAAATTAGAGGTGGATGCTGGAGATACCCTCTCTGTGGCCACAAACGAGCCCTTAGTTTGACGTCACCTGCACGTCATCACCCTCGCCCAAAGCAGAGAACATCCGCGAGTTCTGTCCTCACCACCTCTTCTGTCTGCAGAAAGGGCACGACGCCACGAGTCTATCCCATGTGCACAACACATGCTCTGCTGTCTCTAGCTCCACCTCGCAGAACCTGCATATCTGTACCTCGCACTTGCCAATGTTTCCAAAGTGATACTTCAGCGGACAATGACATGTAAACAGGCCGCATAATATCATATTATGATCTTCCTCCCCAGCTTGAGCACCTCCTTGGACTTCCTTCTGGAGAGTCGGATGAAGAGCTTTGACTATCTAAGGCAGGGCGCCATCTGCCAATAGGCAGCCCTGCATCTATCCTCCCATTTGCCGACCTCTCCACTTATGTGGCTCCTGATGGTCCCAACAAAGGGATCAGGGCTGATACGGATTCCCTTCTTTGCCAGTGTTTCCCTGTATTGACCTGGCATCCTACATAGTGTTACGCTGTTATCCTCAGACAGGGCCTTCAGCCCAGTGAGGCCTTCCCAGATCAGCAGCGACGTAAAACAATCTCGGGGCTTTGAGAGAGGCCTGACTGTACACCATAATGTAAATCTTATGCCGCTTCAGTCCCCTCTGCAGCAACCGCTGCACACAGACTCTCACTACAGACACCTCTGCCTGGAATACTGTGGCCAGCGACCCTAATGACATCGCTGCTCTAATCCTAGGCCCAAAGATGCCTGCCCTTGCCAGGCCACCCTGCACCGAGCCATCAGTGGGCCCTCCCTCCTCCCACCTGGATCGCTCATCGGTGAGTACCTGAAAGGGTAACACAAAGTTAAACCTCGCGAGCATTGAGCTGGCCCTTCCACCTTCGCGCTGTCAAGGATCTCGTTTACGCAATAAGCCTCCGTCGACGTTGTGTGTGCTTTGTGCGCGATAAGCCGCCGATCTGCAGTTCACCTCAACTTGGATCTTGCTGAGACTCTGTCTCTCCCACCAGACACTTCGAGTTGAACCTAGAACCTACCTAGTGTCTTGGACTACAGCCAGTACTGTTCTCTCCGCAGTCATCAGAATCACGCCAGACCACATCTCCGATTTTAATTGTGAAACTCCGAACTGAGGGCCATCAGTGTTTCCTGTTTGGAGTTTTGTGAGGATCGTATACGGGTCAACAGCTTCCCAAATCCACGACTCAACTGGATCTCCCTCTACTTCATTCTTCTATATTTAACTGTAAGTCCGAGCACGAGCAACCCCCCCCCCCCCCATTCATCTACCAATGGATCCGCAGTCGAGCATTCAACTTGCAGCAATTTTTCTTTGCAGCTCCAACTGGCGTATCTGGCAGCTCCGTTCCACCACCGCTTCTTGTCTTCCGGCTTCAGACGTTTTGGCTTCGTCCGGTAAATCGTCATGTGCGCACACACGCGAGCTCCCCACGTCACGTCGAAACGGTCAGAAATTTACTTTAACCGTAGAAGGACTTTTAAGCGACACAGTACCGTAAAGCGTATTCCGTGATAACTATAATTTCAAGTATCTTAGAAGGAGCTCCTTGTTTCACCTCGTAGTAATTCAAAAGTGAATTTACAAATTAAACCAACTCTTGTTGTCTTGAATGTTTGGTATTTACACTTCATCGAAAACCACATCCCTGGTAGCTACCAGCATCTGCACAGCTTTATACTTCCAAGGGGAGTGCCTTAGGCGTGTTGGAGCGATACTGCCCAACACCTATCAATCACGCGCAACACGTCGTATTGTCTCCAGAAATTCTCTATACTTATAATTAGCATTAGTTGTAGAAAATCACTGCTAATCACAACAAACGACGTTAACTTACATCTTTCGCTTTTTCGAAGATCTTTCCAATCCTGTTTTTTCATTTTGATATTGAGAGGTTCCTCGTCGGGCAGCACGAAATTTTCTTCGTTCTCTATTCGAAAGTCGGCGTACGATGAAGTATCGTCCAACTCTTCAGGAAAAATTATGCGATCCTGTAAGTCAAACGGTAGTAACTGATTGACACATTGAAAAATGCCGTTTGTACGTTTTAATATATTTTATTAATATCCTATATTCTACAATTAAAATGAAGAACAGGTTTATTAGAAAACGGTGCAAATAATGCGCACGGTCTATTATAATGTTGCACAGCACGATTGGGTCCTATCTTACTCAATCCAACGTGGACAAGTACTAAGAATACGTAGAAGTACTGACTTAACGGCCAGACGATGATGTCTTTACATCGAAAGCGCTTGCCCACAAGTAACTCACTCACCTAACAGGTACGTTAACTTTAGTACTAAGAATTATCAACAATTCACTCATGTGCGTAATGTGACCTTGATTCAATCTTTTGTTCGTTTATTTGTATTTTTTGTAGCTCCCGATTAAATGACCATATAATTCCCATATTTGAGAAAAAGACGAGAGCAGCGCAGTAAATTACCGAACATTTCGACGAAAATCGATTATAGCGTAGTTTTTTTACTTTCCTCGGCTGTGCGTAAAGAAAAGAAAGTTATTAAATCGGCTGAAACAAATTGTTGTAGTTCTCTTCTGATACTGAGGTCCGAAAAACAGTATTTGTGAAAACGGTCTGTGTGTGTGGGTGACTTCATATCTAGCCCTCAGGTCATCACGGGACGCCAAAATAAGGGTATGAGCAAAATCCATCCACAACTAACTATAACTATAGTGATTGAAACAAACAAAAACTTTTTTTCTCAAAAAACGGCAATTACGATTTTGATTAAATGTTTACTTTCCTTGGCTCTACAAAGTAGAAAGGAAAGTTATGTAATCGGCTGAAAATTTTTTTTTGAGTTTTCTTCAGATCTTTATGTTTCAGACCCCCCTGAGTCCGAAAAACACTATTTGGGAAAATGGTCTGTGTGTATGTGTATGTTTGTCTGTGAACGATTTTTAGAGAAAGCCACCGTACCAAATCAGTTCAAACTTCATATCTCGCCCGCAGGTCATCATGGGACGCCAAAATGAGGGTTTGAACAAAATCCACCGAAAGTTAACTATAGTTATCATAGTGATCAAAACACCAAATATTTTTTTTCTCAAAAACGGCTCAAACGATTTTGATTAAAATGTTTATATTGATAGCTCCCAATAAGGCAATTATACCATAAAATTCCCGTTCGTGGGAAAATGACGAGAGCAGCACAATAAATTGCCAAAACTTTCGACGAAATCGATTTTAGCGCGGTTTTTAGAGAAAACGACCGAACCAAATCAGCTCAAACTTGATATCTAGCCTACAGGTTACCATGGGACGCCAAAATAAGGGTATGGGCAAAATCCACCGAATGTTAACTGTAGTTATCATAGTGATCAAAACACACAATATTTTTGTTCTCAAAAACGGCTCAAACGATTTTGATTAAATTTTGTATATTGATAGCTCTCAATAAGGCAATGATACCACAAAATTCGCATTCGGGGGAAAATGGCGAGAGCAGCACAATAAATTATCAAACTTTTCGACCAAAAGCGGTTTTAGCGCAGTTTTTTTCTTATAGACTCCGCTAGAATGTTGGTAGAATGTTAAGGAAAATTGGTATTGTAGTCCAACCCAATACCTAATGGGTGGATGTTTAAAAACGCTCGTGAGATACATGGGGCTCACTCCAGAAATTCCTGAATTTCAACTACCGCAGTTTCGCTTACTACCAGTTCTAACGGTTAACCCAATAACTATGCAAAAGTAATAACTATCCTTCTTCAAAAAATTCATGTTTACAGCCTCATTAATTATCTATGTACCAATTGCTCAATAATGGTCCTGCAAAGAGTACGAGCAGCACAATAAATTCCGGAACTGTAGGCGCTACCGCTTCCTGCTGCTGTGAAGTGTTGTTTGACCAAGTTCAAAGGCCATGTACAAAGGGAATTGACGTAGAGCTAAGGAAAGTTGTGTGTTGCAACGCACGAGATATTTTTTCCCTAATTTTGACATAGCAACGTCCCTGGCACAACCTCAGTTCGTTAAAATCACATTTTTTTCATCCTTCTTCTTCACACTGTTTCCTGTACAGAGCCCTATTGTTTAGATGAACACACGCGTTGAATCACCCAACTTGCACATAAACTTACCTTGTCAAAACCGGGTTCGCGAGCCTTTTCAGTCGTCGTAGTGGTCGAAGTGTACAAAGATCGACCGTATGAAGGCAAATGGAAACCTGAGAGCAACGGCGTTCTCCTGAGCGGCAGATACGGATTCGAGCGATCTTTCGCGCAGCAAATTCTTCCAACCGGGCATCTATTATTGAAGACATTTTTGGGAGGGCAGTTTGACGGTAACACGCACCTCAGAGTTCTTTGAGCGTCGACGCAATCTAAAAAAAAAAACACAAATAAAATTGAACAGTTGTAACACAGGAACGCTTCTGGGGGGAACTTGTTGAAGGCAGTCGAGGAACATTTTAAACCAATTTTTATTTTCCGCTACCCGAAGGGAAGGAAAGTATAGTAATCGGCCCAAAAAAAAATTTGGGTTTTCTTCAGATCTTTACGTTTTGAGGCCTACTGAGTCTAAAAAACCTAATTTCGTCGCGTGGTCCGTGTGTGTGTGTGTGTGTGTGTGTCTGTAGTTCGATTTGCGGGAGAACGGCTCATCCGATTGAGCTGGTTCTTTTTTTGTTTTGTTCGTTATTTTTTGTAGACACCAAAATAAGGTTATGGACGATTTCGGCCGATGGGAAGGAGGGGTGGGGGACGAAAATGTACCAAAAACTAGGGTTTTTCGCATTTTTCTCGAAAACGGCTCTAACGATTTTGATTAAACTTTCAAATTATCTTCTCCTACTTAATACCTAACTTTTCTTCTCCATACATATTTCCATGAAAATACGGTGAACGGAGATATAGGCCTATGAAGGAAAAACAGGTTTTTTTACGCTTTTTGGCAAAACGACTTCAGCGATTTTTACCAAACTCACAGGGTGTTTTCAAATAGTTAATACCTACATATTGTTCTCAATAAATGTTCTTGTGACGGTTCATTGAACAGAGATAAAAATTAAAATGTGTCAAAAATAACGTTTTTTCGAACATTTTCGTAAATTCCAGGGTAACTTTTTCACCAGATGTGATAAATCCTAATGGAATGTCTTTTGGTTACCCATACCAGCATTTCGTTCTGCATAATTATTTCTGTATATATATGTTGAACGGAGATATAAGCCAAGTTAACTCAGAAAAGGAGATTTGTCGAATATTAATTTATCGGTATTCCAATTTTCTCAAAAACGGCTCTAACGATTTCGATCAAACTTACGGAGTACTCTCAGCTAACTAGTCCCTACATTTTGTTCTCTATAAATGTTCCTGTAAAAATGCGTTGAACGAAGATATAGCGCCCGTCTATGTAGGTGGTGTTCGAAATTACGGGGGTGGCGGAAAGTTGTGTGTTGCTACGCACCAGATATTTACTTTCCGCTACCCGAAGGGAAGGAAAGTATTGTAATCGGCCCAAAAAAAAAAATTTGGGTTTTCTTCAGATCTTTACGTTTCAGACCCTACTGAGTCTAAAAAACCTAATTTCGGCGCGTGGTCCGTGTGTGTGTATGTCTGTGTGTAAGCAGGAAGTGCAGGCCGAGGGCAGCGCCCCGCCTATGCCTCCGCCCAAAAACAAGGGCAAAAATAAAAATAAAAACCAAAATAAAAAGCCTCCACCGCTTGCCAAACTCCCCCCTAAAAACCCACGACAAAACGTGGTAGTGGTTAGGCGGACATGTGAGGAAGGAGAGGCTGGTCCCTCCAACCCTGACGCAATGGAAGCGCTTATGCGGGGTGTCCCTGCTACGGACCTCCAAGCTCTGAGTGTCCGAGTGCTAGACATCCGCACCGCAGTAGGAGGTGGCGCCGTCATTGTGACGGAAACGCCAGAAATGGCCAAGGCGCTCACGAGCCACATTTCCACAAAAAGGAGTTGAAGCTCCAAGCGTCAGCCCCTGGGTCGTTTCCCACGCCTGCTGCTGTGCGACGTGCGGACCGACCTTCAAAGAGGACTTGGCCCAACAAGTTGTTGAGCACAACCCTGCGTTAGGCTTGCAGCCGCAGGATGTCAGGCCTCTCTTCACCAAAAAGCGTGGCAGACAGAAGGATTGGGTGATTGAGGTATCACCCAGCCTGTACAAAAAACTAGAGGGGCAAGGCACCTCCAAATAGCCTGGCAGCGGTGCGCCATACGAAAGTACCAAGCCCCACTCAGTGCTACAAATGCCAGCGCTATGGCCACCTGGCAGTGGCCTGTACAAGACCTGTTGTGTGCGCCTGGTGCGCCTTGGCACATCTGAGTAAGGAATGCAAGCGTGATGCTCCCTCAAGTGTGCCAATTGCGTCGAACGCAAAATCCAACAGGTCGCACACTCTACACGAGACGCACGCTGTACCATTCGTCAGCGAGCGATTGCCCTCCAGGAGTCACGAGTGGATTATGAATAGGTCAAAAACAGTTCGAATCCTTCAGCACAACACAAATAAGAGTTGCCCAGTTATGGCTGAGTTGCTGCAAAATGCACTCAAGAAACGCTGCAGTGTCCTCGCCATACAGGAACCGTACATAGGATCCAAAACTCTTGGTCTCGGATCGCAGGCACGAGTGGTGGCTGGAGCAAGAACGGGAGCCAAGGCAGCAGTAGCCTGCATCGACCCGTCCATTGACATGCTCGCGCTCACTCACCTGAACAGCCAGCACTTGGCCGCTGTGCTCATCCGAGCCGGTGGCTTTGAGCTGGTTGTAATATCATTTTACAGGCAATTTGGCGCACCAGTTGCCAACAGCCTTGAACCACTCGAGCGGGCTCTAGCAGGCCTATCAGGACGACCCTGCGTAGTCTGTGCTGATGCAAACGCCAGATCACCATTGTGGGGATCCCCAACCCTGGATGGGGCGGGCGAGGCGTATATAGAGCTGCTCACCAGGTACAACTTGGTTGTTGCCAACGACCCCATGACTGAGGCGACCTATGATGGCCCGGGAGGAAGGTCGTGTATAGACGTCACAGCCGTGTCCCACACCCTGCTACTCAAATTGAAGGGTTGGCGAGTCGTACCAGGTGCAACGCAGAGCGATCACATGGTTATTGACTTTGCCATTGCGGATGATAACATCCTCTGCAAAGACACGCGTGAAAAGCGATTCCGCACAAAAATGCTGACTGGCCGCAATTCTTTAGGGTACTGGAAGGTGAACTGCGTGCCGCAGACACCGACCTAATAGTGCAAGCATCCACACCTGAAGAGGTGGACAGCAAAGTGGACACATTTACCACAGCACTGCACTCTGCTGGGCTCTCTGTACTTGGCCAACAGAAGCACAGGGCGATCAAAGTCCCATGGTGGACTGAGGAACTTAATCCCCTCAAGCAAAGTGCAAATAGAGCCAGAAGGATGTACCAAAACACTCGTGACCCTGATGCCAGAGCAACACTCCGAACTGCCTTCATCCAAGAGAAGAAGGCCTTCCACCGCGCCATCAAACGAGCCAAACGGCAAGGCTGGCGAAATTTTGTGGAAGCGGAGAGCTCTGAGAACCCCTGGGGCGGACACTACAAGTCCTCCATAGGAAAAGCAAATGTAGAGCAGGTCTTAGCTGCGATGCAAAATGAGTCAGGCTGGGCCTGCAGTATCGAACGTTCACTGGAAACCCTCCTTGAGAAGGCGTTCCCAGATGACCAACTAGCTCGAGACACTGAAGCCCAGAGGGCAGCAAGGGAGCTGATCATGGACCCTCCGAACGAGCCCGACATCCCATTGTGGACAACAGGCGACCTCGGCAGGGCTCTTGCGACCTTAAAGCCCAACAAATCTCCTGGGCCAGATAAAATAGAAAGCAATATGCTAAGGAAGGCTGAGCGGACAATCTCCAGCGGTCTCCTTAATTTATTTAATGACTGTCTGCAGGTCGGACAGTTCCCACTCAGTGGAAGTCTGCGCGCGTTGTCAGTCTTCAAAGGGAGGCGACCGCAATCAGTCGGACCCGCGATCATGGAGACCACTCAGCCTTCTTTCCATATTAGGCAAAACACTAGAAATCTTGATGTTGCAGTCCCTCGAAGGAGTCTTTGGCCGCAACCTCACAGGCAGGCAATACGGGTGTACCAAAGGAAGGTCCACGCAGGATGTCATTGTCGAGATTCGGCGTGTTTCCCTGCTGGCACCGGCTAAGTACGTCGTAGCAGTTCTGATTGACATCAGAGGAGCGTTTGACAACCTTTGGTGGCCAGCGCTCCTTAATGAACTCAAAGGTAGGGGAATCCCCCACAACCTGTACTCGCTCGTCAGAAGTTACCTGACAGACAGAACTGCTACGATCGAAAGTAGGCATGTCTCCGTCCGGAGAAAGATTGAGAAGGGGTGCCCACAGGGCTCGGTCCTAGGACCAGCACTCTGGAATGCCTTCTTCGAAGGTCTTCTCAGGAAACTCATGGAGACTGACTGCGAGCCGTACGCCTATGTGGATGACTTGACTGTGCTGATCTTTGCAGAGTCAGTCCGCCAAATTGAAGAAAAAACCCACCACGTGCTCCGCACTGTCAACCAATGGTGCGAGCACGTCAAGATGCAGGTGGCTGAGGAAACACCCAGCTAATCCTCTTGAAGGGGAAAGTGAATAATCCACCCAGAATACGCTTTGGCGGCCACAGGCTCCTTCTTGAAAAGCACGTCAAGTATTTAGGAGTGAATATAGGTGAGAGGTGGGGTTTCAACCAACACCTCCAGTCCCTTAAAGGCACTACCATTGCAAGGTTTGCCTCACTGCGTGCCATTACTAAGGCCACTTGGGGTGTGTGTTACCACGACACCATCCTCATGTATAAGGCCATCTATTTAGGTGTGATTGGCTACTGCCCTGTTGTCTGGGGTAGCAAACTAACAGTCAATCAAAAGAGAGTATTGGCCCAATCCCAGAGAGCCGCGCTCCTGTGGATCGCCAAGGCCTACAAGACTGTATCAACGGAAGCACTCCAGGTGATCACTGGTCAGTTACCAGTTGATTTGGCTGTTGAGTGCATGATTGACAAGTGGAGAGTGAAACGGGAGCTTCCCCCGCTTTGGGCTGAACTCTGTGCGGATCTCACCACAGAACAGAAACTTGCCGCCATCGATGAATGGGCTCTAGAGAAATGGCAAGCGAGATGGGAATCCTCGTCAAAGGGACGTGATACGTATGAGTTCTTCCCCAACATCCGTGAACGTCTTTCTAGAAAATGGGTTGAACCAGACCACTGGACGAGCCAGTTCCTCACGGGACATGGTGACTTCAATGCGCGGCTCCACTTCTTTTCTCTGAAAGACTCTCCATTATGCACGTCTTGTGCCTCCAGTGCGGAGGAAACAAGAAACCATGTGCTGCTCCACTGTAGTTTCTACAACAGTGAGCGACGGTTGTTGAGAGGGCAAACGAACTTAGCAGCTTTGACTGCTACAAAGGAAGCCTATAACCATTTTGCAAAGTTCGCAAAGAAGGTAATGGCTAAGAAACGTGGTTATAGTTGATCAGTCCTTTTGAAACTTGCCACCCAAGTAAACAGTAAGATCAGGTAGGGAACCAGATTAAGAACTACTCCCAGATGGTACGGGATTCCTCAGGTGGTCACCTCCGCGCGGTAACACACGGGCAACAGCTCTCTACGGTGAGACTGGCTAACGACCACATACCTGCCGTACCTCCACAGGTCTGAGTTCGGTGGATGCTGCAGGGGCCGGCCTCTTGCATATTAGCGAAACCGCAACTTCTATGACTGATATAACCCTCGTCGAGGGTTTAGGTACAGTCATGAAATAAGGAAACAGATCTGTATGTCTGTGTGTATGTCTGTGTGTATGTCTGTGTGTATGTGTGTGTATGTGTGTGTGTATGTCTGTGTGTATGTCTGTGTGTATGTCTGTGTTCACCCTGCAGTCGGGGGTCCAGAATTCCGCTGACGTATTCCCTGCGTGTCGTATGAGCCGACTAAAAGGGACAGCCGGGTGGGCCCAGCTTGAAAGACAACCTCACCTCTATGAGGTCCCTGCAGGATTACATCCAACGAGGCTTAACTGTGGCTGGGCGTCACAGTGTACTCTGTCGCCACACTGTGCTCACCCTGCAGTAGGGGTCCAGAATTCCACTGCCGTACTCCCTGCGTGTTCGTATAAGCCGGACTAAAAGGGACACAACTTACACTTCATTCACATACATGACACACTGGGAACCCCCTACCTTTAGCTGGGATCGCAGAACACACCCCCCGCAGGAAGGGGTACAGAATTCTCCTGCCGTATCCTCTGCGTGGTCGTTAAAACCGGCCTTAAAGGGGCTTAAAGCTCACGACACTGACATACACAACATATTCCAGATACTTAATACACTGCAACGGCTTGCGTGGCAGAACACACTCACTTGAAACACTCATAATGAGCGAAAGACAGTCCTGGAAGTAGCTCACTAACACCTTTGAGCGATCCCCTATATAGGTGCGGCCTTCGGAATGAGGAGGAAAAACCAGGTTTGAGCGTTCCTGGGGCGGCTGATAGCGTGTGTCCCGCTCACCACATCACTAGTGGCCGAGGGCTGACTCTGAGCAGCAGCCGAAAAATCCCTCATGCGTCTTAGTCCCGGTGGGTGGCGGACTGGCAGCTGCGGCGCATGTGGGGGCCTCCCTTTGACCCTCAACGGACCAGCGAAAGGGGCTAGAATCAATATGCCTGAGGAGCTTCCAGGACACTGCCTCGAGCACCTCTCGCTCATACCACGAACACACACAACAAATGAACTCACAAGGATACACTACACCAGTCCGCTTCTTTAATCACCCCCAAATAAGTAAAAAACATGACAAAGTCAACTAAAACTTCAGCAGGTAATAAAAACGCCACCTGCGCCTCTTCCTCGGGCTCGCCAAGCTCGACCCCTCCCTCTTCGGACGATGAGCAACCTACTCGTCGTCCAAACAAACAAGGGCGGAAAGAACCGGGCAAACCGCGTTCATCTCCCCTTCTCCCCTAGTAGCCCGGGCAACCCGGCTACTACAAGCACACGACACAGCGTGGACCCTAAACTGTCGGACATGGAGCAAATTTGCGCATACGTCCAAATCATCCACGGCCAGCTGGCACGGATGAGGGCCAACGCGACAGGACCTATGCGGGACCTCGTAACTAGTTGCCTCTTCGAAATTTCGAAGCTGGCTATAAAAGCTAATGCCCCCCAACGACATCGCCCCCTGCCACTCCCCCTGCGGGAAACTGTGGCGGCTGTCGTGAGGAAGAGCTGCGTAGGGCATTTGCCCAGCAGCCAGTGCCACCAGCCCCCCAAACTCGAGGAGCAACAACGAGCCAGGGTAGTACCCCAGGCCCCTCATATGCGGCAGTAGCCGCTACTGCGCCTTCCTCCCCCCCTCATGGAGCTGAGGCGGAATGGCAGCCTGCCAGGGCCAGGAAGCGCAGAGGGAAGCAGAAACAGGCCCCAACTAAGCAGGAAGTGCAGGCCGAGGGCAGCGCCCGGCCTATGCCTCCGCCCAAAAAGAAGGGCAAAAATAAAAATAAAAACCAAAATAAAAAGCCTCCACCGCTTGCCAAACTCCCCTAAAAACCCACGACAAAACGTGGTAGTGGTTAGGCGGACATGTGAGGAAGGAGAGGCTGGTCCCTCCAACCCTGACGCAATGGAAGCGCTTATGCGGGTGTCCCTGCTACGGACCTCCAAGCTCTGAGTGTCCGAGTGCTAGACATCCGCACCGCAGTAGGAGGTGGCGCCGTCATTGTGACGGAAACGCCAGAAATGGCCAAGGCGCTCACGAGCCACATTTCCACAAAAAAGGAGTTGAAGCTGTAAGCGTCAGCCCCCCTGGGTCGTTTCCCACGCCTGCTGCTGTGCGACGTGCGGACCGACCTTCAAAAAGAGGACTTGGCCCAACAAGTTGTTGAGCACAACCCTGCGTTAGGCTTGCAGCCGCAGGATGTCAGGCCTCTCTTCACCAAAAAGCGTGGCAGACAGAAGGATTGGGTGATTGAGGTATCACCCAGCCTGTACAAAAAACTAGAGGGGGCAAGGCACCTCCAAATAGCCTGGCAGCGGTGCGCCATACAAAAGTACCAAGCCCCCACTCAGTGCTACAAATGCCAGCGCTGTACAAGACCTGTTGTGTGCGCCTGGTGCGCCTTGCCACATCTGAGTAAGGAATGCAAGCGTGATGCTCCCCTCAAGTGTGCCAATTGCGTCGAACGCAAAATCCAACAGGTCGCACACTCTACACGAGACGCACGCTGTACCATTCGTCAGCGAGCGATTGCCCTCCAGGAGTCACGAGTGGATTATGAATAGGTCAAAAACAGTTCGAATCCTTCAGCACAACACAAATAAGAGTTGCCCAGTTATGGCTGAGTTGCTGCAAAATGCACTCAAGAAACGCTGCAGTGTCCTCGCCATACAGGAACCGTACATAGGATCCAAAACTCTTGGTCTCGGATCGCAGGCACGAGTGGTGGCTGGAGCAAGAACGGGAGCCAAGGCAGCAGTAGCCTGCATCGACCCGTCCATTGACATGCTCGCGCTCACTCACCTGAACAGCCAGCACTTGGCCGCTGTGCTCATCCGAGCCGGTGGCTTTGAGCTGGTTGTAATATCATTTTACAGGCAATTTGGCGCACCAGTTGCCAACAGCCTTGAACCACTCGAGCGGGCTCTAGCAGGCCTATCAGGACGACCCTGCGTAGTCTGTGCTGATGCAAACGCCAGATCACCATTGTGGGGATCCCCAACCCTGGATGGGGCGGGCGAGGCGTATATAGAGCTGCTCACCAGGTACAACTTGGTTGTTGCCAACGACCCCATGACTGAGGCGACCTATGATGGCCCGGGAGGAAGGTCGTGTATAGACGTCACAGCCGTGTCCCACACCCTGCTACTCAAATTGAAGGGTTGGCGAGTCGTACCAGGTGCAACGCAGAGCGATCACATGGTTATTGACTTTGCCATTGCGGATGATAACATCCTCTGCAAAGACACGCGTGAAAAGCGATTCCGCACAAAAAATGCTGACTGGCCGCAATTCTTTAGGGTACTGGAAGGTGAACTGCGTGCCGCAGACACCGACCTAATAGTGCAAGCATCCACACCTGAAGAGGTGGACAGCAAAGTGGACACATTTACCACAGCACTGCACTCTGCTGGGCTCTCTGTAATGGCCAACAGAAGCACAGGGCGATCAAAGTCCCATGGTGGACTGAGGAACTTAATCCCCTCAAGCAAAGTGCAAATAGAGCCAGAAGGATGTACCAAAACACTCGTGACCCTGATGCCAGAGCAACACTCCGAACTGCCTTCATCCAAGAGAAGAAGGCCTTCCACCGCGCCATCAAACGAGCCAAACGGCAAGGCTGGCGAAATTTTGTGGAAGCGGAGAGCTCTGAGAACCCCTGGGGCGGACACTACAAGTCCTCCATAGGAAAAGCAAATGTAGAGCAGGTCTTAGCTGCGATGCAAAATGAGTCAGGCTGGGCCTGCAGTATCGAACGTTCACTGGAAACCCTCCTTGAGAAGGCGTTCCCAGATGACCAACTAGCTCGAGACACTGAAGCCCAGAGGGCAGCAAGGGAGCTGATCATGGACCCTCCGAACGAGCCCGACATCCCATTGTGGACAACAGGCGACCTCGGCAGGGCTCTTGCGACCTTAAAGCCCAACAAATCTCCTGGGCCAGATAAAATAGAAAGCAATATGCTAAGGAAGGCTGAGCGGACAATCTCCAGCGGTCTCCTTAATTTATTTAATGACTGTCTGCAGGTCGGACAGTTCCCCACTCAGTGGAAGTCTGCGCGCGTTGTCACTCTTCAAAAGGAGGCGACCGCAATCAGTCGGACCCGCGATCATGGAGACCACTCAGCCTTCTTTCCATATTAGGCAAAACACTAGAAATCTTGATGTTGCAGTCCCTCGAAGGAGTCTTTGGCCGCAACCTCACAGGCAGGCAATACGGGTGTACCAAAGGAAGGTCCACGCAGGATGTCATTGTCGAGATTCGGCGTGTTTCCCTGCTGGCACCGGCTAAGTACGTCGTAGCAGTTCTGATTGACATCAGAGGAGCGTTTGACAACCTTTGGTGGCCAGCGCTCCTTAATGAACTCAAAGGTAGGGGAATCCCCCACAACCTGTACTCGCTCGTCAGAAGTTACCTGACAGACAGAACTGCTACGATCGAAAGTAGGCATGTCTCCGTCCGGAGAAAGATTGAGAAGGGGTGCCCACAGGGCTCGGTCCTAGGACCAGCACTCTGGAATGCCTTCTTCGAAGGTCTTCTCAGGAAACTCATGGAGACTGACTGCGAGCCGTACGCCTATGTGGATGACTTGACTGTGCTGATCTTTGCAGAGTCAGTCCGCCAAATTGAAGAAAAAACCCACCACGTGCTCCGCACTGTCAACCAATGGTGCGAGCACGTCAAGATGCAGGTGGCTGAGGAAAAACCCAGCTAATCCTCTTGAAGGGGAAAGTGAATAATCCACCCAGAATACGCTTTGGCGGCCACAGGCTCCTTCTTGAAAAGCACGTCAAGTATTTAGGAGTGAATATAGGTGAGAGGTGGGGTTTCAACCAACACCTCCAGTCCCTTAAAGGCACTACCATTGCAAGGTTTGCCTCACTGCGTGCCATTACTAAGGCCACTTGGGGTGTGTGTTACCACGACACCATCCCCATGTATAAGGCCATCTATTTAGGTGTGATTGGCTACTGCCCTGTTGTCTGGGGTAGCAAACTAACAGTCAATCAAAAGAGAGTATTGGCCCAATCCCAGAGAGCCGCGCTCCTGTGGATCACCAAGGCCTACAAGACTGTATCAACGGAAGCACTCCAGGTGATCACTGGTCAGTTACCAGTTGATTTGGCTGTTGAGTGCATGATTGACAAGTGGAGAGTGAAAGGAGCTTCCCCGCTTTGGGCTGAACTCTGTGCGGATCTCACCACAGAACAGAAACTTGCCGCCATCGATGAATGGGCTCTAGAGAAATGGCAAGCGAGATGGGAATCCTCGTCAAAGGGACGTGATACGTATGAGTTCTTCCCCAACATCCGTGAACGTCTTTCTAGAAAATGGGTTGAACCAGACCACTGGACGAGCCAGTTCCTCACGGGACATGGTGACTTCAATGCGCGGCTCCACTTCTTTTCTCTGAAAGACTCTCCATTATGCACGTCTTGTGCCTCCAGTGCGGAGGAAACAAGAAACCATGTGCTGCTCCACTGTAGTTTCTACAACAGTGAGCGACGGTTGTTGAGAGGGCAAACGAACTTAGCAGCTTTGACTGCTACAAAGGAAGCCTATAACCATTTTGCAAAGTTCGCAAAGAAGGTAATGGCTAAGAAACGTGGTTATAGTTGATCAGTCCTTTTGAAACTTGCCACCCAAGTAAACAGTAAGATCAGGTAGGGAACCAGATTAAGAACTACTCCCAGATGGTACGGGATTCCTCAGGTGGTCACCTCCGCGCGGTAACACACGGGCAACAGCTCTCTACGGTGAGACTGGCTAACGACCACATACCTGCCGTACCTCCACAGGTCTGAGTTCGGTGGATGCTGCAGGGGCCGGCCTCTTGCATATTAGCGAAACCGCAACTTCTATGACTGATATAACCCTCGTCGAGGGTTTAGGTACAGTCATGAAATAAAGAAACAGATCTGTGTGTATGTGTGTGTGTATGTGTGTGTATGTCTGTGTGTATGTGTGTGTGTGTGTGTGTGTGTATGTCTGTGTGTATGTCTGTGTGCTCACCCTGCAGTCGGGGGTCCAGAATTCCGCTGACGTATTCCCTGCGTGTCGTATGAGCCGACTAAAAGGGACAGCCGGGTGGGCCCAGCTTGAATGACAACCTCACCTCTATGAGGTCCCCGCAGGATTACATCCAACGAGGCTTAACTGTGGCTGGGCGTCACAGTGTACTCTGTCGCCACACTGTGCTCACCCTGCAGTAGGGTCCAGAATTCCACTGCTGTACTCCCTGCGTGTTCGTATAAGCCGGACTAAAAGGGACACAACTTACACTTCATTCACATACATGACACACTGGGAACCCCCTACCTTTAGCTGGGATCGCAGAACACACCCCCCGCAGGAAGGGGTACAGAATTCTCCTGCCGTATCCTCTGCGTGGTCGTTAAAACCGGCCTTAAAGGGGCTTAAAGCTCACGACACTGACATACACAACATATTCCAGATACTTAATACACTGCAACGGCTTGCGTGGCAGAACACACTCACTTGAAACACTCATAATGAGCGAAAGACAGTCCTGGAAGTAGCTCACTAACACCTTTGAGCGATCCCTATATAGGTGCGGCCTTCGGAATGAGGAGGGAAAAACCAGGTTTGAGCGTTCCTGGGGCGGCTGATAGCGTGTGTCCCGCTCACCACATCACTAGTGGCCGAGGGCTGACTCTGAGCAGCAGCCGAAAAATCCCTCATGCGTCTTAGTCCCGGTGGGTGGCCGGACTGGCAGCTGCGGCGCATGTGGGGGCCTCCCTTTGACCCTCAACGGACCAGCGAAAGGGGCTAGAATCAATATGCCTGAGGGGAGCTTCCAGGACACTGCCTCGAGCACCTCTCGCTCATACCACGAACACACACAACAAATGAACTCACAAGGATACACTACACCAGTCCGCTTCTTTAATCACCCCCAAATAAGTAAAAAAACATGACAAAGTCAACTAAAACTTCAGCAGGTAATAAAAACGCCACCTGCGCCTCTTCCTCGGGCTCGCCAAGCTCGACCCCTCCCTCTTCGGACGATGAGCAACCTACTCGTCGTCCAAACAAACAAGGGCGGAAAGAACCGGGCAAACCGCGTTCATCTCCCCCTAGTAGCCCGGGCAACCCGGCTACTACAAGCACACGACACAGCGTGGACCCTAAACTGTCGGACATGGAGCAAATTTGCGCATACGTCCAAATCATCCACGGCCAGCTGGCACGGATGAGGGCCAACGCGACAGGACCTATGCGGGACCTCGTAACTAGTTGCCTCTTCGAAATTTCGAAGCTGGCTATAAAAGCTAATGCCCCCAACGACATCGCCCCTGCCACTCCCCCTGCGGGAAACTGTGGCGGCTGTCGTCGAGGGAAGAGCTGCGTAGGGCAATTGCCCAGCAGCCAGTGCCACCAGCCCCCAAACTCGAGGAGCAACAACGAGCCAGGGTAGTACCCCAGGCCCCTCATATGCGGCAGTAGCCGCTACTGCGCCTTCCTCCCTCATGGAGCTGAGGCGGAATGGCAGCCTGCCAGGGCCAGGAAGCGCAGAGGGAAGCAGAAACAGGCCCCAACTAAGCAGGAAGTGCAGGCCGAGGGCAGCGCCCTGCCTATGCCTCCGCCCAAAAACAAGGGCAAAAATAAAAATAAAAACCAAAATAAAAAGCCCCCACCGCTTGCCAAACTCCCCCCTAAAAACCCACGACAAAACGTGGTAGTGGTTAGGCGGACATGTGAGGAAGGAGAGGCTGGTCCCTCCAACCCTGACGCAATGGAAGCGCTTATGCGGGGTGTCCCTGCTACGGACCTCCAAGCTCTGAGTGTCCGAGTGCTAAACATCCGCACCGCAGTAGGAGGTGGCGCCGTCATTGTGACGGAAACGCCAGAAATGGCCAAGGCGCTCACGAGCCACATTTCCACAAAAAGGAGTTGAAGCTCCAAGCGTCAGCCCCTGGGTCGTTTCCCACGCCTGCTGCTGTGCGACGTGCGGACCGACCTTCAAAAAGAGGACTTGGCCCAACAAGTTGTTGAGCACAACCCTGCGTTAGGCTTGCAGCCGCAGGATGTCAGGCCTCTCTTCACCAAAAAGCGTGGCAGACAGAAGGATTGGGTGATTGAGGTATCACCCAGCCTGTACAAAAAACTAGAGGGCAAGGCACCTCCAAATAGCCTGGCAGCGGTGCGCCATACGAAAGTACCGAGCCCCACTCAGTGCTACAAATGCCAGCGCTATGGCCACCTGGCAGTGGCCTGTACAAGACCTGTTGTGTGCGCCTGGTGCGCCTTGCCACATCTGAGTAAGGAATGCAAGCGTGATGCTCCCCTCAAGTGTGCCAATTGCGTCGAACGCAAAATCCAACAGGTCGCACACTCTACACGAGACGCACGCTGTACCATTCGTCAGCGAGCGATTGCCCTCCAGGAGTCACGAGTGGATTATGAATAGGTCAAAAACAGTTCGAATCCTTCAGCACAACACAAATAAGAGTTGCCCAGTTATGGCTGAGTTGCTGCAAAATGCACTCAAGAAACGCTGCAGTGTCCTCGCCATACAGGAACCGTACATAGGATCCAAAACTCTTGGTCTCGGATCGCAGGCACGAGTGGTGGCTGGAGCAAGAACGGGAGCCAAGGCAGCAGTAGCCTGCATCGACCCGTCCATTGACATGCTCGCACTCACTCACCTGAACAGCCAGCACTTGGCCGCTGTGCTCATCCGAGCCGGTGGCTTTGAGCTGGTTGTAATATCATTTACAGGCAATTTGGCGCACCAGTTGCCAACAGCCTTGAACCACTCGAGCGGGCTCTAGCAGGCCTATCAGGACGACCCTGCGTAGTCTGTGCTGATGCAAACGCCAGATCACCATTGTGGGGATCCCCAACCCTGGATGGGGCGGGCGAGGCGTATATAGAGCTGCTCACCAGGTACAACTTGGTTGTTGCCAACGACCCCATGACTGAGGCGACCTATGATGGCCCGGGAGGAAGGTCGTGTATAGACGTCACAGCCGTGTCCCACACCCTGCTACTCAAATTGAAGGGTTGGCGAGTCGTACCAGGTGCAACGCAGAGCGATCACATGGTTATTGACTTTGCCATTACGGATGATAACATCCTCTGCAAAGACACGCGTGAAAAGCGATTCCGCACAAAAATGCTGACTGGCCGCAATTCTTTAGGGTACTGGAAGGTGAACTGCGTGCCGCAGACACCGACCTAATAGTGCAAGCATCCACACCTGAAGAGGTGGACAGCAAAGTGGACACATTTACCACAGCACTGCACTCTGCTGGGCTCTCTGTACTTGGCCAACAGAAGCACAGGGCGATCAAAGTCCCATGGTGGACTGAGGAACTTAATCCCCTCAAGCAAAGTGCAAATAGAGCCAGAAGGATGTACCAAAACACTCGTGACCCTGATGCCAGAGCAACACTCCGAACTGCCTTCATCCAAGAGAAGAAGGCCTTCCACCGCGCCATCAAACGAGCCAAACGGCAAGGCTGGCGAAATTTTGTGGAAGCGGAGAGCTCTGAGAACCCCTGGGGCAGACACTACAAGTCCTCCATAGGAAAAGCAAATGTAGAGCAGGTCTTAGCTGCGATGCAAAATGAGTCAGGCTGGGCCTGCAGTATCGAACGTTCACTGGAAACCCTCCTTGAGAAGGCGTTCCCAGATGACCAACTAGCTCGAGACACTGAAGCCCAGAGGGCAGCAAGGGAGCTGATCATGGACCCTCCGAACGAGCCCGACATCCCATTGTGGACAACAGGCGACCTCGGCAGGGCTCTTGCGACCTTAAAGCCCAACAAATCTCCTGGGCCAGATAAAATAGAAAGCAATATGCTAAGGAAGGCTGAGCGGACAATCTCCAGCGGTCTCCTTAATTTATTTAATGACTGTCTGCAGGTCGGACAGTTCCCCACTCAGTGGAAGTCTGCGCGCGTTGTCACTCTTCAAAGGGAGGCGACCGCAATCAGTCGGACCCGCGATCATGGAGACCACTCAGCCTTCTTTCCATATTAGGCAAAACACTAGAAATCTTGATGTTGCAGTCCCTCGAAGGAGTCTTTGGCCGCAACCTCACAGGCAGGCAATACGGGTGTACCAAAGGAAGGTCCACGCAGGATGTCATTGTCGAGATTCGGCGTGTTTCCCTGCTGGCACCGGCTAAGTACGTCGTAGCAGTTCTGATTGACATCAGAGGAGCGTTTGACAACCTTTGGTGGCCAGCGCTCCTTAATGAACTCAAAGGTAGGGAATCCCCGCAACCTGTACTCGCTCGTCAGAAGTTACCTGACAGACAGAACTGCTACGATCGAAAGTAGGCATGTCTCCGTCCGGAGAAAGATTGAGAAGGGGTGCCCACAGGGCTCGGTCCTAGGACCACCACTCTGGAATGCCTTCTTCGAAGGTCTTCTCAGGAAACTCATGGAGACTGACTGCGAGCCGTACGCCTATGTGGATGACTTGACTGTGCTGATCTTTGCAGAGTCAGTCCGCCAAATTGAAGAAAAAACCCACCACGTGCTCCGCACTGTCAACCAATGGTGCGAGCACGTCAAGATGCAGGTGGCTGAGGAAAAAACCCAGCTAATCCTCTTGAAGGGGAAAGTGAATAATCCACCCACAATACGCTTTGGCGGCCACAGGCTCCTTCTTGAAAAGCACGTCAAGTATTTAGGAGTGAATATAGGTGAGAGGTGGGGTTTCAACCAACACCTCCAGTCCCTTAAAGGCACTACCATTGCAAGGTTTGCCTCACTGCGTGCCATTACTAAGGCCACTTGGGGTGTGTGTTACCACGACACCATCCTCATGTATAAGGCCATCTATTTAGGTGTGATTGGCTACTGCCCTGTTGTCTGGGGTAGCAAACTAACAGTCAATCAAAAGAGAGTATTGGCCCAATCCCAGAGAGCCGCGCTCCTGTGGATCACCAAGGCCTACAAGACTGTATCAACGGAAGCACTCCAGGTGATCACTGGTCAGTTACCAGTTGATTTGGCTGTTGAGTGCATGATTGACAAGTGGAGAGTGAAACGGGAGCTTCACCCGCTTTGGGCTGAACTCCGTGCGGATCTCACCACAGAACAGAAACTTGCCGCCATCGATGAATGGGCTCTAGAGAAATGGCAAGCGAGATGGGAATCCTCGTCAAAGGGACGTGATACGTATGAGTTCTTCCCCAACATCCGTGAACGTCTTTCTAGAAAATGGGTTGAGCCCGACAACTGATTTATGTTTCAGTTCCTCACGGGACATGGTGACTTCAATGCGCGGCTCCACTTCTTTTCTCTGAAAGACTCTCCATTATGCACGTCTTGTGCCTCCAGTGCGGAGGAAACAAGAAACCATGTGCTGCTCCACTGTAGTTTCTACAACAGTGAGCGACGGTTGTTGAGAGGGCAAACGAACTTAGCAGCTTTGACTGCTACAAAGGAAGCCTATAACCATTTTGCAAAGTTCGCAAAGAAGGTAATGGCTAAGAAACGTGGTTATAGTTGATCAGTCCTTTTGAAACTTGCCACCCAAGTAAACAGTAAGATCAGGTAGGGAACCAGATTAAGAACTACTCCCAGATGGTACGGGATTCCTCAGGTGGTCACCTCCGCGCGGTAACACACGGGCAACAGCTCTCTACGGTGAGACTGGCTAACGACCACATACCTGCCGTACCTCCACAGGTCTGAGTTCGGTGGATGCTGCAGGGGCCGGCCTCTTGCATATTAGCGAAACCGCAACTTCTATGACTGATATAACCCTCGTCGAGGGTTTAGGTACAGTCATGAAATAAGGAAACAGATCTGTATGTCTGTGTGTATGTCTGTGTGTATGTCTGTGTGTATGTGTGTGTATGTGTGTGTGTATGTCTGTGTGTATGTCTGTGTGTATGTCTGTGTTCACCCTGCAGTCGGGGGTCCAGAATTCCGCTGACGTATTCCCTGCGTGTCGTATGAGCCGACTAAAAGGGACAGCCGGGTGGGCCCAGCTTGAAAGACAACCTCACCTCTATGAGGTCCCTGCAGGATTACATCCAACGAGGCTTAACTGTGGCTGGGCGTCACAGTGTACTCTGTCGCCACACTGTGCTCACCCTGCAGTAGGGGGTCCAGAATTCCACTGCCGTACTCCCTGCGTGTTCGTATAAGCCGGACTAAAAGGGACACAACTTACACTTCATTCACATACATGACACACTGGGAACCCCTACCTTTAGCTGGGATCGCAGAACACACCCCCGCAGGAAGGGTACAGAATTCTCCTGCCGTATCCTCTGCGTGGTCGTTAAAACCGGCCTTAAAGGGGCTTAAAGCTCACGACACTGACATACACAACATATTCCAGATACTAAATACACTGCAACGGCTTGCGTGGCAGAACACACTCACTTGAAACACTCATAATGAGCGAAAGACAGTCCTGGAAGTAGCTCACTAACACCTTTGAGCGATCCCCTATATAGGTGCGGCCTTCGGAATGAGGAGGGGAAAAACCCGGTTTGAGCGTTCCTGGGGCGGCTGATAGCGTGTGTCCCGCTCACCACCTCACTAGTGGCCGAGGGCTGACTCTGAGCAGCAGCCGAAAAATCCCTCCTGCGTCTCAGTCCCGATGGGTGGCGGACTGGCAGCTGCGGCGCATGTGGGGGCCTCCTTTGACCCTCAACGGACCAGCGAAAGGGGCTAGAATCAATATGCCTGAGGGGAGCTTCCAGGACACTGCCTCGAGCACCTCTCGCTCATACCACGAACACACACAACAAATGAACTCACAAGGATACACTACACCAGTCCGCTTCTTTAATCACCCCCAAATAAGTAAAAAACATGACAAAGTCAACTAAAACTTCAGCAGGTAATAAAAACGCCACCTGCGCCTCTTCCTCGGGCTCGCCAAGCTCGACCCCTCCCTCTTCGGACGATGAGCAACCTACTCGTCGTCCAAACAAACAAGGGCGGAAAGAACCGGGCAAACCGCGTTCATCTCCCCTTCTCCCCTAGTAGCCCGGGCAACCCGGCTACTACAAGCACACGACACAGCGTGGACCCTAAACTGTCGGACATGGAGCAAATTTGCGCATACGTCCAAATCATCCACGGCCAGCTGGCACGGATGAGGGCCAACGCGACAGGACCTATGCGGGACCTCGTAACTAGTTGCCTCTTCGAAATTTCGAAGCTGGCTATAAAAGCTAATGCCCCCAACGACATCGCCCCCTGCCACTCCCCCTGCGGGAAACTGTGGCGGCTGTCGTGAGGAAGAGCTGCGTAGGGCAATTGCCCAGCAGCCAGTGCCACCAGCCCCCAAACTCGAGGAGCAACAACGAGCCAGGGTAGTACCCCAGGCCCCTCATATGCGGCAGTAGCCGCTACTGCGCCTTCCTCCCCTCATGGAGCTGAGGCGGAATGGCAGCCTGCCAGGGCCAGGAAGCGCAGAGGGAAGCAGAAACAGGCCCCAACTAAGCAGGAAGTGCAGGCCGAGGGCAGCGCCCGCCTATGCCTCCGCCCAAAAAAGGGCAAAAATAAAAATAAAAACCAAAATAAAAGCCTCCACCGCTTGCCAAACTCCCCTAAAAACCCACGACAAAACGTGGTAGTGGTTAGGCGGACATGTGAGGAAGGAGAGGCTGGTCCCTCCAACCCTGACGCAATGGAAGCGCTTATGCGGGGTGTCCCTGCTACGGACCTCCAAGCTCTGAGTGTCCGAGTGCTAGACATCCGCACCGCAGTAGGAGGTGGCGCCGTCATTGTGACGGAAACGCCAGAAATGGCCAAGGCGCTCACGAGCCACATTTCCACAAAAAAGGAGTTGAAGCTCCAAGCGTCAGCCCCCCTGGATCGTTTCCCACGCCTGCTGCTGTGCGACGTGCGGACCGACCTTCAAAAAGAGGACTTGGCCCAACAAGTTGTTGAGCACAACCCTGCGTTAGGCCTGCAGCCGCAGGATGTCAGGCCTCTCTTCACCAAAAAGCGTGGCAGACAGAAGGATTGGGTGATTAAGGTATCACCCAGCCTGTACAAAAAACTAGAGGGGGCAAGGCACCTCCAAATAGCCTGGCAGCGGTGCGCCATACGAAAGTACCAAGCCCCCACTCAGTGCTACAAATGCCAGCGCTATGGCCACCTGGCAGTGGCCTGTACAAGACCTGTTGTGTGCGCCTGGTGCGCCTTGCCACATCTGAGTAAGGAATGCAAGCGTGATGCTCCCCTCAAGTGTGCCAATTGCGTCGAACGCAAAATCCAACAGGTCGCACACTCTACACGAGACGCACGCTGTACCATTCGTCAGCGAGCGATTGCCCTCCAGGAGTCACGAGTGGATTATGAATAGGTCAAAAACAGTTCGAATCCTTCAGCACAACACAAATAAGAGTTGCCCAGTTATGGCTGAGTTGCTGCAAAATGCACTCAAGAAACGCTGCAGTGTCCTCGCCATACAGGAACCGTACATAGGATCCAAAACTCTTGGTCTCGGATCGCAGGCACGAGTGGTGGCTGGAGCAAGAACGGAGCCAAGGCAGCAGTAGCCTGCATCGACCCGTCCATTGACATGCTCGCACTCACTCACCTGAACAGCCAGCACTTGGCCGCTGTGCTCATCCGAGCCGGTGGCTTTGAGCTGGTTGTAATATCATTTACAGGCAATTTGGCGCACCAGTTGCCAACAGCCTTGAACCACTCGAGCGGGCTCTAGCAGGCCTATCAGGACGACCCTGCGTAGTCTGTGCTGATGCAAACGCCAGATCACCATTGTGGGGATCCCCAACCCTGGATGGGGCGGGCGAGGCGTATATAGAGCTGCTCACCAGGTACAACTTGGTTGTTGCCAACGACCCCATGACTGAGGCGACCTATGATGGCCCGGGAGGAAGGTCGTGTATAGACGTCACGGCCGTGTCCCACACCCTGCTACTCAAATTGAAGGGTTGGCGAGTCGTACCAGGTGCAACGCAGAGCGATCACATGGTTATTGACTTTGCCATTACGGATGATAACATCCTCTGCAAAGACACGCGTGAAAAGCGATTCCGCACAAAAAATGCTGACTGGCCGCAATTCTTTAGGGTACTGGAAGGTGAACTGCGTGCCGCAGACACCGACCTAATAGTGCAAGCATCCACACCTGAAGAGGTGGACAGCAAAGTGGACACATTTACCACAGCACTGCACTCTGCTGGGCTCTCTGTACTTGGCCAACAGAAGCACAGGGCGATCAAAGTCCCATGGTGGACTGAGGAACTTAATCCCCTCAAGCAAAGTGCAAATAGAGCCAGAAGGATGTACCAAAACACTCGTGACCCTGATGCCAGAGCAACACTCCGAACTGCCTTCATCCAAGAGAAGAAGGCCTTCCACCGCGCCATCAAACGAGCCAAACGGCAAGGCTGGCGAAATTTTGTGGAAGCGGAGAGCTCTGAGAACCCCTGGGGCAGACACTACAAGTCCTCCATAGGAAAAGCAAATGTAGAGCAGGTCTTAGCTGCGATGCAAAATGAGTCAGGCTGGGCCTGCAGTATCGAACGTTCACTGGAAACCCTCCTTGAGAAGGCGTTCCCAGATGACCAACTAGCTCGAGACACTGAAGCCCAGAGGGCAGCAAGGGAGCTGATCATGGACCCTCCGAACGAGCCCGACATCCCATTGTGGACAACAGGCGACCTCGGCAGGGCTCTTGCGACCTTAAAGCCCAACAAATCTCCTGGGCCAGATAAAATAGAAAGCAATATGCTAAGGAAGGCTGAGCGAACGATCTCCAGCGGCCTCCTTAATTTATTTAATGACTGTCTGCAGGTCGGACAGTTCCCCACTCAGTGGAAGTCTGCGCGCGTTGTCACTCTTCAAAAGGGAGGCGACCGCAATCAGTCAGACCCGCGATCATGGAGACCACTCAGCCTTCTTTCCATATTAGGCAAAACACTAGAAATCTTGATGTTGCAGTCCCTCGAAGGAGTCTTTGGCCGCAACCTCACAGGCAGGCAATACGGGTGTACCAAAGGAAGGTCCACGCAGGATGTCATTGTCGAGATCCGGCGTGTTTCCCTGCTGGCACCGGCTAAGTACGTCGTAGCAGTTCTGATTGACATCAGAGGGCGTTTGACAACCTTTGGTGGCCAGCGCTCCTTAATGAACTCAAAGGTAGGGAATCCCCGCAACCTGTACTCGCTCGTCAGAAGTTACCTGACAGACAGAACTGCTACGATCGAAAGTAGGCATGTCTCCGTCCAGAGAAAGATTGAGAAGGGGTGCCCACAGGGCTCGGTCCTAGGACCAGCACTCTGGAATGCCTTCTTCGAAGGTCTTCTCAGGAAACTCATGGAGACTGACTGCGAGCCGTACGCCTATGTGGATGACTTGACTGTGCTGATCTTTGCAGAGTCAGTCCGCCAAATTGAAGAAAAAACCCACCACGTGCTCCGCACTGTCAACCAATGGTGCGAGCATGTCAAGATGCAGGTGGCTGAGGAAAAACCCAGCTAATCCTCTTGAAGGGGAAAGTGAATAATCCACCCACAATACGCTTTGGCGGCCACAGGCTCCTTCTTGAAAAGCACGTCAAGTATTTAGGAGTGAATATAGGTGAGAGGTGGGGTTTCAACCAACACCTCCAGTCCCTTAAAGGCACTACCATTGCAAGGTTTGCCTCACTGCGTGCCATTACTAAGGCCACTTGGGGTGTGTGTTACCACGACACCATCCTCATGTATAAGGCCATCTATTTAGGTGTGATTGGCTACTGCCCTGTTGTCTGGGGTAGCAAACTAACAGTCAATCAAAAGAGAGTATTGGCCCAATCCCAGAGAGCCGCGCTCCTGTGGATCACCAAGGCCTACAAGAACTGTATCAACGGAAGCACTCCAGGTGATCACTGGTCAGTTACCAGTTGATTTGGCTGTTGAGTGCATGATTGACAAGTGGAGAGTGAAACAGGAGCTTCCCCGCTTTGGGCTGAACTCCGTGCGGATCTCACCACAGAACAGAAACTTGCCGCCATCGATGAATGGGCTCTAGAGAAATGGCAAGCGAGATGGGAATCCTCGTCAAAGGGACGTGATACGTATGAGTTCTTCCCCAACATCCGTGAACGTCTTTCTAGAAAATGGGTTGAGCCAGACCACTGGACGAGCCAGTTCCTCACGGGACATGGTGACTTCAATGCGCGGCTCCACTTCTTTTCTCTGAAAGACTCTCCATTATGCACGTCTTGTGCCTCCAGTGCGGAGGAAACAAGAAACCATGTGCTGCTCCACTGTAGTTTCTACAACAGTGAGCGACGGTTGTTGAGAGGGCAAACGAACTTAGCAGCTTTGACTGCTACAAAGGAAGCCTATAACCATTTTGCAAAGTTCGCAAAGAAGGTAATGGCTAAGAAACGTGGTTATAGTTGATCAGTCCTTTTGAAACTTGCCACCCAAGTAAACAGTAAGATCAGGTAGGGAACCAGATTAAGAACTACTCCCAGATGGTACGGGATTCCTCAGGTGGTCACCTCCGCGCGGTAACACACGGGCAACAGCTCTCTACGGTGAGACTGGCTAACGACCACATACCTGCCGTACCTCCACAGGTCTGAGTTCGGTGGATGCTGCAGGGGCCGGCCTCTTGCATATTAGCGAAACCGCAACTTCTATGACTGATATAACCCTCGTCGAGGGTTTAGGTACAGTCATGAAATAAAGAAACAGACCTGTGTATGTCTGTGTGTATGTCTGTGTGTATGTCTGTGTGTATGTGTGTGTGTATGTCTGTGTGTGTGTGTGTGTGTCTGTAGTTCGATTTGCGGGAGAACGGCTGATCCGATTGAGCTGGTTCTTTTTTTGTTTTGTTCGTTATTTTTTGTAAACACCAAAATAAGGTTATGGACGATTTCGGCCGATGGGAAGGGGGAGTGGGGGACGAAAATGTACCAAAAACCAGGGTTTTTCGCATTTTTCTCGAAAACGGCTCTAACGATTTTGATTAAACTTTCAAATTATCTTCTCCTAATCAATACCTAACTTTTCTTCTCTATAAATATCTCCATGAAAATACGGTGAACGGAAATATGGGCCCCTGAAGCAAAAATAGGTTTTTACGCTTTTTGGCAAAACGGCTTCAGCGATTTCCACCAAACTCACAGGATGTTTTCAAATAGTTAATACCTACATATTCTTTTCAATAAATGTTCCTGTGACGGTCTATTGAACAGAGATAAAAATCAAAATGTGTCGAAAATAACGTTTTTTCTAACATTTCCGTGAATTTCAGGGTAACTTGTTCATCAGATGTCATAAATCCTAATGTAGTGTCTTTTAGTCACCAATACCCACATTTTGTTCTACATAATTATTTCTGTATATATATGTTGAACGGAGATATAAGCCCAGATAACTCAGAAAAGGAGATTTGTCGAATATTAATTTATCGGTATTCCAATTTTCTCAGAAACGGCTCTAACGATTTCGATCAAACTTTCGGAGTACTCTCAGCTAACTAGTCCCTACATTTAGTTCTCCATAAATGTTTCGGTAGAAATGCGTTGAACGAAGATATGGCGCCCGCAAATGTAGGTCGTGTTCGAAATTACGGGGGTGGCGGAAAGTTGTGTGTTGCTACGCACCAGATATTTATGGATCATCGAGGAGCTACGAAACTAGCAACACCAAACGCAGGTAAAACTCTTCGCGAAATATACGCCGCTGTTCACAGACGATTTGCTGTTATAACATTTGCCAAAATAAAGGGTGTCCCAAACTTAACGCAAGATTTGAATTTGCCGCCATTTATGCAGTACAGTGTTGCCAAGCCTAAAAACAAAATAAATCGACAGTTGACAGTTTAGGGTTAGTAAAAATGGAGCGTTAGGCAATAGAACAACGTGTCTTCATTGTTGAGCAATATTTCAAATGGATTATTGAGCAACAACAAATGAATGCTGATTTTTCGAGCAAACTCATCCTAAGCGACGAAGCACATTTTCACCTTGATGGCTTCGTTAATCGCCAAAATTGCCGCTTTTGGGGTTCTGAAAACCCACATGTGATTGTCGAAAAACAAATGCATCCACAACGTGTCACAGTTTGGTGTGCATTTTGGGCTGGAGGCATAATTGGACCACTTTTTTGAAAATGAGGCTGGTCAAACAGTGACTGTTACTTCTGCTCGATATCGCGACATGATGACACGGTTCTTTTTGCCGAAATTGGGTGATATTGATGCGGCCAATATGTGGTTTCAACAAGACGGCGCCACATGCCATACAGTCCGTGAAACACTTCAATTATTGCATGAGACATTTCCAGGTCGTGTACTCTCTCGTTTCGGTGATCAGAGTTGGCCCCCTAGATCGTGTGATTTAACACCATTAGATTTCTTTTTATGGGGTTATCTAAAATCACAGGTCTACGTCAACAAGCCCACAACTACGCGTGCATTAAAGGAGGAGATTCAACGTTGCATCAACGAAATTCAGCCACATTTATGCAGAACTGTCATGGAAAATTTCGACAAACGAGTGCGTATGTGTATGCAAAGCCGCGGAGGCCATTTGCCCGATGCGTTATTCCATAAATAACCCTATCCTATGTACTTTATGAATCAATAAAAAAATTACAATCAAAAGTTTTTAAACTGTGTTTTCTATTTAATTCAAATCTTGCGTTAATTTTGGGACACCCTTTACAACTATTATACCACTGCAACTATCACTATTTCCTAAAAAGAGTGTGAAAGGGGGGTTATCACGTTCATTTTCTTTCATTAAAAATGACGCGAACGTTCTTCGAAATATCGCGACTGTAAAAGTGTTTAATGCACTCTCCTCAGCTCTACGAAGTAATATATCAGGTGCGCCGCATCTCACAACATTCCTTAGCTTACAACATCGCAGGTTTTCATGGCTAATTCAATACATTTTTCACTCAGTTCATTTGAACTTGGTAAAACACTTCACGGCGGCAAAAATCAACGGCGCTTACGGTTACGGAATTTATTGTGCTGTTTGTACTCACGCCCTGACCCTTATTGAGCAATTATTACAGAGAGCATTAATGAGACTGTAAACACCTTTTTTTTAAACGGGATAATAATCACTGTTTCAGAGTTATTGGGTAAAACATTTAGAAATCGTACCAAGTGAAACGGAGGTGGTTACAATCCCGGAATTTCCAGAGTAGCCCTTGTAACTCTTATGATCGTTTTTGAACGCTCATCGTATAAGTATTGTATCGGACTACCGCAACAATTTTTTAAACCATTCTACTAGCATTTCGGTGGAGTTTATAAGCAAACATTTAGCTAAACATTTTCGTCGAAAAGATTGGTAATTTATTGTGCTGTTCCCGTCATTTCCCCACGGATGTGAATTTTAAGGTGTAGTTACCTCATTGGGAGCTGTGAAAATGAAAAATTCAATCACAACCGTCAAAGCCGTTTTTGAGAAAAAAAATATTTGGTGTTTTGATCACTATGATAACTATAGTTAGTTTTGGGCGGATTTTGCACATACCCTTATTTTGGCGTGCCATGGTGACCTGCGGACTAGATATAAAGTTTGAGCTGATTTGGTTATATATTTTCTCTAAAAATCGTTCCTATACACGCAGAGACCATTTTCCCAAAAAGTGTAAATAGGTTTTTTACGTTTCTTGGCAAAACGGCTTCAACAATCTTCACCAAACTCACAGGATGTGTTCGAATAGTAAATACCTATATATTGTTCTCAATAAATGTTCCTCTGACAGTCCATTGAACGGAGATAAAAATGAAAATGTGTCTAAAATAACGTTTTTTCGGACATTTCCGAACTATAACTAATAGTTTGATAACTATAGTTAACTTTCGTTGGATTTTGCTAATACTCTTATTTTAGCGTCCCATGGTGATCTGCAGGCTAGACATCAAGTTTCCGCTGATTTGGTACGGTTGTTTTTTCTCTAAAAATCGCGCTAAAATCGATTTCGTCCAACTTTTTGATAATTTATTGCGCTGCTCTTGTAGTTGTCTCACAAATGGGAATTTTATGGTATAGTCGTATTATTAGGAGCTTTTGAAATGAAAAATTTAATCAAAATCGTAAGAGCCGTTTTTGAGAAAAAAAATATTTAGTGTTTTGATCACTATGATAACTATAGTTAGTTTTGAGCGGATTTGCCACATACCCTTATTTTGGCGTGCCATGGTTACTTGCGGGCTAGATATTGAGTTTGAGCTGATTTGGTTCACTATTTTCTCTAAAAATTGTTCACATACACACACACACCATTTTCTCAAATAGTGTTGATAGGTTTTTTACGCTTTTTAGCAAAACGACTTCAACGATTTTCACCAAACTCACAGGATGTTTTTAAACAGTTAATACCTATATATTGTTCTCAATAAATGTTCTTCTGACAGTCCATTGAACAGAGATAAAAATGAAAATGTGTCGAAAATAATGGTATTTTTAACATTTTTGTAATTTTCCGAGTAACTGCGTCACTGGATGTTATCAATGTTACGTAGTGTGTTTTGGCAACCTTTAGTTATCGGCAGAAATCGGTACGTTTCCAATTCTGGAATTTATTGTGCTGCTCGTACTCAACTGCCGGAGGCAGATGGTGTTTGACGATACGACACAACTGACGTGAACAGATGAGATCGTCAGCAAAACGAGGGAAGAGAGCGTGTGATTGCCTCCCATTCACGCACGACTTTATCGATACAATTTTTAAGAAATCCAAAAACAAGTTGCTCCGTCGATTGGCAAAAAGTAACCGCTCAGAAACTAATTTTAAGCGCTCAACTTTTAGCGGGAAACGTCCAATTTGGTTTCGGCCGCGCGATCTGTACGACGTCGGATAAACTAAAGTAGTTTACACAATCGTCGCTAGACTGCGCGGCGGACAGTTGAGTCGCGCTCGGGTTTGAACCACATGAACTTGGAACCGACTTGGAAGTTTCAGATTTGGAGGAGCTGTCGGGACTTATCGTATCTTCGGAGCGAATTGCGAGCTCCTTAATGTTTTTTAATCTCCTGTTCAAATATCTTCCCAAAAAGACACGTCAGGCCAGTTGACTGTTCCTATGCAGAACAACTTCCATTCTCTCGAGTCAATTCGCGTGGCACCTCTAGTGAAGAGAAGTGTCGACAACTGGCCCCAAGTGTCAGTTCTGGGGAAGATATTTGAACAGGAGACCATAAACAGTAAGGAGCTGGTAACTACTTTAAAATAGAGTAAAGTGAAATCACGAGGTCTCGTGTGAATTCGATATTTCTAAGTCCCAGATCATTCAAATCCGAAAGCGACTTAACTGTCCGTCGCGCAGTCTAACGGCAATTGTGTAAACTACTTTAGCTCACCAGACGTCGTACAGGTCGCGGCCGAGGCCAAATCGGACATTTCCCGCTTTAAGTCGAGCGCGTAAAATGTGTTTCTGAGCTGTTACTTTTGGCCAATCGACGGAGCAACTTGTTTTTGGATTTCTTAAAAATTGTATCGACAAAGTCGTGCGTGAATGGGAGGCAATCACACGCCCTCTTCCTCCGTTTTGCTGCCGATCTTCCGCGTCATTTGTGTTCTATTATCGTCAAACCAATTCTACTTCCGATTTTATTTACGACCGAGTGATTCTTGCGGGAGCACGGTTGAACCGATTGAGCCCGTACTTTTTCCTTTTGACCGTGATGTTATGAAAACGCGAAAATAAGGTTATGAACGATTTACATTGATAGGAAAGGGGAGTGGGGAGACCAAAACGCACAAAAAACCAGGAGCTTTCGCATTTTTCTCGAAAACGGCTGTAACGATTTTGTACGGAGATATAGGCCTGTGAAGCAAAAATAGGGTTTTTTTACGCTCTTTGGAAAAACAGCTTCAACGATTTTCACCAAACTCACAGGATGTTTTTAAACAGTTAATAACTACATTTTGTTCTCGATAAATGTTCCTCTGACAGTCCATTGAACAGAGATAAAAATCAAAATGAGTCGAAAATAACGGTTTTTCGAAGATTTCCGTAAATTTGGGGGTAACTGCTTCACCAGATTTGATCAATCTTACAGAGTGTCTTCTAGTCACCCACACCCCCATTTTGTTCTCCATGAATGTTCCTGTAGAAATGCGTTGAACGAAGATATAGCACCCGCATGTATTTTTACCGGATATACAACTATTAGACATTTAATCAAAATAGTTGAAGCCGTTTTTGACGAAAAAATATTCGAACTTTCGACCACTATGACAACGTGTTCAACGAGGGCTAGCCCAACTGTTTCGACTTGGTCTGGGAGAGGAATAGCCTCTGGACATTTCGTGAAGCGATTCAGGACAGTAAAAATGTGTCGGTTTTCACAGTACGTCTTTGAGAAAGGTTGCTCACCAGCTTCTTTGAGGGTATTGAGGTATCAGCCGGGTATGGACTCCAGCAGGGTAACTTGCAGGTAACGGTGGGCTGCCCCCAGGGGGCGGTACTCTCCACGCTCCGCTGGGCTGTGCTGATGGGACTTCCGGAGCCCTTAACACGTAAAGATCTGAGACGACCCAAACTAATTTCCTTCTTACTCCGTATTGTTAAGTAAAGTAAGTGAAATTAAATTGACGGTCAACTTACCGGGTTCTGCTGAAGAGTTGACGACGGCGGCGAGTAGCAACAGCACTATAGTCTTCATGACGAGAGATCGACTCGACAGCTCCAGCTCCGAAACGGGAATGAATCCATAAGTCGCATCCCTGCAGCCACCTTTCACTTTAAATTCGGAATATTTCCCCGTAGTAAGCGGCTTTGCTCCCTTCTCGTTCGAAAAGTTGTGACGAAAATGGGATTATAGGTTTTCCCGTTTCATTGACCTTCCGGAGATAATAATCTTCTTGGCTCCTGGGCATCTTCGCTGTCCTCCCCTTTCACCTATCGAGCTCTACTGACTCGTTACGGCCTTTGTTAGCGTAATTTCTCTTACGGCGGTCGATTCGAAGAAGAGTTTATTAACCGCGTTCGTGTACCGACAAGTGTTTGTTTGTTTGGGTCTATTTTAAACTGGTTTGAGAGCTCAGGTAAAACGACGAGGCCTTCTGTAAGCTCTGAGCGATAACACGTTTGATCATTTTAATGCAATTGATTTTGATTCGTTCAGCAACTTAGCGTTGAAGTCATATTTTTCCTAACTTTAGCCCCACGAAGTACAAAGCAGGCTGGAAAAAAATTAATCTTCAGTAATTTACATACGGGTGCTATATCTTCGTTCAACGCATTTCTACAGGAACAGTTATGCAGAACAATATGTAGGTACTAGTTAGCTCAAAGTACTTCGTAAGTTTGATCGACATCATTCGAGCCGTTTTTCAGAAAATTGGAATACCGATAAATTAATATTCTACAAATCACCTATTCTGAGTTAACTTGGCTTATATCTCCGTTCACCATAGATATACAGAAATAATTACACAGAACGAAATGCGGGTATGGATGACTAGAAGACACTCCGTAAGATTGTTCAAATCGGGTTTAGCAGTTACCCCAGAATATACGGAAATGTCCGAAAAAAACGTTATTTTCGACCTATTTTGATTTTTATCTCTGTTCAATGGACTGTCAGAGGAACATTTATTGAAAACAATATGTAGGTATTGACTATTCAAACACATCCTGTGAGTTTGGTGAAAATTGTTATACCCGTTTTGCCAAAAAGCGTAAAAAACCTATTTACACTATTTGGAAAAATGGTCTGTGCGTGTCTAGGAACGATTTTTATAGAAAATGGAGAACCAAATCAGCTCAAACTTGATATCTAGCCCGCAGATCACCACCGCACGCCAAAATAAGGGTATGAGAAAAATTCGCTCAAAACTAACTATAGTTATCATAGTGATCAAAACACTAAATTTTTTTTTCTCTCAAAAACGGCTTCGACGATTTTGATTAAAATTTTCATGCTGACAGCTCTCAATAAGGTGATCACACCATATAATTTCCATTTGTGGAGAAATAACGACAGTAGCGCAATAAATTACCGACATTTTCGTCGAAAATCGATTTTAGCGTGGTTTTTCCTTTATAAACTCAGCTGAAATGTTATTTGAATCTTTTAAAAAATTGGCGTGGTAGTTCAACTAAATACCTGTACGATGAGGGTTTAAAAACGATCATAAGAGTTACAAGGGCTACAATAGATATTCCTGAATTTTAACCACCGCCGTTTCACTTGATACGATTTCTAAATGTGTTTACCTGATACCTGCGGAACATTGATTGTTATCCTCTTTTAAAAAAATGATGTTTACAGCCTCATTCATTCTCTCTGTAACAATTGCTCAATAATGGTCATGGCGTGAGTACGAACATCACAATAAATTCTGAAACTGTGAGCGCTGCCGCGCTCAAGTGATGTTTCAAATGAACTGTTTGATAAATAAACTCAAAAACAGCTCTCACGATTTTGATTAAATTTTTTATATTGATACCTCTCAATAAGGCAATTATACCATAGAATTCCCACTCGAGGGAAAATGACGTGACAATAAGTTATCAAAATTTTCTACGAAAATCGGTTTTAGCGCGGTTTTTTTCCTTTTAAACTCCGCTGAAATGTTACGAGAATGAGCGTTGTTTGACCAAGTTCAAATTAACTTAGTGATAAATGAATTGAGTGAATAGAAAAAAAAGCCATGTACTCGAGTGAATTGACGTAGAGCTGAGGAAAGTTGTGTGTTGCGACGCACCAGATATTTGTCAACTGATTGCAATATTTTCTATTCCCTGAGAGTGGAGTTTCGACTATTGTTATAATTACAACCCATCTCAAAATCTTATAGCGCGGACTCGTATCTGGAGTAGAAGCTGATTTGGTTCTGCCGTTTTCCCCCAATTGTGTTCAAACACGTTGTTTTTTGGGGACCGTACCGTGTAGCACCAAATAACAAATATAATTAAACAAAATCGTTAGAGCCGTTTTTGAGAAAATTTAGTTCACTACGATGACTATAGTAATTGTTGTACCAATTTTTCTCAATTCTCCGTATTTGGGCTTTGCGTGGTAATGTGCAGGCTAAAGCATGATATCACGAAGTGGGTACAGCTTTCGTACAAGTACGCAACCACGAGGGACATTTTATGTATTTTTCTTTAAAATTGGTAGCAAGCTGAGCAATCATTGCTGAGAAATCGAGAAAACTGTTTAAAGTGGGATGAAGGTAACAGAGAAAGATTCTTGTAGAAACGGTGTAACGCAATTTGAGGGTTTTAACTGTGAGCGTACACAGGATTTACTTAGTACCACCAATTGCCTGGTACTTCACTCAACAATTTATATTACTCTTATGATTTGGCTTACATTCACAATTAGCCTACCCGCTGTAGAGGTGAGCGAGAGGGGGAAAGAGAGAATGAATGACGGCGTTTATTTTACGCGAAAAAACCCTTTACACAAACGGTGGGTACAGCTATCGTAAAAGTACGCAACCACTAGGAACATTTTACGTCTTTTATTTTATTTTTATTTTTTTTATGCAATGATAACTACGTTTGATTGTGCTCGTTGATGGTTTCGATATAATGGCCGCGTCAATTGCAATTGACATCATCACTTGGTCACTGAGGTTATTAAAACGTGATGTTACCAAGCGTTAGATTTTGTAACAAACGTTACCATGCACTTAATCCGACACAAATTTCGTGACGCATCTCCGTTACATATCCCGCGTTACATTTTCGAGTTTATGTAGCAAAGTTAAGACATAAAATGTCCAAAAATATCTTTAAATAAAAATAATAAAAGAAGAATAAAGAAAGAAAATATCTGGTGCGTTGCAACACACAACTTTCATTAGCTCTACGTCAATTCACTTTGTACATGGCTAACTCTATTTAATCAATTCATTTATCACTCAGTTAATTTGAACTTGGTCAAACAACGCTTTACGGCAGCAGAAGCGGTAGCGCTTACAGTTCCGAAATTTATTGTGCTGCTAGTACTCATTGCAGGACCATTATTGAGCAATCGGTACACAGATAAATAATAAGGCTGTAAACAAAAAAATTTTAAGAAGGATAGTAATTACTTTTGCAGAGTTATTGGGTAAAAACGTTTAGAACTGGTAGTAAGCAAAACGGCAGTAGTTGAAATTCAGGAATTTCTGGAGTGAGCCCCAAGTATCTCATGAGCGTTTTTAAATACTCACCCTATAGGTATTGGATTGGACTACAATACCGAATTGTTTTTACATTCTACAAGAATTCCAGTGGAGTTTATAAGGAAAAAACTGCGCGAAAAACGCTTTTGGTCGAAAACTTTGATAATTAATTGTGCTGCTCTCGTCATTTTCCCACGGAGGAGAATTTTATAGTATCATTGCCTCATTGAGAGCTATCAATATAAAAAATGTAATTAAAATCGTTAGAGCCGTTTTGGAGAAAAAAAATTTGGTGTTTTGATCACTATGATGACTATAGTTAACTTTCGGTGGATTTAGCCCATACCCTTATTTTGGCGTCTCATGGTGACCTGTAGGCTAGACATCAAGTTTCAGCTGATTTGGTACGGTCGTTTTCTATAAAAACCGCGCTAAATTCGATTTCGTCGAAAGTTGTGGTAATTTATTGTGCTGCTCTCGTCATTTTCCCATTAATGGGAATTATATGGTATGGTTGCCATATCAGGAGCTATCAATATAAAAAATTAATCAAAATCGTTAGTGCCGTTTTTGAGAAAAAAAAAAATTTGGTGTTTTGATCACTATGATAACTATAGTTAAATTTCGGTAGATTTTGTTCATCCCCTTATTTTGGCGTTCCATGGTGACCTGCGGGCGAGATATGAAGTTTGAGTTGATTTGATACGGTGGTTTTCTCTAAAAATCGTTCACAGATGCACAGACACGCAGACCATTTTCCCAAATAGTGTTTTTCGGACTCAGGGGGGTCTGAAACGTAAAGATCTGAAGATAACCTAAAATTTTTTTTTCAGCCGATACATAACTTTCCTTTCTACTTTGTAGAGCCTAGGAAAGTAAAAATTGCTCAGTGGGTGAGCATGATTTAATGAAGCTTTGCCAGTAATGCGTATGTCGTTATTACTGGTTAATGCCCGCGGTTCACTTGCTACCCGCAAGCAACATCGTCAGATGTTCTCTAAACTTCTCTTATAGTTTCGACGACTCGCGCAATAGTTTTCTACCGGTGGTTCTCAAAGTCGATCGACGGTGGCAACTCGTGCCTCCCTCATAGCAAGATGTTTTATTAACAGCATCCTGAGAGGGTCGGGTCATTTCCGCTTTGTTGAGGAGCCAATTAGTAGGGACCTCCGTCCCCGAACTCGGTAAGGTATCTCTTTTATGTTTCACTTAACTCGTACTCTCGGGTTCGCCGTCTATATACTCCCAGGGAATTGTTTGTTCTCTTTTAAAACTGACGAGAATTGGTATTGGTGGAAGAACGGAAATAATATTTGGGTAAAAGCAAAGAATATGGACCGCTCCCTCTGAGAAGGCAATATATCGATATATCGCGACCGAGGTCAGGTTATCGATATGCCCAACATCGTAGGCTCTGGCGCCATGTTTGAAATTAGAAATAACGACAGCTGTACAATTATGCCAATTATTTAATGTTCATTATGTAATACCTCGTAACTTACACCCATCACACATTATTTTCTGAAGCTGGTAAGCTGTGCAGGGTTATAGCCAACGTCAAACGGCAGGCCCAGAGCATACTCAAACAGACGCATCATACATGCAGTCGTAGCGTATCAAGCGGTCGGTCCATATTCTTTGTTTCACCCAATATTTAAAGCTCCGCACCCCGCAACTCTCCTCGGCGGTACATTAAACGGTTTTCGCGGCTTTAGCTATTGATTTAATATATTGTTCACTCATTTCATTCGACCTCGCTAAAACTTAAATTCTCGTTCGAAGTTTCGGAATTTATTGAGGCGCTCCTTCTCAGGTCGCGACCATTAATGAGCAATCGTTGCGCGGGTGATGCACGAAGCTTTCGACGTCATTTGTCAGAGAACGTTCTCGTTCAACTTTTGAAGTCTTAGGATTTTCGAGTCACGAAAATCCGTTACCGGTCACGTGGTAGGGCAAGACGACGGCGAGAGCAGGTGTAGCAGCGACAGAGAGAGGGAAGGCTAGGGGCGGTGGAGAGAGGGCAACTGCGTAATGCGCAGCCGCGCGCGGAGAGCGGGGATAGGAGGGACAGCTGAGCAGATGCTCTCGTGTGATATGTCCTCCACCAGAGTCCCGGCGGCGTGCGCTCAACTGTTATTTTCTTATTTCTGTGGCTGGGCATCGTTGCCTCCGCCTGTCGTTTTCGCTCTCCTTAACTTCAATAGAGGCGTCAATAGAGCGCTGTAGAGTAGACTATGGATTTTTTTCCCCGGATTGAATTCTGTTTTCCTGTTTAATAAAATAAAATATGTTTAAATAATATAAAAAATGCATTCATTACAATTTACCTACCTTAACCAAATCATAATTTGCAGTAAACCTGTGAATAAAGAAATGTGTGAGTCACACATGGTAGAAGTGAAACTTTAACGTGCAAAACCGAATCGCAACCAACAAGTGGAAAAACGAATCACAACGGACAATTGCAAAAACGAATCACAACGGACAAGTGGAAAAACAATGGAAAAGTGGAAAAACGCATCGCAAAAACATTTTTACTCGAAGTTTTATGGGCAGTTTTACGGCTGTGTTGTCCTCCCTTGGCAGAGGGATCACCGCAGGACGCTGCAAAACAAACGCTGATGATGACGAGGAGACTCCCTATCACACCCTGACCCAGTGCGAGAGACTTGAAAGGGAGGGATTTTCGGTCCGTGGTACAACTACTCCAAAGAGGATTCTTGCAGGTACTATTCAGACCTGTGAGTCGTTAAGACTGGCACAATAGGACTTTAGGCTGCGGTGCTTATCCCAAATGTGGGACTGTTCTGACTCCATACAGATGTGGTTGGCTTCCGCCTCCTAGAAGCCTTGCGTCTGCAAAAACAACGTTCCAAAGGTTCGACTGGGTGCCCCACCCGCTGAATGGCGCTTCTCACGCTTCGTACATGAACTGTCTCGGAGGCATTACATAATACGCGCATCAAGAGATGTTACCCCTTAGAAAGGCAACCATTTTTACTGCGTGCTACCCTCGGGGCTCTAAGGGCAATCGCGATCCCCAGGATAATGGCACAAGAAAGGCCTGATTGAGTTTCCACCCAGCTTCTCTGGTAAAGTAGAATCCATAGGTCGGTAACTGAACTTCCGTAGGGAGGAGATGAGCAAATCAAAACTTGACATCAAGTGACACTGAAGGGGGCTGAACAGGGACTCTGGATGAAGGAATGAAATTCTTTTCGCTGTGGCGGTTTTATGGGGTTTATCGTGACCCCCTCCAGTTCAAGGTTGGAGTCGGGGGTTTGTGAGCCCTTCGCTCTGTCCTTGGCCTCAGGGATGAGGGGAAGTTGTCTCACCCTTCCTCGAGCACAGGGACATTAATTAATTTAATTTTTTTAAACCTGTCGTAGTTCTTGCCTCACTTGAGATATCACAAGACCTGTTCTAGACACCTTGTTTTTTTTGCAATCGAACTTGTACTTCTCCATACAAATGATGAGAACTGACCATACCATTAGTAGACTGGTCAAATTGCCAAGTATTTCTGAAATTTGACAACTTCCAACGTTTTTTTTTATTTAATGCTGTTAACGTACTAAGTTGATTTTGTTTTTTTTTTTTCAATTTTCATTGATTGAAGCGCAATAGCAGTCTTGAGAAGTTCGTTTTTGAACGTGCACTAGGAAATGTAGGAAATGTAACGCTGAATTCGAAAATGTGGTCAAAGTTTGAGAGGAGTAGAAAAGTAGTTTTCAAATGGAGGAACTTGGGTAGTTATAACAAAAACTGTGGTTTTCTATTTTTTAAAATTTTAAAAGGGTCGTACCTCGGCAAGGGGTTGAGATTGAATGGTGCAGTTGGCGGCATTTTATTCACTGATTGTTTTTGTAACGCACATCGTATCCGCGAATTTCGGGAAGTTGAGACAAGTTGTCCGACCCTACGCAACACGCATTTTTCACGTTTTTAGATATCGTTTGTTTGCCAGCACCTGATCCAGAGGATGTTGCTCTTAACAGCCCAGTTTTGTCCGACGACCCCGCGGGGGGGTCCGTGAAACTCAATACCATTCCGATTGACGTTCACAAACGCCTCTAGGTTTTCAACTTCTTAGACCTGACCATTCTCCGCCAGTGAAGTTGACCTGAGAGCTGGAAAGAGGACAAAGCGGCCCTAATTTTGAAGAGAAGAGTCTCTCTCTCTCGCTCTGCGTGGGCTTCCGGCGATTCAAAATTCGGTGAGTTGCGAGCATCCTATTGTCAAAAAGCCGGCAAACGACGAGGCCTCTTCGTCTCGACGGACGACTAAAGAATAATAAACAATATGAACTTTTCGGGCGAAGTTTTGCCGTTTTCTCAAGAACCGGAGACATCTGACTCCGCAGCGCGAATGTTTTACTTTAAATGGGAAATAGAGAGTAGAGCTGTGTATTCTCGAGCGGAATGGAGTGAACCGGAACAGCTTTACGTTACCAAAATATCTATAAAATAATTCGTAAATATTAACACGGCCATTTTGTACAAACCTTGGTTCAAAAACCTATTACAACCTCGTCAACAAACCTTTTTTACTTTTTGTACGATTTTACGTTAATCGTCAACCTTAATGCATTTGACTGGCTCAATACCATTACATAGAAACTAACGAAGTAGTATAATTTATAGAAATAACACTTCACTCGGCTGCTCAAGATATAAACAAACTTTGCCAAGCACTGCCTTCCCATAACCCGTCTGTTCTAAATGCCTAATAAATTAGGAATACGCAGAGTATTCCGAAACGTTCCGAAGAGTAAACAGTTAAACGGTTATATAAAACAGTTACGTGTAATTGGCAGCTGCAACGAAGTACCTTCAGCTGTAACAGCTTAATAGAAACGTTTTGGCGAAACGCCATCAGTTTTAGTTTTCCCCGCCGCCACTGAGATCGTGAAAGTATTACCTGAAGGTGCAGCAGCTGATTCAGGGTTCGGCAAAGCGCTTCAACTAACCTGTTCAGACTTTCGGATACGCATTCATGAGCGATCCAGGTGGGAAGGGAGAGTTCCCGCTTTTGAAGCTTGGGCCCTGGTATACTACACTGATGGCTCGGTTGCAGGGTGGCCTTGCAGGGGCAGGCACCTTTGGGCCGAGAATCAGAGCGGCGATTCCATTGGGGTCGCTGGCCACGGTGTTCCAGGCAGAGGTGGCTGCGGTGACGGTCTGTGTGCAGAGGGGACTGAAGCAGCAGCGGATTTACATCATGATGGACAGTCAGCCTCATACTGTCTTACATCGTTCGCACGCGTCTTTGACACGATTACAATACTTTCCTTGCCCTGTGGGTAGCGGAAAGTAAACTTAGATTTTTTATAGATCTTCGTTTTTATGGCTTCGACTCCGAAAATCGCTATATGAGAAAATTGGTTCGCGTTTGTGGGGGTGAATAAAATCCATGAAAGCCAAAATAAGAGCGTGAACCAAATTAACTTTAGTTATCGTAATGATCAAAACACAACTTGTTTCCTTGAAAATGTTCCAACGGTTTTATTTAACACTAACACTCTTGTACGGGCAGTTCTCGTTCCTCGGAAAATGACGAGAGCAATAAATGACGCAATAAATCATCAAACATTTCGAAAAAGTTACAGATCAGTTTTTCTTTTCTCATAAATCCGACAAATTTTTCTGACAACGACCGGTCAGAAAAATTTGTCGGAAATTCAGACGAGTGTTTCCACAAGTTCAGAAATTTGAATTCGAAATACCGCCGTTTCGCACAGTTTTTACCCAAGTTTTTTTTTTGGTACTTCCAAATAAAGAAATGTGTGAGTTACACATGGTAGAAGTGAAACTTTAACGTGCAAAACCGAATCGCAACCGACAAGTGGAAAAACGAATCACAACGGACAAGTGGAAAAACAACGGAAAAGTGGAAAAACGCATTGCAAAAACATTTTTACTCGAAGCCCGTAAAACTTCGAGTTCTTCAGCGAAATTCTGGTTCAAGATGTGTAATGGTTTGCAGCGGACTGCCAATGTTGGCAACACTGTTGCCGCCACCTGTGCAGTTCGCCGCAGTTTATATTAGCGGAGGAGCCACATTTTAATAGATTATAACGGCTACCAACATCGCTGACGAATCTTCCCCTTTTTGAGCCAGTGATCGAGTATTTAAATTCCCCTTATATTGTGTGAAGTAAGGTAAGCGATCAGAGCTTGGTGTTTCATTTTCCCCATTGTCCCTTTATTGTCATTTACTACAATCCGAGCATCGGTTATAAAGTCATAAAGTCTACGATTAATGGAGCCCAGATCGTATTTGATAACACTGCAAAATGGGCTGGAGGTCAGATGATGTGGCGTCTCTAGTGGAGTTTCTTGTTTACTTCTCTAAATAAATCGTTCCTAACATGGCGTTTGAAGATATTGACACTTATTGATCTTAGTACAATCACGGAAACTCATTTACTTCAGCGTAAAATGATTTACTCGTAATTTTGTGTTTGGGACCCTCTTCCCATCAAAAGTTGGTGGCTTACGGTGGGGAGTAGCAAAGCATGACGTAGTACGTGTTCCAGTTCTCTTTAATACAATAAATTGTTGTAAATACTTCGTAGGGGGAAGGACGTAAAATGGAAACATACAGAAACAGTTGTCCAGGGTCTTGAAAGCAGTTCAAAATGTCTCCGTTGCCTCAGAAATCGACTTACACGTGTGTGCATCCTTTTTTTTGCCCCCCCTCATATTCAAACCTTTTAGTGAGGCTCCCGACGTGATAACACATGTAAGGAAGTGCAGTGGAAACGATGCCCGACGCACGTGCGTAGCGTCGTAACCCGCACGTAAAAATGTCCTTTGCTGGAAAACGTTAGCCGCCGCGGAGCGCACTCCTTCCGGCGAGGCAGATGAGAGCTGTCGTCGGATATTGAAGGGATGCAGTTCCTCTTCTCACATACAAGCGATTAAAAATCCTTTCCCCTGCGTGCAGAGGCCACGTGCGTCGCCCTGAATCGAATCATATGGCGTATCTTCTTTATTAATAGTCGCCGAGCGAGGACAGATGCCGCACTCACAAGATACAAGATACGTTAGCGATAAAGAGATACCGCTGCATCTCTTATTAATAAACTACATCTGGAGCTAGTTGGGGCTTTTCGGGCAGTTCATCTTACATCGAGATTGTTCAGTAAGCGAGGGCAACGTCGACGTTAAAATATTCGGTTCATTTTTTCGCTGCGCTGGTGAGCACACAGGGTTTTAAGTACGCGCCATAATACAGTTCTATGTCGACCCCCGAAGCGTCTGGACCGCCTGATTGGGGATCAAACTAACCCCACTAAAGACCTCTGTTCGGCGCAGGCCGACTTGGTTGGAATTTTGAGCTCAGTACCTCCACATTTGCCTGTTACGGGAAGTCCTTGTTCCCTGAGCATCAAGTACTTTGACCTCAAACCCTGCAGGGGCAGCCCAGCCTGCTTCAGTTCAGTTATTTCCCTTTACGGGCTTTCCCAAATGTCCTCTTCCCACTCCTCAATTTACTTCTACAACACAACACAGTGTCTTCTATCGACTGTCACAATTGATACTCATCTAACAGCTCTCGTGCTACTCACAGCTCTACTGACTCTCACCACCAGTTCACATATTCAGAGAACTATCGTCTAACCAAGTGACCGTGTAATCAAAGCTGTATCGTGTTGAGCAAGCAACAAACAGTCTGAAACCCCTCCTCTTCTTTCATAGGTCTGTTTCCTTATCAAAATTACTGTGCCTTTTTTTTCCCCCCCGCGGGCGTGTGGGACAAGTCCCTTTGTCACTGCAGCCGTGTGTGGGCCTATTGTGACACTAACCCTTTCTTAGTAGAAGGCGTCGTACATACCCATCCCCTTTAGAAAGCCGAGTACGTCCTTCACCCCAGAGTCCGCTACGGTTTGGGGTTCAGTGGTCCCCTGACCGAAATATTCGAAGCGTTTTGCTGCCAGGTAATCGGTCCTCTGAATGTGTATATGAAGAGGTGAGATGTTCAGAAGGACTTCCATTGCAGAAGTAGGGCATGCACCCATTGCCCCTGTGATAGCAAGACACGCCTGTCGCTGCAGTTGTTGAAGTTTTCCTCGTGCTGCCAGCCAGCGTGTCGCCTTCCACCGCACAGTGGAAGCATACGCGACGTGGGGTCTTATTACCCCCTTAAAGAGCCACTCCATCATTTTTGGAGTTATGCCCCAGGATTTGCTGCAAGGGCTGTAGTTGCCTTGTGCAGCGCATATCTCACATGCGGGTTCCTTGTGAGCTGTTGTCCAGTATCACCCCGAGGTATTTCACCGCCTTCATTATCTGGAGCCTTGCTCCTTGCATTGTGGTACTATATCAAGGTTTCTTCGTCTAGTGAAAGAAACCGTGGTGGTCTTGGTCGGATTTATGAAGAGTCCTTCCTTGGCACACCATCTTTGGATGATGTCTACAGCTCCCTGCATCCTTTCAGACACCGTGGAGGCAAATTTGCCTCTCACCAGAACTGCAAGATCATCCGCGTATGCAACTACCTCGTAGCCTTCAAGCTGCAGTGTTTCCAACAGCTCGTCGGCCACCAGTAGCCACAGGAGTGGAGAAAGTACCCCCCCTTGGGGGCAGCCTCGCGTGGGAACCACTGTGATGCTGTCTTCCCCTAATTACTGTTTCTTAATGCTCATTATGTCAATCGAGAGTCATCGAGGTTCGCTAGTTCAGCACTAGCGGCACTAGTTCAGCATTCACTGAACACAGATTTGCGGATGTACGGCCAGTCTCAGAGAGCAATTTGGAGTGCTTCAGTCGATGCTGTCTAGTTGGCCTTGGAGATCCACAGAAGTGCTTTCGATTAGTTCTGTGAGTTTGCAACCCTGGACAACGAGCCAGTAGACAATACGCTCATGTAAATGGCCTTGCACATGACGATGTGTTATGGTGACAAGCGGCCTTGCTAATGGCTCGTAATGTGGCACAATTCCCATCTAGCGCGACAGGTTTTTGCTCTTTCTGTACAGAGTTCGCCCCAGAGCTGGGGAAGTTCCTTTCATACCGTTCACACGTGCACCAAGTGCACCATACACTCAACTCATCTTCGCTTTCCTTCTATTTTATCGTGTTTTTAAGATACGTTTCACCTCTCAACTCTCTGAAAACTTTCCATTTTCCAATCCGCGCATGAATAACAGTAACGGTCTAATAGTAGCCTTCTAATAGTTGATTGCAGTAAATCCCTGAGTTGCAGGGCTGCTTTTATACCAAAATTGACGTAATTGCGTCCTTTTTGACGTTTTCCTTCTTTTCGATTAAATGACGAATGTCCTTAAGGCGGAAAGGGAGGAGCTTCGTGGACCACTAGGTTTTAATCTCCTCGTTTTCTAAATAAATGAACTCTCTTTCTCCTCCTTTCCCCACGGCCTTCTTTTTCTTTCGCTGCGTAGAGCGCATTGATCCCAACGCTCCTCGGTCACTAAACTAACAGAAGCCTATCAATATTTTTATATCGCCCCTGTCGTCCGTTCCTCAAGTCGCTAGGCGTCCCTTTATAAATATATTTTGCGAGGCATCTTTCCTCAGATTCACCCAAATTTAGCTATTGTCGCTTCAACAACGATATATTTGTCGACCCGTTTATGCGAGTGTGGTGACCGTGAATTAGGAGTTATAAATTATTCGATATTCTTGAACGTTAAAACCGTTTCTATCACGAACAGGGATGCCTGAATTGATAAAGACGCTCAAATTAATGTCGTAACAACTGACGAAAGCATAATAACTAATGGGGCTTGTTACGTATTACGTTATATGTTACGCTTTTCTTGTAATAGTCACAATAGCGAGCCTAAAAAAAAAGAAAAAGGTAACTTAATGCTTTACTTAGAAATTGAAAAAAATTGAAGTTCCAGAATTTATTGAGCTTCTTCTACTTTGGCTGATCTTCCTACATCGGCGAGGGTAATTCATTCCGTCGGCAGATATATAAGCCGAAGTACATCAAAAAAGAGTTTGTACGGAAATTCAAGTTCGTATTCCACATATTTTTCAAAAATGGCTGTAATTAAACTCAAAAGGAACGTGCAGCGACACTGTGCCGTCTGCATTTTGAGTTCTTTATCTACTTTTGAGCGAAGATACGGCGCCTGTATGTGTAGCGTATAATTGTTTTATTTATTATTAATGTAATTCACGTATAATCCTTCCGTTCATATTTTCAGCTTTTGGTTTATTATTCATTCTGAATAATAACCCTATGTTTTCGGTCAAGTTTTTACAACCCCCCCTCAAAATTTGATTCTTTACGTTTCAAGACATGGGGATTCCAAATCTTCAATGTCCGTTCGCCGTCCACCATCCCCCGTCCGCCGACCGGGCCGTTTTGTGCCTTTAACGTGGTCTAAAAAGTATGTTCTTTCACACAAAAATCCCATTTGGTATCTAGTTGTGCCCGCCATCTCGGCAATCCGATCGGACGAAACCTATGGTTGTTATGGACAAAAAATGGTAAACTGGTCAACTAATTGAACGAACTCGCGGGAACTACAGCGGAAGTCAACGTTTCATCGTTAGTACTCCCTTCCCTCCCTCCCTCCCTCCCGTCACATCAAAAACCACCCCCCCCCCGCTCGCCTTGCAACGTCGTGCCAATTGCCGAGGGTTCGCTGGAAGTCCCCGTCCCAATTTCTCCGACTCTTTTTGCCCGATGGAGGAAGGTTAGAGCCGATGAGGCAGGCACTTCCTCTGCACACCCCTACACCAGATCATAAATGCCTACAGGCGCCTGGCGCCGGGGGAATATTTAGTTTTCGTCGTTCCGTTGTCATGTCATGTTTCGTATGGTTTACTAGTATTTTTCGATGCTGAATCGAATGGAATGGGTCTCGGTGCAGTAATACTAGGTCAAGATGTTGATGAGAATAATAAACCGTGGTGTATTAATTTGCAGGGTTTTTAGTCATTTATTATTTTTCTAATTAATTATTTTATTTTGCAGTTTTACCAGATCTTCACGTTTTAAGATCTACTGAGTCTGAACACTATGTAAAATGGTGTGTACGTTTTTTTACAACATTTGTGAACGTATAAGGACAAAGTGGTTCGAGGCAGACCACTGGACGAGTAAATTCCTTACGAAACACGGCGAATTCAATGCGTCGCTCCATTTCTTTTCTCTCAAAGACTCTCCATTATGCACGACTTGGGCTTCCAGTGTGGAGGAAACAAGAAACCAAGTGTTGCTTTGCTGTAGTTCACACAAGGAGTGTATTTGAGTGTCCGAGACCTGGCTGTTGGGAAGAGTGTCTAGCCCTGCGGCCTTTACCTCTACGTAAAGTTGGGACGTAGGGAAACTCCCAGGGAACCACGGCCCCCACGAGGGGAGAAACCCGTGATACCCATTTTATTTGGCTGCGGTTTGAGCTGCCTAAGGATTTGCCGAAAGGCGTTCAGCTGGCACCTACGCTTTATCTCCACGGGGATTTCTGGGTTTCCGCGAGAGTGAGTGATGGCTGTTGGAAGAGCAGCCAAACCTACCAGCATTGACTGCTACCAAGGATATAACTGTTTCGCCCCGTTCGCGAAGGTCATGTCAATGAAACGTGGTGACAGTTGATCGGTCCCTTTGAAACTTGCCACCCAAGTAAATGGTTAAACCAGATTAAGAACTCCTCCCAGATGGTACAAAATTCACCAGGTGTGAGACTGGCTAAGACCAAAAAATGTGGATACTGCGCGAGGGGCTTTTTGCACGATAACAAAACCGCAACATTCAAGACAGTCGACTGAGTGCTCAGGAACAGTCATTTGATAAGGAAACCTAGTCCTTTCTACGACAATTTGCCGCAATCGGCCATCCCCGATTGAATATTTGAACTTTTCATAGGCAGCTTCGATTCCGTTTTTTTTTAAAGTTTTGACGCACTTCCTGTCAGCGGATGCATAACATAATAGTGAGATCTGAAAGAGAGACTAATAGTTTCCCAACGAGGTCTTCCTCAAGAAAAACTTGACGATGAGAACATCTGTTCTTCTTAAGAATAATTCCCACCTTGCGCACGAAATGAGGTCGTCCTTTTAATTCACGCGGAAGTTCGAAACGTTGAAAACATTTAGCGCCTCGGCGTCTTCACACTTTTCTTCTTCCTCCTCGAGATCAGGAAATGAGTTAATTTCCGCAAGACCGAATAACGATTTGGGGGTTGTGAGCGATAAAGTAAACTTAAGCTCGGACAATGAAATGGATTCATTAAATCGTTTTGTATGACTGGATTCATAATCAGGAGCAACCTCGCAATTCCAGAACTGTTAACACGAACTTCGCTGGCTTAGTAATGAGCTTGTGGCCTCAGCCGCAAAACTTATTTTTTCTACCGATAACATACTCGTACATTGAAACGATTCACTTGCAAGAAAAGTCGCTGCGATGGGTCAATGCAGCGCATTCATTGTACAATTACCACATTTCGTAATTTGTAGCAACGACGCCCCATGGTCATTGGTACGCAGCGCAGGATGTTCATTGCGGGCGCGAGATTCCAACGATCCTTCTGTGGTTGAGCTCAGGGAATAGAAAACGAAGAAACAGTACGCCGCTAGTAGAAAACTGAATTAGTTCAAACGAGAAATTAGGTGATTTCTCTCGTTTCTTTCTCTAAAGGCAACGAATTTTCTCCATTTCGGTAATTTCCTTTCGACCTCTTTCCAACTCCTCATTTACGAGATGGCGCTCAAATAGACTTCTGCGGGCGCCCCAGTATATTTGCCCGAAAGTTCATCCGCGCGTGCTTTCTTTCGAATAATTTCACTGTTTCAAAACCTCAAGACGCGAGAGTGCGCGGGTCGAGCAAATTTGATATCCCACGAAAATGTTGGAAACGGCCCTTTCAATTTTTCGAGTCATTCAACGTTTTGGTTTATTATTACTCGAGCGAGGAAGGATTTTGGAAGCAAGACGTGTAGAGATTTTGGGTGTCAGAGAGAAAGACACCATTCAACGCACAAATAGCATAAACATGAATGCAAAGAAACTATGAATTGCTCAAAAAAAGAAAAAACCCTGCAAATTATTACACAATGGTTTGTTATTCTCATGAACAACTTGACCTAGTACTACTGCTCCCCCATCCCATTCAATTCAGCATCGAATACTAGTAAACCATACGAAACATGACCTGGCTACAATGGAACTACGGAAACTAAATATTCCCCCGGCGCCAGGCGCCTGTAAACGTCTGTAGGCATTTATGATCCGATGGAGGGGTGTGCCGAGAGGACGTGGCCTTAACCTTCCTCCCCCCCGTCAGGCAAAAAGAGTCGGGGAAATTGGGACGGGGGCTTCCAGCGAAATCTCGCTTGGCAATTGGCCGGACGTTGCCAGTCCAAAGGGCGTTGCGAGTCGAGCGGGCCTTGAAAACGATACGAAACACGGCTTATTTGCGATTATACTACGTTTCGTTAATTTTTTTAACCATATTTTGCCGATAACAACCATGGGCTTCGTCCGATCGGATTGCCGAGATGGCGGGCACAATTAGATATCAAATGGGATTTTTGTGCAAAAGAACGAATTTTTTAGACCACGTTAAAGGTACAAAACGGCCCGGACGGCGGACGGACATTGCAGATTTGGAATCCCCATGTCTTGAAACGTAAAGTATCATATTTTGAGGGGGGGTTGTAGAAATTTTTTCGTGACCGAAAACATAGGGTTATTATTCAGAATGAATAATAAACCAAAATTGAACCTGAAATTGCTGTTAAAGAGATTGAAAAAGCTTTTGAACATTTTTCAAATTTTAAGGGTATTACTGAATTTTTATCCGTTAAGAATGGTTTATTTTGAACACAGCAGTAATAAACGGAGGTTAATGAATTTTTAGGGGGGGGGGATTAATGTCTCTGACGTACACATCTTGGGATGTCGTCCCACGCAGCTGCGACATCCATGGTTAAGAGAATCGGTCCATCTCTTGACGAAAGACGATTCTCTGAGTCAGGGGAGTTTCCATCCTCCTCAGAGGACACCTGCGCTCAGGTGTTCCAGAAGGGGTAGTGCAGAGCGAAGGTGCTGTGTCTACCGTGCAGTGGTTAGTTGCACAAGTGCGGCGTCCTGGCTCATGGGGTGGGGCAGGGTGTGATGCCTGTGTTGACAGCATTCACACGCGTACGTTGAGCGGCAGCTCTTGAGCGTGTGTGAGGCTGCCAGACAATTCGTACACAGATTGTGCACTTCCACGTAGGTTCTTCAAGCCTCCTGGCTGGAGTTGAAGAAACGTGGGCACTTTTTTTACCCCATAATGTTTGCCGCAGATAGGGCAGGGATGGGGCTCTGGCGATGGAGTTTTGTCTTCACCAGGCCTTTTTGAAGGCGCGTGGTTTCCCCGGACTCGTTGTTTGCGAGGTTGTTTGAGGACAGACACGCGGGAAGATGTCGATGTTAATGCATGATGGGGGATTGAGTCGTTGTGAGATGAACAGTCCGTAGGTTTCCGCTGACTAGTAGATTTATGCTGCGATGCTGGGTAAGACGTGCGTGAGATGCTGGTAGGTCAGAAGCTCCTTTACATCTGTCCTGCTTTCCTCGAAGCAGCCGTCGTCGATTGAACACAAAGCTGTGTTCAACTGTTCGTCAAGAACGGACAACGTTCGAACATAATGACGGGCAAGAGAGTAGGTCACAGCAGTAAGGCAGAAAAGTTGAAGGTGGGAGATCAAAAATTCTCATCGCATCAGAAGAACCTTCAAGTTTTTCTGTGTGGCCGGCATCTCGAACTAATGTAGGGGAAGTTACAGGGGAGATATCACACTAAGCGAGTTGGGGAGTTAGTACGATATCAACCGAATGCAATTGGAACAAGAGTTTTATTCTCAATTACACTCGCAGAAGTTTTACCCCCACAGGCAGGGAACTGAGTGGGAGCAAACGCGAGCGCAGGCGGCACAGTGACGAGGGAACTGGCTCAGTTACAACTGACTGCAGCGAAGTCTCGAGCGAATCGGGGCATTTGAGGTGCCCAGTCAGCATAAATGCCCCGGACGAGCCTCCGCTGAATCGAAGGGTTGGGTTCGTCTCGTTAATCAAGCATTCCAACGTCTGCCCAGTTTCGACAGTCAAGGTAAATTTCATCGAATATTTCATACAATACAACACAAATTTTCACGAAATAGTTGGTTGGTTCGGTTAGTCGTCGTTGACATTCCATACTACAACGCTATCGCTGAAACTCGGGGGGCGGAAGTTGTGCTTTCAAAAGCGACTTTAACGCTCGTAACATGTGGCACAAAGGAGAGGAAAACCGGCACTCAAAGCGTGAAACTGGATGTTAAATAAGACAGGTCCCAACTTTACCTTCTCAGCTCAATAAACCTCAGTCGCCTCAAACGAGAAACTACTTCCTTTGGAAGCCCCCTTTTTTTTGGGAGGGCAGCTAACGAGCTTCTTGTCAACAAGGGAAACTTTGCTTCTCTGACTGAACGAGAGACTCAAAATGTGTCTCACTCGACGGACATACACGATTTTTACGTATCTTTTTAGCTGAAACGCCAGAGAAAGATAATTGAAAACATTTAAACGTGGAATTGTTACTTAGGGGGGTTGGACGTTTTCCCGCTAGGTGGAGCTAACCAACCCCCTGTTATATGATTGTAATGACAGTCCACATTCACGCTGCCACATGAGAGCAGTTGTCCAAATAGTGTGCAGTGAGTGTGTTCAACATTTAACGGCAAACGTGCTATTCAGAGGGGTGGTTTTTGTTGGAGGTTGTACAATTTCACGCTAGGTGGAGCTAACCAATCCCCCTTTATATGATTGTAAATTGTTGATAGTCTAAATTGACACTCTTGAATGAGAGCAACTGTCAGAGTAATGGGTGGTGTGTGCGTTAGTGATGGACATTTAAAAAAACATTGATGTTTTTCGATTGAATGCATCGGATTGTGGCATCGATGTAATATCGATGTGCATAACATCGATTGTTTTTTTATGAGTTAAATATGTATGTGGTTTAGAAGTATAAAGTAAGCATCTATTAAAATAACTTTATTACCTTTACATTTATTTTTAATGTATATCCCGATAATTTTTATCTATACTTTGTAAAAACCAAATTTTACCCAATCTTTTACCACTTAATGTATTCCTTTGTTGTGTATTACCTGCGCCACTCGCGAAAACAGTCTCTCCGATGCCCCCACCACTGATGTGCTCACCGTTGTTAGATATTTAAAGGCAATTTTATGCAATGTTGTTGAAAATGTATTTAGTATGATATTAATATTACAAATTACGCGTTATTCAGTTTAAAGGCCGGTCCAGACGCTCCGTTTTCCACCACGACTTAAGTTTGCACAGACTTGCTGATGGACAAGACGGAATGAAAACGTAGCGACTTGTAGCGTCCAGACGATACAGACTTTTCGCTCAGTTTTGTGTGATATAGGTCGGTCATCGTCGGGTGATGAATAAAAACTGAGGAACAAAACGAAGCAAGCGTCCACACGCAGCGACATGCCTTTACATATCACGGATTTCTGAGGTCCTCAGCTCAGACATCGCTGCAACTCCGCGACTTCCCGACGGACTTAAAACCTCACCGTTTTCCAGTCCCCACGCAACGTTTTGCCTGCAACGACTTGGTCTGGCGCAGGCAAGTCGTGGTGGAAAACACGAGCGTCTGGGCCGGCCTTTACACTTTGTGTTATAAATATTATTGCTAACACGACACAGCAAATTTTAAAATGAATTCTGAATCAAGCTGAGTAGGTACCTAATTAATACTAAAATTAAAATAATATGCTTTTTGAAGACAGAGACTGCAACTAACTGTAAGAAGAGAGACGGCGGGTCAATTCAGTCGGCCATTTGCATTTATAGTTTTTATGGGTTGGTTGCACTGACTTCTATAATATTGGCGGCCTTTTCAACTAGTGATACCACTTTTTGACGAAACACCTTGCGCGTGCTAAATAATGCAATTGAAAAAGACAAAAAAAATAACCGTAGAGTGATAGGGGAGTGGGTTTGATTGTTTGCCTTTTCGATGCTTCAAACTTAACAATACATCGGTTTGATTCGATGCATCGTTACTATACATCGAGTATTTTTAAAACATCGATGTATTTCGTCCACTCCCTGGGTGCGTTGGCACTTTCGTGGTGGAATCGCCCTTCCAGAGGGGACGTATCCCGCTAGATGAAGCCAGCCAAATACTTATTGTTATGTATTTACTCCTCTCTTGATGTCTGCTCGCTCCATCTCCCTTTTACACTCGAGGTATCCTTTTGCTTTGGTCTCAACCTACCCTAACTAAATAAATAAATAAAGGAACGTGTTCTTGTGAAAAAGTGTAGCGTACTGGCCTGCAACCCAACCCGTTTTCCCAAATCCAAAACAAACATCCAACACTTACTGCATGGTACCAAGCTGCGGATAGTTCATATAGACGCTGCTTGTTAAATCGAAATAAAAGGAACCGTAAATTAAAAGTGGACAGCATTGAAAATGGCAAATTAATTTAATAAGAAAGGGGAAATAAGTGAGACGGCTACATCAAACAACGAAAAAAACCCCAAATGTAAGTTCTCCGATGTTGAAAAACTGAATGGCAACTGAGATGATGTTCACAGACGGATGGTGAGAAAAGAACGGGGTTAACTGGGTCACTGTACATTCTGGACTTGGCTCAATCCCACAAAATAGCTTAAATTGGATGTTTCAGGGTCCAGACGCAAGGTCACATTGAGTACAACACAGGTTGGTAAAGCTGGGGGAGCAGTGACGCCAGCAATCACAAATGGTAACTGGTTGCGATCGGTAAGGCTGAACCGAGAGAAGACTCGAGTTGCAGGAGTGGTAGGCAAGTGTGGTCATTGAACGGTGGAACATTGAAAGTTGGACATACTATGCACAAGGTTATGTTTGTGGGTTGAACGATATCCCACTAGATGGAGCTAACCAACCCCCTGTCACATGATTGTAAGTTGCGGATAGCCCGAATTGACGCTACTGAATGAAAGCAACTGTCGGAGGAATTGGTGTTGTGTGGTTTGGCACATTTAATGGTGGAATTGCTTCCCAGAGGGGTTGCTATTGTTGGAGGTAGGACGTTTTCCCCACTAGATGCAGCTGTAATGCTCCGACGTGGCCGAAACTGAGGGGTCGGAGGATTAACGAGAATAAAAAGGAAATAAATACCAAAAGGTGCGAAAGATAGGTGGTGATTGAGAAGGTGTTGGGAGACTAGGATAAAGAATTACTGTGGAGACTAGAAAATTGTATTGGGTTAGCGAAGGGCAACCTGCTTCCTCGGGGGACGGAAATGGAGAGAGAGCTCGGGATTTTGGTGGAAGGCTCGGCGATCGTCCTCTGCTGAGCAAGCACTCTCGATTCGGCTAACTCCGTATTTGGGCTACTCGCCACCTCGAATTCGGTTCTCACGCTGGTACCTTATCTAACTATCACTCCTCGTGCCGGTGATATGGTTCACGGCAAGGAGGAGAAACGATAGCGAAGCCTTCTCTCTAGGGGGAGAATGCTGATGCTCAGCTCTTCATCTCGATAGCGCCGTTCCTTGGGCGGTACATGGCTCCCCAGGTTAAATTGAGCATGTCCTCATGCGACCAGGTAGGCAGGAGCGGTGGTTGGGCCTGGTATGCTTGGCCCAGGCAGGCAAGTCGGCAGTAGAATCAGAAGAATGGTATCGGTGATGGACTCCCCGAGAAGGTGAGGTACCAGCAAGATTACCTAGAGGTTGGTTCGAGTTTACCCTGTAGCTGTCGCTGCTGTCGCAATCTTCCTCAGGAAATGGGGGATCAAAATGGGCAAAATTTTGCAACAAGTACATTACGCCAAAATCGAGAGGAAAGCAGGTGCGGAAACTTGGTACATCGTCATAAAATTTTCAATATAACTGTTCGAATCTTAGGAATATTAGTAGAAACAGAAGAAAATAGAATTATGATGACACACAGAAGTATTTACAGAACATACACGGAAATCGGATCCTTAGGTACAGTACTAAGTCGGATACAAGGTGTACTTCAAGGTTTTAATGACTATTTTGTTGCTGCACATCGCAACTCGTCTTATACACTACCTTTGTACCCAAGCGAAAGAAAGGAATAGGTTTCCCAGGAAGGCACAGAGTGAGAACACAACACAAAGGGATGGATTAGTTGGCATGCACGCGAACAGTAATCAACGAATCCCGTGCTCTCCCTCCCCCCTCGAGATGACTAAGTCGCCACCCGGTGACGAGGAGTACCCTGGTACTGCACAAATCCGATTTTGTGACTTCTAGCTTACTTTCCGCTTATTAATCAAGTGTTGTCGGATGGTAACTAAGCGCTAGGGTTCTGTATTACTCTAATCTTACTGGTTGTACGATCATGTGATGGGTTCTGGAACTGTCGTCTCATGTTGATTGGCATGGAAATACAATCAGCTCGGTTGGAACAATTAACTCCTCCAGACACTTACTGCTCCTGTTCGTGGTTAGTGAATTGGTCAAGATAAGATACCACACCAAGGGCAGTCATGGTACAGCCTGAAATCAAAGATCCATAAGTGATCTGGCAAGGAAAGGAGGACACACAACCTGCTGGAAAATATGAGTGCCGTAATGTTCAACATTTACACATAAAATCACATCATGGGTGTGCGCAAATAAAAGAAAGTGGTGGCCATTTAAAAACAAAGGAAAGAACATCACTTAATGAGACACACTGTGCGATCACATAGACAGAGACGATGAGTTCCTCACATGATTCCCTGTACAAAAAATTGTTAACATGGAAAATTCAATTCAATAATCAAGTGGTGCACGAATTATTTCTCATTCCCAATATAACATGAATAAAAATTATTGTAAAAAAAACCGGTTATATATATATATAAAATTATTGTATAACCCGGACATACAAAGCAATATAATGCGTATAAAAATCATTGCAACAACCCAGTTGTATGTACAAAATTATAATATAACCAAGTACTAAAGTGGGGTTGAGTTTTGAGGCTGTGAGGAAGAGACTGGCCTATTTATCAACACCATGGGGGCCTGTTGGTTGCCTAAAAGTACTTTGTACAGCACCAATACGCCCACTACTGCAGCAATCGCCAGGATGGTGGTCCCTGTGGTCCATTTGTAGATTTTCCAATGGTGATTCTGCTGTAGCTCCTCCTGGTAGGAACTGTTTATGAGGGCAATGGCTTTACGTACTGCCAATACTGAGTCGGGTCGTGGAAGGTGGTCCAATAAACTTTCCAATTCGTCTGAATGCAGCACAAACGTATCATGTTCCTGATGCGTTAAAATTGTCTGCGAGTTGAACAAGGATAGGTTTAGCGTGGGGGTGAGCAGGTCTTGTACCATTTGATAGTCCTCGGTGTCTATCACTCTTTGACCAAATAGAGTAAAACTGGGGGTGGTCAACGTACACTGAGCTGCTTCAGGGATCAGGCCTGCCCCAATTAGTTCAACTGAGGATTGAGGACCTTCGCCACATGACATGTTCATCTGTAGTATGGAGTCTACTGAGAACATCCATGAGTCGCCAACGAATTTGAAAATGGGTCTTTGCGATTTTGTCAAAAAACGCTCACACCTTGAGATGTCACCACTTAGTAGGGCAAGCTCGCAGTGGTTTGACTCGTTTTTGTGGAGAGGAAGTCGGATTGTACAAATAGCTGGGACACCTCCCACACAGTTCTCAATGTCACCCGCGTTCATGAGGATATAGTGGATTCCGTCACCACTAAGGGCAATGTATTCATATACATCCCCCCACGTGATCCATGTGTGGATGGCTGGAGCATAGACGGGGACTGTGTGGATCCTGTACAGGTCAAATGTGTTTGAAGACTCCAAGAGTGGTAAGGAGACAATGTAAACGAGATCGTCCGGACTGGCCGCAACCTTCACGGTAGCCACTTGATAGAACCAAAAAAGTTCTTCAGAGTCCTCCTCAAATGGTAGCTGTAGGTGCGACTGGAGGAGTTGGTCATGGACTGCTCGCAAAACACGTTTTAGGTCTTCAGGGGGCAGTAAATCAGGGGTGAGATTACCCTCGCCAGCAGCCTGAAGAGCCGCTTGGAAGCGATCCAGAATCAGCTCAGCGCCACTGAACTCCATAAAAACAGATGCCTTTAAGGAATTCCAGACGCTAATTGCTTCCAATACACCAATGTGTCCTCTGATATTATTTAATTCCGCTTCTACCTTGGATTGGGTTCTGTTCATTTCGCTGATCAGACGCTGGATAACGTATGTATGATTGGTTAGGGAATCCTCTTGCCCTTTCAGGATGCTGAGTTGAGCACTGGCATCGTGGACAAGAGCGTTGTTGTGCTCGAAAAATTCATGTTTTAATTTTCGGACATCCGACTCAGTGGCTACCCCAAACAAATAATGATAAACTTTACCGAGTGGGTTAAAAATTCCCGTTTTAGAATGCGGTGACTTGGAGCACAAGCTTTAATTAATCGCACCCTCTCCCGGTGTTTTAAAGCGTGCCTATGCAACCATTTCACCTCCCATTGAACGTCAAACCTGGTCCTTAGTAATTGGCTAGCTGACACGTGGTGGGTCAAGTCGGCAACGTCACTGAAGAGCTTGTCTGCCCCTTCCGTGATCTCTGAGAGGTTCACATGCACCACGATATGCCAGGCCGATCCTGTGGTAGCTATTGTTTGTAACCTTTCTATAACCACACCGGACGTGTTTCTCACTGCATCAGTACATGTTAAGAGCAATGCCACTAAGGCTGCAGCAAGGCACGCGACAATCATGTGTACCTGTGCAAGAGCAAAGCTTTAATTAGTAACATGGTAGCAATATAGTGAGAGAAAAAAAAAATAATGGAATGAAGAAAGATGGAGCAAGTTACGGCGGTGCTCCTTAAGGTGCTCTATATACAGTTGGTGTAGAAACTCGTAGTTCTATACAGGTGGCTACCCTATTCTTAGAAAGGATGTATATATGCAAAATATTCATAAAAAAAATAAAACCACTCGTGCAGATTCTATAGGAAATAAACCGTACCCTATAATGGATGAGAGGGTTAACTATAATCGATTCTCGGAAGCTGTCTTAAGTTGTAGTTAGGCTTCCTATGGTCTGGCTCAGATGCTTGGCTGCTGACGGTTGGTGGAGTGAGGAAGTCTGGCTCTTCAGAAATTCCGCCTTCGCATGGGAAGAGGGGTTGGCTGATGGGAGAGTGCCCTTCCTCATCATCCGTCAGCTCAATGTCAGAACCATCTGATGCAGGGTCCTGAAGCACCTCCAAACACACGTTTTTGTCTATTGGAACAGAGTCTACACAGGAGGGATTCTCCTTGGACGAGGTCGGTTTGGGTACAAAAGGTTTGAGTCTGGATGAGTGAACTGTCGTGTCTTTACCTCTGAGCTTCAGTACTACGTTTTGAGGTGAAATGACGTGAGATATTACAAAAGGGCCTGCCCAGAATTTGGTGAACTTCTTGGTTTTTCCTTTCTTTACTACGGGAGTGTGAAGGTAAACCAAATCACCTGTTTGATATTGTGGATCTAGTTTATTCTTGTTGAACTTTTCCCTCATTTTTCGCTTGCTAGTTGCTTGCAACTTGTCTACTGCACTCCAGAGATCCAGTAGGGTTGCACGGAGGTCTTCAACATGCATTGCGAATGGTTCAACAGAGCGGGAGAGAGTTAATTCTTCATGCGCTGGCAATGGCATTTCCTTCCCAAACACTATGGTGAACGGTGGGAACTTAGTGGTCTCATTGCAGTGGGAGTTTATCACCAGCTCCGCTATTGGAAGTTTCAAGTCCCAATCAGTTTGAGCAGGGCTGACGAAATGAGACATAATCTTAGCCATTGTCCTATGTACTCGCTCGCATCTCCCATTTCCTGCTGGGTGGTAAGCAGATGTTTGGATTTTGTCTACCTGAAAAACTCACATAGGTGTCGGATTAGTTCTGATGTGAAATTCTTTCCTTGGTCAGACAACATCCGCTTACTGGATCCGAATCTCGCAATATGACGGACCAGATTCTGGGCAACTTCCTCAGACGTTTGGGATTTCATTGGGTAGAATTGCACAAAACGTGAGAACTGGTCTAAAATTGTAAGGATGTACTTGTGACCGTCTTTCGTCTGAGGAAGGGGACCGACTATATCCACGGATATAGCTTCAAACGTCTCTTTTGGTTCCCTGAATTCGCCTAAAGGAGGTTTTGAGCGGCCATGATCTTTTGTCATAGCACATTGGGTGCAAGAACGCACGAAATTGGCTGCATCATTATTCATTCCTGGCCAGTAGTACTTTGACTTTATTGATTGGAGGGTCTTGCGTTGCCCACAATGTCCACCTTGAGGTGAGGAATGGGAAAGGTCAAGAATCCTGGTTCTTAGACATTTGGGAATCACCACTCTGAGCTCTGCTCCATTGCTCTTCGCAAGTAGCCTTTCATCAGTGTATACAAAGCCAGGCTGTTGTGCCGCTTGAACACAAAACTCGTCGGTAGCCTGTTCTTTTCTGAGTTCATCCACGTCAATGGTCAGCACGATTGTGAATGCACGGGATAAGCCATCAGCGTTGGTATTGGTTTTTCCAGATTTGTATTTTGGCGTATAAGCATACTCCTCGAGCAGCAAGGACCAACGCATGACGCGTGAGTTCGCATCCTTCATCTGGTGGAGATACCGTAGGGGTGCATGGTCGGTGACTATGGTAAATTTCACTCCCCATAGGTATTGGTGAAAGTAACGAACTGCATACACAATTGCTAGGAGTTCCAGCTCTGTTGCAGTGTAATTTTTCTCTGCCTTATTTAAGGCTCGACTCGTGAATGCCACAGGGTGCTCATGGCCTTCATGAATCTGGCTGAGAACACCTCCAATACCAAAGATAGACGCATCCGTTGTCAAAATAAACTCTTTCGAAAAATCGGGGAAGGCGAGAATAGGCGGAGAAATCAGCTTTTGCTTTAAAGTGGTAAACGCAGTTTCTTGCTCTGGCCCCCAGATAAATGGTACATCCTTTTTTGTAAGGGAAATTAGTGGGTTGGCAATGGCTGCAAAGGAGTTAACGTATCTGCGATAAAATGAGCAGAGACCGATGAAAGCCTTCACCTGACGGACTGTCTTGGGGACAGGGAAATCTTTGACTGCGGTAATTTTCCTATCATCAGGTTGAATACCTGCAGCGCTAACAATGTGACCCAAATAGTGCACTTTTCGCTGTAGGAAATGACACTTGAGCAATTGGAGTTTAAGGTTTGCTTCTCTGAAAAGTTGAAGCAAAGAGCATAGCTCTTCTAACTGTTCCTCCCAAGAAGCGTGAAAAAGGATAATGTCGTCCAAAAAGGCAAGAGCTCGTTGGGAGCCTAGGGCCTTGACGAGATTGAAAGCCATTTTTTGGAAAGTGGCGGGTGCATTCGACAAGCCAAATGGCATTCGTTGGAATGCCCAAATACCGCCATGAGTAGCGAAGCTGGTTTTTTCAATATCTTCCTCTTTAATCTTCACCTGATGGTATCCACTCCGTAGATCCAGTGTGGTGAAGTACTGGGAACCCGACATTTGGTCCAAACAGTCTTGTACATGGGGAAGAGGAAAAAATTCTGGTTCTGTGATTTTGTTTATTTTTCGAAAATCTACAACCATTCTCCAGGATAATTGAGTTTGGCCATCTACCAAGGTGCGCTTTGGCACAAGCAAACATGGTGACTGCCATACTCCGGAGCTTGGTCTAATAATTCCGTCAGCTAGGTGTTCCTGCACAATGGAATCCATAATTTCTCTCTGCTTAATAGGAGTCCTATACTGACGAGTACGAATTGGCTTATGGTTGCCCGTAGAAATAGAATGCTCCGCTAGGTTCGTCACTCCTAGTTTTTCGAAGCCAGGGAAGCTAAAAACATCACAGTAGGGCAGTAAACGTTGGGCGAGACTAGACTTGTGTTCAAATCCGTCTGCCTGGGTTTCGAGAAATCGTAAGAATGCCTCTTTCTCACTGTGAAAAGAATTTCCCTTATGCTCAGTATCACAAATGGTTGAAACCAACAAATTACATTGAGGTTGAGCTATATCCTCAAGGTAACCAATCTTACTGTGCCGTTTCAACTTCACGGATTTATCACTACAGTTGTATAACATAACTGCAGTGTGAGTAGCAGTCCCATGTAAGGAGCGAGCAAATGCGACCTCTGCAACTGGAACAGGGCAGAAGGAACTTCCTACCCTACAGAGAGACGGGGTTGCTCCTTTTCGAATAACTGGGATTGCTGCCACAGTGTGTGGAGGAATCTCTATTTCGTTTGTCGCTACCAAATAGGCTTCATGTTTATTCTCCCAGTCCCATTGGGTACTGTCAACCTGCGGGGAGAATGTAATTCTTCCTTTTCCTACATCAAGCAGTGCACCCTGACGTTTTTGAACGTCCAACCCTATAATGGCTAACAGGTTGTCTGGTAATTTGGTAACTGTTGCGAGGGCTATCAGAGTGGGTGCACCAGGAAGAGAAATTAAACATTCAGCGTCACCATAAATGTTCAGGGGTATCCCTGAAATTCCCTGTACTCGGCGAGTAGTGGGTTGTAGCTTTGTATGAGTAACAGCAGATATATCTACCAGTGTGATGTGAGAGCCTGTATCCAGTAAACATGGTCCCTGCTTGGACTCCACATGTCCTTGCAAAACAAAAGGGGATACAAATGCTACTGTAAAAATGGGAGTACAGGACTCTACACTGGCAGATGGCGACAATGGTAACAGTGCAATATCCTGGGGCTGTCCTAGGTCATGAGCCGGAACATCGAGAGAGATAAGGGGGGTAGCGCTTATTGGGAGCTGCCCCCCGCTGCTCCGTTTGGGTGTGGGGCAGGCTGGGACGTGCCCGCTTGCTGAATTATGTCAGTCCTCGTTGGGGGTATAGTGCCAAATCGAGGACCCCCCATGCGGTAGTCACACTCATGTGTTCTGTGGTCGTTCACGCGACACAGAGTGCAGGAATAGCGCTTAAAACCCCGACCCTGATTGCGAGGTTGCTCAGGTGTCGCTGTAGAGGGTTTGGTTTGCTGGCTAGACAAGGTTTTATTAGAATACTTGTGCTTTCTCTTGTCTTTAGGAGAGCGAGGAGGAGGAGTAGGGTGTCTCTCCTTACTCTGGACTGTTGCTGTGAGTGAGATCCCAGGGTTTGAAGGATCTGGTTTGGTCCTCAGTGCCTCGCACATGCTCAATGCTGCTTGAGCTTTTTTCATGGCATCTGATATAGAGCTCGGATCCACAGTCGCCGTGCTCAGCGCTATCTCCTTAGGCAAACCTCTCATAAATGCCTGTAGAGCTACCACATTCTCATCAGGATGTTTTCCTGGATCTGCTCTCTCGGCTAAGGATTTAATTCGTTCACCATATTGGGTGATACTTTCCTTAGGCTTTAGAGTAGCACGCTCTAGTTCCTGCACATAGGATAGTTCCGTCCTTATTCCCTCAAATCTGCGGCGGAGGGCAGCTTCCAGGTCATCAAGGGTCTGTAATGTGGCCTGGTTACGCTGCAGAAAGAGTGCTGGTTCATTTTGTGCACGTGAAATTGCAGCCTGAACCCAAATCCGCTCTGGGAGGCAGATACCACTCAATTCTTTCAGAGTTTTGAGGTTCCTAATCTGGGCAACCCATACTTCAGCTGAACCTGTGTCTGCTGTGCCACTATACCATCCCACTCCGCTTAGAACTGCCTTGGTAATGTTTGAGAGTTCTTTAGCGTAATGAGGGTTGGATGGGGAGAATGGGCGTGTGGGTTGTGTAGGTTGAGGTGGGTTGGAACGTGCTAGGGAATCTACTAGAGGTGGTGGTGGTGGGAGGTTGGAGCAATCATAATTTGGGCTCTCCATAGCCTCCCTAGCTACTCGTAGGTGCTCATTCCCTGTCCCGGAAGCATGGAGGAGTGTAGGTGCAGGTGTGGCAGTTGCTTTGTGGCGTTGTGGAAGGTATGTGTCCTCAGCAGGAGGAGCAGGAGGTACTAAGAAAGAGTTGGGAGGGTGATGCGTGGGCAAAGATCGCATAGCACAAGCTAAGTCACTCACTGACTGCTTCAAAAGTGCTTTCTCAGATTGGTTGGTTGTTTCCAACCGATCTAGGCGATCGCTAAGCTGTTGGGTATCGGAAGACATTCTATGAATGCACCCAACAAGCTCACTGTGCTGCCTCTGCATCTGCATCATAACTCCCAGGAACTCGTTAAATTTCGAATTTAATTGCACCAAGTCACTGCTCACTTTATTCACTGAGGACGCGACTCTTTCTGTCGCGTTTTCCACCGTTGCCGTAACTGCAGTGGCTTGTGGCTCAGACAGGTACACCCCCTTGTAGAGCATAGCTCTCTGATCACTGTGGAGTCGTTTAAGGTACTGGTTTGACTCCAAGAACTGATCAGCTATGTCTTGGGTTGTTATGGTGAATTTAGCCTCTGAGCCTGATGCACACTGGAATCTAGTGAGAGGGGGAGTGGCTGACAAATCGTAGTAAGTATTTCGGTCATCGAAACTTGTCTCGTCTGCTGGGGCTGGTGGTAAGGGTGATGATGGCTGTGAGCAACTATGCTCAGTGCCACCGCTGCTATGCAGTTTTCCCTTGACTGCTTGCACCTCGGTTTGCAGCTGCGCCACAGCCTCCAGTAGATGGTCACGAATGTCCTTATTCGACTCGGACCCCTCTAAACATGCTACCCGTTTGTACAAATGCCACAACCTAGCATCTAACCGTCGCGTATCCTCGTGCGTCCATGTGCCCTCTATGCTTCGCACATAGTCGCTCAACGATGTGGCCTTTTGGGCACACGTGTCGAGCTCCTGCTGCGTAGGGAGCGCCCGAATTCGCTCCTTTAAAGGAGCCACGCCATCCCGCATAGCAGCCGTCAATCGCCGCCTCAACTGTGTTACAACTCCGTCTGTAGTTAGTCCACGAACCTCCAACTCGTAGACTATTTCGTCCTTCAAAAGCCTGGAAGGGTCCATCGTACTTAGGTATGATAACTGGTACTCACGGACAACTAAGGGATGACACCAAAAGTTAGCACCAGTGTACTTACGAAGGACCTCAACGAAATTCAGATTGGAGGATTTCGTTAAATGGCAACTAAAAGACGATGATGGAGTTGAGCGAGATTGTACCTACACAAGCAGTCTAAAATCTCGGGGCGGCACTTAGGCGAAAAAAAAAAAAACTCGACTAGGAACACGTGGGGAACGGGAAAAAAGACACTTGGATCGCGATTCCAACTCAAATCACTCGCACAATGTAAATTAAACAAAAACCGCTGCTAATGGAAAGATATTACGGCTAATACTTACCGTTTTGGAGAGCGTGGTATTGTTCGTAAATCGCTGCCACCAATGTAATGCTCCGACGTGGCCGAAACTGAGGGGTCGGAGGATTAACGAGAATAAAAAGGAAATAAATACCAAAAGGTGCGAAAGATAGGTGGTGATTGAGAAGGTGTTGGGAGACTAGGATAAAGAATTACTGTGGAGACTAGAAATTTGTATTAGGGTTAGCGAAGGGCAACCTGCTTCCTCGGGGGACGGAAATGGAGAGAGAGCTCGGGATTTTGGTGGAAGGCTCGGCGATCGTCCTCTGCTGAGCAAGCACTCTCGATTCGGCTAACTCCGTATTTGGGCTACTCGCCACCTCGAATTCGGTTCTCACGCTGGTACCTTATCTAACTATCACTCCTCGTGCCGGTGATATGGTTCACGGCAAGGAGGAGAAACGATAGCGAAGCCTTCTCTCTAGGGGGAGAATGCTGATGCTCAGCTCTTCATCTCGATAGCGCCGTTCCTTGGGCGGTACACAGCCAACCAACCCCCTGTCACATGATTGTAAGTTGCGGATAGCATGAATTGACACTGTGGAATGTAAGCAACTGTCAAAGTAATTAGTAGTGTGTGGGGTGGGCACATTTAATGGTGGAATTGCTTCCCAGAGGGGTTGCTATTGTTGTAGGTTGAACGTTTTCCCCACAAGGTGGAGCTAACCAACCCCCTATCACATGATTGTAAGTTGCAGACAGCTCGAATTGACGCTGTGGAATGTTAGCAACTGTCAAAGTAATTGATTGTTTGTGGGGTGGGCACATTTAATGATGGAATTGCTTCCCAGGGGGGTTGCTTTTATTGAAGGTTGGGCGATATCTCGCTAAATGGAGCTAACGAACCCCCTGTCACATGATTGTAAATTGCAGATAGCTCGAATTGACGCTGCTGTGAAAGGAACCATCTACATAGTGGGCATTGTATGGGAGTTCAACATTTAAAGTTGGACATGCTACGCACAAGTGTTGATTTGTTTGTAGGTTGGACAATACCCTACTAGATGATGCCAACGAGCCCCCTGTCACATGATTGTAAGTTGTTGATAGTCCAGCTGAATGAAATCGGTCTAAAATAGTGGCTGGTATCCCGCTAGATAGAGCCAACCAACCCATCACATGATAAAAACCCTGCAAATTATTACACAATGGTTTATTATTCTCATGAACAGCTTGACCTAGTATTAATGCTCCCCCATCCCATTCGATTCAGCATCGAATACTAGTAAACCATACGAAACATGTCCTGGCTACAATGGAACTACGGAAACAAAACGTCTGATGATTTTGCCGCGTCAGGTCGGGGAAAGCGAACCCGTTGCGAGGCGAAAGGGGAGTTGAGCCGCCCGCCCGGCAGCGTTGCGAGGCGAGGACGAGGCCGGTTGTTTTTTATTGAGACGGGAGGTGCGCGGTTGCTTTTTTAATGAGACAGGGAGGGAGTTCAAATGACGAAACGCTGTAGTTCCCGCGTTGTACTGCGTTGCGTTAATTTTTTTAACCATTTCTTGCCCATTACAACCACGGGCTTCGTCCGATCGGATTGCCGAGATGGCGGGCACAACTAGATACCAAATCGGATTTTTGTGCGAAAGAACGAATTTTTTAGACCATGCTAAAGGCACAAAACGGCCCAGACGGCGGACGGGGGATGGTGGATGGGGGACGGCGGACGGACATTGCAAATTTGGAATCTCCAAGTCTTGAAACGTAAAGTATCAAATTTTGAGGGGGGGTTGTAAAAAATGTTTCGTGGCCGAAAACATAGGGTTATTATTCAGAATGAATAATAAACCAAAAGTTATTGGCCAAACCAATTGCAATGTAAACGGAAACTGTTCATTGCAATTTGAAAAGCTTTATACCCTCACTGAGTCGTACTTTCCTCAGCGCATTTTTCATCACTGTACCTACTAGGCACACCTGAACTTAATCGCACAATATATTGTGGGACTTGAGCTCAGCGTGCTGTCGCAACGTGGATGAATGATCGTTTAGTGTAAGAATGAAACGCCAGGCGGGTGAAAACTTCCCGTTTTTCATTATCATCGTCTGCCCAGCCTTTTCCTCCCTGAACGTCTCTCATAGTACCTATCTTGCCCCTCACATTTTATATTTCCTTTCCTACACGGATTCTTCTCAAGCCATAATATCGCGTTCGATTTCATCCAACTACAATTTCGAAATGACAAAAGCAGGCCTGGTATTTTGAATTTTGGATGAACATTGGGTCATGTCGTACACCCGTACTTCCCGTACTCCCATCTGAAGCGCTTCGTATTCGCATTGTTCCCGGCCACATCCATTCACACAACCTGGATCTAGGTACGTTCTACCAGAAAAAGAGGAGCTCGCCGCTTTAATTTTGTGACACTCATTTAGTTTCACGCTGTTCCAGCCCCAGTGTCAAACATTTGAGCGGTGAAACGGCTGTTAGTATTAGCGTCACAATTCCTCCGACGGCCGCTAAATATTTCATGATCATTGTGCTATTGAATTGACTTTTGTGAGAACGCTACTGTCAAATGAGCGGGATTTATGAGGCCACTAAATCAATTTTTGTCGTTTATTGTGCCTCTCACGACGTACGTGGAAGTTGATCATATTCGTTAAAGCTAGTTTTGAGAAAATTGGAAACACAATTATTTAACGTTCGGCATATATCGTTTTCTAATCTATTTTAGTTTATATTTCACTGACACTCTCAGGGATACTTGCAGGAAATGATATGCGAGCGGAGATTGCTAGAAAGCACTTCTTCCCGTTAGTCAAGCTCAGTTAGCATGTACGGTGGATATTTTGAAACCCCATTACATCAAATGAAGGGTACAGGGAAAAAACCATCTTTGTCACAATTTTTTGATTTCTAGAAAAACTGGGTTTAAAGTTCAAAACCAAATAAAACATTTTAAACTATGCCAAATCACCAACTATGTTATGATAAAATGACGGTTGAGATGTAAGAAGTAAGTTAACGAAATTTCAAATTTTTGATTATATTTTTATTGGTACAAAATTGAGTTTACATGAGGGAAACTCAATCGGGACAGTGAAAAAACCATCTGTCATCTGAAACAAACAAGAACCATCTTTATTAGTGGTTGGTACTACTCGCTAAGTCGCATGCATTTTTGTTTAGATTCCTTTAACCATGTTTATTTACTTACAAAAGAATTTATTATTCGTGAGGTAGTTTTCTCAAAAACATCACTCCCTTTGGTCCGTGGAACTTGAAGGCTCATTATGTCTTTGTATTTGGCCTTGGAGATTGGAAGTAAACCTGTTAATGCATTCAAATAACCATTTTTACTTTCCTTGCTCTACGAAGTAGAAAGGAAAGTTATGTAATCGGCTGAAAAAAAAATTTTCTTCAAGTTCTCTTCAGATCTTGACGTTTCAGACCCCCCTGAGCCCGAAAAACACTATTTAGGAAAATGGTCTGTGTGTATGTGTGTCTGTGAACGATTTTTAGAGAAAACCACCGTACCGAATCAGCTCAAACTTTATATCTCTCCCGCAGGATATCATGGGACGCCAAAATAAGAGTTTGAACAAAGTCCACCGAAATTTAACTATAGTTATCATAGTGATCAAAACACAAAATATTTTTTTTCTCAAAAACAGCTCTAACGATTATGATTAAATTTTTTATATTGGTAGATCTCAATATGGCAACTATACCATTACATTCCCATTTATGGGAAAATGACGAGAGCAGCACAATAAATTACCAAAACTTTAGACGAAATCGGTTTTAGCGCGGTTTTTAGAGAAAACAACCGTACCAAATCAGCTGAAACATGATGTCTAGCCTACAGGTTACCATGGGACGCCAAAATAAGGGTATGGACAAAATCTACCGAAAGTTAACTATAGTAATCATAGTGATCAAAACACCAAATTTTTTTCTCAAAAATGGCTCTAACGAATTTGAATAAATTTTTTATATTGATTGCTCTCAATTAGGCAATTATACCATAGAATTCCCATTTGTGGGAAAATGACGAGAGCAGCACAATAAATTATCATAATTTTTGAAGAAAAGCGTTTTTAGCGGAGGTTTTTCCTTATAAACTCCGCTGGAATTCTTGTAGAATGTTAAAAAAAAATTGGTATTGTAGTCCAATCCAATACCTAAAGGGTGAGTGTTTAAAAACGCTCATGAGATACATGGGGCTCACTCCAGAAATTCCTGAATTTCAACTACTGCCGTTTCGCTTACTACCAGTTCTAAACGTTTTTACCCAATAACTCGGCAAAAGTAATTACTATCGTACTTCAAAAAATTTGTGTTTACAGCCTCATTAATGATCTGTGTACCAATTGCTTAATAATGGTCCTGCAATGAGTGCGAGCAGCACAATAAAATCTGGACCTGTAAGCGCTACCGCTTCCTGCTGAGGTAAAGCGTTGTTTGACCAAGTTCAAATTAACTGAGTGATAAATGAATTGATTAAATAGAATTAGTCATGTACAAAGTGAATTGTTGTAGAGCTAAGGAAAGTTGTGTGTTGCAACGCACCAGATATTTGATTATAGCATACTAATATAAGAAGGTAGGTAAGGCAATTTGAGGAATTTAAGCAAGTTCGAAGTAATAATTATTTCGAATTACGTTCGTAAGAAAGGCAGGGTAGATGGAATTCCCCTGGTCTTAAATTCGTATCGGTCCCCAATGGTTTTCCAATAACGCTGCTGACAACTTGGCCATTGTATGTTGATTGATGGTAAAGAAGCCTGCTCTCAGTAGATTTGACTTGCACTTCCTTCAGTTCTTGGATCTTGCATGGATTCCACGGGTAGTTCATCAAACCAACGAGGAGGACGATGTACAAGTATTGACTGGTTGTAAACACTGTGAGTTAAATGGACCGTTTCTCCTAACCACTTCATCCCATGTTTCCCCTTTGACTATAATTGCAGTATCGTCTGCCAAAGAAAAAGCAAGACCACACAGCTGTATTTTAATAGAATCCTCCAAATATATAATGAAATAGATCGGGCCAAGAACCGAACCCTGGGGGACTCCACACTTGCAAACACAATCATCATTAATTATTCCCTCCACTTTCGTTGAGAGGCGATGGGATATCCAAATAGCGGGCTATCCAAATAGCTGGCCGTCCAATTTACAAAACCTCTGCTAACTCCTGTCTTAGCAACTGCAGTTAGGAGCTTGGAGTGAGGGACGGTATCGAATGCCTTGATCAGATCCTGAAAAATAAAGAAAACCTTGTCCCCCGCATCCATAACACTAAATCTTTTACTTGAAAGCTAATTGCGTCGTCCGTACTCCTTCCTTCACAAAAACTTTCTTGTCCCTGACTCAATTCCCCGCTGGGTTCTAAGTAGTCTACCAGAACGTTTTACTAATCTTTCAATTATTTTTGCCACGGTAGATAAGATAGGTCTATAGTTTCCCATGTCTTTAGGGTCACGTTTTTTATGCAGCGATGTCAAAATACTGCTTTCTTGTACGCCTTTGGGAAGCGGTTGTTAGAGCGGTAACTGAGGTTCGCAATAAGTGTGATAGGAGGTGCAAGGAGCTCCTTGTAACGTTTATAGCATTTTCACGTCAAATTGGAGGTTTTCTATTTCAAATTGGAGATTTTCCATTTCAAATTGGAGGTTTTACACATCAATTTGGTGGACGACAGAAATACATGATTTAATTCTAGGAAAGCAATAACAAATTAGCGAATGAAACGTAACATTCAACAAGTAAGAATGAACTTAATGAACGGAAACGAATGAACAAATTTTTCATCGCCGTTAGTTACGACTCGCTTTATTTTTGTGACACGAGTTCGGACGACGAAGAAATGAGACCGCGTTTCGTTCGACGATTGAACCATGCGGTAAGAAGTAGTGTGAGTGACGAAGATGCTGAAAATGAGGGGATTCCTTCCACTACCGGACGACGTCGAGGACAATACGGTAGGTACACTATAGAACAAAGAAAATTGTTTCTTAGAATGTACGAAGAATGACATACTACTAAACATGCGGCTTCTATAATCGGCATCAAAGAGAGTACGGTTTACATGTTGTTGAAAAAGTATGAGGAAAACGAGAATGAGCTTGTTTGCCGAAGCAGAGGAGGAAAACGGCGTGAAAAGCTTACCACCGAGTTTTTGGAAGCGATTGAGGCTGCAGTGGAAGAAAATCCTGACAGGACTCTGAAGGAGATGAAAGTGTTCTTTTCGAGAAAAACATTGACTTGGCTGCGAGTACCGTTGATAAAGGTTTGCGTCTTTTGAAAATAACCTTGAAATTAGCTAACAAAGAGCTGGATCGGATGAATTCTGTGGAATCGAAAGAGAGAACAGAACATGGGCGCCAGAAAACCGTGAAAAATATGGTATTCATTGACGAATCTGGTTTTAATTTGCACCTTCGAAGAAGTCATGCGAGATCCAGGAGAAATACACATGCTGTTTCCACAGTACCCAAGATAAGAGAAAGACATGTTTCCCTCGTCCTAGCCGTAAACACTCGAGGTGTTGTTCATTATAAGATAATATTACGAGGCAACTGCAATGGAGAGATGTTCAAGGCATTTATCGCGGAGCTGCACTAAAAAGTGGCGAAACCAACTATCGCGCACCTGATAATGGATAAAGTAGCGATCCCCGAGCTGGACAAGTTACCAGTAAGATGATCGAATTGGGGTTTAACGTGAAATATCTGCCCCTCCACTCACCCAACTTGAATCCAGTGGAGCAGAGAGCCCCAGTCAAACCACGACCTGTGTGACACGACGCGTTACAACTGTCACCACATTGGAGTGCACAAATTATGTTATGAGAATGATGATAGACCTGACACCGCCGCTGCTGCAGGGAGACGTTGAAAAATTTGTTCATTCTTTTCCGTTCATTCTTACTTGTTGAATGTTACGTTTCACTCGCTAATTTGTTGTTATTGCTTTCCTAGAATTAAATCATGTATTTCAGTCATCCACCAAATTGATGTGTAAAACCTCCAATTTGAAATGGAAAACCTTCAATTTGAAAATTGAAATTTAAGTGAAAATGCTATAAAAAGTTCGGCTCTAAAATTATCCAAATCTGGACTGGAAGATTCTCGCAAACTATCAATTACTTTAATTACATCATTCACACCCACCTCAAGAAAGGGGTGATTGTAGAGCGCGGTTGAGGCCAGCGAAAGAAAAAAAAGTGCTACAACTTGTCGAAAATAACTCAACGCCAAGTTTTTACGAACTGTACTCGTACACAGTCTGAGATTCGCATTTCAGTCGTTGTTGAGGCACTGGCAGTTATTTGGCGCGTAGCATCACAACAATATTCTGCAACCCCTGTACGTAGTAAATATGGGCGTTGTATCTTTGGCTAATGGCACCCCACAAGTTTGATCAAAATCGTTTGAGCCGTTTAAATTAGGGAAACCGCCATTTATTGCAGTATGAAAGTGGGACAGACTATCATGAGTTAGCCCAATACATCTGGATCGGGACGACAATGGGCGCATTTCAATCTATCCATAAAGGTCTGCAGCAACCCTCACTTCAAGTCTGAGACACCCCAACTTTTAATGGAGTCCAAATTACCGAAACAACTTGGATGTGTATTTGGTGCCCGAAGTCGACGTTGTTGTGAGACGATTGAAATAGTCTAGAGGTACAAGTACTTGAACATTGTCATGTATTCGGCTCTTCTCTGGGATCGCCACACACCCTGCCTAGATTAAGATGGTACGGTATTCCTTAGGTGGTCACCTCCGCGCGGTAACACCAACAGGGGTTCAGCACGCTCAAACGCCTCCGAAACAATCCCACTTATTCGCTGGTTGGTTACTTTGGTCACTATGTTCTCCCCTACCTGAGCAAAATGATTGCTTAAGGTGTCAGCGACGATCTTACGGTTCGAGCCCATTTCTAGGACCGTGCCATTCGCCCTGATTGAAGTTATTTCTGAGCGCTTGAAAGTTCCACCGACACTTTCATTGATTGCTTTCAAAATTTCTTCATTGTTACGGCCAGCCAGATCAAAATGGCTTAAATGTAACCGGACTGAAGTATCCTTTCCAACAGGTAACACAATTATGGACAATTGGTATGAACTCAGTAACATCAGAACTGAAGGATCGAACGTTGGATGGTTGGCGAGTACCGACTCACGTCCTTCGGGTTTTAACTCGTTCGCTCTCCAGCGCATTAAGTTGGTTAATTTTATCGGACGCTGAAGGTGAGGCTGTTCACGTACGAATTGAACGAGATAACTGAATGTGACGAAAAGGGAAAGAAAAAAAAGTTATCCTTCTTATACGCGGGATAATTTCCTCCTCCGTTCGTCGGTACTCTTTTTTTTCGAGTTTACGCAATGCGCTATTCACACGTTTCTATAGGCGCATCCTTACGAGAGTACGAGACGTTCAGACTTCCGAAGGACAGGACAAAAGCGCAAGGACATCTTCGTTGAATAGCCGCTACGAAAAGGGGATAATAAAAAGCGAAGATTTCGAAGGAGAAATAAAAAGGACCGTCGGCGGACTCCTCCGAACGTTTCCCATAGGTACCCGTATACTCGTACCTCATCTCCATGGGAATTTGTGGGAAAACGCGGCGGACTTTCGTTTTTTCGCAGTTGCGCAAATAACAATGTGGTGAAACTTTCTTGAGAACTGGAAGCTGGGCTTCTCACAGATAAACCCCCAACGTAATTAACCAGGGAGCAGGCCATGAATGGCAAAATGATGCCGAAGAACGATTCTGAAAGACTGTTGCAAACTCCCTCGTGTTGGCTACAGCTCGTTATCCTACGCATCGCCCCCAAGTGCACTCCGATAAACACGGAAACAGCCGAAGAGTTCAATTCTTGTTAAATTTAGAAGAAATTTCCTCTCAACTCCGTTACATTTTAAAAGAAAGTTGAACGTGAATTCCGTGAAATAATATTATTTTCGTCACATTTTCATTTTTATCTCTGTTCAATGGACTGTCAGAGGGACATTTATTGAGAGCAATATATAGGTATTAACTATTCGAAAACATCCTGTGAGTTTGGTAAAAATCGTTGAAGCCGTTTTTCCAAAAAGCGTTAAAAGTCTATTTTGGCTTTTTAGGGCTATATCTCCGTTCACCGTATTTTCATGGAGATATGTATGTTGTGACAAAGTGGTGAATAGTTATCCAACCAGATTTTACACACAAAATGTTTAATACAATTAAATGATGGAAATAAATTTATCGTTGAGCTCTTAAAACATAAATAGAAAATAAAAGTTACTGCTCGTGGAAAGTCTGAAGCGAAAGTAAAAATAATCTGGTACTTGGCCAGTTTTCTTCGAGCGATGTTTAACGTTCGTGCTTCTACTTTGTCCAATAGTCCTTCGGCTGTATATTAGTCCAGGTATAGTGCTGGTAGACGTTTCCTAAGTATGTCGTCCACGTATGACGCTGGTTGAGTACAGGACTTGCGGGATACTGCGACCCGAAGAGAATGATAACTGCGCGATAATGATGACATTTTCACTGCAATGTGAGGAAATGGCAATGAATAACTAATATAAGCAGTTTTAACGTGCACGTGGAGGTACGCAGATTGGTAGAATTGGGAATGGAAGAAAATGGCGCATGGAGCTGGTGATGGCTGGTGTGTTGACGTCACTCACATCGAAACGAAATAAAATATAACACTTCTGAATGAATAATTTAGTGGATATCATAAGTGATGTAGCTGCCTGAACAGTGTATTAAGAAGAAAAATTAGATATCAACTAGTAGAAGATAACTTGAATGTTTAATCAAAATCCTTAGAGTCGTTTTCGAGAAAAATGCGAAAAACCGAAGTTTTTGGTACATTTTCGTCCCCCCCCCCCTCCCCCTTTTACATCCACCGAAATCGCCCTTAACCTTATTTTTGTGTCTAAAAAAACAACAAAATAAATAAAAGAACCAGCTCAATCGGTTCAGCCGTTCTCCCGCCAATCGAATTACAGACACACACAAATTAGATTTTTTGGATTCAGTAGGTCTCAAAACGTAAAGATCTGAAGAAAACTCAACTTTTTTTGACACGATTACAATAATTTCCTCTCCCTTTGCATAGTGGAAAGTACAAATTATGTTTTTCGAGATCAGAAAGTTTTTGAGCCTTTTCAGTATTGATTTTATTATTTATTAAACACCAAAAACTATAGTTGAAGAGCACAAGGGAAAAACGTGACAACTCCGTTTTTCCAAACTTTTCGGTAAGGCGAATTTACAATTTCAAGATTTGCTCACTAGTCGATCATTTGCCATCAGAAAATCTTGACATTTTAGAAGCTCAAGTAGGCAGGATTATTTATATAAACACCTGACCGTTCAAAATCATTAATTCTGGAACATAATACAGAACAGAGTGCACTTTTTACGGGGGAATACGTGCTATTAAGGCTTGTAGGTCAATTTGTTACAGTATTTTCGGGTTTTGGCGCCACAAAACTTAGCCAGACGATTAACATATAGATGTAGCGAGCTTCTTGAATGCTCTTGCTGAGCGCAGAAATTCCCCAATTTTCAGTTGAGAGCGAAGGAACATTTTGTGGATTTAGTGTTGTGTTTTAGGTACAGCTGATTGCCCGTTGGATGAATTTCTGTACAAAAGTCGAGGGTGGGTGTTATCGGAGCTCAACTCACGGATTGAGGGCGTCTTCTTGGGAGCATTTGGTGCATAAATAGGAACCAAGAAAGAGGTCCTTTGAACGCTGTCATCCATTCGCTTGGAGTCTCTGCAGGGCATTTTTGATCAACACCAGCCACATCTTTATCGGTTTCCATGTGTGAGTGCTCTTTTATTGGCAAAACGGCGTTAATTACGTCAAAACGTGTTTCTGTGTGATGCGATATGCAGGCAGCCAGGAGTTAACCCGTTCTTTCGCGGGAGCCCCACGATAAGCACATTCTTCCCCTTTATAGGAATATTTCACTCGTTTTTCCTCAGAAACACCACCACCAACGGATTTCTCGCATGCCAAACCTTAAGGAACCTATAAATCGACCAAAAACCGAGTTAACACGTTTTACCCCCACTCTTCAGGTGTAGTGATTAAAACACCAAAAAATGCCTCGAAAAATGTTCGTTAATTACGTATATCTCCAAATAACCCAACAGTACCATAAAATTCTTATCCGTTGCAAAACGACGAGAATAGCGCAATAAATTATCAAAATTGTCGATTATTTTAGCTCACCTTTTCCCCCACAATTCCCGCTCACATTGTCCTAGCATTCTCCCAAAAATCAGGATGGTAGCTCGGTTAATTTTCTGTACGATGAGACGTTAACAACGCTCACAAGATGATTGGGATAAACCCCAAGAAATTCCGATATCCACACAGTTTGTATCCAATAATGCCCAAACAGGTAACACGACCCTTTTCGTAAAAATCGGGTAGACACACCCAATGGTCACCTAGTCAGGAGTTATTCAATAGTGTCCGTGGCGTAAGTAGGAGGAACTCAATAAATTCCGAAAACTAGATAGAAAAAACTATGTTTTGAAATGACAGTATGTGGGGCTGAGAGCGTCGCACCTGATTTTTACTTTCCGCTACCCGAAGGGAAGGAAAGTATAGTAATCGGCCCAAAAAAAAAATTTGGGTTTTCTTCAGATCTTTACGTTTCAGACCCTACTGAGTCTAAAAAACTAATTTCGGCGCACAAAAAATGCTGACTGGCCACAATTCTGTAGGGTACTGGAAGGTGAACTGCGTGCCGCAGACACCGACCTAATAGCGCAAGCATCCACACCTGAAGAGGTGGACAGCAAAGTGGACACATTTACCACAGCACTGCACTCTGCTGGGCTCTCTGTACTTGGCCAACAGAAGCACAGGGCGATCAAAGTCCCATGGTGGACTGAGGAACTTAATCCCCTCAAGCAAAGTGCAAATAGAGCCAGAAGGATGTACCAAAACACTCGTGACACTGATGCCAGAGCAACACTCCGAACTGCCTTCATCCAAGAGAAGAAGGCCTTCCACCGCGCCATCAAACGAGCCAAACGGCAAGGCTGGCGAAATTTTGTGGAAGCGGAGAGCTCTGAGAACCCCTGGGGCAGACACTACAAGTCCTCCATAGGAAAAGCAAACGTAGAGCAAGTCTTAGCTGCGATGCAAAATGAGTCAGGCTGGGCCTGCAGCATCGAAAGCTCACTGGAAACCCTCCTTGAGAAGGCGTTCCCAGATGACCAAGTAGCTCGAGACACTGAAGCCCAGAGGACAGCAAGGGAGCTGATCATGGACCCTCGAACGAGGCCCGACATCCCATTGTGGACAACAGGCGACCTCGGCAGGGCCCTTGCGACCTTAAAGCCCAACAAATCCCCGGGCCAGACAAAATAGAAAGCAATATGCTAAGGAAGGCTGAGCGGACAATCTCCAGCGGTCTCCTTAATTTATTTAATGACTGTCTGCAGGTCGGACAGTTCCCCACTCAGTGGAAGTCTGCGCGTGTTGTCACTCTTCAAAAGGGAGGCGACCGCAATCAGTCAGACCCGCGATCATGGAGACCACTCAGCCTTCTTTCCATATTAGGCAAAACACTAGAAATCTTGATGTTGCAGTCCCTCGAAGGAGTCTTTGGCCGCAACCTCACAGGCAGGCAATACGGGTGTACCAAAGGAAGGTCCACGCAGGATGTCATTGTAGAGATTCGGCGTGTTTCCTGCTGGCACCGGCTAAGTACGTCGTAGCAGTTCTGATTGACATCAGAGGAGCGTTTGACAACCTTGTGGCCAGCGCTCCTTAATGAGCTTAAGGTAGGGGACTCCCCCGCAACCTGTACTCGCTCGTCAGAAGTTACCTGACAGACAGAACTGCTACGATCGAAAGTAGGCATGTCTCCGTCGGGAGAAAGATTGAGAAGGGGTGCCCACAGGGCTCGGTCCTAGGACCAGCACTCTGGAATGCCTTCTTCGAAGGTCTTCTCAGGAAACTCATGGAGACTGACTGCGAGCCGTACGCCTATGTGGATGACTTGACTGTGCTGATCTTTGCAGAGTCAGTCCGCCAAATTGAAGAAAAAACTCACCATGTGCTCCGCACTGTCAACCAATGGTGCGAGCATGTCAAGATGCAGGTGGCTGAGGAAGAAACCCAGCTAATCCTCTTGAAGGGGAAAGTGAATAATCCACCCACAATACGCTTTGGCGGCCACAGGCTCCTTCTTGAAAAGCACGTCAAGTATTTAGGAGTGAATATAGGTGAGAGGTGGGTTTCAACCAACACCTCCAGTCCCTTAAAGGCACTACCATTGCAAGGTTTGCCTCACTGCGTGCCATTAGCAAGGCCACTTGGGGTGTGTGTTACCACGACACCATCCTCATGTATAAGGCCATCTATTTAAGTGTGATTGGCTACTGCCCCGTTGTCTGGGGTAGCAAACTAACAGTCAATCAAAAGAGAGTATTGGCCCAATCCCAGAGAGCTGCGCTCCTGTGGATCACCAAGGCCTACAAGACTGTATCAACGGAAGCACTCCAGGTGATCACTGGTCAGTTACCAGTTGATTTGGCTGTCGAGTGCATGATTGACAAGTGGAGAGTGAAACAGGAGCTTCCCCGCTTTGGGCTGAACTCCGTGCGGATCTCACCACAGAACAGAAACTTGCCGCCATCGATGAATGGGCTCTAGAGAAATGGCAAGCGAGATGGGAATCCTCGTCAAAAGGACGTGATACGTATGAGTTCTTCCCCAACATCCGTGAACGTCTTTCTAGAAAATGGGTTGAGCCAGACCACTGGACGAGTCAGTTCCTCACGGGACATGGTGACTTCAATGCGCGGCTCCACTTCTTTTCCCTGAAAGACTCTCCATTATGCACGTCTTGTGCCTCCAGTGCGGAGGAAACAAGAAACCACGTGCTGCTCCACTGTAGTTTCTAAGCAACAGTGAGCGACGGTTGTTGGTAGGGCAACGAACTTAGCAGCATTGACTGCTTACAAAGGAAGCCTATAACCATTTTGCAAAGTTCGCAAAGAAGGTGATGGCTAAGAAACGTGGTTATAGTTGATCTGTCCTTTTGAAACTTGCCACCCAAGTAAAAAGTAAGATCAGGTAGGAAACCAGATTATGAAATACTCCCAGATGGTACGGGATTCCTCAGGTGGTCACCCTCCGCGCGGTAACACACGGGCAACAGCTCTCTACGGTGAGACTGGCTAAGACCAAATACCTGCCGTACCTCCACAGGTCTGAGTTCGGTGGATGCTGCAGGGGCCGGCCTCTTGCATATTAGCGAAACCGCAACTTCTATGACTGATATAATCCTCGTCGAGGGTTTAGGTACAGTCACCAAATAAAGAAACAGACCTGTGTGTGTGTGTGTGTGTGTGTGTGTGTGTGTGTCTGTAGTTCGATTTGCGGGAGAACGGCTGATCCGATTGAGCTGGTTCTTTTTTTGTTTTGTTCGTTATTTTTTGTAGACACCAAAATAAGGGGGACGAAAGTGTACCAAAAACTAGGGTTTTTCGCATTTTTCTCGAAAACGGCTCTAACGATTTTGATTAAACTTTCAAATTATCTTCTTCTAATCAATACCTAACTTTTCTTCTCCATACATATCGCCATGAAAATACGGTGAACGAAGCAAAAATGGGTTTTTTACGCTTTTTGGCAAAACGGCTCCAGCGATTTCCACCAAACTCACAGGATGTTTTCAAATAGTTAATACCTACATATTCTTTTCAATAAATGTTCCTGTGACGGTCCATTGAACAGAGATAGAAATCAAAATGTGTCGAAAATAACGTTTTTTCGAACATTTCCGTAAATTCCAGGGTTACTTCTTCACCAGATGTGATAAATACTAATGGAGTGTCTTTTAGTCACCAATACCAACATTTCGTTCTCCATAATTATTTCTGTATATATATATGTTGAACAGAGATATAAGCCAAGTTAACTCAGAAAAGGAGATTTGTCGAATATTAATTTATCGGTATTCCAATTTTCTCAAAAACGGCTCTAACGATTTCGATCAAACTTACGGAGTACTTTCAGCTAACTAGTACCTACATTTTGTTTTCCATAAATGTTCCTGTAAAAATGCGTTGAACGAAGATATAGCGCCCGCATATGTAGGTGGTGTTCTAACTTAAAGGGGTGGCGGAAAGTTGTGTGTTGCTACGCACCAGATATTTTACTTTCCTTGGCCATTCTACTTTCTAGCCAGAGTTTTCTCCAGATCTTTACGTTTCAGATCGCACTGAGTCAGAAGAACATTATTTGGGAAAATGGTCTGTGTGTGCCTGTGGACGATTTTTTGAGAAAATGAGCTTACCAAATCAGCTCAAACTTGATATCTAGCCTACAGGTTACCATGCGACGCCAAAATAATGGTATGAGCTAAATCCACCGAAAGTTAACTATAGTTATCATAGTGATCGAAACACCAAATTTTTTTTCCTCAAAAACGGCTCTACCGATTTCGATTGAATTGTTGTTTACATTGATAGCTCTTAATATGGCAATTATATCATAAAATTCTCATTTGTGGGAAAATGACGAGAGCAGCACAATAAATTATATCTAGCGAAAACTCTGAAGACGGTGTCGCATTCTCAAGACGAAAGAATGAAAAACATTTAGAGCTAACCCACCTAAAAATATAGGACGATTTTTGAGACAAATAATGGTTTAATATGATTTGATTTTATTTTTCGAACAGAAATGCAATTGGAGTGAACAATTATTTGGAACGCACAAGCGCTATGTAAGTTATTTTTACTTTCCTTGGCTCTACGAAGTAGAAAGGAAAGTTATGTAATCGGCTGAAAAAAAAATTTTGAGTTCTCTTCAGATCTTTACGTTTCAGACCCCCTTGAGTCCGAAAAACACTATTTGGGAAAATGGTCTGTGTGTCTGTGAACGATTTTTAGAGAGAACCATCGCACCAAATCCTCTCAAACTTGATATCTCGCCCGCAGGTCATCATGGGACGCCAAAATAAGGGTATGAACAAAATCTACCGAAGGTTAACTATAGTTATCATAGTGAACAAAACACCAACTATTTTTTTTCTCAAAAACGGCTCTAACGATTTTGATTAAATTTGTTTATATTGATAGCTCTCAATAAGGCAATGATACCATAAAATTCCCATTTGTGGGAAAATGACGAGAGCAGCACAATAAATTACCAAAACTTTCGACGAAATCGATTTTAGCGCGGTTTTTAGAGAAAACCACCGTACCAAATCAGCCGAAACTTGATGTCTAGCCTACAGGTTACCATGGGACGCAAAAATAAGGGTATGGGCAAAATCCACCGAAAGTTAACTATAGTTATCATAGTGATCAAAACACCAAATTATTTTTCTCAAAAACGGCTCTAACGATTTTGATTAAATTTCTCATATTAATAGCTCTCAATAAGGCAATGATACCATAAAATTCCCATTCGTGGGAAAATGACGAGAGCAGCACAATAAATTATCAAAATTTTCGACGACAAGCGTTTTTAGCGCGGTTTTTTCCTTTTAAATTCCGCTTGAATTTTTGTATTATGTTAAAAAAAATTGGTATAGTAGTCCAATCCCAATCCAATACCTATAGGGTGAGTGTTTAAAAACGCTCATGAGATACATGGGGGTTAATCCAGAAATTCCTGAATTTCAACTACCGCCGTTTCGCTTACTACCAGTTCTAACAGTTATTACCCAATAACTCTGCAAAAGTGATTACTATCCTTCTTCAAAAAATGTGTGTTTACAGCCTCATTAATTATCGGTGTACCAATTGCTCAATAATGGTCCTGGAATGAGTACGAGCAGCACAATAATATCTGGAACTGTAAGCGCTACCCCTTTTTGCTGCCGTAAAGCGTTGTTTGACCAAGTTTAAATGAATTGATTAAGTAGAAAAAGCCATGTACAAAGTGAATTGTTGTAGAGCTAAGGAAAGTTGTGTGAGCTCGAAAGGTTTTGGTGGAAATTTTGAGGCTGCGTTCTGTTTCGATTCCAGTGTGACCACTGGGGCCTCCTAAATCCTACAATTGGCAGGCCGATTGATAACGCCAGTTGCCAAAAATTACCAGAACTTGTTGAAGCGAAAGCATGATACATCACATCTACTTTCAAAATTGCCGAAGTGCTAAATAAACAGGCGCTGTATCTTCGTTCAACGCATTTCTACGAAAGCGCTTATTCAGAACAAAATGTAGATGCTATTCAGTTGGAAGTCGTTGTTGATAAAAGGCAAAAAATGTAAAGGTGTTCAATAGTTTGTTGGGAGGAGAGTGTCAGGATTATATTAAGCCTTCTGTCTATCCGCCCACGCTGTCAGTATTCGTTGACCTTTCCTCTCGTTATGTAGTTATTGTCAACACGTAAAAAACCTGATTCTGGCCGCAAATTACTCGAATCTGCCTCCAACTAAAATTCCTCAGCCAGCGAACTGATTATCGAAGTGGACTCGGGCATATTAAAATATTAGATACACTTGTTTCCTGCGTATAGAAGTGGGCGAGCGAGGTGAGGAATTTTCATTAATGACCAGTCGCCGCCGCTCGGACACCGTAAACGGTCAGGTTGATGTTGCAAACAAATCATAGGGCTACCGTCTGGACAGCGCACGCTATAGAGGCCTGTAAAACTGGAGCCGGTCCACCGGCCTACAGAAAACCCTTCGGCTCATCCCACTCGAAACTTCGCTTCGTAGGTGTAAATGACCCGATATTTTCTCAGTTTCCAGTTGATTAAAAAGTCGACCGAACGATTGACGTTTCCTGGTCGCAACTTCAATTTTATTACGGGGCATTCAACGGTTGATTGTCGAGAACCGTCTTTCGTAATGTAAACCGCCTACGGTCCCAACCGCGATCTGGATTAAAGAACTATAGGCCGACTTAGGATCACGCGCAGTAATCGATAATATATAGTTCGTTAGGAGCTATTGACGAGAAGCGTGACTCGAGAATTAACGCTCTCAATCGCCGCGCTTAACTGAATCATAAATATCGATGCAATCAGATATTTCTCATAAAAGTTGCAAAAAGCGAAGGTAATTTATTGAACGACCAGCGGTACAGCCCGTTGTTTAACAAATAATGGGCACTACAGAGCCTGAATAGGGAGAGAATGGACCTCTATAAAGAACCGGATCCAACGATTAAATACGAAATTGACTCCAAGTTTCGTACGTCGAACGCAAGGCGTGGGATTTTTAGGGGACCTGAGGCTGTTGCAATGAGGGCTGATCAACAAGAGTGCAGTTTTCATTTTCTGAGGCCCTAGGAAAGGATGGAAAGTTAACGTAATGCCTAGTTTTCTTTACGTTTCCTGGGATTTTGAGCCTAAAAACGCCATTTGAGCAAAAATTATCTGCGTGTGCGCGAACGCATTTGAGAAAAAATTAAGATAAAAAACCCTGCATATTATTACACAACGGTTTATTATTCGGATAATCAGCTTGACCTAGCATTAATGCTCCGAGACCCATCCTGTTCGATTCAGCATCGAAAAGTATCGTAATGAAACCCAAAAAAAGGTCGAAAAGAACTGAATCGTAATATTAAAATAAACAAAAAAAAACGAAAGTATCTAGAAAAAACGGAATTTTAATATGAAAACATGCACGCTAAATACTAATATCAAAATTTAACCAAAAATCTATGAAAAAAAAACAAAATGAGAATGAAACGAAAGAATCTAAAAAAATTGAATCGTATTAAAACCAAAACGTCGGGGAAATTGGAACAGGGGCGCTCGAAACGAACGCGGGGGGAGTTGAGTGTTGGGAGAGAAGCGAGCGGGAGGTGCGCGGTTGCTTTTTTAATGAGACAGGCGGGGCGGGAGGGAGTTCAAACGACGAAACGCTGTAGCTCCCGCGTTGTACTGCGTTTCGTTAATTTTTTTAACCGTTTTTTGCCCATTAAAACCACAGGCTTCGTCCGATCGGATTGCCGAGATGGCGGGCACAACTAGATACCAAATCGGATTTTTGGGCAAAAGAACAAATTTTTCAGACCATGTTAAAGGCACAAAACGGCCCAGACGGTGGACGGGGGACGGGGTGACGGGGGACGAGGGACGGCGGACGGACATTGCAAATTTGGAATCTCCATGTCTTCAAACGTAAAGTATCAAATTTTGAGTGGGGGTTGTAAAAAGTTTTTCGTGACCAAAAACATAGGGTTATTATTCAGAATGAATAATAAACCAAAAATGAATAAGGATGTTCCACACTTGATGCACATCTCGACGAGATTTTATTGCTTTTATTGGCACACAATTATCGCAACGACATTTTCTCAAAAGAGAGCTATATCAGTTATTAAAGGTTAAAACAAAAACTTTTGAGTTTGGAACGCAGTCTCAAAGCGAGTCGGAGTGCCGCGTTTTGTGCTTTCTGCAGACGACTAATTTCGCAGGTCTTAAGATCACATAGCGCGAAGTTAGCGTAATCAAAGTGTGGCATTATTAGAGCTTGCACCAGTTGCTTGCGAACGTGTGTAGGAAAATCCATGGCAATTCGCCGCAGTTGGTAGATGCTGCGGAAGGACTTATTGCAGATCGACGTGAGTAGTGTAAAAGGGGGCGAATGGCGTATCAGTAACTGACCTTCTCAACTAATAAGGGATCTGGTGTGACGTACTCCTTTCCCCCTTTTAGGAGACTTAGATGGAAAGAACATATTAACACATTGACGGAAAAAAGCAGGACCTTATTACACCAAATAAAAGGCATCATAGGTAAGAAATGGGGAGTGAACCGAAGGATGACCAAATGGATCCATCAAGCGGTGTTGAGACCAAGAATATTACATGGAGCAATTGTTTGGTGGCAGGGAGCAACCAAGAATTGTTCCCTTAACAAATTAGATAGAACAATAATGATGACTATGTCAGGTGCCTACCATTGTCCTGGCGGTGATACTGGGCGTACTGCCCCTCAGATGGGAGGTCCAACAAGAAGCAATGAGGGGCGTCCTCAGACTAAGGAAAAATGACGAGTGGACACAGGTCAATTGGAGAGGACATGGAACTATCGGGAAAGACCTGTATAACTCCATAGAAACGGCAAACTACCCGATAGACGATAGGAAAACAATATACAAACTTCAGACGCACATTAATACGGAAATACGTCCAAAAGATATTTGGGAGAACAGAACACATGTAGAGGATGACTCAGACATAATATGTTACACAGACGGATCGAAGGACCAAATACATGGAAACACGGGCTTGGGTATATACATCCCTGCAATAGATTGGAAAGAATCCAGATCTCTAGGTACCAAAACAATGGTCTTCCAGAGTGAACTGTTAGCAATCAACTACTATATTGACAAATTGATGACATTGAACACCAGCAATAAGACAATATCAATTTACACAGACAACCACTCGTCAATAAAAACGCTGGCCAATCCAATAGTTAGGAGCCTACTAGTTGAGGACACGAATAACAAGGGGAAAGAACTTGTACAGAGAGGAAATACCTTGACGGTGAAATGGATTCCGGGACACGGGGGATACAGTGGGAATGAAAGAGTGGACATACTGGCCAAAGAGGGGTCGACCGATCACTTCTATGGACCAGAACCATATACAGCAGTTACGATGGCATCAGTCAATAAGGCCATAAATAACACCCTATGGAGTAGAGTTAACAATGACATAGACAATAACAGAGGTCTTGAATTCTCCAAGCGCACAGGGACCACGAGTTACAACAAAATTAAGACGGAATGGGCCCTAAAATTAAATAGAATACAATTAAGAAGATTAATAGGCATGTTAACTGGACACTATGCAGTCCGGAACACATTACATAGGTATAACCCAACAATTAAGGCTGAATGCTCCTGTGGGGAAATAGAAACGGTTGAGCATTTCATATGTGAATGCCCAATATGGTTTAGAACCAGAATAGAAAGACCTGGAGGACGAACTATAGATAGGGACGATATACGACGCAATGAATGGAGGAGCATCCTCAAATACGTGGAGGGAACCAGAAGATTCCGGTACCCGTTCTCGGAGCCAAAGCCGGATCCCTTATACAACTTGGGTGATGGGAAATGGGCCCATATGTGGCCACGACTCAGGTCGCTGTTCCCTCGGCTTTGGCTGATGCCCTGCAGTCTCACTCTCTCTCTCTCTCTCTCCTTTCCCCCTCCCGCCCTTGACGTCAGTGCCTCCCTGAGAATCAGCTGTTCCAGTGCCTCTTAGAGAGCAGTAGTTGCCAACAAAATAAGTGATTATCGTCAAAGAGGAGGGATTTGAAGCTATTACTTAACCATGTTTAGGTGACGTCAAAGGTCTCCAAGGCCCCCCAGAGAGCAGTGTTGCCAATATAACGAACGTTTTCGTCGTACGGAAGGAATAAAAAGTTATTGCTTCACTGTGCTAAGCCCTGCAGCTGATACTGTGGTCTTGACATCTGTCATTCAAGTATCAGTTTGACATTCGTTATCTAAACCAGATGCTTGCCAAATTGTTTTGACGTCTCTTTATCAACTGTCGAGATATCAGGGAGGCAGCTGTGGGCCACAGGACTCCGCCAGAGCTGCAGGACCAGTGGCATTTCCCTGTGGCCTCGCTGGGCCCATGTCCTAACTCTCCAACGAGCCCGTTGGGGGAGCCCGCTCAGTGACCCAGCCGCCGCCATTACCAATTGCCCCACCCCCCTGTGTTTGGAGGAGAGGGGTGCCTGGTCGGGGATCGAACCAGAGTCCGCAGGTTCTATCCTCGTCTGGCACGGGAGGCCTCACGCCCCAACACGCTTGGCCACCGCGCCCCCGTTAAGACCCAATAACTCTCACCTAATCCTAAATATCAAACTGATCATCTGAGGCTTTTTTTATCATGAATGTAGTGCATAATATGATGATTGATTTTAAGTGACTTATACACATTCCTGAACGAGCTTTCTCATTCCCTAAGACATTTATTGTGCAGCCCTTGCACCAATTTAACCAAAACGTGTGCACTTTGGCACTTAACACTTTCTTTAGTAATCTCCACAATTTCAAACCCTATTTGTCACACAATCTTACCCAATCATTCACCCAAAATACTTTGGTTTCCAAATTAAATTGGTAAAGAAATTCGGGAGTCGATTAGGAGGCATATCCATTGTTTTAATTACATAGTCTAGTGTAACTTCAGAGGGTGTCTGCCAGTTTCCACATAAAAAGCGTAATTTGGTGTGTTTGGAGGAAGCATTAGGATTTTTTTAATAAAGAATCTTTGAGCTTTTTCCACCAAATCGTGTCCTTCGTGCCCCCACACCTGCGCTCCGTAGGTCATTACAGCTCTAGCAATTGAATAAAAAATTACCCATTTCTTGGTTACCGGAAATTCACCCTTCCTCATCATCATTGACCAGAGAATATTTCGTATTAATTTTCACTGCTGCCGACTTCTCCTCAAAATGTTTATTCAGTGATAATCGTGGGGTCAACTCTACCCCCAAATACTTTGAGTAATTGACCATTTCAATGCTTTCTGGGCCTAGTTTCCACTGTTCATTCTTTGCCGACCTCCCCCCACTTTGGAAAAGCATTGTCTTTGATTTAGCAAGGTTCACTGTCAAATTCCACCTGCCACAGTATTCTGCGAGCCTCCTGATCATCAGTTGGAGCGTAACAGGATCCTCATTGAGCGGCATATCACCAGCATACAATAAACAGCCAACAACCCGACCCTCAATTCTAATTCCACCACCCGCATAATCCCCCAAATCGTTCAAGTACAGGGAACATAACAATGGCGAAAGTAAACATCCCTGTTTTAGACCTTGGGATATTTCTCTCGGTCCCGATTGATCGTCCTTAGAGTCTGCAAGTATCTTGGGAATCGACAATTATCTATCTTGGGATCTTCAAGCCACGACAGTAATGTAAAAGGGGGCGAATGGCGTATCAGTAACTGACCTTGTCATCTGATAAGGGTTCGGTTGTGACGTACCCCTCTCCCCCTCCCACCATTGACGCCAGTGCCTCCCTGAGAATCAGCTGTTCCAGTGCCTCTTGGAGAGTGGTAGTTGCCAACAAAACAAAACAGGTGCCAAATTGTTTTAACGTCTCTTTATCAACTGTCATCTTCGAAATGACGTATTATTTTGGCGTCTGCGGGCGAGATATCAAGTTTGAGCTGATCTGGTACGGTGGTTTTCTGTAAAAATCGTTCACAGACACACATACACACAGACCATTTTCCCAAATAGTGTTTTTCGGACTCAGGAGGGTCTGAAACGTAAAGGTCTGAAGAAAACTCAAAATTTTTTTTTCAGCCGATTACATAACTTTCCTTTCTACTTCGTAGAGCCGAGGAAAGTAAAAAGAGGAAAAAATGAGTGGATTACAATTTGCTTGTTGGTTTGTAGAACTAAAGGAAGGCAGAATAACATTTCTTTCCAACTTCTCGAAGTTACGATAGTTTCATTATAAACACCGAATAGCGGCGGCCTCCTTATAAAATTCTCTTCGGTTTCGACACTCCAACGGCCTTGTGAAAGAAGTTTCCGTTGGTTCGGCCCTAAACCGGATATTTGGTCACAACACCGAAAAGATTGTTGAGCTCAAGCTCAATTTCAGTGGATGGCGCTGCTCGAGAGGAAGATAAGGCTCGGGCGTAACAGTCCGGTTTACTGTGCTGGTGAAAAGCAGACGTTGACACTAAGATTTGGGGCAGGATGTCGAACATTTGAATAGGGGGGCAGAGGCCGTCCGCACAATTGAACGAGAGGGAGCTTCGTCAACAACTTCCATTCTACGGGTTGTGGAACGGCCTTCGTGCCCTTGGGATTGTCGAGGGACGAACGTGTGTTTAGGGTGCCGGGAGCTCGAAGCTCAAGGCTCCAATCAGCTCGCTAATCGTAGGTAAATATCTGATGCGAATCACCGCACTGCTTCCTTCGGCGCACTGAAAAATCGAAAGAAGTATTCATTAATAGCGAGACTCTTTTGCCGCTTTAATATTTTCGTAATTTTCCAAACTAAATTTGGTCTGAGCCCCGGTCACATTATTGTGATGACAGAGAACTTGAAGAACCTTTATTGTGTCCATATTGTAGCATGCAGCTCCCTTTGGTTATTCATTCTCAATAATACGCCAATGATTTCGGTGAGGTAAATTTTGTTTCCCTAGCCTAATCTAGCCTGTAGGTAACCAAGGAGGGTACGCAGCAAAATCCCCCCAAAACTAACTATAGTTATTGTTTGGGAGGCCGAATTAGCTGGGTCTTTGACTTCCAAAATGTTGGCACTAGCCCTAACGGGAAAGTTGTTACCCGAACACCTTCATTCTCAAGCCCTTTTTGTTTACCAATGGAAAGTCCGCCTCTTCAGTTAGTTCCGAATGACGACGGATTTCCCCCTTTCCAGGACTTACCAATATCCTTTTCCCCACCCCTCTTTTTTTTACATTCCTCTCCACAAGAGACATTTCCTCCTGATTTCATTCGCCTACGAGTTCTCTAGAAAGTCGGTCGTTTCCCAACTCATTCATCTATCTAGTCTCACGCTACTCACAACTCTCTCTCTCTCTCCCTCTCTCTCTCTCTCTCTCTCTCTCTCTCTCTCTCTCTCTCTCTCTCTCTCTCTCTCTCTCTCTCTCTCTCTCTCTCTCTCTCTCTCTCTCTCTCTCCACAACCAGTTCGCGTGTATTGAGAGTCCTCTTGTTCGCGTTTATATGCTCACACTCAAACTGATATTGTTATTCTGGCGAGTATAATACATTCCTCATTCACGCTCACCACGTCCATTTATTTCTTAGTTTCAAGCTCCCCGAAGCTTAGTTCCGTGAGCCCAATAGTTATCATAGAGATCAAATCACCAATTTTTTCTCCGCCAAAACGGCTCTATGTTGATTAAATTTCCTGTGTAGAACAAAAAAAAAAAAAGCAACAATTAACAATACATGAAACAACAACAACAGTTAACTTCACGATTGGAATCTCGTGAGAATCCTATTTATTAATGAAAACAAAGCAACAACAACAAAACAAGCAACCTAGCTACGATGTGGAGTTGGTTGACTCCACACTATCCCCTCCTTCTTTTTTTCGGACGAACATTACCGAGAGCCAACCTGTTGGCATGCAGACGTATTTTCCTTACTCATAAGCGAACGTCAAATAGTACATCGTTTTGCCGCTTTTCAACGACCCACGGTCCCGTTGGCCCATAGACCCAAACTGTGTCTCCTCGTTCAAAGCAGGGCATTCAGGCTCGTCTATCAAACGACGGGTTGGTGATGGACGGGCTGTGTGAGTGTGGAGAGGTGGATACAGTGGAACACGTAGTGTTATTGCCAACAAATAGAAATTACCAGCAGGATAGGGATACAGCCAGGAATGAGGTGTTAGGAATGGAAGGGCAGTGGGATATGACAATGGTTAGGGAGCGGGAGTGTCGGGGACCGCCGGTATTACTGTATTTAAGGGCTGAATGTATATATAAGTGAATGTATGTGTTGTGTATGTGTGTTAGTGTCTTGTAGGAATAGGTAGTGTAGCGAACGATCCAGGGAGGATGAATATCGAGTAGTCCATCCCTGGACCTTCAGGAAAGTGTGTGAATGTATTTAAGGGTGAAAAGTATTTTTTGTGTGAGTGTGTATGTAGGTTAGTAGCGTTAGGTTAGTGTGAGACGGGTGGGTTGCAGTCGAGGGCAGTCAAATATCAAGTAGTCCACCCTCGGCTCGTCGGAATGGGAAATGCAGTTCAGGCCGGGAATAAAGACGGCCTGACACCCTTCTCCACAGCAGGTACAGAGGGCAAGTCCAATCCCCATACCCCCATGGAGATAAAGGGTGGATGCTGGTAGAACGCCTCTTGGCAATCCCGGCACCAGGGCCTGCCTCTCATTCAGGTCCTTAGACTGCTCAAGGTGCAGCCATATAGAATGGGTACCACGGGGGCTTCAGCCCGCAGCCAGCAGTGTGGAGCCTTTAGGGCGTGGCGCTGTCGGTCGTGAAGCCATGGAATTGGCCTCGTGGGGACCGTGGTTTCGCTGGGAATCCGCTCCAAAGAGATGTTTGTTGCTGGCAGGAGAGGGGTGTAGGCTGCGAAGCTAGGTACCCTCTCCAACGCACGGGCATATGCCCAGAGCACACCTACCATTGTGTCACTGTTGTACATTTGCTCTATAATCTATTCCTTAAATGACAGCTGTGAGATTTACGCATCCAATACGAAGTACGTGTTGGTTGTTTGATGAATGTGGAGAGTACAGTACACGCTGCAGAGTTCGTGGGCAACTTTTTTTTTGTTGGCAACTTACTTAGCGTTCTGATTTTTTAAAAAATTTTCAGGCGATCTCTTATGCGTAAGAAACTACCAACAAGGCGTTATACCTTTCACATGAATGAAGCTGGGTCGCACCTGATGTTTTTCTCATCCAACAACCTAATTTTCCTGTGCAACCTAACGGTTAATGAGAGAACTGAACACTTTTTTTCCCTTCGTCCAATTTTCTGCGTTCCCGTGATCCGTCTAATGCATTATGCGGCACCGTTTGTCGATGAGTAAAATAATGGACAAGAGGAGGGAAAGTGATGGAAAGAATGACGTGACTCATTTGAACGATCAACAACGAATAATTGCCATCGGGAGCTCGCGGCGATACTCGGGAGCGCGTGGGAAGACTTCGCAGGAGGGAAAATATGACTCTCCGACTAATCCTTGGAGAGTGCAACAATAGATGAAACCGCTTTTGATTGAATGGCAGTACACCACGCTCTAGTTGCATATTTCCCACCGAATGAATTTTCCAACGGGTCGCCGGAGGGGAAGTCGAGAGTTGGCTTCTTACGGGTGTAAAAAAAACGCGCTCATTTCTGCGCTTTTCTTCGATCATCATCCGCTTCCACAATATCCGGACGTTCCCCACTGATTGATCCCTCGGTTAATTGGTTAAGTATGTTTGTTCAGTACTAAATCAAAGTCAGTCGGAACGGACAACACATCTATTGATGTACTACATTCGCTAGCCAGTGCCATCACTCCAGTGCCCACTCACATCTTTACTCGGAGTATATCCTGTCAACTGGGAAAAAACAATAATCAAACCGTTACCTAAAGTTAAACAGCCAGATAACGCAGCAGACTTTCGAGCAATCTCCCTCCTGTGTGCAGTGGGAGAAGTTCTTGATGAGATCGTGTACAGGCATATACGTGACGTCGAGAAGCACAACCTTTTTGATCCAAAACAATCAGCGGTAGCATGTTTTAGCACAGAAACTGCGTTAATTAGCATTTTGGACTACGTGACAAAAAAAACTATAATGGTTATGGTAGATTTTTCCTCTGTATTTTGAGATGTTTTGTGCGCAGTACTGTCTTCGGTTGGGATCACAGGAAGTAATATGAGAACAGACAGTCGAATCGTAATGAAAATAATTTTACAGTTTGACTTGACAACAACAATAATTAAATAAATTACTGTACGTGGCGAAATGCCTTCAAGACGTCCCCTCAACCTATATTCAAGTGTACTTCAAGTAACGCCGTGATGCTTTGTGCTCGATATTCTTTGTCAGCACATAAGCAATCGCGTCTTTCGTCTTCCAATATTCAATTCCGTTGTTTTTATTTTCGACGCCCGATGAAGTGATTTTTAACGTCGATATGTTTTGCGAGCGCTGCGTCGAATTTGTAACGAGGTGTTGAGCTCCCTGATGTCATTGTGGATCTTCATTATGTTCGGGCTGAGTGGAGATTCCAGTGTTTGAGTGAGGGTTTCAACGCCAGAGTTTTCTTTCCGAAGTAATTCCAACGCTTCCCAATATGACATTTTCTTTGTAACTTTATTAAGACCATTTATAAATATAAATATACCTTAGTGGCGTGATGGAGCGCTGTTTTGTTTTTAACTGTTGGTTGCACACTTAGCTCAGTACAACCAGCTACACCTGTGATAATTGACGTTGAAGGTGCTGGGCTACATTCTTGCAATATTTAACGTATGGCGGCTTTGATGCAATCGTCTGGCGAAGCCTTCTTGGACGAAATGATTAGGGTGGTGGAGGTTGTGCGCAGTGAATGTGAACCCGATGCGATGTAGAAGGGCCGGAGGGGTTTCTAGTGAGAAGTCACAGATAGTCGAGTTGCCAACAAATGGAAGTGTGTGGATGATGTGTTGCTCAGGGTTGAATTTTGATGTTGCTCAATACGGCGGGATTGCGACGGCGAACACGTGCCTCAGACAGCAATGGCGTGAGTTCATATCATAAAAACACCCGCCGCCCGTTTGACTCGCAACGTCGTGCCAATTGCCGAGGGTTCGCTGGAAGTCGATGTCCCAATTTCCCCGACTCTTTTTGCCTGACGGGGCGGAGGAAGGTTGGGGCCACTTCCTCCGCACACCCCTACATCGGAACATAGATGCCTACAGACGTTTATGGGCGCCTGGCGCCGGGGGAATATTTAGTTTCCGTAGTTCCATTGTAGTCAGGTCATCTTTCGCATGGTTTACTAGTATTTTTTGATGCTGAATCGAATGGAATGGGTCTCGGAGCAGTAATACTAGGTCAAGCTGTTCATGAGAATAATAAACCGTTGTGTAATAATTTGCAGGGTTTTAAGCTTATTTTTCTGAGGTAAGCTTTTCCTATGTACTTATGGCATGTGTATATGGCACGTACTAAGTAGATGGCTGTTAAATTGGTTCAAAATGTTTGTCATTACTCCAGTAACCATGTTAATTATTAGCACGCATTTTCTTAAGTGTGTTGCTGTGGAAAATGTTGATTAACTCTTGTTGGCCAAGAGGTATGACTCATCTCCCTGCCACAGGCTATGCCGACATAGGGGATTAGTTTCTGCACTCTAGTTGTGTTTAATTGTATTTTATCTTTTTGTTCTTTTTTTAACGTTTAATTCTTTTTATTGCCTTTGTACTTACGAAAGAAATGAATTAAAAAATTTAAAAAAACGTTTCTAGGTGACACTATGCCAAATGTCCGTTCAGTTCGGTATCTTTTAGTGATTCTAGATATACATCCGTTCGAAGGCCATATTTTTGTACGGAAAATACAAAAAACTCTTCTGCAAAAGCCCACTACTTCCTTGCACGATAGAGTATGCGTGTACACTTCACTTATCCGACCAATATGAACTCACGCCATCGCTGTCTGAGGCACGTGTTCGCCGTCGCAATCCCGCCGTATTGAGCAACATCAAAATTCAACCCTGAGCAACACATCATCCACACACTTCCATTTGTTGGCAACTCGACTATCTGTGACTTCTCACTAGAAACCCCTCCGGCCCTTCTACATCGCATCGGGTTCACATTCACTGCGCACAACCTCCACCACCCTAATCATTTCGTCCAAGAAGGCTTCGCCAGACGATTGCATCAAAGCCGCCATACGTTAAATATTGCAGGAATGTAGCCCAGCACCTTCAACGTCAATTATCACAGGTGTAGCTGGTTGTACTGAGCTAAGTGTGCAACCAACAGTTAAAAACAAAACAGCGCTCCATCACGCCACTAAGGTATATTTATATTTATAAATGGTCTTAATAAAGTTACAAAGAAAATGTCATATTGGGAAGCGTTGGAATTACTTCGGAAAGAAAACTCTGGCGTTGAAACCCTCACTCAAACACTGGAATCTCCACTCAGCCCGAACATAATGAAGATCCACAATGACATCAGGGAGCTCAACACCTGGTTACAAATCCGACGCAGCGCTCACAAAACATATCGATGTTAAATATCTGGTGCGTTGCAACACACAACTTTCCTTAGCTCTACAACAATTCCCTTTGTACATGGCTAATTCTATTTAATCGATTCATTTATCACTCAGTTAATTTGAACTTGGTCAATCAACACTTCACAGCAGCAGGAAGCGGTAGCGCTTACAGTTCCAGATTTTATTGTGCTGCTCGTACTCATTGCAGGACCATTATTGAGCGATTGGTACACAGAGAATTAATGAGGCTGAAAACATAAATTTTTTGAAGAAGGATAGTAATTACTTTTGCAGAGTTATTGGGTAAACACTTTTAGAACTGGTAGTAAGCGAAACGGCGGTAGTTGAAACTCAGGAATTTCTGGAGTGAGCCCCATGTATATCATTAGCGTTTTTAAACACTCACCCTATAGATATTGGATTGGACTACAATAACAATTTTTTAAAAACATTCTACTAACATTCCAGCGGAGTTTATAAGAAAAAAACCGCGGCAAAAACGCTTTTCGTCGAAAATTTTGATAATTTATTGTGCTGCTCTCGTCATTTTCCCACAAATGGGAATTTTATAGTAAAATTATCTTATTGAGAGCTACCAATATTAAAAATTTAATCAAAATCGTTATAGCCGTTTTTGAGAAAAAACATTTCGTGTTTTGATCACTATGATAACTATAGTTAACTTTCGGTGGATTTTGCCCATACCCTTATTTTGGCGTCCCACGGTAACCTGTAGGCTGGACATCAAGTTTCGGTTGATTTAATACGGTTGTTTTCGCTAAAAACCGCGCTAAAATCGATTTCGTCGAAAATTTTGATAATTTATTGTGCTGCTCTCGTCATTTTCCCACGAATGGGAATTTTAGAATATAATTGTCTCATTGAGAGCTATCAATATAAAAAATTTAATCAAAATGGTTAGAGCCGTTTTTGAGAAAAAAAAAATTTGGTGTTTTGATCACTATGATAACTATAGTTAACTTTCGGTGGATTTTGTCCAAACCCTTATTTTGGCGTCCCATGGAGGCCTGCGGGCTAGATATCAAGCTTGAGCTGATTTGGTACGGTGGTTTTCTCTAAATATCGTATACAGACACACAGACACACAGACCATTTTCCCAAATAGTGTTTTTCGGACTCAGGAGGGTCTGAAACGTAAAGATCTGAAGAAAACTCAAAAAAAAATTTTCAGCCGATTACATAACTTTCCTTTCTACTTCGTAGAGCCAAGGAAAGTAAAAATCACTGCAGCGGGCGTCGAGAACAAAAACAACGCAATTGAATATTCGAAGACGAAAGACGCGATTGCTTATGTGCTGACAAAGAATATCGAGCACAAAGCATCACGGCGTTACTTGAAGTACGCTTGAATATAGGTTGAGGGGACGTGTTTAAGGCATTTCGCCACGTACAGTAATTTATGTAATTATTGTTGTTGTCAAGTCAAACTGTAAAATTATTTTCATTACGATTCGACTGTCTGTTCTCATATTACTAACGTACTTACTAGCAGTTCGTGGAATTGGTGGTTGCAGAAAGTCGTTTTTGCTTGTTTAATATTGTGTATAATCAATGTAAATGAAGGTAGCATTCTGAGCACTCGAAGCGCTGCCCTGAAGACGCCGCTAAATCCAAACGAGGCTCTTACAACCAGGGCGATCGTCTGGAACGTTTCGTTGTGAGAGGTCGCAGGCCACCAGGGCTTTGGAAGAAGCTCTGCCCGCGACTTGAACGACAGCGACCGAGCTCCTGATGTCCCGTGGTGGGGCAGACCCCCCCTGTCGACGCTTCCCAAGGCATCCACAACCGAAAAGAACAGACGCTGTCAGTCTGTTCGCCGGCCTCTTTCGGTTATCTCGGTGTCAATAGCTCGTCGACGACGCTATAAGTTTTTTTTTCCCAGCTTTCGCGTGGTTCGTTTTTAAGTGTTTTCGTCTTCAAACGACATCCTCGTCTTTCTGTTGGATTAGCCGGTGTTATGGGCGGGTGCTCGTGCGCCATAGTGATCGCCGTTTGACTCGTACGAACGTCCTGCGTGTGCGTCCAACTTCTTCCTTACAAGCTGGCAGGTAGGACAAAATCAGAGTGACAAATAATTCACCTCAAGATCTAGATTAGTCTTGTGCTCCTCCGATTGGAGCGTCTTAAGCAATATTTGACGAACGAGCGATGTTCTGTCCATACACCATTGTTTACATTTCAACGCCACATTACAAGCGACGCCAACATTAATTGTAACAAAATTAATATTAACAGAATTATGTTTTCTTCCTTCAACCCAAAGGGTAACAGTAATACTTGTCTTCAAAAGCATTCTCAGATGCTTACAGAGTCCTACTCAATCTTCAAAACCTAATTTCGGCGCGTGGGGTGTGTCTGTAGAAACATTTGCGAGGGAACGGTCGAACTTTGCTTCGTTATTTTTTGAAAGGGCAAAAATAACGTTCACATCTTCGGGAAGGGAGGTAGTGAACTTAAATACGCCAAAAAACAGATTTTTGCATTTATCTCAAAATCGGAGGGAACGAACTTTCAAAATATCATCTACCGATCAATATTTAACTTCTATTTTCCATAAATGATTCAGTAAAGTTCTGGTGCGTTGCAACACACAACTTTCCTTAGCTCTACGTCAGTTCGCTTTCTATATGGCGTTGTCTACTTAATCAGTTCATTTGAACTTGGTCAAAAAACAATTCGCAGCAGCGCTTACAGTTCCGGAATTTATTGTGCTGCGTACTCATTTTAGAACCATTACTGAGCAATTGTTACCCAGATAATTAATGAGGCTGTAAGCTTTAATTTTTTGAAGAAGGATAGTAATTACTTTTGCAGAGTTATTGGGTAATAACTGTTAGAACTGGTAAGTAAGAGAAACGGCGGTAGTTGAAATTCGGGAATTTCTGTAGTGAGCCCCATGTATCTCATGAGCGTTTTTAAGCACTCACCCTATAGGTATTGGATTGGACAACAATACCAGTTTTTTTAAACATTCTAGTAACATTTTAGCGGAGTCTATAAGGAAAAAACTGCGCTAAAAACGCTTATCGTCGAAAATGTTGATAATTTATTGTGCTGCTCTTGTCATTTTCCCAACAAATGAGAATTTTATAGTATAATTGTCTTATTGAGCGCTATCAATATAAAAAATTTAATCAAAATCGTTAGAGCCGTTTTTGAGAAAAAAAAAATTTGGTGTTTTGATCGCTATGATAACTATAGTTAACTTTCGGTGGATTTTGCCCATACCCTTATTTTTGCGTCCCATGGTAACCTGCGGGCTAGATATCAAGTTTGAGCTGATTTGGTTCGGTCGTTTTCTCTAAAAACCACGCTAAAATCGATTTCGTTGAAAGTTTTGGTAATTTATTGTGCTGCTCTTGTCATTTTCCCACAGATGGAAATTTTATGGTATAGTTGCCTTATTGAGATCTATCAATATAAACAATTTAATCAAAATCGTTAGAGCCGTTTTTGAGAAAAAAAATATTTGGTGTTTTGATCACTATGATAACTATAGTTAACCTTCGGTAGATTTTGTTCATACCCTTATTTTGGCGTCCCATGATGACCTGCGGGCGAGATATCAAGTTTGAGAGGATTTGGTGCGATGGTTCTCTCTAAAAATCGTTCACAGACACACAGACCATTTTCCCAAATAGTGTTTTTCGGACTCAGGGGGGTTTGAAACGTAAAGATCTGAAGAGAACTCAAAATTTTTTTTTCAGCCGATTACATAACTTTCCTTTCTACTTCGTAGAGGAAGGAAAGTAAAAAACGGCAAACGGGGATACAACGTAAAAATTATTTTTTTACCTTTTTGAGAAAGTGCAACATCGAACTCACTGAGTGTTTTCAACGAGTGTATCGTTTACATTAAATGTTCCTCTGACAGACCGTTGAACAGACGTACTAACCAAAATAATTGTGTTTTTTGACCTTTTCGAAAATTCTACCGTAAGCGCTTAACTGAACTTGGTCGTCCCGAAGATGCGTCTTTTAGAAACCTGTACACGCGTTTTGATCCCCACAACAATTTCTGGGACTGCACATTGAACGAAGATATAAGCCGTGGATCATCGTACAGAGATTTGTCGAAATAGCGTTTTCAAATTCGTTGAAAAATACCTACGACGTTTTTAATTAATTTTTGTGTGAGGGCAGTGGTCACGATAGCAGCACAATAAATTATCCAATATTTCGAACAAAGTTGATTTCAGTATAGTTTTTACTTTCCTTGGCTCTACGAAGGATCTTTACGTTTTAGACCCTACTAAGTCCGAAATTTGGAAAAATGGCCTGTGTGTGTTTGTGAACAATTTTAAGAGAAAACGGCCGAAACCAAACCAGCTCAAACTTGAAAACCAGCCCGCAGGTAACCTTGGCACGCCAAATTAAGGGTACGAGCAAAATCCACCGAAAGCTAACTATAGTTATCATAGTGATCAAAACACGAAATTTTTTTTTCTCAAAAACGGCTCTAACGATTTTGATTACATTTTTAATATTGGTAGCTCTCGATAAGATAATTTTACTATAAAATTACCATCCGTTAGAAAATGACGAGAGCAGCACAATAAATTATCAAAATTTTCGACGAAAATCGATTTTTGCGCGATTTTTTTCTTAGAAAATCCGTTGAAATGTTATTAGAATCTTCAAATAAATTAGTGTGGCAGTCCAACCTAATACCTTTAGGGCGAGCGATGAAAAACGCTCATAAGATGTACAGGGGCTACTCCAGAAATTCCGGAATTTCAACTACCGCCGTCTCGCTTTTTACCATTTCTAAAAGTTTTTACCCGATAACTCTGAAAGGGTGATTATTATCCTCTTTAAAGAAATCGTGTTTATAGCTTCATTAATTCTCTGTGTACCAATCGCTCAATAATGGTTCGGGAATGAGTACGAGGAGCACAATAAATTCCGGAACTGTAAGTTCTACCGCTTCCTGCTGCCGTGAAGTGTTGTTTGACCAAGTTCAAATGAACTGAGTGATGAATGAATTGAGTAAGTACACAAGTGAATTGACGTAGAGTTAAGGAAAGTTGTGTGTTGCTACGCATAAGATATTTTGTAGTTAAATCCCGCTAAAAAAATTGATGTTAGTCCACGTAAATGGAGTGAAAAATATATTAGGTTGGTAGAGAGCTATGAAAGCTGCGTGATGCGTCGCTCAAGACCAGTATTGTTACTTCTGTAAGTGAGGAAAGCAATTTTTTCTAACTTGACTTTTTAAAAGAATTTTCAGGGGTGAAATAAATTTGTGAGTATTCAAAAATGAGTTTTTTCGCGTTTTATTCTGAGGGACGGCTCAAACGATTTTGGTTTTCTTAGAGAATATTTCGTACTCGTAAGATCTGTTTCCTTATCAATATGAACTTTCCGCAACCCTCACGAGAGTAATATCAGCCATCCACCGAACCTGTGCAGGTACGGCAGGTTGTCATTGTGTGCCACCTTGGGAATCTCGTACCATCTGGGAGCAGATCACAGATGTTAATCACGAGCTGGGGCTTGGCGACAGTCAATGCTGGTAGGTTTTGCTGCTTTTCCAACAAACGTAGCTCACTGTTGCAGGAACTACAGTAAAGCACCACTGGGTTTCTTGTTGTCTTCCACTCCGGAGACGCAAGACGTGCAGGATGGAGAGTCTTTGAAAGAAAACAAGCGGAGCCGCCCGTTCAAGTCGCCGTGTCCCATACTGGCTCGTCCAGTACTCGTGTTCCTTGTAAATAACTCAATGACAACAAGACGAAAGCAGATACTGGCAAGCCAAAAAGGGGTTTTCCCCATTATCAGAAGTACTGTGATGACTGTCAGTGTTTTTTAGGTCCCACAACTCAACTTCCCTTCTGAGGTTAGGCGCATAATCAGCACTTTTCGACCCAAAAAATATTTACTCGTCCAACATTTTCTACTACGCAGACAAGAAATATTTCGAGTGGTACGAGCCTTCCCGCCTGATGTGTTTAACATCGGCTTTCCGCTTTGTAGTTAGGACGGGGAGTTGAAGTCAAAGCCAAGTTGACAAAAAAGTCTCTTTCTGACCGCATCGCAATAGCGTTGGAGATTGATCCTCTTCGTTACTTTATATACAGCGGACAATAATCACCAATTCATATGCAATTTAGGCCTACATATTCATATGCCACTAATGTATTGTTTAATATACATTAATACACACACACACGTCACAGTATGTTGTTATTTCTTTAATTATTTTCATTATATTTCAATTTCTCAATTTAATAAAAATACCTAAATAATATGAAAGAATAGATTTGCTCAGTATAAAAAGAACACATAAATCGATAATTGAATAATAGAAGTAGCAAACTGTTTCTTTTCTTCTTTCCTTCGGAAAAGGTTATGTTCACTCATGAGCTGCAATAGCTCGTGTTGGGAAATAGTTGCCACCAACCCTCCACTTCCGATCCTTTTCTTGTTAGATCTCAATTATTCACTATATTTTATGTATTATTATTACTATTTATTATTACCTAGTCGATTACATTCATTACTTCAATATTTTTTGAGTAAGATCATTCAGAACGTGAATATCTCCTTTCTTTACATTACCTAAAATTCTTTACGTTATCTATCTTTGTTGCGTCAACCAGTAACAGTTGTTTTTTTTTCTCATCTGGTTTTAGTGTGTTAAAACAAATTATTCCCTCACAGTTAAGTTCGACAGAGCGGTAAATCTATTGTGTACTAGTAGAGTGTGAATGATGAGGAAGAGACAAAGCGTCTTCCCGTGGCGTTTGTGACGTACAACTGACTTCTCTTAGACGCGGTTCAGGCGAATTTATCATTTTTGTGAACGAGGGATCTAGATTGATATTTAGAATGAGATAGTACACGGATTAGGGCTTTTTGAGGGATGTTTATCGGTTTGTACGCTGTGGCGCATCTACCACTCCAAGTCGGCAGGCAACACAGTAATATGGGAGAGACCGGAGCATCGTAAATCTTTTTACTTTCCTTGGCTCTACGAAGTAGAAAGGAAAGTTATGTAATCGGCTGAAAAAAAAATTTTGAGTTTTCCTTCAGATCTTTACGTTTCAGACCCTACTGAGTCCGAAAAACACTATTTGGGAAAATGGTCTGTGTGTGTGTGTGTGTGTCTGTGAAGGATTTTTAGGGAGAACCACCGTACCAAATCTGCTCAAACTTCATATGTCGCCATCAGGTCATCATGAGACGCCAAAATGAGGGTATGGACAAAATCCACCGAAAGTTAACTACAGTTATCATAGTGATCAAAACACCAAATATTTTTTTTCTCAAAAACGGCTCTAACGATTTTGATTAAATTTCTTATATTGATAGCTATCAATAAAGCTTTTATACCATAAAATTTCCATTTTTGGGAAAATGACGAGAGCAGCACAATAAATTATCAAAACTTTCGACGAAATCCGTTTTAGCGCGGTTTTTTGTGAAAATAACCGTACCAAATCAGCTGAAACTTGATGTCTAGCCTACAGGTTACCATGAGACGCAAAAATAAGGGTATGGGCAAAATCCACCGAAAGTTAACTATAGTTATCATAGTGATCAAAACAACAAATTTTGTTTCTCAAAAACGGCTCTAAGAATTTGGATTACATTTTTTATGTTGATAGCTCTCAATAAGGTGATGATACCATAAAATTCCCATTCGTGGGAAAATGACGAGAGCAGCACAATAAATTATCAAAATTTTCGACCAAAAGCGTTTTTCGCGCAGTTTTTTCCTTATAAACTCCGCTGGAATTTTTGTAGAATGTTAAAAAAAATTGGTATTGTAGTCCAATCCAATACCTAAAGGGTGAGTGATTAAAAACGCTCATGAGATACATGGGGCTCACTCCAGAAATTCCTGAATTTCAACTACTGCTGTTTCGCTTACTACCAGTTCTATACGTTTTTACCCAGTAACTCTGCTAAAGTAATTACTATCCTTCTTCAAAAACTTTGTGTTTACAGCCTCATTAATTATCTGTGTACCAATCGCTCAATAATAGTCTTGCAATGAGTACGAGCAGCACAATAAAATCTGGAACTGTAAGCGTCACCGCTTCCTGCTGCCGTAAAGCGTTGTTTGACCAAGTTCAAATTAACTGAGTGATAAATGAATTGATTAAATAGAATTAGCCATGTACAAAGTGAATTGTTGTAGAGCTAAGGAAAGTTGTGTGTTGCAACGCACCAGATTTTCAAACAACTTGTGCGTGTGATAACTCTCAATTTGGCAAAGTTATACGTTTTGTGGATTTTAATAGTTCTTTCTGTAATATGTCCGTTCCATTTTAGCTTTTTATCGATATAAATCCCCGAATACGTAGCATTTTGCTCTTTTCTGTAACGTCGCATCATCCCTACTGCAAGGTCTGTGTATTCTCAAATGATCTTGGGCTGTTAGCGTCATCAACGAAAGTTTTTTTATTATTCAAAGTTAATTCTCTATTGATCAAAAGTGGTCGATCTGAAGGCTCTTTTTTTTACCAAATAGTATGATTTACTGAATGATTCTGTTGCAATGTACAGCGGTATCGTCAGTAAAGGTAATTACCGGTCCTGGATAACATAATTTAGCCAAGTTGTGGTTATACTGGGTGTAAAGTACATTGAGGAACCCCATACTTTCCCATTGTTTACTTTATCGCGTTATATCCTATTGAACAGGTAACTTTTGAAGTACTGTGTGGCCATGTCATTAAAATGGTTTTGTCGCAGTCTTTCCAAGAGTAAAATGTGAGACACCGTTTCGAAAGTATTCGCTTTATATCCCTATCGAAATCACGGACCAACTTCTTGTGCAAAAGACACGTGGCGACTGAGATACGCATTTATATTTATTTGCGCGTATATTTTCCGTCAGCAAGAGCTAAAACATTGGTAACTGTACGTCAGTCGACTTATGTCCACGCGCTTTAAGTCGAGGTTAATTATCTGTCGAAAACTGTCGAAGCAGGTAAACACAAAAATTATTTTATTCCGACTTTTCTAAGCTCCAAGTTGTAGGAAGGAATACAGTTTGGACCGCAATTGCGACTGAAGCTCACCAAAAGGCTCTTTCCACGGGTTTCAGGTTATAAACATTCGAAATGGGAGAGTATTGTACATTTTGGTGCATACGTAGCTCAATGCGTTTGTAAATACCCGCTACTGACAGCACATTGCGCACGTTCGATTTGCACGGAGGGAGAAAGTCATTCGACGTACTTTTTTCCTCCGCTTAAGCGATCGTCAACTGTTCATTTTTTGCACGTTTTATGTCGGTCACCGGCTTATCAACTTCGAAAACAGCAGTCGAAAGTGTGCGGGCATAAGTAATTTGCCCCCTTCTCGACTCCTCAGCTACCTCAGCACGATGTTTTTAACCAACCCATTTTTTTTTTTTTTGAATCTCAAAACCGCAGTTAGGAGTAACAAGTTTTTTTGGATTAAGGGGCGTCTGGCGACGTCTAACTGCGGTGAAAGCCTCCGGCAAGAGATGTAAACATGAAGTGGCATCACTTCTCGGATGCTTTCTAATATTACCGTGGCCGGCAACGGGAAATTCTGAAGAGGGTTTCGTCGAGTATTTACGTTTCTCGCTCATAACGCGGATTAATAATTACGTTTTGGGGCGTCCTGAGTCGAGGGGAGCTCATTTCGGCGCGTGGTCTGTTTGTCGACTGTGATGGAGAAGCTGGAGGGCACTGGGACCCGGGAAGTGGAAAAGTTTTCTAGGAGAGATTTATGCCATCATCGCATGATAAAGGCTATGGCAATAAAACTGTCAACATAATGACTGATAGTACAAACTGGCGAGAGAGTGTAGGATGAGGCTCAACTCTTAATCAAAATCTAATAGAGTTAACGCTTATTGAATTCCTGGGAGTAAAGAGATCACCGGAGATGAGAGAGCGGGTTGAGGTTGTCAACTGTACCTATAGGGCAAGGTATCCCCACTGTGGGACATCTTCTTCGCTAGTCAAGAGGACTGTGAGAAAATGCGCCAGAAGAATGCGTCAGACAGTCTGACAGTGAAACGCTCTAAACGCTTTATCTCAGAGCAAACGCACGGCATGATAGCGAGGAAGGACCTAAGGAAGATAGTGGGGTTCATCACGGGACAGCGCTGTTTCCTTATTAAATGTCTGTTTCTGAGCCTTCGGCAAGGTTCACATCAGTTGACTGTCATGTAGGTTGCGGTTTCGCTATCGTGCCAGAAGCCAGCCCTTCGTGTAGCATCCACCCAACCCAGGCCTACGAAGGTACGGCAGGTTTGATTATTTTGACAGTCTTCCGGTGGAGAGCAGTTGCCCGCGTGCTACCGTGAGTCTTTTTCGCATTTAATCTGAGGAGCGGCTTAAACGATTTTGTTAACCTTAGATCTGTTTCCTTGTCAATGTGGCTGTTCCCTGCTGTGGTGGATCTGCGTCACTAGTCAAGAGGACTGTGTGAGATTGTGGCAGGAGAATGCATCAGGCTGGAGAGCTGTTGCCCGTGCGTTACCGCGGGGATGTATGCCCATCTGGGGAATCTCGTACCACCTGGGATCTGGGATCTTAATCTCGTTTCCCACCTGATCTAACTATTTACTTAGGTGGCCACTTTCAAAAGGCTTCCTTTTCATTTGCTATGACCTTCATCGCAAACAGGGCGAAACAGTTATCGGCTTCGTTGATAGCAGTCAACGCTGGTACCATAAAAAGCTCGTGTACAGTCCTATGTCCTGCTGGTTAGTCGGTAAAGGTACCTGTTTTTTAAATGAAATGCCAAGTTACGTTCTACCAGGGGCATTATCAATTAATACAGCGACAAAAATCACTGAATGTACTCAAATTTGCCGAACATTTTATTATCGGAACACAGTACTTTCCGTACCCTTTGCCCACAGGGAAAGTAATACACACGGAAGTAAAACGGGTTTTAGGGGGGTTCCGGGTTCGAGGGATGGGGGTTCCCGGTCCTCCGGCAGATGTCGTAAAAGAGCGAATAGCCGAAGAAAGGAAACCGTGAGAAGACGAGCACCGTCTAGATCTGAAATGGGAAACCGGCGCAGGAGCCGAGGGCTTTGAGTGGGAGCAGCACAAATGTTTCCTTTAGTTTCGGATGGAGGAGGTGCGATGGGGGAAGAAAAAAAAAATACCGAGGCCCCTGGGAAACTGTGTGCGTCAGATCTCGCTGTCTCGACTCTTGTGACTTTTTCCACTAGGGAACCCTTTTGTTTTCTGCTGGGGTCGTTTCCTCAGTCTCATCCCTTGGAATTTATGTGCGGATTGCGTTTGATCAAGAGCGGAGCGTCTTCGAATGTGTCAGTAACGAACTCAGTCATCCAGTAGTTTTTTTTTCTCGTAATTTTAACGATACGCTCTTTTTTGTCTACGTACGAGCTCAGTCGCGAAGAACCTCGAACATTGAATATCTAACGTGTCGTATAACAAAACTTTTCTCTGGCCCCACGTACTTTTATTGCTCTACCAGCTAATCAAATCTATTTGTCGCTCGTCGGTTCATCTGAACTTGGTACAACAGCGTCACGCACGACGTAAAGAGAGAGAGAGGGAGAGAGGGGGAGTGAGAGAGAGCGAGAGAGAGAGAGAAAGAGAGAGCGCGAGAGAGAGCGAGAGAGAGAGAGAGAGAGAGAGGAAGAGTGAAATGAATGAATGAATTTATTTATTTATTTATCGACCAGCGAGAATTAGGGGTATCTTACATCATCCCTGGCAGAATAGAATATACATAAATTAACAAATTTAGTGCAGCGTAACAGACAACGAGATAAACATAAATAGAGCTCAGCTCAATTCCACTTCAGAATGGATAAATGCGAAGGGTTCGGCAGTATATGGAGGGTTTTAGAATTTCTGGTTCTTAAAAAGGAGCCGAGCGACGGTGCATTTGATTTTATGCCGCTTTAATCTATAGTATGCCGATTTAATCTATAGTAGGGCCTGCTATCCAACTTATGTACACGAATCGTCTTAGGGTATTTTGTGCTCGCTGGAGCCAAGCGTTGCAACACCTGGAGTCTCACGCGGAACAGACAATCTGTAACGAGTCGTCAAAGCTCGTACAATGATTCAAAAATGATTCTAGTCCTCGACACTCGTGGCAACTAGGAGAGTGTGTGAGTTGTGATTCCAGGATTCCTGAGTTAGGTTTCGTATTGCAAGTTTGTTGGCCTAATTAAAAACGATTCTGAAAACTATGAACATTAAAGTTTATCACCTTGTAGGTCCTTCCTTTTTGGATGCGCACAACTACATCATTCAGCGCAAGGATAACTTGATAAGGTCCCTCCCTTGGACACATTAGCTTGGTGTTCCGCCCTCGTATGCGCTTTGGGTTATCTAGCGAAGGGACTATGTCCATTGCAGGGTAAAAACTCAGGTTGAAGGACGGAAACGAGACGAAAGAGGTGCATCTGCAGATTTCTGAAGCAAGCACTGGATGCAGCGACACATCGACTACCAAAACATTTACGGCCAGCGGTTGAAGGACTAGAGACTATCACGGGAACCCAGCTCAACAGATTCATTAACCTACTACTAGAGAATCGAGCTGTGTTTGCAGCGTGTAAGCAAGAATTGGGAAGATGCCTGGTTGGCGAACACACACAGAATGTTGCTGGTCACTGCCCTATTGAACAACAGCCCTGTGAGAAATAAGGTTATTGCCGAAGAACTGCACAAGATGTTGGAGCAAGGTGTGATTGTGAAATCGAGAAGTCCTTGGGCCAGCCCAGTTGATACGGTGAAAAAGAAAACAGGGGACTGGAGATTTTGTGTTGATTACAAAAAGGTCAACGGAGTTGCCGCCGAGGTTTTCTACATTTGGAATATACATGGTTTAAATTCCGCAGTTCCAACAAGAAAGTTGCGAGTGATCTGTTTTCTTTGCAGTGGGCTCTTTCTCAGCTCTGGAAGTCTTCAGAAGGACAGGCTTATCATCAAGACAATGGCTTACTACCTGGTGAGGTGTAACCGTATTAACAGGAAAATTTGACTTACGATGGTTGGTTCTCTCTGGTTTGTGCGTATCTAAAGAAGGCTCCGTCTTGCGAGTACTACTGGTTGAAGCCTCGCACGATAGTAATCCCTCCCGACGACTAAGCTCAGTAACAAAGTCGATGAGGTCTTTATATGTTGGAATTGTGTGTGATGAGTGTTTTTCTTCAAAAACACGACGGGTTTTCGAGTCTAAATGACTTAAGCCTAGTTGCAGTTTAACTAAGTCAAAAACATCCACCAAGTCCAAGGATGTGAGCGCATTCCAGTTATTCTCATGGATGCTGAGGAAGCGTTGAAAATCACACAGAGCGGGATCACGCAAGGGGTTAAACTCGAGTATTTTATTCATATAGTGGCTCGCAAGCCGTCGTTTGTTTTGATATCTGTTCCTCAATGCCTCCATTGCCATGGGGTAACTGCTGGCATCGAGTGGAAATCCCGATATTACCGCCAGGGCATCACTCTTCAAACTAGTTTTAAGGTAAACTGAAATTTTCTAATGTTGACAGCGAGCCATTTGTGTGCACTAGCGAGTCAAACAGTGAAGAGTACTCCAGCCAATTTTCGATTTGGCCAGAAAATGAAGGAATCGGTATTCGCGGAAGGCATGGTTGAGAGCTAGGGTCAGTATTTTTGGTACAAGACGACTCTTCTCGGGATTGATTTTCTCGAGAGACGCGCATACAATCAAAATATTGGCTACGAACTGTATCAATCATCTCGATAAATGATACATAGGTATTGGTGTTGTCTATTCTCAATCTTTTGTCAGGAACATCAAAATTATACGAGATGATTGAAGTATTCAGAGCACAAAGCTGCTCCTCAATTTTCATGGTTCTCTCATAACTAGCTCGAAACGTTGAAACTTTGTCAATATTGAGAGATTTAGTTTTTTTCGTAAACAGATTGCAGAACAGCAAATAGGTTTTCTCGCGTGGCTATAAGATGGGCATGTCTCGCTGTGAAATCCTGAAGTGGAGATGACATGGTTTCTTCCTTTTTGCTCATAATTTTCGTGAAGGGACTAGCAAGAAAATACAATAGTGGTCTTTACGTTGGGCGCCAATTATTATTTGTGCCAATAATAACTAAAAGGGTAACTTTACTTTTCCAAAGACCCAAAAAAAAATTAAAACGAACAAAAAAATCTAGGAAGGAAATTTAGTAGAAATTATGAAACTCAAAATTAGGTAAAATGTAATTATGAAGTTAGGTTAAGTTTGGTTGGGGGGGACGAAATCAATTATCTTCTCAGGGTATAATGGCACAAACAATAATTACAATAAATATCAAAATGAATTGAATCAAAATAAACAAATAAATCGGAAAGGAAAACTTAATGTTCCGGCAACTGGCGGCGATGTCAATATGATAGGTATGGAGATCGACGATGAGAGCAGTCGATGTATGCGAGATCTGAGGAATGATCCTTCGAAAAGAGGAGGAAAAATACGGGACTTCGAAATGTCGGGATCGGGAATCCAAAACGCAGATAACCTCCTACGAACGTTCTTTCGTCTCAGGTTATATTGATTGGCGGGAAAACGAGACTCTGGGACAGGGACGACTGATGAGATGGAGCTGCATGTGGCGGCGTTTGAACGATAGCTCCTCATACGAGACCGCGTAAAACTCCTACGTTACAGACTACTAACGACGAGCTCACACCATTGGGTGAAAGCTTGAAGCATATGGAGAGTTTTGGCCTCGTTTTGACGGATCGACAGTGCGAAGATGGGCGCAGTCAGATCATCCACATAGGCGTATGGCTCGCAGCCAGTCTCCACGAGAAGATCATAGCAGTTGTCTGGTAACTTCTGACGAGCATTTGTAGGTTATGAAGGATTTCCCTGCCTTTCAGCTCGTTGAGGAGCGCTCGCCACGATTCAACCCTTGAACCATCTCGGCCATTCGCGTGACTTCTCCATACCCCGGCTACGTGGGACTGGAATAGTGCATTAGATGGTCTTAAAGGCTGAATGAAGGAAAAGCCTGGGGGCCTTGGGTATATCGTGCGCTTTTCGGCTGCTGGAACTGCATACATTTTGGGCCATCTTCTTGCAAGTGGTTTACCCATGACCCGTGGTGGAAAACCCTGAGCTTCTTGATGGTGCCCAATGTGTATCAAACGAGGCATTAAAAGAACCTTTCAGTCAAATTTTCCCCAGAAATGAAAGATGGGAAGGGGGACAGTCAAAACGAGTGGTGTCGCGTGCAAGAACAGATCGTGCAGAGATAAAACGATCTAACTAAATATAAATAAATATTCTCGTTCATGTTTGAGGCCGTCTAACTTGCGGAGGCCCGTCGCATGGAATGCGGACTGGAGGAACGGGGCGCGCAACTAGTTTTTTGTCGCCGTTTTTTGGGGTTTCTCTTCACTTGGTATTAACCGGAGCAAGAGAGCATGGGAGCAAGGTAGTCGCCTTTCTGCCTTTTTCGTTTTTTTTAAATCTTCGATATTACCGAACGGCATAATTATAACCTTTCATCGCGACGGATTCTTCAAGTTCTGCTGTTCTTAAGCAAAAGCCGATCCGGTCGCCGAGTGTTGGTTTCTCCTGAGAGGACGAGCGGCCGTGAAAGGCGATCGGCTCTAGAAACGTAACTTGAGCCGAGAATTTCATATTGTTTTCAACGTGTTGCCCGCTCTGTTGGTATAAATTATCCTAGTGGTCAACTGAGTCGGGCCGTTCTTCCGTGAACAGACGCGTCAGAGACCGTCCGCCGAAGAGCATCGAAGCTCGACGACTCTCCAAATTTCTAGTTGAGTTGACCTTGACAGTTTTTCAGTTCGCGGACCTACAAAATTAAAACAGATGAAAAAAAAGGTTTTATAACGGTTTTCTTCGTAATCCTCCGAGTACGACGTGCAGAAGTTTTTCATAAATTTTCCAATATTTTGACTCCATTTCCAACAATTTTCATTCGAATTCACGAATTTACTCAATTTTTAAAATAATTTCTATTGCATTTATAGCCGAAACGCACACAACGGCCCCTGAATTTGCCAACTTTTTTTCCAATTTCCACATCTGTTTCGGTTTCGCGTTCATGTTCAATCAGTTCACCAACGATACTTGCAGCAATTCCAAAGATTTCAGGCCGATTTTCCATCTCAGTTAACATCTTAACATTTTCGCTTTTCGAAATAGAAGACAAGTTATGTAATCGAAGCTGAAAAATGAATTATTAGTTGTTTTAGTGCTTTACGTCATTTTCTAGTTCATGGCTCAAAAACGTTCACTCGTCAACTTTAAACTCCAATTTTGGAGTTTTGGTTCATTCTGAATAATCACCCTATGTTTTCGGTCACGAAAAATGTTTTACAATCCCCCCTCAAAAGTTGATATTTTACGTTTTAAGACGTGGGGATTCCAAATTTGCAATGTCCGTCCGCCATCTCCCATCCGCCGTCCGGGCCGTTTTGTGCCTTTAACGTGGTCTAAAAAATCCGTTCGTTGGCATAAAAATCTCATTTGGTATCTAGTTGTGTTCGCCATCTCGGCAATCCGATCGGACGAAGCCCATGGTTGTAATGGACAAAAAATTGTTAAAAAAATTAACGAAACACAGTATAATCGCAAATAAGTCGTGTTTCGTATCGTTTTCAAGGTATTTTTACATCTTGGGTCTAATGGAATGAGTATCGGACGTGTACAACTGCGTATAGAGAAATTACAGTAATTATTAGTCAACTAATTGAAAGAACTCGCGGGAACTACAGCGGAAGTCAACGTTTCGTTGTTAGTGCTCCCTCCCTCCCTCCCGTCTCATCAAAACCACCCGCCCGCTCGCTTCGCAACATCGTGTCAATTGCTGAGGGTTCGCTGGTAGTCCCTGTCCCAATTTCCCCGACTCTTTTTGCCCGATGGGGCGGAGGTTGAAGGTTAGGGCGGATGAGGCCGGCACTTCCACCCCACACTCCTACATTGGATCATAAATGCCTACAGGCGCTTACGGGCGCCTGAGGCCAGGGGAATATTTACTTCTCGTCGTTCCATTGTAGTCAGATCATGTTTCGTATGGTTTACTAGTATTTTTCGATGCTGAATCGAATGGGATGGGTCTTGGAGCAGTAATACTACATCAAGCTGTTTGTGAGAATAATAAACCGTTGTGTAATAATTTTCAGGGTTTTTTTTATTAGTTTACAACAGATTTTAGACAATATCACAAGTTTCTTTGATTTTGACTCCATTTTTAGTGAATTTTCTTTGGTTTTCTCATATTACATAATTTATCAAAATAATTGTTTATCTCGATTTCTCTACGTTTTTGTCTCCCTTTCTAAATTTACAGTTTCATTCGATTTCTCTCAACTGTTTTACCTTATTATCCAAATAGCTACACGCAATCGTTCATCAATTTTTAAATGACAGCTTTTAGAACAATTTCTAATAGTTTTGTCTCCATTTTCATATTATTCCATTATTACATTCCGCCACCCAAAGGGTAATGATGTAATCGTGTAAAAGAGTTAGGTATTCTTCAGAGGCCTACTAGGCCCAAAAAACCTAATTTCGCCGCGTGGTTCGTGCGTGTAGTTCGATTTGCGGGAGAACGGCTTAACCGATTGAGTTGGTTCTTTTTTGTTTTGTTCGACATGTTTTATAGACGCCAAAAAAAGGTTATGGACGATTTCAGTCGATGGAAAAGGGGGGTGGGGGATCAAAATGTACCAAAAAAAAAAATTTTTTTCGCATTTTTATCGTAAACGGCTTCAACGATTTTAATCAAACTTTCAAATTGGCTTCTACTAGTTGATACCTAACTTTTCTTCTCCATACAGATCTCCATGAAAATACGGCGAACGGAGATACATGCCTAAAAAGCAAAAATAGGTTATTTACACTTTTTGGCAAAACGGCTTCAACCATTTTCACCAAACTCACAGGATGTTTTCGAATAGTTAATACCAACATACTGTTCTCAATAAATGTTCCTCTGACAGTACATTGAACAGAGATAAAAATCAAAATGCGCTGAAAATAACGGTTTTTGTAAACATTTTTGTAATTTATCGAGTAACTGCGTCACTGAATTTCATCAATCTTACGGAGAGTCTTTTAGCAACCTTTGCCCACATTTTGTTCCCCGCAACTATTTCTGTATCTATTCGTTGAACGGAGATATAAGCTTAGTCAACTCTGAAAAGGAGATTTGTGTAATATTCATTTATCGGTTTTTCTAATTTTCTGCGAAACAGCTGTAACGATTTTGATCAAACTCACGGAGTACTCTCAGCTAACTAGTACCTACATTTTGTTCTGTATAAATGTTCCTGTGCTTATTTCAATCGGTGCATCAATTCATTCCGAACGTTTTACGATAATTATCAACCGATTTTCTCGCTCTTTTTTTCCATTTCCCAGCTGGTTTGATGAATTTCCCGCTAGTTTTCCCGGAACTATTTATTGTTGCGTTTAACTTCAAAACGCGCGCATTTTCTTTAAAAGTGCTACTAAAACTTGACAAAGCAAATTAATGAAACGCCTGGGGCGAATGAATACCGCATTTTACCCGCATGTGCGCTGTGGCAATCGTCATTTTCCCGCTGTCTTCATCTTCTCGGGCCATAACGCTGATGCGCTCATGCATTGCACCGTTTGGTCGTCTAATTTCAATTGTAGAACCATCGGTGCATTGGTCATTAAGGCTTCAAAACCTTCGCGCAAAGGTTCTTCTCGGACAAAGGAAGATTAATGGAAACGGCTTGAGCTTCATACCTTTGATCCTTCATCCTATTTAATTCCTCCCTTCTTAATTAGAGCCGGTTAATTTCGTTTGATACACATTCTCTCTCGTCAGACGCTCAACTGACATTCCTTTAGCGTCCAACGTTACCATTGTTTACTCCCTCCGTTCCCCCTTTTCTGTGTTTATTCCGTCTGATCTGACGACCGATACAGCGAGCGCGATGTGATAGCTGGCGGCCCGGGGGTTTTGCCGGTGAGGAAAGAAAGTGAAAACGGTCTTGTTGACGAACGTTGTGGATTCCTCTTCGTAGAGCAGGGAATAATCCTCAGATGAACCGTTCGATTAAATATCTGCCTTTAAATATCCGGAGACAAACGTTCGTTGGAATGTTCTCGACGTTTGGCGAAACACCGAATCGCTGTCGAGTTGTTGGAAAAACGAAAGCATCAAACTTATCGTCCCACACGAATGTAAGTGCGTCTCCGTCAGGACTCATTGGCGCTTTTGCTCGGGGCTGATTGTAGTGCCTTGGAACGGAGATATGCATGTATTCTGCGTAGGCAGCCCTGTGCGAAGGCTTTGAAGAAATCAGTCCAATCGCGCCTCCTCTCATTCCTCAAACCTGTCAGAGAACCACAAACATACACTTTATATTTTCTTGAATAATAAAGGAAATCCATACTTCCATTAGAAAAGAAGACAACGTACTTACTTGCTGCATTAAATTTTCTTAAAAGAGCATTTACTTTTTGTTTTTGATTTGCCATTCACGTAGAAACACCGCAGAGCCCCTCTCCGCCATCGAAGGAATGTGTTGAAAAACCGACTAAAAATTGTTGGAAAGCCGGTGAGAAGTTTCAGGAAGACTTTTAAAGGATATGGAAGAAATATACGTAGAAATCGAATAAAAACGTTAAAAATTCAATAAATAAATTCCGGAAATCGAGTGTAAATAAACAGTTGCCTTTCGCGCAATTTTCGTCGACAAATAGATCGAAAGCAGAACAAAAACTGAGCGAAAACCTTATGAAAATTCAGTAAACATGTATGCTCTGAAGGTTAGTACAAAATTAAGTTGGTCCCCAACCCTTCCTACATTATTACCTTAAAACTGGGAACAGTTCCTCCTAAACGTGCTACTTACTCCGTATTTCAGCTCTTTCGAAATTCCGAAATGACTCAATGTCTTCAGAAAATTCCGTGAAAAATTGAACTTTTAAAACCGCCTTGATTTAAAAGACGGCCGTATCCGGCTGACTAAACATTTTTTGAAAACTGTGCGAAAAATTGTTTGAGATTCCAGAGTTGAAACACCATCCTCCTCCCAGCCTCCCTAACTAACCTATATCACAGCCTAATCCTCCTACTACACACATATGACACGCACATCTAACTATCCCTAGTGCCGGACCAAGACTTTTGTGCCATTTTTGCGCGAAAATGTCTATCATGCAACCGCCATTTTGTCGATCGACAAGATTTGGGACGAATTAGTTATTGTTTGGGTATGGAATTCCAGTACACTAAACATGAAAACTTAATGAAAATTTCTCAGAAGAAATCTGTAAATGAGTTGCTAAGGAAATATGAGATGATCGATTGTAAACCCGTATTTACTCCGTTGGATCCTAACACCAAGTTGGAAGCATCATCTACAATTTTTGATGAGGAAATGTCCAAATTCCATTTTCGTTCATTGATTGGTTCGTTGATGTATCTGGCGATCGGAACTCGAGTTGACATTTCGTTTGCTGTCAATTTTCTGAGTCAATTCATCTCGGAGTACTCGGAGGTTCATTGGAGAGCAGCGAAACGCGTCCTTAGATATCTGAATATCACACAGTGATGTACCGAAAACGTGGTGAGTCGTTGGTAGGTTATGCAGATGCAGACTGGGGAAACAACCAAATCGATAGGCGTTCTTTCGGTGGCTATCTTTTCAAACTGTCAGGAGGTGCAATCAGCTGGGCAGCGAGAAAGCAAAGGACTGTTGCTCTCTCAAGCACTGAAGCTGAATTCTTGAGTTTGTCAGAGGCTGCGAAAGAAGCTATTTACCTACGAACATTTTTGTCGGATCTCGGTTTTCCATTAAAAACGCCCATTGACATCTTCAACGATAATCAAGGTGCTCATCAACTTGTGAAGAACCCTGTGTTTCACGCCAGATCTAAACACATTGACGTGAACAGCAGCGGTTCATCAAGCAAACTTTTGAGGAAGGGCTCACTATCGTGAAGTATTTGGCTACAGAAGAAATGCCAGCTGACTTTCTCACGAAGAGTCTTCCTCGTCAGAAACATGACCACTGCGTGGAATTGGCTGGACTTTCTTCCTAACTGAAGTTTTCTACTTGAGGGGGCGTGTTGGAATTTACAAGTGACGACCCTTCAGTTAGTTATTGGTTGACCAGGCACATGTGTTATTTCTGGTCATATGATTTTGTCTGTGGAAAACCATTAATATAATTGGTTTCCTTTAAAAGGTTATATATCGCCGTGCCCGTCAGCACTGTTCGCTCCTCGCCGTATAGGCTGCAGTTCCTCAGGACGTGATCAGCTGTTTCAGTTTGATTTCCACGTGGGCACCTCGGAGAGCTTCTTCTCCTGAACTCATGAAGCTTGGCGTTAAAACTTCCGTGCTCACTGTACAGTTGGGTGGAGTGGTATTCGGGACTAACTTACGCACTCTTGACCCTCCTCCTCACACCGGGAAATAGCTCGTATGTGTGACGCCCTGTCGTCTCTGCGTCCCATCGTGTCTGCCACTCATCCATTAGCCACTCCGTTATCACTTCTTACTTGGCCTTGTCCCCATCCACCAATGCCATTCGTCTGGCTTACCCGTTGAAGCCATATTCACATTTAATATCCTCAGAACGCTAAGATAAGATCAATCCCACGTCGAAATGTCCATTTTTCTAATTTCGCTCCTGACGATTTGCAACATTTTTAGGTCAGGGTCACGACCTTCATCAACCGAAGACCGCAATTAAATTAAGCAGTCCCAAAAACGTTTAAGTTGCTCGGAGAGAGATGTAATTTAACTCCTTATATCGGCCGATTTATCGGTTTTCAACCGACTTGAGCCGTTGTTCAGGTTAGGAACGAACTGTGATGTACTAAAACGTTGTACATGTACTTTTGTTGAGTTGATTATACCAAACGATATGAGAAAAGTAGAAACAACAATAACGCATAATTTAATTGTTTTAATTGATCGATTTAGCTTCTTTTGTTTGAGGTTAGTGCAATTCTAACCTCAAATTTGTGTCCAGTGGCCTCAAAAGATTTCCACAACTTCGTCGGGAGTCATTTAGTTCGGGTCATGTACGTTGCTGTTCTTGGCTCTGCAGAGCGGAAAAGAAGTTACAAAACACTAGTTTTTAATCTTCTGGTTTCAAAAGCTTCTGAGTTCCAAAAATGTCGGAATGTGTGAAAACGGTGTACGTGCGGGAGAGAGAACGACCAAACCGACGTGCACTATGGGACGCCAAAATAAGAGTATAAGCAAAACAGGCTCAAATAGTTATCACAGTGATCAAAACGCCAAATATTTTTGCCCTCGAAAACGGAGGCTCTAACGATTAAATTTGTTGTATGAACAGTTCCGAATAGCACGACTGTTACTACGAAAGTTTCGTACTTGGGAAATGACGAGAACAGTACAATAATTTTTAATAATTTTAGAGCATCTCTGCGAAATTTTTAAAAAATAAATCTCTTTTACACGAAACCTGCGTTTTCAGAAAAGTCTGGGTGGTAGTCCCATAAACTATCGATATGGTCAAAGTTTATTAACGTTCATAAGATAATTAGGATCAACTGCAGAAATGTCGTAATTCGAAACATTGCCGTTACATTTAGTAGCATGTCCCACCGTTTTTATCCGATAATTCCAAAATAGTTTTCAATAACCTCGTTACTCGCACAACTCAGTGGCACGAGTGAGACCAATACATTCCGGAAAAATAGCTTAGTTTCTTCGTAAGGTACACGTAGAACGGTTGAACAATTAGTTGCTACGTCTAACAGAATATGTGTATTACCAGATACTTTCGATTGTGACGCATGTTATGGCGTGGGCACCATTCTAACCTACGAGGCACGTTAATCAAGTGACTGGCTACTGCCCTGTCATTTAAGTTAGCTCGCAGTCCCAAAAACCGTTTTCGAGCGTTAGACAACGAGGGGAGCAACTCCTTCAGAGTATCGTTTTCAAGGCCCCCTCCACGCTCGTTTCATTTTATTTCTGTTTCTTAATTAATCCTCCGCACGAAACCGCAGTCATTTCTCGTTAGACGACCTCTAGAACGCTGGACAGGGGAAGAAACTCGGAGGGACAACCGATGAACTCTCAATTAACATCAATTATGGAAGTCGAATGCATCTCATTCTTTTACTTGCTTTCGGCCGCTCGTTCGTGAGAATTTAACTATCAATTAAAATTAATTCAAATTCGTTTGTAAACGTCCAAAAGCTCAACGCGCACAAAAATACGAACGTATATACGACGAACAATTTTCTTAAATAAATAATTGTCGCCTATGCGGAATTTTCGGTGTACTCCGTAACCATTATTAAGGCAAACTTAAAATGAGATTTAGTATTGAATAGAAAATAGCTGGTGCGTTGCAGCACACAACTTTCCTTAGCTCTGCGTCAATTCACTTTCTATATGGCTTTGTGCACTTAATCAATTCATTTGAACTTGGTCAAACAACAATTTACGACAGCATGAAGCGGCAGTGCTGGCAGTTCCAGAATTTATTGTGCTGCTCGTACTCATTCCAGGACCATTATTGAGCAATTGGTATATAGATAATTGATTAGGCTGTAAATACACATTTTTTGAAGAAAGAAAATAATTACTTTTGCCGAGTTATTAGGTAGCGCTTACAGTTCCAGATTTTATTGTGCTGCTCGTACTCATTGCAGGGCCATTATTGAGCAATTGGTGCACAGATAATTGATGAGGCTGTAAACACAAATTTTTTGAAGAAGGAAAGTAATTACTTTTGCAGAGTTATTGGGTAAAAACTTTTATAACTGGTAGTAAGTGTAACGGCAGTAGTTGAAATTCAGGATTTTCTGGATTAACACCCATGTATTTCATGAGCGTTTTTAAACACTCACCCTTTAGGTATTGGATTGGACTACAATACTAATTTTTTTTAACATTCTACTCAAATTTCAGCGGAGTATATAAGGAAAAAACTGCGCTAAAAACGCTTTTCGTCGAAAAGTTTGATCATTTATTGTGCTGCTCTCGTCATTTTCCCACGAATGGGAATTTTAATGATTGAGAGCTATCAACATAAAAAATGCAATCAGAATCGTTAGAGTCGTTTTTGAGAAAAAAATTGGCGTTTTGATCACTATGATAACTATAGTTAACTTTCTGTGGATTTTGCCCATACCCTTATTTTTGCGTCCCATGGTAACCTGTAGGCTAGACATCAAGTTTCAGCTGATTTGGTACGGTTGTTTACTCTAAAAACCGCGCTAAAATCGATTTCGTCGAAAGTTTTGGTAATTTATTGTGCTGCTCTCGTCATTTTCCCACGATTGAGAATGGGGGGGGGTCTGGAACGTAAAGATCTGAAGAGAACTCAAAATTTTTTTTTCAGCCGATTACATAACTTTCCTTTCTACTTTGTAGAGTCAAAGAAAGTAAAACTATCAGCCGCGCCGCATCATACAACTTTCTTTATCTCTTTAGTGGAAATAGACTATCGTTCTTTTTCCGTTTTATTGTTGTGATTATACTTGGCACCGTCAGGATCAAAACACTTCCTCGAACCAGTGACGCCACGATGACCTTCCAATTTAAGCCAATGTAAAGCTGAAGTCTTCTGCGGGGTTATCAGATAGCACTTCATCTTTCGAGTGGAGCTTCCGAGACCAACGCGGTTCCGAGCGATTAAAGAAGGCGGATAATTGCGATTTCAGAGAAAAGGGCGTTATTTAATGGGATATACGTGAGGTTCTTTCGATTCGGGGAAAAAAGTGAAACTAAAGAAATGACGATTGCGTTTTTTTCCATAATTTTCTTAGCGGGGGAGCCTTAAACATCAATTTCCTCTCGTTGATGAGCTAACGGGTAGAAAAGGAGCTTTCCCTTTTTTTAAAAAATAATTTCTAGACGTCGAATCGGCGAACGAAGGTTATTTCGAAATGATATGTAAATTATGGTATTTTAGGCGCCAACATCGAAACGTCGATTGGAACTAAACTGATTAAATCGCTCTTGATCCAAATTAATTTGAGTCGGCCCGCTACGGCGTATTGAAAGCTAAACTGGGCAAAACTAATCAAGTAGACATCCGCTCGGGGGAGCTAATCTTCGGTTGGCATTCCTTCTATCTCTACGTTCAAAGCTTCCGTTGATGAAAGAAAGGGAAAAATAACGATGTTTGGGCAGCCTGTCGCGAGTGAAGCTTAGCGCGAGCTTCAAAGGGCAACGAATGTAGGGTCGTAATTGATTCCAAAGCCACCTGAAAGTTGTTCCGAACTGTCGCGAAGGGTTGTTAGCGAGTGATTGGGCGATTCCTTCTATATTTATTTAAAGGGTAATCTTCTATGACCAGTTGGCAGCTGCTTTTATGCAGTAACAACTGTAATTACTGATATAAAATAACTGCAGTAATGTCCAGAGCTGGTGGGATTAGCATCTCTACATTATCGTTCACCAGGTCCAACATTCAAAGCGCTACCAGAAAACTAGGAATTGAAGGCCCAGGATCGAAACAGCCGCCTAATGACTGATTCTAATCCAGAGTTGGCTAATGGCCTTTTCCGTGTGCATGGAGATACTGAGGAGGGACATCGCACACAATTTTACTTTCCGCTACCCCAAAGGGAAAGGAAAGTATAGCAATCGTGTCAAAAAAATATCTGGTGCGTTGCAACACACAACTTTCCTTAGCTCACCGTCAATTCACTTTGTACATGGCCTTTGAACTTGGTCAAACTACACGTCACAGCAGCAGGAAACGGTAGCGCTAATAGTTCTGTAATTTATTGTGCTCCTCCTACTCATTGCAGGACCATTATTGAGCAATTGGTACAAAGAAAACTAATGAGGCTATAAACACGAATTGTTTGAAGAAGGATAGTAATCACTTTGCAGAGTTATTGGGTAATAACTGTTAGAAATAGTATTAAGCGAAACGGCGGTAGTTGAAAGTCAGGAATTTCTGGAGTGAGCCCCATGTATCTCATGAGCGTTTTAAACACTCACCCTATAGGTATTAGATTAGACTACAACACGACTTTTTTTTTAACATTCTAGTAACATTCCAGCGGAGTTTAAAAGGAAAAAACCGCGGCAAAAACGCTTTTCGTCGAAAGATTTTATAATTTATTGTGCTGCTCTCGTCATTTTCCCACAAATGGGAATTTTATGGTATGATTATCTTATTAAGAGCTACCAATATAACAAATTTAATCAAAATCGTTGGAGCCGTTGTTGAGAAAAAAAATATTTGGTGTTTTGATCACTATGATAACTATAGTTAAATTTCGGTGGATTTGGTTCATACCTTTATTTTGGCATCCCATGGTAACCTGCAAGCGAGATATGAAGTTTGAGTGGATTTGGTACGGTCGTTTTCTCTAAAACTCGTTTACAGACACAGACCCACAGACCATTTTCCCAAATAGTGTTTTTCGGACTCAGGAGGGTCTGAAACGTAAAGATCTGAAGAGAACTCAACAATTTTTTTTCAGCCGATTACATAACTTTCCTTTCTACTTCGTAGAGCCAAGGAAAGTAAAAAAGCTAGTGGTTGCCAAGAATTATTTACCAGCTGTTGAAGACAACCACCGATGGCGTGGTTCGAGGCGTCTGTGAATAAACCAAGAGGCACGCCAATTCGAGGGTGAGCTAGTAAAGTGGCTGAAGAGAGGCAATTTTTACAAGCTTGAAAAGCTTCTTCAAGTGCTTGTGTCCAAGGTACCAAAAGAATATTAACGCGACTAGTTTGGTGGTTGATACGAGACTGAAATAATTACACGTACGTATATACAATAACGATGGCAACATAAACGAATTAAGTGTTCGCCACACTTAGTCGGTTTTTCCCTGGACCCTTCACTTGATATCTACAAGTCGGCGACCCGTTTTGTATTTACTATTAAATGTATTTCTATAACATCTCACTCAGATTCAGTTCTCGTGATAATTATTATTCCGAGAGATGGATAGCGTAATAAATTCATTGATCCGGTGCCATTGGCTAGCCCCTTCTGCTGCTCACCCTCTCACAACACCAACCAGAGAAATGCCAAGAAATGGTGGGAGCTGAAAGCAAAAGCAAGCGCCTAATGGCTAATCCCAACCCACTGGATGCTACTGGACCTCCGCAGTTCGAGAGGTCCAACCGTTTGCTGAGTGTTCTAGAAGCCCGAGGGAAATAAGTGCGCCGTAATATTTGACTTGCCTTTCTGCTCAAATTTCCGCCGATTGGGGCTGTTACTGCTGCTCTACTAAAACACGCTTCAGTACAGCCGCAATTACTATGTACTACAGTTTAGCCAAGGCATTGCTAGTGGGCGACCCCTCCTGTTTTCACTAAACATAGTAATTATACTCCTAACAGTAGAATCAGATTCTATCTAAGGCTTAAGAGCTGTAATTACTGCAAGTAAATATCTGAATTATCGTCAGTTCTTACTGTTGACTACATCTCGTCAGACTGTGATTTGACTCATAGATCTCTTCGTCTGGTGAGCTCGATTGGTAGATAAGTTGCCGCCAACCCTTTGATTAGGAGTAATAACTCACGCGCCGATGTCATCCCTTTTTTCGCCTGACGAATGCACTACGGCAATCTTTCTTCCTTGCAATTTAGCGTGATTTATCGCAACCTTAGTCCTTTAAGAGAGCGGAGAAGTGGTATTATTTGCGGGTTAGATTGTCGAGATATAAACTCCCCGATCGGGAGCATCTTGGCGAAGCAATTTTTTGTTGGCTTTCGTTCCCTCCCGGGAATGGATCTAATTCGCAAGGGGCGCTGGAATTAACGTCCCATTATGATTATGTCACGTGTCATCGCGAAACCAGAGTCGGACTCGGTGTGACGTATGAAAGACCTTCAAGCCTCATTGGAACAATCCCTCGCCAAAACCGAACTCTCGGTGCCTTTCAAAGCAGTTTTACGCGATCTGCGTACTCCGAAATTGGTCATTTTTTGTTGAAATAACTCGGAGTAATTGTATGCGAATGTTTTGAAAAGCTGTCGACCCTTCAAGTCAGACCGAGTATCCCCGTTCATTGTATTTTCGGAGTTTGGCATCAATTAGTACGAGAAACGTCGTGAAATCCAACTCGTTGACGCAAAGCCGAAACCCTCTAATTTTTAAAGTTAACGTACCTGTTAGGTGAGTCCGTCTCCTCTGGCTTGTGAGTTTTTTTGTTTTTTTGTTCCTCTAATTTTTTGTACACCCTCTTTTCACGCTAAATCAATGAACCGTAAGATCTCGACGCCGAAAAAAGGCTTTTTGGTTGCTTGATACTATAAAATGTGAATATCGTATGAAACCTTTTTGCGTTTTGCCAATGACAGCTTTGTGAGATAGAAAGGGCAGTCCTGTAGTGACAGTTTTGGCATGGAACGCGTTTTAGTCTTTGCCTAACTGCCATAAAGCGTCACACTGGGAAGGAACGAGATGATCATCACCAACAGCAGCGAAATAAATTACCAAATTATACGACTTTCCGAAAACCCATTTATTACAGTTTTTTTTCGTATGAATCTCGCTCGTATAAAACTTGAGTGGTAGTCCGATAAACTACGTATACGTTGATATTTTAATCATAACTCGAAGATAATCCCGGAAGTCACATCTACGTCATTTTTTTACTTTCCTTGGCTATACGAAGTAGAAAGGAAAGTTTGTAATCGGCTGAAAAGTTCTCTTCAGATGGTCTGTGTGTTTGTGAACGATGTGCAGAGAAAACGACTGAACCTGATCAGCTCAAACTTAATATCTAGCCCGCATGTTAACATGGAACCCCAAAATAAGGGTCAAATCCACCGCAAGTTAACTATACTCGTAATTATCGTAGTGATCAAAACACCACCGTTGGACTACCACACCATTTTTTTTCCTTAAAAACGTCATTAACGATTTTAATTAAATTTTTTATAATAACAGCTACTAATAAGGCAATTATACTGTAAATGACGAAAGCAGCGCAATAAATTACCAAAATATTCTACGAAAATCGATGTTAGCGCGGTTTTTTAGAGGAAACGACCGTATCAAATCAGCTCAAACTTGATATCTAGCCCGCAGGTTACCATGGGACGCCAAAATAAGGGTACGAGCCAAATCCACCGCAAGTTAACTATAGTTATCACGTGATCAAAATACCAAATATTTTTTTCTTCAAAAACGGCTGTAACGATTTTGATTAAATTTTTTATATTGATAGATCCTAATATGGCAATCATACTATAAAATTCTTATTCTTGGGAAAATGACGAGAGCAGCACAATAAATTAACAAAATTTTCGACGAAAATCTATGTTAGCGCGGTTTTGTAGAGGAAACGACCGTGCCAAATCAGCTCAAACTTGATATCTTGCCCGCAGGTTACCATGGGACGCCAAAATAAGAGTACGAGCAAAATCCACCGCAAGTTAACTATAGTTATCACGTGATCAAAATACCAAATATTTTTTTCTTCAAAAACGGCTGTAACGATTTTGATTAAATTGTATATATTGATAGCTCGTAATAAGAAAATTATACCATAAAATTCCCGTTTGTGGGGAAATGACGAAAGCAGCAAATAAATTATCGAAAGTTTCGACGAAAATCGATGTTAGCGCGGTTTTTTCTTATTAACTCCGCTAAAATGTCAAAAAATGATTTTAAAAAATATTAGTGTGGTAGTCCAATCCAATACTTATAGGATGAGCGTTTAAAAACGCCTTTAAGACATATGGGAGCCACTCCGTTTCGCTTATTACCATTTCCGAAAGTTTTTACCCAATAACTCTGGAAAGGTGATTATTATCTTTTTCAAAAAAATCGTGTGTACGGCCTCATTAATTCTCTGTGTACCAATTGCTCAATAATGGTCCGGAAATGAGTACGAGCGGCACAATAAATTCTGGAACTGTAAGCGCTACCGCTTCCTGCTGCCGTGAAGTGATGTTTGACCAAGTTCAAACGAATTGAGTGTGTAGAAAAAGCAATGAGCTCGAGTGAATTGACGTAGAGCTAAGGAAAGTTGCGTGTTGCTAACTATTTTCGCGGCGTGCCCCTGTAATTCCACATTTCTAACCCGAACCTTCCCCAAAAAATATCGCGTTGGCAGTCGCATTAATTACCTTCGCGACGATCAGTCAATAACGTTCGTGGGGTAAGTAACAGCTGCCAAAGAAATGTCAACACTTTCAATTCTAGCAGTTGCTACGTCGAGCGTGATGTTACTTTTTACAAAGTTCCCATGAACTGGGTGAAAAGTTGATGGATGACCAAAGAGAAGAAAATCGCTGAATGTACGTGGGCATAATGAAAGATGAGTTAAAAAAAAATGAAATTCCTAACTGAAATTACCATAATCAGAAAAGCTATCAGTTTGATGTAAAAAATATATGTACCAATCACATGAAGGCTGAAGAAAAAGAAGAGTTATTTCACGTAGGACACATTCATCCACACACCGAATTCAACACCACATTAGCACCAAGAATGAAACACCAGTTCACACCACAAACACACATTTACAAACACGAAGCCAAATAAAAAATTGAAGAAATGAAACCACAAAACATTATCCGCGATGGTGAAAGTCCAGTCATTCTGATTCCCAAGAAAGAAGATGTTTCAGGCAAACAGAAATTTCGCCTAGTTATTGATTTTAGAGGACTAGTTGCTAAAATGATCTACTACCTAATACTTCAGATCTCCTTGATAAACTAGGAAAATGTGTGTACTTTTCTTGCATTGATCTCAAGAGTGGTTTTCATCAAATTTTCATGCACCCAGACAGTGTAGAAAAAACAGCATTCTCTACAGAAAACGAACATTACGAATTCCTTCTTACGCCCTTTGACTTGGAAAATGCTCCACCTGCATTCCAACGTCTAATTGACAACATCCTCAGAGGATGCACAGTCTTCATGGAAGTCGTAATTGTCTATAGTACCAACTTATAAGAACATATACTAAGACTTAGACAAGTGTTTGACCACTTGAGGGAAGCCAATTTAAAAATTCAACTTGATGAAACAGTTTTTAAAGAAAGAATGCCTGCATTAAGGTCATCTTATAACCGCTGAAACCAAATCCTCAGAAAATCGAAGCAATCTTGAAATACCTTACTCCTTCCACTCCAAAGCCAATTAAAAAATTTCTAGGATTGATTGGGTGTTTTGTGTTTGGAAATTTACGATTTATACTAGTAAAAAACAAAAACATCAGTGTTTTTGTTTTTTACTAGTATAAATCGTAAATTTCCCAATATACCATAAAAATAACGTTAATTTAACCTGCTAATGCTTAGTAGAAATATAATTCTCCAAATGGGTCTAGCCCACAGCGTGACAATATCGTCGATTACCTCTCCACTTGTTTTCATTGTGATGTAATAATCATTTCACTATGGTGTCCTAGTAATGTCCTTTTCTCCTGGGTTGATCTGTAATATTGACATTTTTGCACTTTGTGACCTAAGCAATAATTTTTGTAGCAGTTAGCGTTATATCTGAGTGTTCATCGTTCTCATAACGTCGGTGGAGGACGTTAAAGCGTGGGAGCATCAAGTCGTACGAGCGAGACCCTTTAAAACCAGTTTCGGGGTCACGGGGGTTCCAACGATGTACGCGAGCCAGTCGTATCGAATTAGCTCCAAGGGACGACGAAACGCCAGCCGCCATATAAAACCTCACACAACCCCTCGGGTTTCCTGCTGGTAAACCACTCGGTTCGTCTCCTTTGTGAGGTTTTACCGCTTTTTTTTAAATCCTTCTATTTTTTTACGAAATAACTCGGCGGTCAGCGAAGGAGGTTCTTGTAACCGGGTCAAGTCTGAGATGACTAGGAGTTTTGTGCAGAGGGTGCTCTAAGTAACTATTCTAGTTTATTAATGTGAATCAAGTTAAGATCCTCTTTCAATACTAACATTGTACTTGCGTCTTCAAAGATTCACTAAATGCACGACGATTGTGCGTTGGAGGTGCAAAACTTGCCATCCAAAGCTTGTTCTTAGTTGGAACCGTTGTAAACCGAAAGAGGCGAAGTGGTTTGTCATCTATTGACTGCATAGCGCACTGAAAATAATTTCGCGGCGGCAAATGACTAATTGGAGACCGTCGAGCGAGTCATTTCCAATGTGCCAACCTGACTCACCCTGGGAAAAGATATTTAGAGACTAATTTTCCGGGAAAGTATCCGCACGTTTAGATTATTGACTTGTTAGCTCCAACGGCGGAAAATAATACGACGTTATCGATACGCGTCAAACGAACTTTCAACGTTCGGAGAATCTCCTTCTGTACAAAATGTGAGTATAGGTTGCCAGAAGGAGCTCCGTCAGGTTGATCGAATTCTGTTTAGCATTTACCATAAATTTTCACATTTTCGGTTTAGTTTGACCGAATTTTCATGATGTTTTGACAAGTTGAATGCCCCCAGTGATGGTGGGGTGGTTGTGTGATTATCATTTAATTCAATCACACAACTTTACTCAATCCCTGTGAATACGACATGCTCTGCACAAGTGGCGTATCATCGTTCGACCCATTTGACGCTGTGTACGCGAGTCTGTGAACACGATTGAGAGAAAACGACTAACCAAATCGGGTAAAATATGATATTTAGTCTTCAGGTCCCCATGAGACGACAAAATAAGGGCGTGAGCCAAAACGCGACAAGTCTGGTGTGCCAATGGTGAGGAGAAGGGACGATTAGCTGGCTTTGTCCAGTTGTCATCTGACTTTCGTTCGGTTCTCATCTTGACAGTCGGTTCGTTATCGGTTGGTTCTTTGTCTCCATTTGGAATATTTTTCTTCTCGCTTCCTCGCGTTTGTTCCGTTGGTCTCGAGCTATCGTACAGGTTACATCTAACAACAACAGTTCTTATCGACGCTCCCTATCGCTCCCCCTCGACTTACTACGAGCGAGATGTCAACGCATTGTGACTATTGCACCAAGGCGGCCGTCTCAACGGACGCACCCTTTCTAACATGCGCCGGCTACTGCAAAGGTAACTTCCATTACTCGTGCGTAACTAACATGAGCCTGGACAATTACAAAAAAATGTCAAAAGAACAGAGGGCTAAATGGAAATGTACAACCTGCAAAATTAATCCAGAAACGGTATCTAACAAGGAAATATGGGAACTGCTATGCGATCTCAGGAAGGATATCACAGCTATAAAGAAGAAAGATGAATTAGCAAATATTAAAATGGAAATGAAAAAAACAAATGAAAAGATGCAAGAACTACAAAAGTCTGTCGAATTCATAGCCAATAAAATGGATGACTTTCAGGAATACACAGAAAACGTTGAAACAAAAATGGGAAACTTGGAAAAACAAAACTCAGATTTGATAACAACGGTCAAAATCTTAACGGAAAAGGTGGAAATCCTAGAACAAGAGAACAATAAACATGACTATGAAATAACCGGTATCCCAGAAACAGCTCAAGAAAACTGCGCGGAAATCGCAGAAGAAATTCACAAACTCATTAATATGGACGTTCCAATCAAAACTGCCTATCGCGTTGGAAGCAAAAAACACAAACTACCTCGAAAAGTTTTGGTTAGGCTATCATCAGATGAACGAGACACCATCACCCAGGCTGCTAAGAAACTTAAGCTAACTGCTAATATGCTGGTTGAAACCTGGAAAAATGAAAGAATTTATTTAAACGAACGTTTAACTAAATACCAACAGGGGCTGTGGTACAAAACCAGAGTTTTCGCGAAGACTCAATCCTACAAGTTTGCCTGGATGAGAAACTCCCACATTTACGTGAAAAAAGATGAACAAGCGAATCGCCACGTTATTAAGTCTGAATCAGACTTGGAGAAACTAAAATCCTAAAAAACAAACTACCACTGCGAACACGACTGGGTGATACAAACAGCGAAAAATAAAATGGCGGGAGCAACAAATGAGAGGAATATATCTATGGCCGAAAATTTAGCGACATACACTACGTCGGAAGCAATATATGTCCACGATCCATCAAAATTAAAATCTCTAAATGCACTTAACAACATTAGCTTACAGGTTATATGTTTTAATATCAGAAGTTATACTAAAAATTTCGACGAATTCGTATGTTACCTTCTACAGCATGGACTCAGAAATGGATGTAATCATATTGCGGAAGCATTTATAGCCGAGCACACTAATATAACCTTATTAAAAAATTATAAAACACACACAATCATCGGGAAAACAAACAAAAATGACGGTATCGTAGTGTACATAAAGGAAGACTTAACAGTGCTGAACATAGAAACTAACCTGAACCTCATTAAATCAAGCTCGATCTCAATGCTGGTGAGCAAAAATGGAGACACTCCAATCCGAATCGTAGGATGCTACAGAAGTCCAGATAACCACCGAGAAACGGTGGACAATTTCGTCAACCAATTAGAAGAGCTGATCCAAAAACAATCGCACAACAATTGTTTGTTGATGGGGGACTTAAATATAAACATAAATGTATCAAACGCTCTAAACGAAAAATACCTCGACGCTCTTAGTGTGCATGGGTTTAAATGCCTGAACCATCTAAACACTAGGGTAACAACGCACTCCCAATCTTGTATTGACCATTGTTTTTACAAGGGACCACAGGGAGGTCAAGTCCTAGTCATGAACACTAGCATAACGGATCACTATGCAGTAATTTGCCAAATAATGAGGTCAAATAAATCAGGGAAACCAAATATCAAGACCAAACAAGGGGGCACATATGATTATATAAACGTGGGAAAACTGAAAAATGAACTAAAAAGATTAACCTGGGACCCAATCCTTGAAGAGACGAAAGTGGACCTAGCAACGCAAAAATTTGAGGAAATATTGGAAAGGGCCAGGATAGCATCACAAGAAACAAGAAAGACTAAGAGCAACAAAAAAACTATCCTAAAACCATGGATAACCCCAGGAATTCTGACATCCATTAGACAGAGGGACAAAATGCATACGAAGGTGAAGAGGCAACCATTCAACACTAATTTGAAAAACCAATATAGGACATATAGAAACTCACTCAACAAATTAATACGGAAAGAAAAAGAAAATTACTACCTACTCCAACTGAAAGAATGTGAAGGTAATCCTTATAAAACCTGGAAAATCATTAGCGAAGCAACAAACAGAAAGAACAAGGAAGAATTCCCATTACAGGAATGGACAAAAAATCCAGGGTATAAGGACGAAGCTCAAATAGCTAACACACTTAACAAATACTTCTCCACAGTTGGATCTGAATTAGCACAAAAAATCACAAAAAACAACGAACCAATAGAGGAGCACGTAACGAAGAATACCTATACATCAGCAGCATCAATGTTTATGTACAAAATAGAGGAAGATGAAATAATAAAAGTAACGTCTTCTATACAAGGGAAGTCAGCGCCCGGACCAGATGGACTCACCCCCTCATTAATCAAAGAAATAATATTATACATTGCCAAACCATTGGCATACATATTCAACCTCAGTATAGAAACGGGAATCTTCCCACAGAGCTTCAAAAAAGCAAAAGTAGTCCCACTTTTTAAGAAAGGAGACAAACTTGATCCAGCGAATTACCGACCAATATCTTTATTAAATGTCATCGCAAAATTATTCGAAAAGCTGATCAAAACAAGACTAGTCACATACCTGGGGAGAAATAACATCATATCTAGCCAACAGTTTGGGTTTCAGAGGGGTATAAGCACTCAAGATGCGCTCTTTAGAATTACGGACACCATGAACACCCACCTCGACCAAGGAGATAAGGTTATATTAACGTGCCTAGATGTCGCCAAGGCGTTTGATTGCGTGTCAAAAGGAAAGCTCTGCGCCAAATTAAACAAATTGGGTATACGGGGACTCCCCCTGAAACTTTTCGAGTCATACCTGGCGAATCGAGTACAGGCAGTTCATATTAATCAAACCAAGAGCGACGAGACCATCATTGATCAATACGGCGTAACGCAAGGAACAGCACTTGGGCCTATTTTATTTCTTCTCTACGTAAATGGGTTAGCATCACAGAAGTATGAAGGTAACATATTTCTCTTTGCCGATGACATTGCGCTGGTGAGCTATGGGAAAAACTGGGAAGATACCTACAAGAGTGCAGAAGCAGATCTCAGAATAATCAAGAAGTGGATGAACGCCAATATGCTGACGGTTAATGCTTGCAAATCAGCGCATATGGCAATTTCGAAGAAAGACGCGACGCTGGATCAACGGACGGAAAGAAAACTCCAATTCCATCACTGCAAACAGGATAACTGCGAATGTCCAGCGATACAAAGAACACACAGTTTGAATTACTTAGGAATAACAATAGATAGCCAACTGAAATGGAAGGTGCACGTCGAAAAACTCTGTCAAAAACTGAGAAAATGCGCGTATGTGCTGTACTCAATTAAATACTACCCTAAAAAACTCTTAAGGAGCATATACCAAGCACTTTTCGAGTCAGTCATGCAGTATGGGGTGATCATTTGGGGCGGAACTTACAAATATTTAATTGAAAAAATACACAAACTACAAAAAAGAACTCTTAAAATACTATTTGATAAATCTATGAGACACTCGTCTGAACTATTGTACAAAGAACTACGCCTACAAACAATACACCAAATATATGCCAAAAACATATTGATGATGGTCAGAAAAGAAAAAAACCTATTCTGCGAGAATGTTAGGAGTTGAGGACAAAACAATATAGAATAAAACTTCCTAAAATAAGATACTGCTACTCTCAAAACACCACGAGATATAAGGGAATCAAAATAATTAATAAAGATTTCAAGGTGATAAACGAGCTATTGAAGATTAACAGTAAAAATATGTACAAAAAAGAGGTAAACAAATTTATAAACAACAAACACTTGGATTATTATACCAACACATAAGGACGCAAACATTTCAAACACATTTCAACAACGAACAACCTGCAGTAGTTAAAGAAAAGTGATTGTGCTGTAGAACGAATTAAATTTGAATTAATTAAGCCTGAATATGACAACTCTGCGCTGGAGCACAGCATCGGATGCTTTCCAGCGTAGTCCGAAGAATAAGTGGTAAAGATGGTTGCCTAAGCATAAGGACATCATTTTTATGAAGTATCAAATTTTTTGAACCTACTATCATGTACAGGAGGACAATAAAGAGCTTATTATTATTATTATTATTATTTGTTGGGAGTAGACAGTAGTGCTCCCTACCGGAAAGCCCGTTGAACTTGGCCCTTCTGTGTAGTGTTTCACAGTATTCCACCTTCCCCTACCTGTTTGGTGAGTCTGTCTTCTTCGGCTGGTAGAGTACTACAGGCGAGCGCTTTCGATGTAAAGACATCATCGTCTGGCCGTTAAGTCAGTACAGAAAATGAATTCTTGTAGCGCTTTCTAATGACTCTTAAAGCGGTGGCACGAAATGAAATCACAGAGTTGTAGAATCATACGATAATTGTATACGTACAACCTGTGGAAGTCTGCGCGTGTTGTCACTCTTCAAAAGGGAGGCGACCGCAATCAGTCGGACCCGCGATCATGGAGACCACTCAGCCTTCTTTCCATATTAGGCAAAACACTAGAAATCCCGATGTTGCAGTCCCTCGAAGGAGTCTTTGGCCACAACCTCACTGGCAGGGAATACGGGTGTACCAAAGGAAGGTCCACGCAAGGTGTCATTGTCGAAATTCGGCGTGTTTCCCTGCTGTTAGGGGCTAAGTACGTCGTAGCAGTTCTGATTGACATAAGAGGAGCGTTTGACAACCTTGGTGGCCAGCGCTCCTTAATGAGCTTAAAGTTGAGGGAATCCCCCGCAACCTGTACTCGCTCGACAGAAGTTACCTGACAGACAGAACTGCCACGATCGAATGCAGGCATGTCTTCGTTCATCCCATTTGTAGGGAAAATTAAATAGTAAAACCAAAGGCTCCTTCTTGAAAAGCATGTCAAGTATTTGGGAGTGAATATAGGTGAGAGGTGGGGCTTCAACCAACACCTCCAGTCCCTTAGTCCCTTAAAGGCACTACCATTACATGGTTTGCCTCACTGCGTGCAATTACTAAGGCCATCTATCTAGGCGTGATTGGCTACTGCCCTGTTGTCTGGGGTAGCAAACTAACAGTCAATCAAAAGAGAGTATTGGTCCAATCCCAGAGAGCTGCGGTCCTGTGGATCACCAAGGCCTACAAGACTGTATCAACAGAACCACTCCAGGTGATCAATGGCCAATTACCAGTTGACATGGCCGTTGAGTGCATGGTTAACGAGCGGAGAGTGAAACGGTAGCTTCCCCGGCTTTGGGCTGAACTCTGTGCGGATCTCACCACACAACAGAAACTTGCCCCCATCGACGAATGGGCGCTAGAGAAATGGCAAACGAGAGGGGAATCCTCGTCAAAGGGACGTGATACGTATGAGTTGTTCCCCAACATCCGTGAACGTCTTTCAAGAAAATGGGTTGAGCCAGACCACTGGACGAGCCAGTTCTTCACAGGACATGGTGACTTCAATGCTTGGCTCCGCTTCTTCTCTCTGAAAGACTCTTCCTCATGCACGTCTTGGGCCTCCAGTGCGGAGAAAACAAGAAACCACGTGCTGCTCCACTGTAGTTTCTACAACAGTGAGCGACGGTTGTTGGGAGGGCAAACGAACGAGCATTGACTGCCACAAAGCAAGCCTATAACCATTTTGCAGTGTTCGCGAAGAAGGTAATGGCTAAGAAACGTGGTCGTAGTTGATCTGTCCGTTTGAAACTTGCCACTCAAGTACGTAGTTAGATCAGGTGGAAAACCAGATTAAGAACTCCTCCCCGAGGGTACTGGATTTCTCCGGTGGTCACCTCCGTGCGGTAACACACGGGCAACAGCTCTCTACCGGGAGACTGGCTAACGACCAAATACCTGCCGTACCTCCGCAGGTCTGAGTTTGGTAGATGCTGCAGAGTTCGGCCTCTTCCATGACTGATATACCCCTCGTCGAGGGTTTAGGAACAGTCATCAAATAAGGAAACAGACCTGACTTAACGGCCAGACGATGATGTTTTTACATCAAAAGCACTCGCCCGCAGTATCTCACCACCGCCAGAGAAGACGGACTCACCAAACGGGTACGTTAACTTAAGGAAGTTAAGTTCCTCAGAGAGATTGATTGATTGGAAACAGGATTCACAATCACCTTCTATAATTTGCATTTATAACCAATGTTAACTGTAAATCAGTATATGTATTTATATACTACTCTTTGCACTAAATTTACAATTACACACCTCTGGCTAATAAGTACTGAAGGTAAAAAAACATCACAAATAACACGTCCGTACCAAATAAATTACATTCAACCCAATTTAATTCAAGCAAACTGCCACAGTCTCGTCCCTGCTCTTCATTCTCGGGGTTAGCTGTGGCCATTCACTTATTCATTCTACCAACATATACACAATTGTACCGTTTATATACACTCAAAGCGAAGGGAGAGTACTGGGATATTTCTCCCCTTCTCAGAGTGAGTTTCTTAGCCTAAACACTTATCTCAGCGGAAATACTAATAAACAAGTAATAATAATAATCGACATAAACTAACACAGCACAAAATAATTTACAAAAAAAAGTTAACAATAAATACTCAAGTCAAAAGAAAGTAAGGAGTGCAACGAGAACGTGGGACGTGCATATGTACTCGACTACATCACTACGATACATAGTCCTTTAACAATTTTTCTTAGAAATTTTTCCTGAACGCAACAATTCTTCGTGAAGTCAAACACGCCAACATTCTCATTATACAGCTTTTGACGAAGGATCGTGCCAGCATCGCCGTTCTGTGCCTAGGAAAGCAGTTTATTCTTACTCCGGGTGTCTCTCGATGTCATCAACTCGAAATTGTCATAAAGGTAGGCAGGCTGGTGGGTCTTCAGGATTTTAAACATCAAGGTGGAGAGAGCGAGGGAGGGAGAGACGAAGAGAGAATAGGATTACATTATTCTTCAATTCCTCTTCGATTTGTGTCTGAGGGAGTTGAGCTCTTCGTGAAATGTATCGTTGAGGAGCTACTTCTAAAGTTCGTTGACTCCTTGGTCTGGGTGGGTGATGTGTACGTATGTGAGAGTGTGTGTGTGGGTATTCCCATTGTCGAAGTCAAGCCCTCAGGCTCCCCGCCGGTAGCTCAACGCGCATTGGCCCAATTGATTTGTGTCCGTTGGTCAGCTTAAAGGGAGAATTAAAAGAAAAAAAACGACTATCTTCGTAGCTGTCTCGGGCCCTCAAGGCAACTCCAGGATTAATCCCCTATTTTTTTACCCCCTTACTAGGTTTCCACGCGGTCACATTGAGTCGGAAGTTCCTTACGTTGAAGGTTGAATAATAGCTGTATTATTGACAAGTTTCATACGTCAATTCCTTCAGCCTTCTCGAGTCGTGTAGGTAAATAAATATTTTGTTGCAGTCAACTCACCTACTTTTTCCGATAACATCCCAGACCATATCAGGTCCGTTTTTTCGTGACAGTTCTTGTCTTTTGTTCAGGAATTATAATGAAATATATCTAGGCGTTATATCTTCGCTCAACTCACTTCTACAGGAAAGTTTATACAGAACAAAATGTAAGTACCAGGTATCAGAGAATAGACCGTAAGTTTGATCGAAATCCTTAGAGCCGCTTTTGAGAAAATATGAATAAATTAATATTCGACAAATTTCGTTTTCCAAGGAATATCTCCGTTCAACGAATCGATACGAAAATAATCACGGAGAATAAAATTTGGATATATGTTGTTAAAAGACGCTCCATAAGATGAAATAAAGTGACGCAGTTATTCGGGAAATTACGAAAATGTTCAAAAAACATTATTTTTGACACGTTTTGATTTTTATCTCTGTTCAACGGACTTTCAGAGGAATATTTATCCAGAATAATATATAAGTATTAACTATTTGCAAACATTCTATGAGTTTGGTGAAAATCATTAAAGCCGTTTTAGCAAAGAGCGCAAAAAAACCTATTTTTATTTTTAGGACTATGTAGGACTGCTCACGGAGATATTTTGAGGTATAAAAAATTAGGTACCAACTAGTAGAAAATAATTTGAACGTTTAATTCGAGTACCGATCCTCAGATCATGGCTCCCCTGCACCACCCCCAGGCCCCACGGCACTCGTCTCACTTGGTGGGACGTCACCAAGCGCCCCTACCACCCCCGCACAAAGCGCAGGATATCCGCAAGTTTTGCATTTGTCACCTCTTCTGGCTGAAGAAAGGGCCTCCCAAACACACAATGAGGCACGACAGGCGCGATGCTGCGAGTCCATCGCATACACACAACACATGCTCTGCCGTCTCTAGCCCTACCTTGCAGAACCTGCATACCTGTACCTCGCACTTGCCAATATTTGCAAGGTGTTACCTCGGCGGACAGTGAACAGGCCACATATGATCTTTATCTCCCCCCCCCCCCCAGTGCAAGCACCTCCTTGGACCTCCCTCTGGACAGCCGGATGAAGAGTTTTGACTCTCTAAGGCCGGACAACCCCTGCCAATGAGCAGCCCTGCACCTATCCTAGCATTTGCCAACCTCTCTGCGTAGGTGGCTCCTGGTAGTCCTAACAAAGGGCTCAGACCCAATAGGGATCTGTGCCGATCCCTTCTTAGCCAACCTATCAGCCCATTCGTTTCCCTCTATACCCTGATGCCCTGGCACAGTGTTACACTGTTCTCCTCGGCCAGGGCCTTCAGTCCAGTCAGACACTCACCAACTCAAGCTTGCCCACTCGTGCAGAACTCTACAGCCAGTTTTTCTTTGCAAAGCGACAACGTACTACGGGTTTCATATAAACTGAGTGGAAATCAGACTTGAATAGTTTGCAAAGCGATAAATACAGTACGTGATGCTGGTAACAGTTGTGTGTCTTGCAGCGGGTATTAAGTGCTGCGATAATTGGAAACAATTTTTCGTATTTTATCTAACGGCGTAGTAGACGTAAGAATGAAATAGTTTCAACGATGAGATAACATTTCGGACGATAAACGGAAAAATATTGAATATTAACCTAATTGGAAACAAACGGCCTCATTTAAGCCTAAATCGATCGTCTTAGTCTTCAACAGGTTACTGGAGCGTAACGATGAGACTCAAACGCATATTCGGCGTTTATCGTTTTTGTACAATTGTACTAAAAACGCGATTTTCAAGGATAGCGACCAGCAGTTGTTCGGGGAGGTCGTTAACTGCGCGTGCGTGACTGATTCCTCTCGGCCGCAAGGACAATTTTCTCCCGGGCTAAGAGCCTTTTCGCTGACCGGCTCTTTCGATTTTTTTTCTTCTTTTTTTCCTTGTCGCTCCCCCGCTGACCCTGGCCGAAAAGGAGCTCAGGATGGCGAGTTGCACACACACACACACAGGAAGCGGGAGTTGAGAAACGCTCGAGACATTCCTGAGCTCGTTTTTTTTAATTCTTCCAGTAATTAATTTTTACATTTACACTCCGTTGGCTTTTGCGAAGAGTTTATTGGAAATCTTGCGCTTGGCGCCGGACTTTCAAGGACTTAGACTGACCGGGAATCTGGAAAAACTGTTCCAGCTCGATAGAAACGTTCTTGAAGTTCTGTACCAATCAAATCTTGATTTTAGATCGGAATGTGGATGAAATCGAGTACTAACCTGAATGTCTGGGCTTACATACATCTCGCTTGCCTCACCCCCTCATAAAATGTATGATACGGTGTATCTTCGGTACTGACTGAAAGCAGATTACTTAGATGAAGCCACTCTGTGAGTTTGATTTAGAATTATAGCCGTGTTTGAAAAAAAAATAACAGAGATATTTGAGATATTTTTTAAAAACATTCTAGTAACATTTCAGCGGAGTTTAAAAGGAAAAAACCGCGCTAACACCGTTTCGTTGAAAATTTTGATAGTTTATTGTACTGCTCTCGTCATTTTCCCACAAATGGGAATTTTGTGGACAGTTGCCTTATTGGGAGCTATCAATATAAAAAATATAATCAAAATCGTTGGAGCTGTTTTTGAGAAAAAATTGGTGTTTTGATCACTATGATACACACAACTTTCCTTAGCTCTACAACAATTCACTTTGTACGTGGCTAATTCTATTTAATCAATTCATTTATCACTCAGTTAATTTGAACTTGGTCAAACAACGCTTTACGGCAGCAGAAAGCGGTAGCGCTAACAGTTCCGGAATTTATTGTGCTGCTCGTACTCATTGTAGGTCCATTATTGAGCAATTGGTACGCAGATCATTGATGAGGCTGTAAACACAAATTTTTTGAAGAAGGATAGTAATTACTTTTGCAGAGTTATTGGGTAAACACGTTTAGAACTGGTAGTAAGCGAAACGGCAGTAGTTGAAATTCAGGAATTTCTGGAGTGACCCCCATGTATCTCATGAGCGTTTTCAAACACTCACCCTTTTGGTATTGGATTGGACTACAATACCAATTTTTTTCAACATTCTACAAAAATGCCAGCGGAGTTTATAAGAAAAAAACTGCGCTAAAAACGCTTTTGGTCGAAAATTTTGATAATTTATTGTGCTGCTCTCGTCATTTTCCCACAAATGGGAATTTTATGGTATATTTTCCTTATTGAGAGCTATCAATATAAAAAATTTAATCAAAATCGTTAAAGCTGTTTTTGAGAAAAAAATTTGGTGTTTTGATCACTATGATAACTATAGGTGACATTCGGTGGATTTTTCTCATACCCTTATATTTGCGTCCCATGGTAACTTGTAGGCTGGACATTAAGTTTCGGCTGATTTAGTACGGTTTTTTTCTCTATAAACCGCGCTAAAATCGATTTCGTCGAAAGTTTTGGTAATTTATTGTGCTGCTCTCGTCGTTTTCCCACAAATGAGAATTTCATGGTATAGTTGCCATATTGGGAGCTACCAATATAAAAAATTTAATCAAAATCTTTAGTGCCGTTTTTGAGCAAAAAAAATATTTGGTGTTTTGATCAGTATGATAATTATAGTTAGCCTTCGGTGGTGGAGGACAGTTAAAAGTTGATCACATACCATAGTTAGAATTCCGGATTATTTTATAACCGTAATCAAGCTTCCACTTCGTGGATAAACTACTACATCACCATCACGATTTTTTTGTGTGGTTCCATGTAAAGCGGAGTCACAAACTGCAAAAGTCGATTTTCTTCGAAATATGCGCGAATTTATTGTGCTCCTCTCTTCATTATCCCACCAATTATATTATATATAATTGTATATTACCGTTGAATCTGTGGTGTCGTCTACACAACAAATTTGATCAAAACCGTTTCTGCAGTTTTTGAGTAAAAATGGTTTGGTGTTTACTTATAATTGTTCATACCCTTATTTTGGCGTTCTACGTTTACATGCGGGTTAAATATCAATTTTGAGCTGATGCGGTCGTTTGTGGAAGTGGGCCAAAGACACACGCAGGCTATTATCTCTAATGTTTTTCGGACTCAAGAGCCTTGAAAATGTAACGATCTGAAGTAAAGACGATGAGAAATTGACTCCAGTTTGTACTAAACGCTCAAGCGGTTGTGACGACGGGGAGTTTCAAGACGAAAGTTTCACCCTCTAACGAAATTTTTCGGAAATACGCTAATAAAACGTTCGAACGTTCAATTGGAGAACAATCATAAACGACACGAGAAGGTACAAGTTCATTGGGCGCATAAGGTTTGATGACCGCCGTGAGAGAACGGGTAACGCCTATGGAATTTTGAAACGGCTCGACATCAAGCATTCACGAACCTTGACGCGTCATCTGATTGGAATAGCAATTGAGAGGCAACTTCCGACAGAGACTTGAATTACTTTCTCCGTCGTTTTGGATGAGAGTTAGATTAACAGGGAACATTCTGAGGAGTCTGAAGACGATCACATTGTACGGCAATGGCTTCTTGTGAACTGAATCTTTACGAATTTCACGACAGAAAAAAAAGCGGGCTGGTGAGACGAGAAAAATATTTTTCAAATTCACGCGCACGTGGAGTTCTTATCAAATACAGGGAAACGGTTATTACAAAATATTGACAATATATATAATATTAACTATTTGAAGACGTCCTGTAAGTTTGGTGAAAATCGTTGAAGCGGTTTTGCTAAAACGCAAAAAACGTATTTTTGCTGCGTAGAATAGAATGAAGATTTCGCCGAATTTCCATGGAGATATTTACAGAAAAGAAACATATTCCAGATACAAACAACACTGCAACGGCTCACGTGGTAGAACACATTGACTTACAACACTAATAATGAGCGAAAGACAGTCCTGGAAGTAGCTCACTAACACCTACGAGCGATCCTCTATATAGGTGCGGCTTTCGAAATGAGGAGGGGGAAAACCAGGTTTGAACGTTCCTGGGGCGGCTGATACCGTGTGTCCCGCTCATCACACCACCAGTGGCCGAGGGCTGGCTCTGAGTAGCAGATGAAAAATCCCTCATGAATCTTAGACCCAGTGGGAGGCCAGACTGGCAGCTGCGGCGCCACTCTCTTTGACCCTCTATGGACCGGCGAAAGGGGCTAGAATCAATATGCCAGAGGGGCTTCCAGGACACTGCTTCGAGCACCTCTCGCTCATACCACAAACACACAACAAATGAACTCACAAGGGTACACTACATCAGTCTGCTTCTTTAATCCCCCCCATTAGTAAAACAACATGACAAAGCAATAAAAACGCCACCTGCGCCTCTACCTTGGCGATCACAGGCTTCTTCTTCAAAAGCACGTCAAGTATTTAGGAGTGAGTATCAGTGAGAGGTGGGGCTTCAACCAACACCTTCAGCCCCTTAAAGGCACTGCCATTACAAGGTTTGCCTCACTGTGTGCAATTACTAAGGCCATTTGAGGTGTGTGTTACCGTGACACTATCCTCATGTATAAGGCCATCTATCTAGACGTGATTGCCTGAGAGACCTACGCTCTTGTCGCGCTTATAAGGCTTATGAGACAGTATCAACAGAAGCACTCCACGTGGTCAGTTACTGGTTGACTTGACCACTTGACCGTTGAGTGCATGGTTGACGAAAGGAGAGTAAAAGCGGAACTTACTTCGCTTTGGGCTGAACTCCATGAGGATCTCACTGTACAATGGAAACTTGCTGCCATCAGCGAATGGGCGTTAGAGAAATGGCAAGCGAGATGGGAATCCTCGTCAAAGGGACGTGATACATACTTATGAGCTCTTCTGAGTTCTTAGACCGATTTCTTAAAAGAAAATGGGTTAAGCCAAACCACTGGACGAGCCAGTTCCTTACGTGACATGGTGACTTCGAGCTTCACTTTTTACTTTCCTTGGCTCTACGAAGTAGAAAGGAAAGTTATGTAATCGGCTGAAAAAAAAATTCAGACACCCCTGAGTCCGAAAAACACTATTTGGGAAAATGGTCTGTGTGTATGTGTGTCTGTGAACGATTTTTAGAGAAAATTGCCGTATCAAATCCACTCAAACTTGATATCTAGCCTGCAGGTTACCATGGGACGCCAAAATAAGGGTTTAAACAAAATCCACCGAAAGTTAACTATAGTTATCATAGTGATCAAAACACCAAATATTTTTTTTCTCAAAAACAGCTCTAACAATTTTGATTAAATTTTTTATATTGGTAGCTCCCAATATGGAAACTATACCACGAAATTCCCATTCATGGGAAAATGACGAGAGCAGCACAATAAATTATCGAAACTTTCGACAAAATCGATTTTAGCGCGGTTTTTAGAGAAAACAACCGTACCAAATCAGCTGAAACTTGATGACTAGCCTACAGGTTACTATGGGACGCAAATATAAGGGTATGGGCAAAATCCTTCGAAAGTTAACTATAGCTATCATAGTGATTAAAACACCAAATTTTTTTCTCAAAAACGGCTCTAACGATTTTGATTACATTTTTTATATTGATAGCTACCAACATGGCAACTACACCATAAAATTCCCATTCGTGGGAAAATGACGAGAGCAGCACAATAAATTATCAAAATTTTCGACGAAAAGTGTTATTAGCGCGATTTTTTTCTTATAACCTCCGCTGGAATGTTAGTAGAATGTTAAAAAAAATTGGTATTGTAGTCCAATCCAATACGTAAAGGGTGAGTCTTTAAAAATGGTCATGAGATACATGGGGCTCACTCCAGAAATTCCTGAATTTCAACTACTGCCGTTTCGCTTACTACCAGTTCTAACTGTTATTACCCAATAGCTCTGCAAAAGTAATTACTATCCTTCTTCAAAAAATTCGTGTTTACAGCCTCATTAATTATCTGTGTACCAATTGCTCAATAAAGGTCCTGGAATGAGTACGAGCAGCACAATAAATTCCAGAACTGTAGGCGCTACCGCTTCCTGCTGCCGTAAAGCGTTGTTTGACCAAGTTCAAAGGCCATGTACAAAGTGAATTGACGTAGAGCTAAGGAAAGTTGTGTGTTGCAACGCACCAGATATTTTTTTTTCTCAAAGACTTCCCATACTCTTGCGTCTTCAGTGTGGAGGTAACAAAAAACCACAAGCTGCTCCGTTGCAGGTCCTGCAACAGTGACTGACGGTTGTAGGAAGAGTAGCCAAACTTACCAGCATTGACCATTGCTAAACAAGCTCATAACCATTTGTCCCAGTTTGCGAAGAAACGTGGTGACAGCTGATCTGTCCTTTTGAAACTTGCCACCCAAGTAAATAGTTAGATCAGGTAGGAAACCAGATTAAGAACTCCTCCCAGATGATACGGGATTTTTCAGGTGGTCCCCTCCGCGCGGTCACACGCGGGCAATTGCTCTCTACCTGGAGACTGGCTAACGACCAAATACCTGCCGTAACATCCGCAAGTCTCGGTGGACGCTGCAGTGGCCGGCCACGTGCATATCACCGTCACCGCGCTGATATAAATTATATAACCCTCGTCGAGGGTTTTAGAAACAGTCATCAAATAAGGAAACAGACCTGACAGTTCGGCGCACCATTTAGCCGCGATTATTGGATGTAAAAAACTGAGTGTCGCAATCAGTGAATTGTGTCACCCGAAGGGCACGCTCCGACGTAGAGCAACTCGTCGTGAGTCCGAGCGACTCTTCATTTCATTCGAAGAGCTCAGTTCCGGGAGAAGGTCTTCGAGATGAGCTCATCTCCCGACGCACCGATTATTCACCGATAAATTCTTATTAATTTTCGACAATAAAGGTATTGAGCTCAAACCTACCAGATAAACGCTTTGACCCCCGGCCCAGGCGTCGTTTACCGGTCCATTACCTTAACAGGCTCTGTTCGTAGCACGCGAGGGGGCGGAGGAATATTGAGAAAAGTGATTGAAATTGATGGAACGTTACTGACAAGTTACTGATTGGCTCACGCGAGTTTGAGAACGTTGTACGTCAGATGCGGAAGGGTTTTCATTCTAAGGTGAACCCCCCTGCGAGAGATATCGAGGTTTGTTTCATTTTCCGCTTAATTTTGGCCAATGTAATCGTAATACGTTGTGTTGCTGTGAACCTTAAGGTCACTGACCTGCCTTACTCAGAAAATAGTTTCGTTAAAAAGCTTTGAAAAGTAAAATGAAAAATATGTGCGACTTAAAACCTCTCTTCAGCCCCGCACGCCATTAGCGACTTTTATCCCTCTCGTTGCTAATACATTTTTCGCTCAGTTCATAAATTCCTGAATTTGAAGGCCTTAATTGATGGAACTGCCGACATGTCGTTAATTATTTAGTGTGAGCAGATGAAGTGACACAGCGACAACATAAAGTTTTCATTCGTGGAAAAATGACGAGAGCAGCAAAAATGATGAAGTTTCGACGAATATCGATTTTTGTGTAGTTTTGCCCTCGTATGTCTCTCATGTGACATTCTTAAAGAAAGTGGTAGTTCAATAAGCTACATTCACGATAGAAGTAACGTCGTTTCTTTTTGACTAGCATTGTTTTCCTTATAGTCGCAATACTGTAAACATAAACCTTCTTTGGCTCCGACTTAAATATCCACGGAAGACGCAATAATATTTTCATTTGGGGAAAACATTTACGTCGTATTTCGACACCATTTTAAAACGACAATTCAGGAATGGAAAAACAGCAGAGAAACGTTATTTGTCAAACATTTCCTTAGCATTGGTAGCTTTGAAATACAATTGCTGGATTTAACGAGCGGTGCGTAGCAACACACAACTTTCCGCCACCCGCGTCTCTATGCGGGCGCTATATCTTCGTTCAACGCATTTCTATAGAAACATTTATGGAGAACAACATGTAGGCAATAGTTAGCTGAGAGTACTCCGTAAGTTTGATCGAAATCGTGTCAGCCGTTTTTGAGAAAATTGGAATACCGATAAATTAATATTCGACAAATCTCCTTATCTGAGTTAACTTGGCTTATATCTCCGTTCAACATATATATACAGAAATAATTATGGAGAACGAAATGTGAGTATGGGAAACAGAAAGACATTCCATTAAAATTTATCACATCTGGTGAAGAAGTTACCCTGGAATTTACGGAAATGTTCGAAAAAACGTTAATTTTGACACATTTTGATTTTTATCTCTGCTCAATGGACTTTCAGAGGAACATTTATTAAGAACATTACGTAGGTATTAACTATTCGAAAACATCCTGCGAGTTTGGTGAAAATCATTCGTCAAGTCGTTTTGCCAAAGAGCAAAACCCTATTTTTGCTTTTTAGGCCTATCTCTCCGTTCACCGTATTTTCATGGAGATATGTATGCAGAAGAAAAGTTAGGTATTGATTAGTAGAAGATAATTTGAAAGTTTAATCAACATCGTTACAGCGGTTGCGGAGAAAAATGCGAAAACCCCAAGTTTTTGGTACATTTTGATCCCCCACCTCCTTTTTCCACCGACTGAAATCGCCCATAACCTTTTTTTTTTGGCTTCTATAAGAAATGTCGAACAAAACAAGAAATGAATCAACCGCAAATCGAACTACACGCACGGATCACGCGGCGAAATGAGGGTTTTTAGACTCAGTAGACCTAAAAATGTAAAGATCTGAAGAATACCTAACTTTTTTACACGATTACATCCTTACCCTTTGGGTGGTGGAAAGTAATAATGGAATAATGTCAAAATGGAGTCAAAACGATTAGAAATTGTTCTGAAGACTAATTAAAATTTAAAATCTGATGGACGATTGCGTGTAGCTATTTGGATAATAAGGTAAAACGGTTGAAAATGGAGTAAAGTGTTGAGAATCCTATACAAGTTGTTGAGAAATCGAGAATAAAAGTTAGGTATTGATTAGGAGAAGGTAATTGGAAAGTTTAATCAAAATCGTTAGAGCCGTTTTCGAGAAAAATGTTTCGCATTTTTTTAAAATAAACTAGTTTTTGGTACATTTTCGTCCCACGCCCCCCCCTTCCCATCGGCCGAAATCGTCCATAACCTTATTTTGGTGTCTACAAAAAATAACGAACAAAACAAAAAAAGAACCAGCTCAATCGGATCAGCCGTTCTCCCGCAAATCGAACTACACACGGACCACGCGCCGAAATTAGGTTTTTTAGACTCAGTAGGCCTCAAAACGTTAAGATCTGAAGAAAACCCAAATTTTTTTTGACACGATTACTATACTTTCCTTTCCCTTTGGGGTAGCGGAAAGTAAAAAGCAACGAGATGTGGCGTTCTGAATTCGAACGCCTTTGTGTCGAATTGCAGTAAAAGATGCGACCTTAGTACACGATAGAAGCGTTCAGTTTTGAATGACTTGGAGAAGGTAGACATGATCATTTTAACGCTTGGAATAGTATTTTTGACTCTTAACACACGTTCAGCTGAAACGCTGGCGGAGACGATGTTTCGTATGCTGGTTATGAAGGTGGCTCACGGACTAAGTAGGCTTGGAATAGCTAAGGTGCCATAAGCTACTAATGGGCTATGTACCCAGGTACGAGTTTGAGAGAGTGCAACCAGAAGGAAGCCTGTAGAACAGCCAAAGTCGTCGAGTCGACCTCCTAAAGGTATCACAGCTCGGATGGATCCAAGCTCTTGCGGGGAATGAGAGAGCGGACGAACTAGCCAAGGCGGGAGCCAGGGGACACTTTTGTGGACCAGAACCGTTCTCGCCTATTACAATGCAACAATTGAAAGTAAAAATAAATGAGAAAATGTGGAGTAATGTTAGTGACGAAATAAACAACTATGAAGGGTACCAACATTCCAAAATTATGGGCATAACTAGTTATAACCTACAAAGAACCAATTGGGTACTGGGCTTAAGCAAGGTGAGACTACAAAGAATCACTGGGATGCTATCTGGGCACTACGCGGTGGGTAAGACTCTTAACAGGATCAATCCCAACATCAACGCTAGGTGCCCATGCGGATCCGATCGCTATCTTAGGGAATGCCCGTTATGGTTTGGTACTAGACTCAATATATTGGGGGAGACAATACTAAACAGCACTAGTCTGAGAGAAACCGAGTGGAAAAAGATCCTAGAATTCGTGGAGGGGACGGGCAGATTCCGAAACCCCTTTAAAGAAGCCAAGCCGACTCCCAATAACTCTGGGGAGATGGGAAATGAGCCTGAACGGCCACGACTTTGGACATTGTTCCCTCGGCCTTGGCTGGTGCCCTGATATCTTCTTCTTCTGGGGCCGTCAAAATGCCTGATAAAGAGTAAAGCAATAAAACTATCAGTATAATAGATGCTGATAGCTGGTACTATCGTCAAGCGTGTTGCAAGGCCCTGAAGAACTGATGCACATCCTCAAAACACGGGAGGAAGTGCAGGATGCGGCTCACTGTAATAAAGTTTTTTTGGATTCTTGGCCGTAAAGGGATCACCGTAAATGAGAGGGCGCGGAACATCTGGCCAGACCCCGTTCGTCAACTGTATCTTATTCGGCATGTTCTCCACTGAGGGGCATCTCCTTCACTAGTCAAGAGGACTGAGAAAGAATACGCAAGGAGAACGCATCAGACAGCCTGACAGTGAGACGCTCCAAGTGCTTCATCTCAAGGCAAACGCACGAGATGAGATGTAACCTTCTGGTGATAGAGAAGGAGGACCTAAGGTAGATAGTGGGGTTTATCATAGGACAGGTCTCGCTATCGTGCAAGAGGCCATCCTCACGTGCAGCATCCACCAAACCCAGGCAGGTTTGATCATTTTGTCAGTCTTCCGGTGGCTGTTGCCCGCGTGCTACCGTGAGTCTTTTTCGCGTTTTATTCTGAGGAGCGGCTCAAACGATTTTGGTTAACCTTAGATCTGTTTCCTTATCAATGTGATCGTTCCCTGCTGCGGTGCATCTCCGTCACGAGTCAAGAACGCAGCAGAAGCGAGGCAATTCAAACGCTTCATCTGAGGACCAACACACGAAATAAGACTTAGCTTTCTGATGATGGAAATGAAGGACTCGAGGCAGATGCAAAATGAACCAACACATGCCAGAGAAGTGAAAGGGAGCCATATTTGGTTTTTGGAACAACTTCTCCAAGTGTCGACATCAAAGAAGACTTGCAATTCCGGACACTTTAGGAAGCTAAACGTGGACCCACGAGACATTACTGTGCACAGTAGGACTTTAGGCCGCGGTGATCATCCCGAATAAGTGACAATAAAAATCCTTTCTATGTGACGCTTGACCTGATACTGGATTTCGGTTAGAGGAATAACGTATCAAGAGGCGAAACGTCAAGTTAAAACAGTAGTTCCACTTAATGCTCCCGTCGTTCGAAAGGATATGGAGCTGGTAGCGTCGAATGATTGATGTTCGCCGGTGAGAGACTACAACAATAGGCGCCATGCAGTTTGCTTTTGTGTCATCGGTTCTGTACAGGTATAAATCAGAAGAGAAAGGGCGGAGCGAAAAAGAATTCCGAGGACAAGAGGGAAGACGGTAGGTCGAAGGAACGACTCATCGTTCAGATGAGAATCGGATCAAGATGTAAAAACAATGGACTGTTTCTCTTCGCGTTCTGAGAACTCTAAATTATTCTAACGGTTCTATTTCACGTGCCTCCGCTAAGCAGAGAATACGCTTCATCGTAAATTATCGCACAACTTTCCAATGAATTTAACGCGAATGAACTATTAATTCGAAAAATTGAAAAATGAATACGAATAATAGGTTAACATTGTAAAATATAAATAAATAGTCAAAATTAAATCAAATATGTACGGTGCGAAGCAACACACAACTTTACACAGCCCCTGTAAATTCGATGCTAATTCATTCAACCAGAAACGATTTTTCTTCTTTTCCCCCTCTATATACTGGTGGCACCCGAGAAAACCCATACTGCGGCCTGACATGGGCATGTTGTGCGACGTACGAGGCGTCCTCAATACCTCGTTACAGCGAGACCAGTACGCAGTACAAGCTCCCCTGACTCCTGCCAGGACTCGCAGAATCTGCAACTCTGTACCTCTGACTTACCAATCTGGGCAATATATTGTGTTGAAAAATGCTCATAGACATGCCCGATTTACCCTGTTTGCCGCCCATGGGCTCGTGATGGACGACTGCTCCCTGCAATTTGTCCCAACTAATAACGAAACTAATTGAAAAAAGAATACTGTTGATTGCGTTTCTTAGCATATTTTTAAAATGAGCACAATCCAACACCACACACCTGCTGTTCCTGACTGGTGGGGAAGCGGTTGTATCTAGGCCTCATACGTGGCCCATAACAACCCATCAGCACCTCAATGGCCTCTTTCGTGTTTTTCTCATCCTTTCCGGTCACCCCATTTCTCCTTGACTGTAAAGAAACTCTTGCCCTTTCACAAGGATGTGCTCTCCGGCACGTCTGAGAACAGCAGGTCCCCCTGCCCTCCTGACTTTTGTCATACCTCTTGGTATGTCCAGGCTGGACCCCGTGGCGGCGTCGGGATTTTGGATGACTGGGACGGAGATTCATTAATTTTACTCATTTATTTTTGTTTCTCCGGGCAGGGGTCGAGACTAAAGCACACAGTCCGTCGAATGACAAGTGAAGGCTGCTCTTATTAAAGTTGCAAAGGCTTACCGAACTGTGGCCGCCTCAAGCATTGTGGTCGCGTGCGGAGTACTCCCGGTTGATCTGGAGGCCGCCAGACGATTTGCAAATTGGAAGGTAAGGAAAAAGCTCGGCGTTTCCTGCCCGGAAATATCGTTATCTCTGAATGAAGGAGACACGAATTCGTCCAGCCTAATACAAGAAAGGTGGACAGAGGCTGAAACTGGCCGATGGACGTTTGCCCTATTCCCGTCAGTGGAGGGCAGATTGAAAATGAGATGGGTTAGCCCTGGATACTCTGTGTCTCAACTCTTGTTTGGCCACGGGGACTTATGGGCGAAGCTCCACCGACTCAGTCTCTGTGACGAAGAGACGTGTAGCTGTGGGATCGCCCCTGAAACAGCGCAACACGTACTCACTGAATGTTCCAGATGGACAAGTCAGCGCGCACGTCTGAGCGTCTCCCTCAGTGTTCGGGGATGAGCTCCCGATTGACCTGACCCGTTAAGTTTCAGCGACTGGCTTCCCGGCGCTGGGGGACTTTGCGACTCACTTAGTCTATATCCGAACGGGGACCGTGTCCTCCTCAGTATTGCACCTGCCTTCGACACCTCTTAACTTCATTGCACTCGCTTCTAAGGTGTAACGAAGCGGAGGCTAGTCGGCACCACTGAGGGAAGCTGTAGGAGGCCTAACACCCTGAGAGGCTCTCCCCTCAGGCAATGTTAGATCTCTGAGGCATACCAGGAGGCTGCTAGTGGGCGACCGCTTAGCAACTGGTAGCATAGGCTTCTAGAGCCCCGCTGATCCCCTGATGAGGGGGGCCCACTGGCAGATTGAGGAAGGACTCGTGCTGGTCTGGTTCACTATGTGCTGGAGGGTGGGCTCTTGAAGCCATTAGGCCAAAGAGTTGCTTTCCCTCGTCTATGACGTGAGGATGGGTTAAGAGCGCTCGGGCTGGCAAAACTCGGACCGAAAAGTCGGCAGTAGAATTTCTCGAACACAGTCCGTTGGGCTAGGTACTCTTCCCCCTCTTCCTATATCTTGGGGTTTCCCATAATTGCCTAGACTGATTGGATCGTCGGGCTAGGTACTCAAATCCCTCTTCTTGTACCTTGGAGTTTTCCCATCACTGCCTGATCCTGGCGGATTAACAGGGATTTAAATCCTTCAAGCCCATCCCCGCCTCTACTACCTACCCATACAGAACGCATAATACGAACACAACAATCCTATCTATGCATTCACTCTGAATAACTTACTTTCATACTTATAAATTAGGTTCACACTGCAGGGGGAGTACTGGGATATTCCGCCCCCTGCTTATTGACTATTCTACTCGTTGATGGGAGGGAGGGCGAGTACTCTTTATTCCTCCCCAGCCCACCAAACCATACACTATACCTACCCTAATATCACAGTTAGTTACGTATCCTAAAGACTGACACACAAACCCATCATCTGTCTATCTCCCACCCTCGCCGTGTGTGCCACTTTTCAGCAAATGTCTCCACCTTGCTACCGTCGTTTGGTTGCTCCACTCCCTTTACATTGCGTAGAGACTGCACTCTGTTAATATGTGGCTGGCTGTTTCATTCCTGCGTCCGCAGAGGCATCTTCCCGAGCTTCTCCCCCTGAATAGCTGCAGCCACCACACGCCACGGACAACTTCATGGAGAATAATATATTCGTATTGACGAGTTGAAAACACGACAGTCGAAGCCTTTTTCAAAAAATTATGAAGCCCCATTTCATAGGTCTGTATCATAGGCCACAAATATATGGAGAACGAACTGATTAACAAAAAATGATATAAAAGTTTAGTGAAAGTCGTTAAAGTTGTAGTCGCGAAACACTCGAAAAATCCAAGTTTTTATTAGATGTCGGCCCTCCTCTCCTTTTACCATAAAAACTGCTCATAACGTCATTTTTCTCGACTTAAGAAAATCACGAACGTCACAAAAAACGACGACAGTTCGATAGGTTATGCCGGTTGATGCTCGGACGATTTCATTTTCTGATGTTTTGGCTTATTGTAACAGAAATTGTTGTCGGTATAAGTTGCTGGAAGGCAATAGATCAGGTTGACCTAATTCATCATGGAAAATTCGAAAAAACAAGTTGTTTAGCGCATTTCGGTTGTTACCTCAGTTCAGTGGACGGTCAGAGGAGTATTTATGAAGAACAATTTATAGTCATTGACTAGTTGAAGGCACACTGCGAGTTAAACTTATTTTCATTGAGATTTTCATGGAGAAATGTCTCTCATATTGAAGAGGTCGTGGAATTGAAAGGACTCCCCGTGAACAAATTATCACCCGATCCATTGCACACGCTCAGGCGATAGAAAAAACAGCTTTGACAAGTGATGACCCAGGAACCTGTTCGAGGCATTTCAAAAATCGAAAGATTTACACACAAAAAACATGGCGTCGAAGAAATTATCTGAAGCTACGCATCGGTTAATATTAATAAAGAAAATTGTAGGGAAGTTCCGGACAATCGGAAGTTCTTTTGCGCACGCATGATGTTACGTCCGGAACAAAATCAACAGACCGTAACCTTCCACAAATCAGTTTCCTCCCTTCGACATCACGGAGGGCTGACGACAATACAAAGGAAGTTGCCGCTACCTCCGCGTACTAACAATCGGCCGTCCCTTCGGCTCGCATGTTCTATTCATGTGCGCATCGGCTCAATCTCAAAGGACCTGTTAAAAGGGACGAAGAGAAACAAAAAAAAAACAGTAGTGTTCCATAGTTCGGATATATCTCGCGATATTAATATTGCATATACTGGACGCATAGTACGTTATTAAATTTAGAGGTCGAGTGGAAAGCAAATTCAGGAAATCGCATACGGAGAATGGAAATGAATTGAAATATCTGATAGGACGCATCATCCGCGTACATTGAAGCTGGCACTCCAACGAGCGAAATGAGTCCAAAACTAACTATAAAAACCTATCTTTTTAAAATAAACTAGTTTTTGGTACATTTTCGTCCCCTACCCCCGTTCCCATCGCCCGAAATCGCCCATAACCTTATTTCGGTGTCTACAAAAAATAACGAACAAAACAAAAAAAGAACCAGCTCAATCGGATCAGCCGTTCTCCCGCAAATCGAACTACACACGGACCACGCGCCGAAATTAGGTTTTTTAGACTCGGTAGGCCTCAAAGCCTCAAAACGTCAAGATCTGAAGAAAACCCAATTGTTTTTTTTTTTTTTTTACACGATTACTATACTTTCCTTTCCTTTTGGGGTAGCGGAAAATAAAAATTTCAGAATTCAAAAAGCCGCCGTTTACTTACCAGCATTCATCGCATTTTTTACCCGATAATTCCAAAACAGTAACGATTCTTTTCGGAAATATCTGGTGCGTTGCAACACACAACTTTCCTTAGCTCTACAACAATTCACTTTGTACATGGCTAATTCTATTTAATCAATTCATTTATCACTCAGTTAATTTACACTTGGTCAAACAACGCTTTACGGCAGCAGGAAGCGGTAGCGCTTACAGTTCCAAATTTTATTGTGCTGCTCGTACTCATTGCAGGACCATTATTGAGAAATTGGTACATAGATAATTAAGGAGTCTGTAAACACGAATTTTTTGAAGAAGGATAGTAATTACTTTTGCAGAGTTATTGGGTAAAAACCTTTAGAGCTGGTAGTAAGCGAAACGGCGGTAGTTGAAATTCAGGAATTTCTGGAGTGACCCCCATGTATCTCATGAGCGTTTTTAAACACTTATCCTACAGGTATTGGATTGTACTACAATACCAATTTTTTTTAACATTCTACAAGAATTCCAGCGGAGTTTATAATAAAAAACTGCGCGAAAAACGCTTTTGGTCGAAAATTTTGATAATTTATTGTGCTGCTCTCGTCATCTTCCCACGAATGAGAATTTTATAGTTTCATTGACTTGTTGAGAGCTATTCATATAAAAAATGTAATTAAAATCGTTAGAGCCGTTTTTGAGAAAAAAAATTTGGTGTTTTGATCACTATGATAACTATAGTTAACTTTCGGTGGATTTTGCCCATACCCTCATTATTGCGCCCCATGGTAACCTGTAGGCTAGACATCAAGTTTCAGCTGATTTGGTACGGTGGTTTTCTCTAAAAACTGCGCTAAAATCGATTTCGTCGAAAATTTTGGTAATTTATTGTGCTGCTCTCGTCATTTTCCCACAAATGGGAATTTTATGGTGTAATTGCCTTATCGAGAGCTGTCAATATAAAGAATTTAATCAAAATCGTTAGAGCTGTTTTTGAGAAAAAAAAAATTTGGTGTTTTGATCACTATGATAACTATAGTTAACTTTCGGTGGATTTTGTTCAAACCCTTATTTTGGCGCCCCATGGTAACCTACGGGCGAGATATGAAGTTTGAGCTGATTTGGTACGATGGTTTTCTCTAAAAATCGTTCACAGACACACATACACACACACACACAGACCATTTTCCCAAATAGTGTTTTTAAGACTCAGGGGGGTCTAAAACGTAAAGATCTGAAAAAAACTCAAAATGTTTGTTAGCTGATTACATAACTTTCCTTTCTACTTTGTAGAGCCAAGGAAAGTAAAAATGAAGGTGAAAGTTTCTTGAATCAGTAGTGTATTTATTGCTCAATTATGCTCGTAGCGTACGTAGAAGTAGCTCAATAAATTCTAGAACGTCAAGAGGCACGTTGAGCCACGTTCTGCCAAGTTCGTATAAAATGGACGAAAAATGTATGTCATTCGTCGCTTGTCGAGCTGAGAATAGTTGGAGGATGCGTCGCACCAGATTGCTAGTCTCATCTAATCGTAATATGACTGAGTGCTTCGCAATAGGAGAGAGTACAGACTGTTTTTCTGTAATCGCTACTTTTCTGTTTGGTTTACCGTTCTATTTCTACTCGGCTCATAAAAGGGCATCGAGGGGGGGGGGGGAACAGGATGATTGTCGCTTCCTCAAAACGTAATTTGTGCTCCGCTCAGTTATACGCCGGGTCTCAGGAAGTGTTCTAAAGAAGGATAATCTTTAGGAGCCCGCTAGGGAGGGTTTCGGTGGATGAAACCGGTTCCTTTATGAAGAGGCGCATTCAGGCAAACAGAAACTAAAAGGGAGCGTGGAATGAAGAGAAATGCTCTCAATAGAAGAGAGATGACCTCACGACGGTGAAGGTGATGTATCAAAACGCTCCGGTGACGACGAAAACTTCCTCGGGGTTTATCACCCGGGGAAGAAGTCATTTCGAAAAGATGAAGAAGCCAAAACGATACTGTCTTTACTCCTGGAAGATGAACGAATTGGCCGACTTGAGGAACGTACTCTTGGTTATTTCAACTAATCTGAAATTATGGAATAACAATTCAGTATTCTATCAAGCCGTTGAATTCAAACTAAACTTTGTTTACACGATACTCCAACACAGAAACCAATACTGAGGTAGTTTGGAGATGCTTTGGAAGAGCTGCTGACTCAGGCCAAAATTAAGGCAATCGCTTTCAGAGCACCTTACTGAGTTAGGAAGGAGTAAAGAATAGCATTCTGCTCTGGCGGGACTGTGTGTGCGCCTTGAACCGCGAGGAGGTTGTCAAATCTTCGCCCTCCAGTCTTGGCATATGGATAAAACTCAGGCGTTCAGGCAGCTACACCGAATATGTCATCCTATTGAAATACATTGGAAAGTGTTTTATTTTGTTTTGATGTGAGTGGCGTCAACACACCAGCCATCACCAGTGCCATTGTATTTCATTCCATTTCCAATCATCGTCGTCTCACCACGTGCCTCGTTGTATCCATTGCCATTTCCTCACTTTTGCGATGAAAAATAGTAATTACCGCGCATTTGGCATTCTTGTCGGGTCGAAGTATCTCAAAAGTCGATGTAAAACGACGTCTACCAGCGTCATACCTCGACCAATATACAGCCGGAGGCCTTTTGCGTGTCGAGTAGAAACACGAACATCAAACGTCGAACGACGAAAACTTGTACCAAGTACCAATTTATTTTCTACTTTCGGACTTTTTTCACGCGCAGGACAATTTGATCAACTAATCCATCTGCCTAAATCGATTGTTATCTAGTTTTAGAATTGTCTGTTGTCACGCGTATTTATTTTTGTTATCATTACTTATTTAATTTAACCTAACGTACTTATCCACCTTAAACCAACATTATTACTGATGTAGGACAGGACCTGGAGCAGGTGTCACGTAAATTAATTATAAATTACTATAAAAAATTCTATCTCAACTGCAATGTCAATATTGACGTCTGCATCACCACCTCCTAACAGCTCTGGCTTCAACTTCACACCGTTATAATGTTCCAGTAATTCGAACTCAACCAGAAGTACGTGTGTGCGCACAGGGAGACGAGTGTGACTTTCGCGAGAGTTGCCATATTGAAACATGACTGAATGAAACATGAGAGGAGCCGTCTCTTGTGGAGGGGAATCTGAAATTGAGGAGAGGGGAAATAAAGAAAGGAAGAACCCACTTCAGGGAAATCCGCTGCTATTAGAAATACCCGCGGAGGTGGAATTTCCGCAGGTACAAGGGGGTAAGAGGAGACAATGACCGGGGAAGTCCAACTGTTTTGACTTGCGTTGAACAATATCGTGAGTTTACCCCATCTGCCCCTCTCCCACTATAGCCCTTCTGGACGTGCATTTTGTCAAGGAATTAGATCGAAAATTGACTCGATTAAAAAAATAGTCACGAAAATCGCTTGGCAAACGCTACCTTTCATTTAATCCACGGGCTTGTAATAACTAAGAAGACCTCTCGAAATCCCTGAACTGAGAGGGAACTTCGTGTGTTTGACCAACACAGTTTTCTTCAGATCTTTACGTTTCACACCCTTCCGAATGGTCTGTGTGTCTGTGAACGATTTTTAGAGAAAACGACCGTATCAAATTAGCTCATACTTGATATCTCTCCCGCAGGTTACCATGGGACGCCAAAGTAAGGGTATGAACAAAATCCACCGAAAGTTAACTATAGTTATCATAGTGATCAAAACACCAAATATTTTTTTTCTCAAAAACGGCTGTAATGATTTTGAGTACATTTTTTATATTGATAGCTCCCAATATCGCAACTATACCACAGAATTCTCATTTGTGGGAAAATAACGAGAGCAGCACAATAAATTATTAAAATTTTCTACGAAAATTGGTTTCAGCGCGGTTTTTCCTTTTCAACTCCGATTAATACTAGAATGTTTAAAGAATATATCTTGTGCGTTGCAACACACAACTTTCCTTTCCAATTCACTCGTGTACATGGATTTTTTCTACTTACTCAATTCATTTATCACTCAGTTCATTTGAACTTGGTCAAAAAACGGTAGCGATTACGGTTCTGGAATTTTAGGGCTGCTCGTTTTTCTAATAATGTAAACTTAATTTGTTTCTTCTGACACACTACAGTAGTGATAATTTCTCTGAGGTTTCCCCTAATTATTTAATGAACGTTATTAAACGCTCGTCGTACAGTCAGTTTATTGGACTACTGTCTTGATTGGTCTAAGAATGTTACGATTGTATGAGCACGGTGTGCGAGAAATATATCTGGTGCGTAGCAACAAACACAACTTTCCGCAAACTTCCGTAAACTCGACCTGCTGCATAAAGGGGGGGCTAAATCTTCGTTCAACGCATTTCTACAGGGCTTCAGTGTTCTGTCTACAAGGCGGTAAACCTTCCCGAAAAATCTTGTTACCATTCATCTATCCGTTGGTTACTCGTTGAAGGCCTTGACGTACGTGAAAGAACCTCAATAAAACGTGGAACATTAAGTTGTGTCGCGTAAACTGTCTGAATTACTTTAGAGCGATATAAAACGTTCGTGGGGCTGTGGAAAGCGGTTTGATGCGTCGCACCAAATACTTTTAGAAAAACAGAATATTTTCATCTGTTGAGTTCGTTCGATTCGTTCGGCTGTAAAACTTCCGCTTTGAGCTCATGCCCTCAGTTGTCGAGACCAAAACGAACGGAGCTCCAAGTGACATCACAAATTGTGAGAGAAGCCGGCGTAATATTGTTTGTATTGGGACGAGCGTGAGGTTATTTATTAATAGGATCTTGTCTGAGGTTGCTGCTCTTGGCGGCTCGAGACTATTTGTCAGTTTTGATTTCTCTTAACCGAAACTGAAGCTTTCATGTCGACGAGGAAGAAGCGTCGAACAAACGAGGAAAAAAAAAAGTTGACGAAATTTATTTTTCGAGTTTATTTTTACGGGTCGTCGCGTTCTTTACGGCGCGGGCTTCCTGTTTCCGCTCGTCCCTTACTGGGTCGTACCAGAGAACGTATTGTCGTAGGGTGACATTGGACTAGCTTCCTATCAGTCTCGAATGAGGGCGACCCTGACACGTTTTCCAATATTTTGGCTTGTCGAACCCGTGCAGAATAACGAGGAAAATTCTGAAATAGCTGAACTTTGTCTTGTTTGGAACTGAACGTTCCAAGGGTTACTGACTGCAAATCTCTTTCTCATCTCACTATTTCTCATCTTCATTGATGACGTGAGTAAACTGTTTGAGGGGTCTGTGAAACATCTGCTATTCGTAGATGATATGAAGATTTTTTTGAGAGTGGTCTCAATGAGCGATTGTTTGGTTCTTCAGAATGCTCTTACAGCCTTGCATGGATGGTGTTTGAAGAATGAGCTTAGCATGAATATTGATAAGTGCTCAGTGGTCACTTTCAGTCGAGGAGTATCCAGCCTACAGCATGACTACTCGATAGGAGGGGCGTTGCTCCAGCGTAAAACCCTGGTGCGGGATCTCGGAGTTCTGATCGATGCAGGTTTTACGTTTTCGGCCCATACTGGTGAAATATGCTCAAAGCAATGAGTAAAATGGGCTTTCTCAAAAGAAATACGAGGGATTTCGAGGAACCAAACGCCCTTAAGCTGCTATTTATCCCCCTTGTCCGTACACCTCTTGAGTTTTCTTCCTCTGTGTGGTCACTGTGGTATACCAATGCCAATAATACCTTGCGTGTACCACTTCCTAAGCTCTGTGTCCTACAGGAGAGGCGATAGGTGGGAGGACTTTTCCTACGCAGTGGCGCTCAGGAGGGAGACCATGTCCTCTTTGGAGAATCGGCGACGTGAGGCGGACATGCTTCTTCTGCATGGGTTGACGGCGGGTCGACTGGATTTGTCCGTATCTGCTTTCCAAGTTGACTTCCACGTCCCTTCATACGCTACCAGACTCCATCAGCCTTTTTATACCTCTTCGACCAACTATCTCCGCAATAATCCCATGGTGCGCTTTCAGGAGGACTTCAATAGGTTGTCACACGATGATTCGGTGGACCTACTGTTGTTGTCGAAAGACTCTTTAAGGTCCAAAATTCGACGGCTATTGTGATCTCCGTTTGTTGGCTCAGGATTGCTGCCGATTGAATTGTGCCAATTTATTCTGATTTATATTGTCCTATTTTTATTCTTTTTTTTCATGTCAAATTTGGCACTGCCCGTATATGTTATAAATAAGTAAATAAATAAGCAGCACAAAAATTACGAAACATTTCAGCGAAAAGCAATTTTAGTTCTGTCTTTTTCCCGCGAATCTCGCTCACATTCGCTGGAGTTCTAAAACAAAAATCAGTAAAAATTTAATAATGTTCGTAACATAAACAGAATATCAGAAATTTTCGAATTGAAATTATATTCGATTTTCCACCAATTCCTTTTAAGCGGAAGCGAAATAGAAAAGGCGAAATGGATAAAAACGGATCGGGAACGAAATTATATTAAGAGAACAAACATAAACGGCATATTATAGAGAGGAGGAGAACGAACGGACAAGCGAAGACGCTTAACACATGAACGCCACTAAGTCAGGTGGCGGCTTATTGGAGGAGCAGTTTAAGTCAGCAGAGTGACGCTCTAACACTTCCAACACGAACCAAATATCTGCGTCGCATCACACAACTTTCCTTAGTTCTACGTCAATTCACTTGAGTCCAAGGTTTTTTTTACTTAATTTATTTTTCACTAGGTAAGTTACAGTGGTAGTTACAGTTCCGGAATTTATGTTGCTACTCGTCCTCATGCCCTGACCATTAATGAGCAATTACAGTGGGTGGCCAAATTATTAGTTACACTAAAGATTTTCTTATTATGTAAGACTCAACCGCTCTTAATTGACATATCAAATTATTTGTCATATTAAGTTATTTGTTGGGTTACATATTTTGATATTTCACTATGTCAATGCTGTTGAACATTTCTTACACTGGCAACACTGTATAGCTACTGGCATTACTCGTCGTTCCGCTGTCCTATCTCAAACTCTTATTTTGAGGTTAAATTAGTTTCGATATTAATATTGATTAAAAAGAGCCTGTTGGACTTGGGACTTTTGAAATAACGTTAATATAGTACAATCAGTGATAGTATGTGTTAAAATAGTGTTCTATAGTTTAAATAAATACAGTTTAAATATTTCATAAGCACCTGTGAAAAATGGGAAAACCCAAAGATATTCCCATATATGAAAGTTTATAAGAAGAAAATCGCGCTAAAATCGATTTTCGTCGAAACGTTTGGTAATTTATTGTCTCGCCATTTTCCCACGAATGGGAATTTTATGGTATAATTGTCTTATTACGAGCTATCAATATAAAAAATTTAATCAAAATCGTTCGTTTTTGAGAAAAAAAAAAATTTGGTGTTTTGATCACTATGATAACTGTAGTCTTGCTCATACTCTTATTTTGGCTTGTTATGGTCACCTGCGGGTACCATAGGATATTTTGAGCTGATTTAGCCGTTTTCTCTCAATCGCGTAAAGATCTGAAGAGATCTCAAAAATTATTTTCAGCCGATTACAAAACTTTTCTTTCTGGATCGTAGAGTAAAAGTAAAAATCCTGTTAACAGTCTCGTCAATTGCCTATACGTTGCTCTCTGAATAAAGTTGTGGTTGCCCAACTAACTCTGAAAGCGCTAACAATTTCTACGTAGATTGTACAAATTGTGTTTTACGACTTCGTATAAATTGAGAGAAAAATATATTGCGTTCGTGGAGCTGCAGTATTGAGGCGCGTTGCTGAAGACATGTTACTAGGAGCCAGCCAGAGCACGAAACATCATGTCGACTGAATGCACGTGCCATACTTATTCACAAATATTAAATCGTAGGAACGTCGTGAAATAGATTTGGGTGCGTTATTCATTCAAAATCGGCTTAAATCGACTGTGAGAATTCAATCGTAAATATTGTCTGTAGCGTACAAATGTTATGATATATCGTAGTAAATAACAAAACGTTACTCGTATTTCGGTATCTTGGGGTCACGGGGAACCGGGAGGAGCGCAGTAAACTTCTCTTGAGTCAACGGCGAGGGGAGCCCCCACGAGTTTTTCCAACTTGTCAAGCTGGTTCTCCCGAGGGACAGCATAATTAGAACCCAGTGGGAATGACAAAAGGAATGTGTTATCTAGCGAGACTCGAAGCACGAGAGCCGTCGAATCGAAGTTCAACTATGTCTCATGAAATCGTCGTAAACGATCAACTAGAGACATCGCGTTTAATATCAGTTAGCGGCAATTAATTCTAATTGGATGTGCCGCAGGACGTTCAACTTTTTCGCGAGAATAGCTCATAAAATATTGCACTCCCCCGCGTGAAAGAAACTAATTCGTTATAATATTAAATATCTGGTGCCTTACAACACACAACTTTCCTCAGCTCTACGTCAATTCACTCGGTTACATGGCTTCACAGGAGCGGGAAGCGGCAGCGCTTACAGTTCCGGAATTTATTGTGCTGCTCGTACTCATTCCAGGACCATTATTGAGCAATTGGTACACAGATAATTAATGAGGCTGTAAACACAAGTTTTTTGAAGAGGATAATAATCTCTTTTGCAGAGTTATTGGGTACAAACTTTTAAAACTGGTAGTAAGCGAAACGGCGGTAGTTGAAATTCAGGAATTTCTGGAGTGAGCCCCATATATCTCATGAGCGTTTTTAAACACTCACCCTATAGGTATTGGGTTGGACTACAATACCAATTTTTTTAAACATTCTACTAACATTCCAGCGGAGTTTATAAGGAAAAAACTGCGCTAAAAACGCTTTTCATCGAAATTTTTGATAATTTATTGTGCTGCTCTCGTTATTTTCCCTCGAATGGGAGTTTTACGGTATAATTGCTTTATTGAGAGCTATCAATATAAAAAATTTAATCAAAATCGTTAAAGCTTTTTTTGAGAAAAAAAATTTGGTGTTTTGATCACTATGATAACTATTGTTAAATTTCGGTGGATTTTGCTCATACCATTATTTTTGCGTCCCATGGTAACCTGTAGGCTAAACATCAAGTTTGTGGTGATTTGGTATGGTTGTTTTCTCTAATAACCACTCTAAAAAAAAATTATTTAAATTATTGTGCTGCTCTCGTCATTTTCCCATCGATGGGAATTTTGTGGTATTGTTGCCATATTGGGAGATATCAACATAAAAAATTTAATCAAAATCGTTAGAGCCATTTTTGAGAAAAAACATATTTGAGGTTTTGATCACTATGATAACTATAGTTAACTTTCGGTGGATTTTGTTCATACCTTTGTTTTGGCGTCCCATGGTAACCTGCTGGCTAGATATCTATTTTGAGCTGATTTGATTCGGTCGTTTTCTCTAAAAAGTGGAGTTCAGTAAAAACTATCGCTTAACTTGATCGTTTTCCGTTTTGAGGCTTTGAGGAAGTTTAACTACGAAAAATTCGAATATTACGCCATTGAACCTTGGATTATCATTATCAACGTTTTAATCGTGTTCGGGTACCCACCAGAATTTCCCTGACCTCTGGACGAAAAAGGGTAAAAGGAAAACCAAGCAACAAAGAGGATAGGTGATCATTCGCGTGGAGACGGTAACCGTTCTATTATTACAACGACTGCACTCATTTTACGAATTGTCAGTCATTTCACGAAATGCCAGTCGGCGAGCGAATTACCGCCTCTTTCTTCGTAATTGTAAAAATTAAAGGTCGATCGAAAACGAGCCCGGACGAGGTCGTCGAAGGTGATTACTCAATTTTTCATTGCTCGAGGGGCACTCCGGAGCAACTGGCCGAGAACACGACTCGAGCAGAGCCTCGATGTGTGACTAAGATATAAGAGTGGCAGCCAAGAATTATTATGAGTTCACGGATGAAGAGACGCATTGTTTTCAGAGATGAACTCTCGTCCCGAGGGCTCCGTGACGTACTTAGGTCTTTTCATATCCCCGTCCAGCGGCCGGTGGGACGGCCCCAAAAGGCTTGTATGGTAATTTTTACTTCTTCAAAACAAAGCCTGACAAAAAAGGACAAGAGTAACGTCTCCAAGACTCGTAGCGGAGTAACCCTGTATAACTTCAGGCTGTGATTACCATTTATCCATCTCAGGGCTCGTTTCAGTTTACTTTTCAATCGTCTTTTAAAATACATTAATCTTCAGCGCCCTAAATCGAATTATCCACCTTTGAACGTTTAAACTAAACTTTGTAGTTTAGATCGAAAATGTCGGCAAGTTTGTAGCACTCAGCATTGCGCCAGGTCGTACCATGTATTACTTATAACATCACAATACACAGCTCACCCCGTAATCATTTTCCGTGAAATAATGTACAAAGGGTTTTATCGTGAGATAAAACTTCAAAGTCAGGTTTCCGTGGGCAACGTTCTCATGCACGCGCTAATTGGTAAACCCGCCCTTCTTTTCATTTCGTTATCGATTTTGTCGCGGTTCGTCGAGCAAAAGTGCGCATGCAGCTCGTAAGTACTCGTGGAACGGGCTCGTTAGAAATAAACTGACTTTCGAACGCGAAAAAGGATCTCTCGACGAGTTTTCCAGTTCTCTGGAGAGAAGGCAGATTACGACTGTCACCGGGCATCCTGTTTCCTCTCCCTCAACTTCAATAACCTATTAAAGAGGCTAAGCGGAGTTGGATGCTCCGGAGTTGCTTAATTAAATTATAAACTTTGGGCCGGGGCCGTTGAAGGTTCGATGAAAAGTAGGCTTCGGGGGGGAAAACAGGAGGGATTTAACTGCCTTCCGCTCAAAAACCGAACTGTCGCCGATCTGTTGGAAATCTAAAAGGAAAACCTCCCACGCTGCAGTTCCTGAAAGAGAGACGACCCACTAAATTAACACCTGTGCCACTGTTTATGTTTATGCAGTTGTTAAGAACCGCTCAGGTGAGTGCCTGGATCTTTGTGATGGCGGCCGTCGAGAATTGCAGGTTGCGGAGCAGAAAAGCTGCTTTGGCAGTTCTCTTGGCTTTCAGGTGAGTTTTATCCAGGGAACACTTTCAGGGGAGTTCCTGCAGGGAAGTGTAAGTAGGGGATAAATGGGGTTTGAAACGGCTTTTGAGAGTTCTGGCTCAATTTGGAGTGGGGGAAGAAAACCACGCCCCCTTTTACAGCTATGAAATCCTCAGCGTTAATAATTATAGAGTTATGCTTTACGCTATGGAGCCGATGCTTTTTACTCAAAATCTTGACACACTTGGGACAAAGTTGCATTCTTCTACCATTTAGGGAAAAAATCAATTTGCTCAAACACCACGTCATTCCATTCGCCTAGAAATGGTGGTAATTCATTGGTATTTATTATAGCACGAACGTCCTTCTTTGATAGGCACCTCAAATCCATATTGTCTAAATCGCCTTCTTCGGGCATTTCTTCTTCACAGAATAGTGTGGCAACCTTCCAAATATCTTCCACGTACTTTTCCAAAACTTGTGGTAGACCGAGTGATTCAATGTCCATGTAGGTATTGGTCTCTGCAATATTAAGCGGGAAATGATTTATTTTTTTCATCATTTTTAACGATTCGTACCAAGCGTCATGGAGAGTGAAACAGTCACTATAACCAACGACACTAGTGTGTTGATTAAAAATGAACAATTGGATACTATTCTGATTATTGAGTCAAAGGGACAACGTGTAACGTTCAATGTGGATCAGTGGACTGAATTTCAAATACCAACTTAATCAACTTTTGAAAATTTAACAAATGAACATGTGCTGACAGAACAGGTAAGGAGGAGTGCCTATCCAAGATATACCTTCTACCTCCTATTGACATCTCTTCTTCCATAGTTTTAATTAGATTTCCACTTGATTTAGACACCACCACAGTCAGCAACGTCTATTTCGATTGTCGACAGCTCATTTAGGTGGTGGCTATGCTGTTAGCACCATCTAGCGAGACACCGGCTAACTACGACTAATAGTTGGATCCATGTGAGAATCCTAATTCTCAGCTAATTAGTACAGGAGCCGAAGGCTAAAAACGTTGACGAAGAAGAACCATACATACAGACTCTAATGGCTAAACAACTTCAAATATTACGCCAGATATGTGGATGATATCTACGTATTAGGCCATGTCAACACCGAAGAAATATTAGAAAACTCGTATCATTAGATATAAAATTTGACCACAATGCTAAAAAGTACCATTACATTACCAAACAGATATACGATACGCAACTCAGAAGAACTCACCGCTAGATTAAAAGACGTAACTATAACTCCAAACACTAGATTGGTATCATTTGATATAAATTCTTTCGCATAAAACCGAGAAACTGAAAGTACAGCTTTCGTACAAGTACGCAACCACTAGGAACATTTTATCTCTTTTATGTATTTATTTTTTTAATGCAATGATAACTACGTTTGATTGTGCTCGTTGATGGTTTCGATATAATGGCCGCGTCAATTGCAATTGACATCATCACTTAGTCACTGAGGTTATTAAAACGTGTGATGTTACCAAGCGTTAGATTTTGTAACAGACGTTACCATGGACTTAACCCAACACAAATTTAGTAGCAATGTAAAGACATAAAATGACAAAAAACTTGAAAACCATAGATCGAGAGTTTATGAAAAGATTTCGTTACACTTATACTAAAGTTACTGCGAATGAATAATATTCCAAATAATGTACGACAAATAAATGAATAATTTTGTCGATTAAATTGTTTATTTTTTGACATTTTATGTCATTACTTTGCTACATAAACTCGAAAATGTAGCGCTGGAGATGATACGGAGAAGCGTCACGAAATTTTTAACCCGAGTTGCAAGCAACAGCCCCTGTGGCCTAATGGATAAGGCATCGGTCTCCTAAACCGGGGATTGTGGGTTTTTTACTTACCTCGATTAATTTAAGATCGTAAGTAGTTCCAGTACGTTGTCCACGCAAGAGTTGCAAGTTGTCTGGAATAGGTTGGCTCGGATCGAAAACTTTAACGTAGCGTTTCGGAAGGAATACGTCAAATATTAAAGCAATTGGGTTATATCCGCCAGTAGGCAAATTGCTAAAGTTAACCTGTTAGGTGAGTCCATCTCCTCTGGCTGGTGAGTTACTGTTAAGTCACTGGCTTAACTGCCAGACGATGATGTCTTTACATCGAAAGCGCTTGCCCACAGTAACTCACCAGCCAGAGGAGACGGACTCACCTAACAGGTGTGTTAACTTTAATACGTCAAATAGTTCGCCTTCCTCGACAGGTTCTTGTAGCGTGGCAACTATCTCCGTACTGAGTATGAACAATTTTCAGCTTTTTAACCGGATAGTAGGTATTATCTTTCAATCGCTCCAACTTTAACGTTTTATTGTATTTGCAAGAAGCAGAGTTGAATCTATCGACGAATGTTGCTATTGTATGACTGTGCTCTTATGCTGGCGTATGCTGCTTATATCATGATCCTCACGCATGCGCTCTTGTATTTTTGTCTACGCGACAAAACTTCTAGAAGCGATAAATTCCGATCCAACTGCGCAATAGACGAGTCGAAACACGTTTAGAGATAATTTGTGCGACAATATTAAATTCTGAGAATAGAACGCTTGGGGTTATACAATCACGTGAACACGTCATGCTATTGCATCATATTTTGAAACATCGGGGCTATTAAATATTTCCGAGAATACCACGCAGTAGCCTGGGGCAGCTGCCATTACAGCATGCTGATGAGTCATGCCCTTGAACGATCATGTGAACACTCTAGCGTCCCACAAGGATGATGTCACGTGTGGATGAGGGGGGGGGGAGTAATCCTACTACAGCACACTCATCAGGAGGCTCGAGGGAGAAGGCTGGATGGAGAGGGAAAGGGTAAGCAATGTGAGGGGGGGGGCTTATAATAGTACATATTAGTATGAAGAGAGGGGGTAAAAAGGTCGTACTATAACGTGAATGGTTGGTGAGTGGGGCAGACGGAGGGTGAGGTGGTCAACTTGTGGAAACTGTGGCAGGGGATGGGGGTGATTGGTCGGGGGCGTGGCCAAAAACCTCGTTCTATAATACGATTCGCCAGGGGGCGTGGTTTTCTTCCCCCACTCCAATTGAGCCAGAACTCTCAAAAGCCGTTTCAAATCCCATTTATCCCCTACTACTGTACTTCTTCCGTCCAAATAAAGCTCTTGACCGTAAATGCCAAACTTTTTTCCACAGCGTTTATCCGTTGAGCGGAGCTGTAGGTCGCAATACGTCAGAAAACGAAATTTTCCAAACAATAAACGTTTGCTTTTATGTGTAAGGTTGACCGAGCCAGAGGCTAACCACACATTTCCCCCCGTTTTTGGTCAAACGCGTTGAGAGTTGATGGTTGCGTATACACAGCGTTAAACCGAATTCATCGTAGCGTGAGGCAAGTTGTGTGATGCGATCCACGTCATATTCGGAGGATTTCGGGAGAAATTCGGTTGTTGGACCCACACGACGTTGACCTCGCGAGACCAAAGTCGATTCCTCTAAAATAATGTTGAGACAATGGACGAAAGAAGAAATAAAGGGGAAAGCGGAACGTCCTCTTGAGTGAGGAGGATTGACAACGCGGCATCTCGAATTCAAGGCAAAGTCAACTGACTTTTATCATCCCCCTTCACCAGATCGGTTCTTGACCTAACGAGAAACGAAAACAGTGGAGCCCGGCATCGAGCATAAGAATGTAAGTAACTGGCTCTCGATAGGGCACGGTTGAACTCCAATATTTCTTTTATATCGGAGCGGAACGTAATAAATCTGAAGTCTTTCAACCGCACAGACCCTTAGCAGGATGTAGTTCACGTTAATCGTCTTACCACTTCAGCTTGTAGAGAGGTGGAGTCTCGTGGTTTATTTCGAAAAGTAACTTCGTAGCATCTGTAGCGCGTGTTGGACATTTCCACAGGGTTGTGGAAACACAAAATCCCTCGAATGTTGCAGGTGGTGTGGGGATGACCTAGAAAGCGGAGTAGCGCCTGGTTGTAGGTAGTTCTCCTATCAACAGGGAACCTCTCCAGTGTTGGTCTCTAAACCCCCATTGATAAGAGGTTGCAGGCGGCCATGTAAAGACCAAGACTTGAACCACTTTCTAGAGTCAAACCAGAAGGCCTTCCACTTCAGGCTCGTGACCCAGGAAGTAACCTGTTGCTGCTACATGCTATGCACATCATCCTCGTCATACTTGCGCCCCTAAGGACTTCGGATGCCTCAACAACTTGATCTCCAGCTATCTCCATCCGCGTCCTGAGGTTCTAGCAGCGATTGCGGTGCACTGGGCGTTTTCTTGTCATAACGGCGTCCACCAGTGATCTCATTTAGGACCACTGCTCTTTCTTCTCATCATAAACAGCTCTGCTATCCGTAACATCATTTGTAGGATCTTTGAACCTTACAGTCACAGTGCACTGAATAGCCGGGTTTTACAAACGTTAAACTTCCTCATTACGTCATTTTGCCGAACCTGGTATCGCCATTCCACTGCTGTACGATTGAGAAGACCTGTCTAAGCAGGATTCACTGATTTTAGCTCCTGGGTTGACCCCCTGTAGAGCCCCTGCTATCAATCAGGCGATTTCAACGAGCCCTCCTGCACTCCCCGGCTCAAAAGCTCGGTATTTCAAGGTACAGCCTGAGGAACTGCTTAGTGGGTAGTCTTCTGCAACCTTTGGATCGGCTCCTTGTCGCGTTGTTTCGTAGCACATTGTATGGACGTTTTGAGGGCCTTTTTCCTGTCTTCCTGTCCTGGCGGCGGGATGCTGGACCGGCAGCCGGCCCCCTGGGTGTTCCAGCAGGGGTTGGGCCATGCAGGAAGGTGGGTAGGGATGGTTTGGGGTTGTGTGTTGGTGTTTTTCTGTTGTGTGATAGTGTATAGGTTGGGTAGTTAGGTTAAGAGGGAGGCAGGGGAGGAATATACAGTACTCCCCTGCCAAGGGGGGTGGTTAGAATGTAAGATTAGGCTATGATATTAGAATAGTAAGGGGGCTGCGGGTGAGGAATATCGAGTACTCCCCAGTCGCGGGGAATGTGGTGTTGGGTGGGAGAGTGTGTGTGTGGGTGCTGTGTATGGGTGGGTGGCGCCCTGGCTGGCCTCGGTGGGCGGTAAATTCCCCTTGGGGTAGCTCTGAGGCACCCAGTTTAATTTGTTCTTTTGGTTTCCATTTGTTGTTAAGTTATTTGGTTTGGTTCTGATTAATTTTATTGCCAATTTGTTAATTTCTAGGGACCGTCCGGACCCCCGGGAATTAAGAACACCCTGAGGAACGGGCCCCGGGGTGTCCACTTATGCGTGGGTGGGTTCGAAGCCAGCTTGGGGTTTTTGCCCCCCCTCAGTCGGCAGGTATGAATGTGGAATGTATGGTTGGTGTAAGAATGTAATTAATTGAGTGAATGATTCTAGGTTAGAGTATGAGTGACGATGGATGGATGTAATTTATATGGGTGATAGGTGGGGTGAATGGGAGATTGGTGGGAGCGGGAGCTATGTGGGAATCCAACCCCCCCCCCCCCACCCCCACCAGGGGATGAAAAACTGGCCCATTCCCCCCTTCCAGCTGCTGGGCGCGGCTGGTCAGAGGTGGGCCCTTGCGTACCAGTGACCTGGGGTCCTTTGGCAAGGAGGGGCAAGTCTAAACCCCTCCAAGGCAGAGGTCCCTGAAGCCGTAAGTCTGGAGACGCAAGTCTGGGTGGGCTAGCGACCATTTTAGCCTTAACCCATTCAATGCGGATGAGGTAATATTACCTCATGACACTTCACTCCTCCTACGTTTGAGGTAATATTACCCCAAGGCACTCTCGCATCGCTCTGTACGTTTTCGTATTCGAAGGAGGGATCTTCTACTTTTGGAGCTGCAGTGGGATGGGATGCTTCATTATGATTTTCTTAGTGCACCACTATGCGCGGTTTTTCCGTACCTCTTATACCTGAGCCGCAATACACCAGAGAAGTACACACTCAAAAATCCTTTTTTCTTCTTCAGTAGGGGAGTGTAGAGCGCTAGAAAGGTCCCGCATTGAATGGGTTAAGAGATATTTTTCCCAAAATGGTACTGTGGGGGTGCAGAGCCCGCGTAAGGCGGGTGCCTCTGCTGGGGTCCAGCAATGGGCCCCTGCAGATATCGCAGTGGTCGAGGGTTCGCTGGTAGTCCCTGTCCCAATTTCTCCTACTCTTTTTGCCCGATGGGGCAGGAGGAAGGTCAAGGCCAATGAGTTTTCACTTTCTCTGCACACCCCTTTATCGGATCGTAAATGTCTTCGATTGGTCTACTTACACCCCCAGCAAACTTAAAGACCATTGAACCCCTGCTCCGTTCTCGCCTACAGATGGTCTACAGATTTCAGCACTCACTTCTCCGTTAATGTGAGTAGTTGTGCGCCTAAGCAGTTCTAATTGACACCAAAGGAGCGTTTGACAACCTTTGGTGGCCAGGATTCCTTAATGAGCTTAAAGGTAAGGGAATTCCCTGCAACCAGTGCTCGCTCGTCAGAAGTTACCTCACACATTGAACTGCCAGGGTCGAATGCAGGCAAGTTTCTGTCCAGAGAAAGATTGAGAAGGGGTGCCCACAGGGTTCGGTCCTTCTTTTATCTCGAAGACTCCATCATCGTACGTCTTGCGCCTCCAGTGCGGAGGAAACAAGAAACCACGCGCTGCTCCACTGTAAATTCTACAACAGTGAGCGACGGTTGTTGGGAGGGCAAACGAACTTAGCAGCATTGATTGCTACAAAGCAAGATTATAACCATTTTGCAGAGTTTGCAAAGAAAGTTATGGCTAAGAAACGTGGACATAGTTGCTTTGTCCTTTTGAAACTTGCCACCCAAGTAAATAGTTAAATCAAGTGGGACACCGGATTCAGAACTCGTTCAAGATGGTACGGGATTCCTCAGGTGGGCACCTCCGCGCAGTCACACAACAGCCGCACAAATCAGCTCAAACTTGATGTCTAGCTCGCAGGTTACTATGGGACGCCAAAATAAGGGTATGAGCAAAATCCACCGTAAGTAAACTATAGTCATCATAGTGATCAAAACACCAAATATTGCATATTTGGCTAATGAGTTTGCCGACTACTGTTTCTGTCGTACTGGTTTATTATTCATTCTGAATAATAACCCTATGTTTTCAGTCACGAACAATTTTTTACAACCCCCCCTCAAAATTTGATACTTTATGTTTCAAGACTTGGAGATTCCAAATTTGCAATGTCCGCCTGCTGTCCCCCGTCCGCCGTCCAGGCCGTTTTGTGCCTTTAAAGTGGTCTAAAAAATGCGTTCTTTCACACAAAAATCCGATTTTGTATCTAGTTTTGCCCACCATCTCGGCAATCCGATCGGACAAAGCCCGTGGTTGTAATAGGCAAAAAACGGTTAAAAAAATTAACGAAACACAGTACAACGCGGGAGCTACAGCGGAAGTCAACGTTTCGTCGTTTGAACTCCCTCCCTCCCCGTCCGTCTCATTAAAAAAGCAACCACGCTCGCTCGCCTCCCAACGTCGCCGCCATTGAACTCCCCTTTCGCCTCGGAACGGGTTCGCTTCGAGCGCCCCCGTTCCAATTTCCCCGACGACGGGGCAAAATCATCAGACGTTTTGTTTCCGTAGTTCCATTGTAGCCAGGACATGTTTCGTATGGTTTACTAGCATTCGATGCTGAATCAAATGGGATGGGGGACCAGTAATACTAGGTCAAGCTGTTCATGAGAATAATAAACCATTGTGTAATAATTTGCAGGGTTTTTCAATTGTTCTTGAGTCTTAATTTTATTTTTTAACTTTTCTGTATTGGGCTCTTAAGCGTGCACAATCCTTGTACTGGCAATAAACAAACAAATTGCTACCAACATAACTTAGAATGATGGAATGAAAGAGCTCGAATCGCACTGACCCCTGGCCGATTTCATTGTTGTGGGTGAAATGACGCTCGAGACTAGAGCCAGCCCATAGGCGTCTAATTATTTCTGGTTCCGTCTGTTGGTTCGGTGATTTATTCAAGAGGCGTTCCTCTTTGGTCGTCCGCCTAGACGATCCTTGTTTCTCTCGAAGAGGAACAAAAACTGTAGGTTTCCGAATTGTAAAGGACAAAAGGGGGTCCGCCGACCCCTACAATTAGTGCGGAGTCGCGTTCGAGGGGCCGTAGTTCCGGATACAAAAACGGAGCAGTACGCTGAAGCAGAACCCGGTTGTGGGTGGTTGACTTGGCACCTAAACTGAGCTGGTTATCCTGTGAAACGCTTACTTCATGCTCTAGACGGATTGATTAATTAAACTGTACGCCGGATCCTAGATTGTACTACTCTAAGCCCTTCGCAGCAAACAGTGATCTAATCGCCTGAGTTTTCTTCGGATTTTCACGCTTGTCAAGCTCCTGACTCAACTGTACCAGTTCACAATTGAACAAAAAAATGGCGGAGGGTTCTTCGAAGAAAATAAAGCGGTTTAAGAAATGACTGCGTTAGGGTTGACATTCACGACTTATGAAATAACCAGAATCTACTCTCGAAATAAGTGGACAACGTCGTTTGAGCATAGTACAGAAATACTCTCTCCCAGTGGCGATTCGAATTAATCCTCCGATCGAAGAGAAAAATGATGTGCCGTAGTTCAACGACCCACAAAATTGAATTGAACTTTCCAACCTCCGTTTCAACGGGGAGCCTCGTCGACGCTATTATGATTCTTAACCGCAAGAAACTAATTTCGAGAGCGTGAAAAGTTTAGGGATCAAATATACTTCGGCAATTCCAGGACGATATCGCGGTCGATTTGCGTAAGTGTTGGAACCAATTAACGCGAACCTGAGTCCTCTCGCGCAAATTACGTCAACGTCGCGGCTGTTAATAAATAATCTGTGCGTAATACGCTTTTGTTGTTTAAACGCGACATCGAGATCTGTCGTATCTTCTCATTAGCGCGAATTCATAACGCGGTTTCGATTCTAATTAGAGCTGCCGTTATACTCCAATGCGTTTCTTGATCACTGGACGTAGCTCAGCTCTTCCCGAGAGAGACATTCCAATTCCGTCGGCTACGTACACTTCACATTTCGTCAAACGTGTGACTCATACTTGAAAAATGTTGATCTAAAATGAAATGTATTTTCCCCTTTAGTGCAAACCGACGTCGTTAAATCGTTTTAGTGCATATATTTTGTGACGCGCATCGCACAACTTTCCTCCGCCTCACGTACATACGACGAATGTCTCGGCTCGAGCAATTACAAACTATTCATGCGAACGTATTAAAACTTAACTTTCCGTCTACAGCGAAACACTGGTCCTTAACGTTTCGTAGGGCTGCTCGTGCTAGCCACGATTGCCATTGAAAATTCAACAAACGATTAATTGATGATCACCTGACCACGAATTTTGTTTGAAAGGTTTGTGTTCTTAGGGCCACAATTATAGAGGAAAACACCGAGAAAAACATTAGTCGATAAAGCGTTAATTCGGGTTCAGAAATTTCTGTGGAGAGTTTCTCGGTTTTAAAATGACCAACGTTCAACTTGCCTCGTAGAAGTAGTAAGAAAAACACTCTAATTTTTTTTTGAGAACCCTACAGTCTCAAAGACGATATTTATACGGAAAAAACTGCACTAAAATCGCTTTTCATTGAAAAATAAGCTATTTATTCTGCTGCTCCCGACGTTTTCCATTATGTAGTGCTGTTATATAATTTGAAGCTGTAGATACAGAAATTGAATCAAGATCATAAGAGCTGTTGTTAAGGAATAAAAGGGGTTTGGTCACTACTGCAACTGTAGTTATTTTTGAACCGGTTTCACTCACAAGTTTATCTTGTGGTTCCATGGTGACCGGTAGAGCAAGCATCACATTCCACCTTATTTAGTTCATAGATAAGCACAGACTATTTTCCTTGCATTTCTGTAACTCAAGTAGGAATGTACAGTTCAACCATAGTTAACGTACAACTACAGCATAACCATACAGTTCAATCATAGTACACATATAACTCAAGCAGAAGTGTACAATTCAATCAGAGTTAACGTATAACTTCAACAGAACCATAAAGTACAATTATAGTTAACTCATAACTCAAGCAGAACCATACAATTCAATATTGCTCACTTGTAACTCCAGCAGAACTGTACAATTCAATCATTCATCACGTATAACTCCAGCAGAACCATACAATTCAACATTGTTCACTTGTAACTCCAGCAGAACTGTAAAATTCAATCAGAGTTAACGTATAGATCCAGCAGAACTGTAAAATTCAATCAGAGTTAACGTATAGATTCAGCAGAACTGTACAATTCGATCATTCATCACGTATAACTCCAGCAGAACCATACAATTCAACATTGTTCACTTGTAACTCCAGCAGAACTGTACAATTCAATCATTCCTCACGTATAACTCCAGCAGAACTGTACAATTCAATCATTCCTCACGTATAACTCCAGCAGAACTGTACAATTCAATCATTCCTCACGTATAACTCCAGCAGAACTGTACAATTCAATCATTCCTCACGTATAACTCCAGCAGAACTGTACAATTCAATCATTCCTCACGTATAACTCCAGCAGAACCGTACAATTCAATATTGTTCACTTGTAACTCCAGCAGTACTGTAAAATTCAATCAGAGTTAACGTATAGATCCAGCAGAACTGTAAAATTCAATCAGAGTTAACGTATAGATCCAGCAGAACTGTACAATTCAATCATTCATCACGTATAACTCCAGCAGAACCATACAATTCAACATTGTTCACTTGTAACTCCAGCAGAACTGTAAAATTCAATCAGAGTTAACGTATAGATCCAGCAGAACCATACAATTCAATATTGTTCACTTGTAACTCCAGCAGTACTGTAAAATTCAATCAGAGTTAACGTATAGATCCAGCAGAACCATACAATTCAATATTGTTCACTTGTAACTCCAGCAGAACTGTAAAATTCAATCAGAGTTAACGTATAGGTCCAGCAGAACTGTACAATTCAATATTGTTCACTTGTAACTCCAGCAGAACTGTAAAATTCAATCAGAGTTAACGTATAGATCCAGCAGAACTGTACAATTCAATATTGTTCACTTGTAACTCCAGCAGAACTGTAAAATTCAATCAGAGTTAACGTATAGATCCAGCAGAACCATACAATTCAATATTGTTCACTTGTAACTCCAGCAGAACTGTAAAATTCAATCAGAGTTAACGTATAGGTCCAGCAGAACTGTACAATTCAATATTGTTCACTTGTAACTCCAGCAGAACTGTACAATTCAATCATTCATCACGTATAACTCCAGCAGAACCATACAATTCAATATTGTTCACTTGTAACTCCAGCAGAACTGTAAAATTCAATCAGAGTTAACGTATAGGTCCAGCAGAACTGTACAATTCAATATTGTTCACTTGTAACTCCAGCAGAACTGTAAAATTCAATCAGAGTTAACGTATAGATTCAGCAGAACCATACAATTCAATCATTCATCACGTATAACTCCAGTAGAACCATAAAGTTCAATCATAGTTAACTTATAACTCCAGAAGAACCATACAATTCAATCATCCATCACGTGTAACTCCAGTAGAACCATAAAGTTCAATCACAGTTAACTAATAACTCCTGCAGAACTGCACAATTAAATCAGAGTTAACTTATAACTACAGTTCAATCATAGTTCTCTTATAAATCAAGCAGAACCATGCAATTCATCGTTAACTTACAACTCAAGCAAAGCCATGCAGTTCAATCAGAGTTACCTAAGAGCAGAGTTGCAGTTATCAGAGTAACTTATCACTCAAGCAGAACCGTACGATTCATTTTAACTTATAATTACAGCAGAATTTTCGATTGAGGTAGAGTGGACTTAATCCAACTCTTCAAGCAAAATTAATTTATAGTTCAGGACGAGATAACTTATCATTTCGGCAGATTTGATTTCTGTCAGATCAACTAGCCTTGACGGGTTCAAGCGTTTACTGTAAATAACTAGGCCCGAAGATATTGAGCCCGTTTAAGCAAGAGACTTGAACGGAACCGGTATAAGTGGTTCCTCGCTCCCTCGAATGTGACTTCATTTCAAATCGCGTTCCAATCATGTAGTTCATATCTTCGACGTTGTTGCCAGTCGATCGAAAGGAATTATTTTTTTCATTAGCCACGAGCGACCGTTTTCGCCCTGAGGTCGTTCCGTAGGTTGCGTTCAGGGGTATTCGCCAGAGTTGCTAACAGCCGCAATCCCCAAGCCAGTTCTCCCGGGGAGGGAATGGTGCCTGTTATTAATTCCTTCGCGAGCTCGTCGAGTTGTATTTCTGGTTCTCAGACAGCGTGGGGACGGTTGTCCCTTTGAAACGGGGGTTTCTTGTCTGTGGGTGTCCCGTGTGGGTTCGTACTCTCCTTTGCGTGGGCGGCAGTTTGATGCGTCTTTTCCAAATACGTCCTCCAAACGATAAACTCGTCCGATTGCGTTTGGCCTACTCCATGAGCCTAACAAGCTCCGTGACCAGAACTGAATACTTTCGTTTCATCATTTTCGGTCAAAAGAAAGCTTCGTGACTTACTGAAAACGATGAACGGATGCGCAGAATCCGAATATCGCGTTGAAATACGACTGATCTTCCTCAAACCACCCCAGACTAACCTACGCACTACAAACTGCCGAGAAAGAGTGAATCGATTCGCTTTGATTGGGAGCTGTCCGCGTCTCGCCCTGGAAATCCTGAATAACTAGGGGATGAAGAGACTTTTTGAATCTTTCGCAGCTTTGTCAGCTGTCCCTGATTTGGAACTCGTCCAATTCGACTGCCAAACCCCTCTGGCCTTTTTGCGGTTCTGAAAATTATTGCCGGTTATACGGGACGCGGCTCGCTCCGAATGCGGAACAATGCGTCTTCGAGCCTTTTCTGAATCATTATTGCCGTCGAGGGCTCTTCTCAGTCGCGACCGACGGAGGATTTTATTTGAGCGCCGAAACCCCGTCCGAAGAGCTACTTTTGTGAATTACGACGGTTTGTCTTCACGACGCTTTTCAGCGCTTTTGTGCTCTTTTACGGGTTGTAGGCGTCTCGTCTTCAAGATGGCATATTTCGAAATTAGTGGAACTTGAAATCGTAGGACCCTGGACGTTCTCATGTTCTCATTTTATACGTCAAGCTCAAAATAGCGCCCTTTCTTCTTCGGTTACTCGCGAAGAGGCCTTTCCCCCAAATAATGTTACTTTCACTCGATCACTTTCCGCTAATCAATGCGTAAGGGTTGTATTTGTGATCGTGCGATTAAAAAAGTTGATTTTCTTCATATATTGACGTTTTGAGGCCAAAAGAAACGAAAAAAACCTACTTTCGGCGCGTGGTGTGTTTGTGCGATGTCCTCGTTTGCGGCAGTACGTTTGAAACGAATGAGTTAGTTCTTTTAATTTCCTTGGCTCTACAAAGTGGAAAGGAAATTTATGTAATCGGCTGAATAAAACATTTTGAGTTTTCTTTGGTGACCCCCCTGAGTCCGAAAAACCCTATTTGAGAAAATGGTCTGTGTGTGTATGTCTGTGAACGATTTTTAGAGAAAACCAATGTATGAAATCAGCTCAAACATGATATCTCACTCACAGACTACCATAGGACGCCAAAATAAGAGTATGAACCAAATCCACGGAAAGTTGACTATAGTTATCATAGTGATCAAAACACCAAATATTTTTTTTCTCAAAAACGGCCGTAACGATTTTGATTAAATTTTTTACGTTGATAACTCTCAATAAGGCAAATATTCCATAAAACTCTCATTCGTGGGAAAATGACGAGAGAAGCACAATAAATTACCAAAATTTTCGATGTAATCGATTTTAGAGTGGTTTTTAGAGAAAATGACCGAACCAAACCCCCTCAAACTTGATATCTAGCCCGCAGGTGACCATGGAAAGCCAAAATAAGGGTATGAACAAAATCCACCGAATGTTAACTATAGTTATCATAGTGATCAAAACACCATTTTTTTTCTCAAAAACAGCCATAACGATTTTGATTAAATTTTTTATATCGATAGCTCTCAATAAGGAAATCATACTTTAAAACTCCCATGTGTGGGAAAATTACGAGAGCAGCACAATAAATTATCAACATTTTCGTCGAAAAGTGTTTTTAGCGCGATTTTTTCCTTTTAAACTCCGCTGGAATGTTAGTAGGATGTTAAATTAAATTGGTATTGTAGTCCAATCCAATACCTAAAGGGTGAGTCTTTAAAAACGCTCATGAGATACATGGGGCTCACTCCAGAAATTCGAGAATTTCAACTACCGCCGTTTCGCTTACTACCAGTTCTAACAGTTATTACCCAATAACTCCGCAAAAGTAATAACTATTCTTCTTCAAAAAATTCATGTTTACAGCCTCATTAACTATCTGTGTACCAGTTGTTCAATAATGGTCTTGGGAAGAGTACGAGCAGCAAAATAAATTCCAGAACTGTAAGCGCTACCGCTTTCTGCTGCTGTGAAGTGTTGATGGACTAAGTTGAGTGATAAATGAATTGAGTAAGTAGAAAAAGCCATGTACAAGAGTGAATTGACGTAGAGCTAAGGAAAGTTGTGTGTTGCAACGCACCAGATATTTTTGTTTTGCTCGTGATGTTTTGTTTTAATTAAATTTTCAACCTTTTCATCTCAACTTCATTATTAGTTTCATCTCATGAATTGACTATTGGGTCATTACTCAATGAAGGTCGTGGCAAAAGCAGGAGCAAACTCGCACAATCCTGGGACATCAAGAGCTGACAGTTTCTACGAAGAACTTGATTTGCCTGTCAACCGAGTGAAAAATTAAATTGGTCCGCCGAAATAGACGGCTTTTATCGGCGCGATTCCAATTTCCACAATTTATACATTCGTAAGATATTTTTTCAAGTTATTTCAACCATTCCCGCAACGTCATTGTACTGCCTTTCTCATTATGGATAAACCTTGAGGGAAAATGAGGAATTCATAGCTCGGCGTCAATTACCATCATAATGTCTGAGGTCCTCGATCGTTTAACCCGTTAAATATTGGAAACTCGCGGGAAGCCCATTTTCGAAGGGGGAAAATCCGAAACGGAGAAAAGGAAGTTAAGGAAGGAATTCGAAAAACCAAATCAATTACCGAGTGGCGCCTTAGCACGTGCCTGAAATAGAAAGAGGCTAATTTAAGAGGCACCCACTTCGTGTAGACAAGTTATTTTCATTGCGCGGTAAACTGAAAATGAAGCGATAACGAAAAGCCTGCTTGAAACTCATTGCGGCTAATGACGTCGGATTAGTTAAATTCAACTAGCGACTTATCGTACGTCAAAATGCCGGTAGAACCTCGAAATCGCGCGATAAAGCGACTAATTGTAGGCGATTCGGTGGACGAAAATATCGCACGCGCCCGGGACTGACGACGGTCAAGCGAAGGCAGCCTTGGAAGGGTCATAAGAATTGAAGAGAGAGGTCGTCTGATACGCTTCGACTGTACGGTGAATCACCTTTAAAAACCACGCCGAGGGAACGAGATGGAACTCAACGGAGCAAATAATGAGCGAAAGAAGACGACTAAGTTGATACTACACACTGAAAGACGTTTATTCGTAACTTATTTCTGAGATCTACTTGTCACACTTTATAACCTCGCCAGCCACCGCGCAAATAATCGCCATTTTCTTTAGAACTACAAAACTTGAAAAAAAAACTCGTGTAAACAGTAAAACCACTTTTTTCTGTTTTTTAAATGCGAATTATCCCGGAGATCAAACTACTGACGTATCTACGACTAACTTTACTCAGTGTTTTCCCTATAACTCAAGGCATACAAACATGAACGTAAAAAACCCTGCAAATTATTGCACAACGGTTTATTATTCTCATGAACAGCTTGACCTAGTGTTACTGCTCAGAGGCCCATTCCATTCGATTCGGCATCGAAAAATACCACTAAACCATACGAAACATGACCTGAATACAATGGAACTGCGGAAACTAAATATTTCCCCAGCCCCTGGCGCCTGTAAACGTCTGTAGGCATTTATGATCCGATGTAGAGGCGTGCGGAGGAAGTGCCGGCCTCATCGGCTCTAACCTCCCTCTGCCCCGTCGGGGAAATAGAGACGGGGACTTCCAGCGAACCCTCGGCAATTGGCACGATGTTGCGAGTCAAGCGGGCGATGTTGAGGCGAGTGAAGGGGGGTGGTTTTGATGAGACGGACGGGGAGGGAGGGAGTACTAATGACGAAACGTTTACTTCCGCTGTAGTTCCTGCGAGGTCACCCAATTAGTAGACTTTGGTTCACTATAATTACTGTAATTTCCCTATACGCAGTTGTACACGTCTGATACTCATTCCATTCGACGGCGGATGGCGGACGGACATTGCAAATTTGGAATCCCCATGTCTTGAAACGTAAAGTATCAATTTTTGAGGGAGGTTGTAAAAACTTTTTTCGTGACCGACAACATAGGGTTATTATTTAGAATGAATAATAAACCAAAAAACCAGCGCGACAGTTCCATTATTTATTTATGCAAAGGTTACTTTTGAAAAATAATAAGGTACTACACAAAGCACAACATAGGTCTGTTTCCTTACCAATATGACGGTTCCTTAACAGTTGTAAGAGAGTTATAGCAATCGAAAGTCATGAAGGTCGTGGTTTTCTCTTGCATGCGAGAGTACAGTGGCTCGCTCCATCAAACCCGGACCTGCGGGTACAGCAGGTAGTTATTTAGCCAGTCTCTAGCTGTTGCCGACGCGTTAGCATCCGAAGGTATGAGACGTGGGCAATCCGTACTATCTGGGATGAGTTCTTAATGCGGTGTCCCTCCTGATTTAACTATTCCAACAACCGTTGCTTGATGGTAGAGGATCTACAATGGGACAGCACGTAGTTTCTTGTTTTCAACGTACTGGAGGCGCGTGGCGTGCGGGATGGAGGATCTCTGAGAGGAAAGAAGGGGAGCGACGCATTGCCCCGTAAAGAACTGGCTCGTCCAGCGGTCTGATTCAACCCACTCTTAAGACGTCCACAGATGATGAGGGAACTTCCCATTCACCTAATGCCTTCATCTCGATCAACAAGTTTTGCTTCAGTGGAGAGGTTTGCGCAGAGTTCGGCCCAATGCGAGGTCACCCTTTTCACTCTCCTCAAACACACGACACACAAAACCAACACATATCCCTCCCTTAACTATAGTGAAATGAAAAATATCGTGAAGTAACAATTAATTATGTTTTTTTAGGATGTTAAAACACGTACAATTGAGCCCTTACCGCCAGAGACCGCATGATACAGTGAGTCTCAGCTCGACAGCCAGCTACAGCAGCCTCAGCCGGTCTTCCAGTTACTCCAGCCTTAATGACTCTGGTACATCGCCATCTGTAAGTACAAATATACGTATACATCGTACGTAACCGTTATTGTATCCTTTTTGGCGAATAGATGGATAAAACATCCCTCACGTTCTCCACTGTGATACTAACTAACAAACTGCCTGATTTTGTCATAATGGAAACTGAGGTATGGCTCAGTTCGTGTTGTCTAAATTGGTACGAAGAGGTCGCTCTCCCCAACGCAAACAGAGTTCCCAAGGTAGAGCTGCTCTGACCGCAGGGTTGTTTAGCAGTTGTAAACGTGAACTAACCAACTCTTCTTCTGGTTTTTTCTTTTAATGTTACATGCCTGGCCAAACACAAGGAGAAGTATGTTCAGCACCGTCAACGTACTTGCCACCAGATGAGCCCTGCTCTTTGCAGCGGCGATTAATTCTGATTTTCGTAATTATATATGTGATGTCCCCCTCATCCTCACATAACTGTCCTTCCTCTCTATCCGACTCCATAGGGTAAACGATTCACAAACAAATAAATGAAGTGTAATAACAATACTTGTCTATTAAAAAAGAAACTTGACACACTCGAAAAAGCGTACTCCCCCTCGACGGTCACAATCAATTTTAAACAAAACAAATCGGTACGTTCACGAGAGACCCTTCAGGTAACAATTACAATGGTTGACTGACTCGTCAGACTGAGGTAGGTAGTTCTACTTGGTCTTAGTTCGGATTTGTGCCGCGAGGGGAGGAATGAGCAGCTAGTGATGACACAATGTGTTATTCGAGTGATAAACCGATAACTTGATTCAAACATAATGATTGGCGATGGTATAAAATCGGTAGGTCAGTAGATATGTAGAAGGATTCCTCATTTCATCACATATTTTTGTTTTAAAACTGCTTATTTTCGAGTTTCTCCCATCAAAATCACTTTGTGAGTTCAAATATGCTCCACTCTTCTGTAATCAATTATTCACAGCGACATTTGCAGAAGACACTGCCATCCTCTCGGTTTAGGATGACGTAACAGCCCCAACCCCTGCACACTACAGATATTTACTAATAAGGTCTCAAAGTGGACCAAGAAGTGAAGGATGAAGCTGAATGAATCGAAATCAGTACACGTTCACTTCATTAATCGAATAACCACCCCCGTGGGTGTAGCACTAAACTCGAACAAAATTCCGCCAGCTATGTTGGGTGCGCGGAAAAGAGAGAGAAAACGGAACGCGAATTGGCCGAGATATACTCGTAGGTATTTATACACTTGCTTAACACGATAGAGCTTTGATTACACGGTCACTTGGTTCTCCGAATACGTGAACTGGTGGCAAGAGTCAGTCGAGCTGTGATTACCCTGAGAGCTGATAGATGAGTGTCGATCGCCAAAGCTGATAGATAACTGCGTTTGTGAAGAGCTGTAAATTGAGGGGTGGGAAGAAGATATTTTGGAAAGTCCAGAAAGGGGAAAACCGGCCGAAGGAAATAACTGAAGAAGGGGAAGCGGACTCTCCCGACTTGTCACGTCGTGCCAATTGCCTACGAGCGCCTAGAATATGTAACTTTCGTGTATTCAGGTATAGTATCGCATGGTTTCCTGGTATGTATCGATGCTGAATCGAATGGGATGGAGAGGTGTGAGACTAGGCCAAGCTGTTCAAGATAATAATAAACTGTTGCGGAATAATTTGTAGAGTTTTTCCCTTTTTACTTTCCTTGCTCTACGAAGTAGAAAGGAAAGTTATGTAATCGGCTGAAAAAAAAATTTTGAGTTTTCTTCATATCTTTACGTTTCAGACCCTCCTGAGTCCGAAAAACACTATTTGGGAAAATGGTCTGTGTGTATGTGTGTCTGTGAACAATTTTTAGAGAAAACCACCGTACCAAGTCACCTCAAACTTCATATCTCGTCTGCAAGTCACCATGGGACGCCAAAATAAGGGTTTGAACAAAATCCACCGAAAGCTAACTATAGTTATCATAGTGATGAAAACACCAAATTTTTTTCTCAAAAACGGCTCTAACGATTTTGATTAAATTTTTTATACTGGTAGCTCTCAATAAGGCAATCACACCATAAAATTCCCATTTGTGGGAAAATGACGAGAGCAGCACAATAAATTACCAAAACTTTCGACGAAATCGAATTTAGCGCGGTTTATAGATAAAACAACCGTACCAAATCAGCTGAAACTTGATGTTTAGCCTACAGGTTACCATGGGACGCCAAATTAAGGGTATGGGCAAAATCCACCGAAAGTTAACTATAGTTATCGTAGTGATCAAAACACCACATTTTGTTTCTCAAAAACTGCTCTAACGATTTTGATTAAATTTTTTATATTGATAGCTCTCAATAAGGCAATGATACCATAAAATGCCCATTTGTCGGAAAATGACGAGAGCAGCACAATAAATTATCAACATTTTCGACCAAAAGCGTTTTTAGCGCAGTTTTTCCTTATAAAATCCGCTGGAATGTTAGTAGAATGCTAAAAAAAAATTGGTATTGTAGTCCCATCCCATACCTGAAGGGTGGATGTTTAAAAACGCTCATGAGATACATGGGGCTCACTCCAGAAATTCCTGAATTTCAACTACTGCTGTTTCGCTTACTACCAGTTCTATACGTTTTTACCCAATAACTCTGCAAAAGTAATTACTATCCTTCTTCAAAAAAATCGTGTTTACAGCCTCATTAATTATCTGTGTACCCATTGCTCAATATGGGTCCTGAAATGAGTACGAGCAGCACAATAAATTCCGGAACTGTAAGCGCTACCGCTTCCTGCTGCCGTAAAGCGTTATTTGACCAAGTTCAAATTAACTGAGTGATAAATGAATTGATTAAATAGAATTAGCCACGTACAAAGTGAATTGACGTAGAGCTAAGGAAAGTTGTGTGTTGCAACGCACCAGATATTTTCACAGTGTTTCCACTCCATTTCCACAGCCATTACTAGAAACGACTTCAAAAAATCATCGTTTACCTATACGTTGATTTCTTCAAATTGGTGTCGTGACATGAGTAGCAACAGCGAAATAAATTCCGGAACTTGTACGCTACCAGTTCACACTTTCGCCTGTTTTCTCTTTCTCCCTGATAGGTAATGCGTACTCTTGACTATAACTTGGACTGCTGGTGGTCAAATGAAGTCCATCTTCGATAAGAAGAACTTGAGTTGGCTGCACTGAGTGTTATAATAGTTTAATCGGAAATAGGGTTAATAATCAATAACGTTTTCAGCTGAGTTCCTACCTCACTGTCGTAGTTCAACATTACACAACATACGTCTAAAACTATCCAATCCTGCACGTCCTTCTTCCTCTTGAAACTGTAGCCGTTCCGCGGGATGGAAAATTCGTCGGCAAAGTGCAGCGTGCGGATTTGAGAACTGCAGTAAAGAGACCACAGCGGTAGAGCCCGGCTTTTATTAAAAGTTGTCGGAACAGTTTCTGTCAGATAATCGAAAACCTACAAGATAGGGCAAGGTTGTTAGAATGTCACTCAGGCAATATCGTCTTAGAAGTGCAACTTTTCAAAGCTGGCTTCGCGTCTGGAGTGGCGTTTCAAAAACTCCGAAGGAAAATTGCCTGTAACAGTTTAAAAGCGACGCGAGCCTGAAACATTTTCCTTCGAAGAGTGGCAAGGAAAGAAAAAAAAAAAATCCGTCTCGCAAGGTCAACGCGGAGGAGCTCGAAGTAATGAAACGTTTTACAGCAACGTAATGCGCTTGGTTTGGCGGTACCCGCTTCTGAGGGGAGGGCCATTTGTTGAGAAAGTTCCGCTCGAGTTGAACTACTTCATTTCAGTAGATGATTTACTTTGGAGATGAGGGAGAGAACATGAGTAGCACGTGCTTTACCCGGTCGTTACCTTCTTCATCAGCTCCTCCCCGATATTTTGATAGGCCATCACGAACCCGAGCCAGAATGAGGCTCGACTCGAGATTCCCATTCCTTCCCTCGGCAACGTTTATGTATTTCTGGTTCTTCGCCAACTCAATAATCTCGAAGGAGGAAATTATTGTTATTATTGCAGTCCGACGGACCATTTTGTGACGCAACGGCTTAAATCCAATTGTGCCCTCTCGGAGCTCTAAAACCTATTTAACGACGAAGCGTAGGCACGGACTGTAAAATACTTGCTGCAACGCATCTCCGTCGCCCGAATACATTCGTTTATTAGCACTTACCTACAGGTGCTTTCTCTTACTTCAACGCGTTTATGAAACCGCGAACAAACTATAGTTATAATTTACTTGTGCCCTCTCAGTCGTAGATTTAGAATGAAAGCAGAATTTTTAACGTTCGAAGAACCTCATTTTCTGATGACCTTACCCTGAACCCTTCGGTTACAGAAATAGTGGAGAAGAACGATTTGTTGATTTTTTGGTTAAAAAAAATCCGTCACGTTTATCGAAGACCTGAGAGCGGGTTGTGCGTGAACAACTTGCTGAAAAAGCTTTTATATGTTTGCTTCAACGCATTACTTCGAAAGCATGTATTCAGATCAAAATGTAGCTACTGATTAGCTGAATGTACCCCATAAGTTTCATCAAAATCGTTAAAGCCGTTTTGAAGAAAACGAGTAATTATATTTAATTTTCCAATCTGTCTTGGCTTATATCTCCGTTCAACACAGTTACAGAAATAGTTGAGCAGAACATCGGTGTAAGTTCCGTGAAGATAGTCTATCAGCTTGATTAAATTCAGTTATGCCTGTACTACGGAAACTTTCTGAGACGTTCGAAAAACGTTTTTTTTTTTCCTTGAAACGGTGGATGCAGGCGATACCTTCACTGCAGCCACAAACGGGCCTATTGTAAGAGCGTCCATGATCCTCTGATCATGGCCACCCTGCACCACCTCCAGGCCCCACGGCACTGGTCTCACTTGGTGTGACGTCACCTTTGCACAAAGCGGAGGATATCTGCAAATTCTGCATTTGCCACCTCTTCGGGCTGAAGAAAGGGTCTCCCAAACACACAACGGCGCGATCACATACGCACAGCACATGCTCTGCCGTCTCTAGCCCAACCTCGCAGAACCTGCATACCTGTACCTCGCACTTGCCAATATTTGCAAGGTGGTACCTCAGCGGACAGTGACTTGTGAACAGGCTACAGATGATCCTCATATCCTTCCTCCCCAGTGCACGCACCTGCTTGGACCTCTCTTTAGAGAGCCGGATGAAGAGCTTTGACTGTCTAAGGCCTGGCAGCCCCTGCCAATGAGCAGCCCTGCAGCTATCCTCCCATTTGCCAACCTCTCTACGTAGGTGGCTCCTGGTAGTCCCAACAAAGGGCTCAGGGCGAATAGGGATCTGCGCCAATCCCTTCTTAGCCAACCTATTAGCCCATTCGTTGCCCTGGCACCCCATACCCTGATGCCCTGGCACCCAACACAGTGTTACACTGTTGCCCTTGGCCAGGGCCTTCAGGCCAGTCAGACACTCCCACACCTGCCATGATGTAAGAGTACGAGGCTAAGGCCTTGAGAGGGGCCTGACTGTCCACCATGATGTAGATTCTGTGCCGCTTCAGTCTTCTCTGCAGCAGCCGCTGCACACAGACCGCCACCGCAGCCACCTCTGCCAGGAACACCGTGGCCGTTGATTCTCGGCCCAAAGATGCCAGCCTCAGCAAGGCCACCCTGCACCGAGCCATCAGTGTAGTATACCAGGGCTTCGAAAGCGGGAACTCCCCCTTCCCACCTTGATCGCTCATGAATGAGTATCCGAAAGGGTAGCACGAAGTTGAACCTCGCGGGCATTGAGTCTACCACATGCAGTTCGGGCCCCTCCATCTTCACCTTGTCAAGGATCAAGTAGCAGGAACTCCTCCTCCCCCGCATCATCAGACCCAACTCCAACATACGCACAGCCTGGAGGAACGCCATCCTTTTAACATGTATGTGGAGTGGCGCTAAATCTAGCGAAACCTCCAGTCGAGCCGTAGGGCGTTGTCATAAAATCTTCGTTTACTAAATGCTGCCAGAGTTATTTATCACGAACAATAGTGGTGTTAACCGGATACGTAAAGAGTCGGACGCATACATTGGTGATCATCCCATGTGCTGGGGCGGATTGCTATTCAGTCCACTATCTCAGCCACAAAGGGAGTTCTTAATAGGCGGAGAGGTGGTTCGTATTATCTGTCAGCAGTGAGAGCAAATCCAGCGCCAAGCAGCTCGACATTTGCCATCGGCAGTGAACCCATCACAAGACGCACATTACGCGACCTTCCTCGCAAAGTTGGCAAAGTGAGCACAAGGCCCCACAGTATCAGGTCTCGACGAGGGAAATCATATCCGATTTTGACGAGGCCCGGCGATGGCCGTTCGTGGACACGATTGAATTATTAATCCAACACACTCCCGCAATCCTCAGCTAACGAGCTCAACGCGTCGAAAACCAATCCCCCGCCAAGGACTCGGCGGTAAGCGGGGCACCGGCAGGTTCTCAGAGATAAGGGTAGCATTTCCTGTAAGGATCAATTTCCGATCGGAACAAAGACAGACCGCAGGAATTCTTCTGTAGAGCGAGAGACCGGAGACCGCCCCTGAAAAGAATGTGAAACCATACGAGTCGGTCGGCGTCATGGGAACAGATCGTGAAACCTTAGATGACTAGGCCATGAGCGCCAATCCTATCCGACAATCCGGCTTTCAAAGGTAATTGATGAGAACGGACGGGGACAACCCCCCGATTTTGAAAGTCTTCGTTGGACGTTTCAAACTGAACCGAATCAGAACAAACTTCGTCGCGTCCAATGTGTGTCCGCAAATGCGAAACTGGTGGGACGCATTGACACGTTCACACAGGCCGCTGCATTTTAGTTCAACGCGTTTCTGCTGACACTCCCCTGCGACTGTGGTCGCATGTTTTCTCATTATACACATTATACAATATAAACATTATAGAAATAGTGTCGGGGTACAAAATGTCACTACGTAGCGTTGGTCAAGTTCCGCCTCCTATCTCGGCTTACTGGGGTCTTTCCAAACCCCAGGGAGGTCAGCAAGTCCAAACTGTCCCACCCAGGGATGAGGAAAAGCCGTAAGTGTCTTCAAATGATGCCTGTGCCCACTCTGGCCTTAAGGGTTGTTTGACTCAAATTGGTACCACGGGAATGCATTATGGGTTAGGGCCACGACAGATGGCCCCCACTTCAGGGCAAGGTAGGTAGAATGGAGCAATCCAACTGTAATGGTTTTCGCGGCGGACTGCGCGAGGTGGCAACACTGACCGCCACCCGTGCAGGCCGCCGCTGTGTATATTAGCGCCGAGGAGGCAGGTGGAACGGGGGAGACTAGCAAAATAAGAAAACGATAAAATAAATAAAATGCAGAAAGAAAGAAATAAATAATAGCGGGAGCGGGGAGCCTGTTGGCGGTGGCCTCAGTGTAGGTACAGGGGATGAATTCTCCCATAAACTGTGGTACTACTAGCACGCACCTCCACCGCTGTGACAAAGCCGGGGTGACTCCCGAAGCACCAAGGTCCCGGAGTCTCGCTCCCCCTAGGGTGCTAGCGTCCAGCGGGCGTCCTATCACCATAGCATCCACGGCCTCTCCGGAGTGTACCCATCCCCTGCCTACCCGAGGCCACCGCCAACAGGCTCCCCGCTCCCGCTATTATTTATTTATTTCTTTCTGCATTTTATTTATTTTATCGTTTTCTTATTTTGCTAGTCTCCCCCGTGCGCTGCGGACTGAACTGCCGAGAAGGGTTTGACAAAATTTTTTTTTTTTGCACCAAAAAGTTTTTGCCTGGAGGGGGGGAGTGTAATGGTTTTCGCGGTGGACTGCGTGAGGTGGCAACACTGACCACCACCCGTGCAGGCCGCCGCTGTTTATATTAGCGCCGAGGAGGCAGTTCGAGATCAGAACGGCTAGCGGCGCGTCAGCGAATGGTTTTCCTGTTAAAAAGTCAGTGTTTAATTTCCCCTTTTTGATTGTGTGAAGTAAGGTAAGCGATTAGAGCTTTGTGTTTCATTTTCCCCATTGTCCCTTTATTGTCATTTAATACAATCCGAGCATAGGTTATTTATTTCATTCTAAAAGGAGTTCGTTTCATTTCATTCATTTCGAGTTTGCCGATTATATTCGAGTGGGTCTTAATTGCTTTATAATTTCATTTCCCATTACCTTCTTGAGAGTTATTATTTTATTTATTTGATCGAGTGAGTATTATTGAGCGTATTTGATTTATTCTTTTCTTTTGGGCCCAGACACGACCTTCACGAGTGTTCTGTACGCGGGAATTGTGAGAGAATTCCACAAGTACGTCACACTACCGAGGGTAATGCCTGACAATGGTGGAAAATGCGCATGCTCTGCGTCGTGTGGTCGCTGGAGAGTAGAAATCCCATCCCCTTTCTCGTTTTCAAACTGCAGGGTCTGAGGGAGGTAGGGGCCACGTGGTCTGTACTCCCCCAAACGCAGAATGGTAACTGTCCCAAAATGTCCTACGAGTATTGTGCCAGTCCTAATGTCTCACAGGTCGATGTCTAGCTCCCTAAGGAATGCCAGGTATTTCCTGCAAGAGTCTTCTTCGCTGCCCACCCTTAGAGCAGTAGCACCAAAGACCAGAAACCTCTCCCTCTCAAGTCTTCGGCAAATGTGGAACCATTTTATGCGAGTATCGAACAACCTGCCACGCCAAACGCAGGTGTAACGCCTCTCGTTCCAAGGGCCAAAGATCCCAAGAAACGTCGGGAAAGCGTCAACGTATCAAAAGCCAACACAGGTGCAGCGCCCTCTTTTCATCATCCCCCCCCCCCCGCATCCTCAAGAAATAGAATCCGAAGTTGAATTACCTGGTTTCGTCGGTTGAAGGATTGTTTTGACATTTTTCCCTCGACTCTTTCGTTCATCGCACCCTGCCCTTCTACAGAACAGAACTCGAAGCAAATCCTCGGCTTACCGATCCTTTTCGTTCCTCTTCATTCAGAGGAGGATCGAATATCCGTCGCATTTCGAAGTATCCAATGTCCTAGCTCACCTCAAACCCCGGCTTCCCACAATCCAACTCGTCCCCTACGGCGGAGGTGGATCCTGAGAAAGGTTTGCACCTCGAGTTTCACTAAAATGTCACACGCCTGAGGTGCTCGGGAGCGCCCGAATTATTATTTAAATAAATATTTGGTGCTACGCGCAACAAAACTTTCCTCAGCCCCACGCGTAATCATCAAACTATTATGTCTTCATTCAGTTTAAAGGAACGCTCTACGTAGAATCCGATGACGCTTAAGGTTACGGAATTTATTGAGTTGCTCCTACTCAGGCCACGACCTTTACTCAACAATCAGTGCGTAGATAATTCATTAGACTGTAAACATGATTTTTCTGAAATGGATCGCGTTAACTGTTTTGAAATTATTGTGGGAAAGAGCTGTGAGAGATGATAACAAAATGAAAATGCGGTGGTTTGAATTCCGCCATTTTTGAGGTTGATCCTAGTTATTTAATAAACATTATTGTGTATCCTCTAAGCATTTTATTTCACCACTTTATTCGTTTTTTTTAGAACGCCAGTACCATACGTGCTAGATTTATTAGACAAACACTGTGGTTTGGAAGTGTAAATGCAGAAAGTTCAATAAAAATCTTAGGAACGTTTTTGAAGAAGTATGCTAACTGTAGTTCAAATCTTTTAGTTATATGGGGGATCGTACCTTGCTCATGCCCTTATTTTGGCGGATCTCTCTCTCTCTCGCATTAAAACAAAGCGTTAAGGGTGTTAAAAACACGTTGTCATCTTGGAAGGAGGCAGAACTTAGCACTCCACAGGGTTCTGTGCTCTCGGCGGTCTTTTTCACGCTGTATCTGAGGTCTTTACCAGGCAGATTCGAAACGGGGACGGGTTATACGCTGTACGCTGATGATCTCCAGATGTACCGATCATGTATGGTTGAAGATATCCCAGGCTCAATATCAGCTTTGAATAGAGACCTCGTGCTCAGCAGGTGGTCGCAGTCCCGTGGCGTGTGAGTGAATAACGCTAAAACGAAGGTACTGGGATATTCGAAGGAATTGGCAAAAAGGTTGACATGCGTTCAATGCCGAAGATGGTGCTGGGGGGAGTGGATCTGGGATGCTCACATTACGCATGTATGCAACTCTGTTTTTAGGCCAATCTACCAACTCAGACGTATGGCTGGTGACTTCCCGGTGGAGGTGCGCAAAAGTCTTGCGCAGGCTCTCATTTTCCCGTATTTTGACTACGCACACAACAGCCTACTGCGACCTAAAAGGCGGGCAAATAAACAAGTTACAGAAGGCGCAGAACGAGGCGCTGCGTTTCGTGACGAGACTTCGCTGGGATGAGCACGTAAACGCCAGCCTGTAAGAAGTTGGGATGGCTAAAGATTACCGAGAGGAACAAGTTTTGCCATTGCGGTTCTCACTTTCAAGATTTTGAAGTTCCGTAAACCAGACTATTTGTTCAGGCAATTTGTGTACGTGTCAGCGGTGCGGGATAGAAGCACGCGCAATACAGGAAGAGCGTTGAAGGTGCCTGCCCATCGCACAATAGCATATGAAAGATCATTCGCAGACAATCAAGGTCCATAATGAGAATGTGAACCTGTTTGATTTTTCTCTGAAGACTGAACAGTTTAGAAATATTTTCAGAGACAAGTTATTGGCGGGATATAATTACTGAATGTCCTTTATTGTGTTTGTCTTAGGATTTTGTGTAATTATTGTGTATAAATATCGCTTATTCAAAATCGTAGGCTGTAATAGGGGATGGGCTACGGTGGGATGGGGTGCGGGTAGAGAGGCCCTGCGCACAATATACTGGGGAATGTATGTGGCAATCATAGCGTACGCGTCCGGGGTGTGGTGGGATAAGCTTAATGCCCACACAAGGAGGAGACTGGGAGATGCTGATTGGAATGGCGAAGGCCTACCGGGCAGTCTCCTCCAACGCCATATGCGTCGTGGCCGGGGAGCCGCCTATCGACCTGGAGGTGAAGAGGAGATGGGCGAGCTACTGGCTGAGGACGCAAGGACGGGTGACATGGGGAGAAAGGGAAATTGAGGGAAGGAGAAGGAAAGCCCTCATCGACAAGCTAGTTATCGATGAGTGGCAGGAGAGATGGGAGAATAGTGAGAAAGGAAGATAGATGCACGCTTGGCTGCCACACGTAAGGGGAAGGATAGGAGCGGAATGGATGAGGTTTGGGTTTTACACTACACAGCTCGTCACCAGGTTGGTGATGGACGGGTTGTGTGAGTGTGGTGAGCCGGACAAAGTGGAGCACGTGGTGTTCCTCTGTGTCAGCTACCAGCAGGAAAGGAATAGGACCAGGAATAGAGGTGTTAGGAATAGGAAGCCAGTGGGATACGAATACGGTTAGGGAGCAAGGATGTTTTGTATGGTGGAAATGGTTCGGTGAAAGGGTTTTAAAGGGTAGGGAAGAAGTTAGGTTAGGAAATGTGCGCAGGGCCTCAGGAGTAGGTGTTTAGGTTATGTGTTTGTGCGTGTGTTCTGTGTTAGTGTGCGGTGTTGAGTGGGCAGTGCCAGGGATGGTCGAATATCAAGTAGTCCATCCCTGGACCGTCTGCGTGAATGTATTTAAGGGCTGAATGTAAATATGAGTGGATGTGTGTGAATGTATGTGTTGTGTATGTGTGTTAGTGTCTGTAGGAATAGGTAGTGTAGCGATGGATCCAGGGGGGATAAATATCGAGTAGTCCGCCCCTGGACCTTCGGGAAAATGTGCGAATATATTTAAGGGTTGAATGTATTTATTATATGAGTGTGTATGTAGGTAGTGATAGGTTAGAGCGAGATGGGTGGGTCGTGGTCGAGAGCGGCCGAATATCAAGTAGTCCGCCCTTGGCTCGTCGGATTGGGGAATGCAGTTCAGGCCGGGAATAAAGACGGCCTGACACCCTTCTCCATAGCAGGTGCGGGGGCAAGTCCAATCCCCGTACCCCCCCCCGCCCATGGAGATAAAGCGAATGTGCCGATAGAACGCCTCTTGGCAACTCCAGGTGCAGCCATATAGAATGGGTACAACGGGGGCTTCAGCCCGCAGCCGGCAGCGTGGATCCTCTAGGGCGTGGCGCTGTCAGTTGTGACCCATGGGATTGGCCTCGTGGTTCTGCTGGAAATCCCCCCCAAAGAGACGTCACTGCTGGCAGGAGAGCGGTGTAGGCTGTAAAGCTAGGTACCCTCTCCACCGCTTCGAGCAGTGCCCAGAGCACACCTGCCATTGTAATAGGGGATGTAATTTTGTAGCGCTATATATACAACACCCTTGTATATTGATTCCAGGGGGAATGGTAGAGAGGGCCTTATGGCCCTAATTTCCCCTGGTGGATAAATAAACATAATATCTCTCTCTCTCTCTCTCTCTCTCTCTCTCTCCCAGAATGCGGCAGTGCGCTATGTTGCTAGGGTACGACCCACTGAGCATGTCACGCCTGCGTACAGATTGTTAGGATGGCTGAAGATAGCAGAAAGAAAAAAGCTAGCACTGGCTGCGATGATATTTAAAGTGCTGAAATACAGGAGTCCCGAGTATCTTTACAATAAATTTAAATTTATGTCGCAGGTGCATAGTAGGGACACGAGGAATGCCAGAACATGCAACTTCCATCTCATAGGACCGCAGTATACGCGAGGTCGTTCTTGGTGCAAGGTACTAAATTGTACAACGAAGAGGTGGATCTATTTGACCTGAAGTTGACGCTGAGTACTTTCAAAGCCAAATATAAGAAAAAGTTGCTGGAACTGTATGGGGACATGGGACTGCATCAGTAACGTAATAATGTGTGTGTTGTATGTTTTAGTTTTAATTTAGTTTTACTGTGTTTGTAGTGATAAGTTCCAATATGAGAAGGGGAGGAATATCGTAGTACTCGCCTTCTCAAATGTGCATGCGTGTGTATGAGATGAATGAATGTAACTTATTACGGAGTGAACGTTGTTTATTTTCTTTTTGTGTCTAACATTCGTGTGATGTGCATCTACTGGTACTATAAGACAAACAATTAAATTAACGAATACAGGAAGAAGGAGGTTTAAGAGATTGTGAATTGAAGAAAATCTAATGTTTAATTTGAAAATGTGTAATGATTAATTAAGCCGAGGATGTGGCAAATTTTCTTGGATTGGAATTGTATCCTGGGGGAGTGGAAGAGAGGGCTGCATGGCCCTAACTCCCCCAGGTGGATAAATAAAACAATCAATCAATCAATCTCTTCTCTCTCTCTCTCTCTCTCTCTCTCTCTCTCTCTCTCTCTCTCTCTCTCTCTCTCTCTCTCTCTCTCTCTCTCTCTCTCTCTCTCTCTCTCTCTCCACGATATAATTTTATCTACAACCCGCTTAATTGTGTGGCAATCCATTTCACGAAATTAATCGAAAGAAACAACAGCGCAGGTATATGGTGATGGAAGTTGGAGCATTAGGTACGTGGTTCTAGTTATTGTCAAAGCTACAGCTCGAGGTTGGATTACTTTGTATCAAATAGACGTTGACTCGACAATGTTTGCTAAATGGTATATAAAAATACCCGTTTCGAAGGAAAAAATTGTCAGGTTGTAAACTGGAGGTTTTATTTCTCCGGTGGTTGAGATCGAGGCGCTTCCCCTGGGAAATATGATTAAGTTATCGGGCACATTGCACCTGAAGACGTTTCCTACTGCCCTCCCCCGAACATTTTTTCATTTCCTAGTTCCCACGACACTTCATCCTTTTTATCTTCTCCCGCTATTGTTCAATGTTTAATCGCGATGACCCTCCTCGTCGTCCTTGCTCGGCCTTCCTCCTCAATGGACATCCGTTGCCGGGCTCCTGAAAACGTGAGAGATTTCAAAGCGACAATTCTCGCTACTGTCCGCCTTCCGTTTCTTAGTTACTCTAATCACGTTTTTGCAGGTTTTTCTTCGGCACAAAAACCTTCGTGACTTGATACTTCCTACGAAAGCGTCTGGGGGGAAGCTACGCGCGACTTTCTTCGCCTTTTTGTACATTGGAGGGGACGCTAAATATCGAGGCGCCTGTAATTTCGTTCGGCGTTTAATTGAGAACAAAATGTAGCCGCTAGTTAACTGAAAATACGCAGTGAGTTTTTGAGTTTTCTGATGAACTTCGGTTCAGTCACCTGGCCAGCAGATCCGTTAAATATCTGGTGCGACGCATTCCACAATTTTCCTTAGCCTCACGTACATTCTAACTACTGGTCCAATCGTTTTGGTTTATTAGAATAATTCCTGATACATGATCTTTCCCACAAAAATCCCATTTTGCGTCTAGTTATGGCCGCCGGCTAGGTTTCGAATGAAATTAGAGCGCTCGTATAGGGTGCCCCCCAAGCCGAGTAAGCCTTCAGAGTTTGCGGGTGCTCTGCATGGTTTGGTTGACGGACGGGAACTCAGGCAGTGTCCTGACTCCCCCTACTCTTCTGCGTGGGCGGAGTGGGCTTCAAAGGGCATTCATGGGAAGGATTACTGGCACTTTCACGCCATTCGTGTGGTGTCACTGCCTACAGCGATGAGGTGTACATGAGGCCGGGATCGTAATGATGTGAATGCTCGCATGGTAGCCTGTTTGAGTCGCTGAATCATGTGGTGCAGGTGTGTTCGTGTACTAATGGAGGCCGTGTCAAACGTCATGACGCAGTCGGCAATCAGGTAGCTGGTACATTGTCATCTAAGGGCAGGGGAGCGGAAAGAGAGTGGCACTGCTGGGATGTCTCTGGAGAAGGACTGAGGCCTGACATCGTCTACGTTGGTCCCGACCAGTCTGCGGTGACACTGTATGTCCACGTAGTACATGGCAGCCGGGATCTTGCGCTGACTTGGCAATACGACAGGACGGATCTTCGTATGGCAGTGTCCTGACTCACCCTACTCTTCTGCGTGGGCGGAGTGGGCTTTAAAGGGCATTCATGGGAAGGATTGCCGGCACTTTCACGCCGTTCGTGTGGCACCACTGTCTACAGCGATGAGGTGTACAAGAGGCCGGGATCGTAATGATGTGAATGCTCGCATCGTAGCCTGTTTGAGTCGCTGAATCATGTGGTCCATGTGTGTCCGTGTACTAATGGAAGCCGCGTCAAACGTCATGACGCGGTCTGCAATAAGGTAGCGGGTACATTGTCATCTGAGGGCTGGGAAGTGGAGAGAGAATGGCACTGCTGGGATGTCTCTGGAGAAGGACTGAAGCCTGACATCGTCGACATTGGTCCTGACCAGTCTGCGGTGATCCTGTATGTCTGAGTAGTACATGGCAGCCAGGATCTTGCTATGACATGACGGATCTTCGTATGGCAGTGTCAGAAGCTCATGGAGTGGAGACAGGTACCGTCAGGGTTGCAGCATTGACCGTGTCCTGGCGTAGTGTGTGGTCCAAGAAAAGTGCTGAGGAGATGCATCGGCTGGGTGTGTCAGCAGACGTTCTCCGAGGTATCAAAATCAGCATTCTGCTCGGGTCGTACCTTAACTGGTGGTCGTTCTATCGTGGAACATCCTCTTATCCTTCTATCTTTTCCCGTCCCAACCCTTCTATCCCTAGAGCCAGCCTAGGGTAGTCCGAGCGCCCTCCCCATTTCCTCACTTATTATTTATTTAGTTTTTCCTTTTGGAGTCACGGACAATCATCAGGCTAGCTTCCTCAGATCATCATTCGGCAAGGCAGACATCCGGCGGAACCCTGATGATTGCACACTGAAGCCAGAAGACCCCTCTACGCAGCTCAACAACAAACCGCAAGCTTCCTCGCAGCGGCAGCCAGAAACAGCCGTCACCCACCGACGCCGAGAGCTCAACACGGCTGTTCTCTGAAGAACGGGGGTGATCTCACGGACAAGACAGGGCGTAACATGTTCGCCGGCAATCTAGCGCGCCCTAGTGGCGGGAGGCAGGCCCAACGAGCGACAAGAAGAGTCAGTCGATTCGTCGAAGCCGCTCCCTAGTTTTACCGCATTTTGACCGTCCTATCTCCGCTACTATCCTCGCCCGGAAAATTGTTTCCTTTGAAGGCAGGTGCGCTCTAAACCATTCATTTTGATTTATTTTTCACAAGCAAGATTTTCAGTGCCCTTTTTCCAATTCGATTAATTTTACCACATCATAATATTTTATTATAATTTTCTTAAACCTCCTACCTCTGCTTTTCTTGTTCTCTCCCCAATTTTTAAATATCGCCGCGACAAGGCGATAAAATATTAATTTGTGACGTCGTTGGGGGCATAGCCTATAGCGACCGTCGCAGTGTGAGAAGTTGTGTGGTCCTAAGCACTAAATATTTGACCGCCTTCGTTCTTTCGTTCGTTCGTTCGTTCGATACGCTCTCATTTCACCAATTGCGACTTAAGACGATTTAGAGTAGAAATGGCTCAAAAATCGCGAAATAACCAATTGACAGGGCGGCTCCGACGGAATTCCGAAGCGAACTTTGGGAACCGGGCGATGAGGGGATTCGCATGAGGCCGGTTTTGACGAGGCAGTTTTAAAATGCTATTCAATATCGGTCTATAAATTTGTCCGGTTCTGCCGACCAGTTTTAATTGGACGGAGGACTTGGCGAAGCATGTTGAAACTCTGATCGTGGCGTCTGAGCAGTCGAACGTAAACACCAATTCATTTAGCGATAGTAATTCCTCCCCCCCCTCCCTCACAACTCCTTTACTCTAATTGGAGGAACTGCTCAATTGGTTCATGCACGGAACCCTATCGTCAAATGAGCGTTTATAAGGCACTGAAATCGCATTTCGTCGATATTTTGGACAATACATTGCGCTGCTCTCGTCATTTTCCATACTTCATGAGAGTTTACATGCGTGAGATAAGTTCGATTACTTCGTAGGCATAAATTAAACAAATGGGGTTGTTTATTTATCTCTGTCATAGCTTTCAAGTAAGTCGTGCACTCGTCGCACAACTCTCCGCGGCTCTATTCGGTCTATTCGGTGAATATTATCATCAGCAACTAACTCATTTAGTTTAGCCCTCCTTTTACATATAAACTGGCAGTGCGTTAGGTTCCAGCACGTATTTGGTCACCTCTATCTATAACTATAACTATAAAACAGGTCGTAGCTACGTAAACGCTCGAAGATTCAGGGTCAGAGAACGCGATCTGTCGCGGTGAGCAGATCTGCACAACTTCCCAGGAGTGTTCAATGTTTTCTTCGAAAAAGAAAGTTCTGAAGAACGAGTTCTGGTTAGTATTAGTACGGAGTACGAGCACGAAGGCGATTTCGGGTGGACTCAATAAATCAAAAGAGAGCCATTGTTATCTTTTCAAAAACGCGTCGGGCCTAGTTTGACAAAATTGTCCAACACGTCCCATAATTGAACGGAAACGTCTAAAACTTCAATCTATAGCTGTGCAAGTTCATTCAGAGAAGAGAATGAGCGTAGCTGCGCATAATGCGTCAACTTCCTTCGTCGCGTATCTTTTCGAATTTAAATTAACAGCACAGCTCTCAGTTAACACGAGCAACACTTATTGAGGGATTGAACTCTACTCGGGACAACGACCCGCCGTCGAGCCTTTTTAATTGGTTATGGCCTATTGTTCAGGGCGGGCACATTTAATGACATCAGCTAAACTATACGTCATAGCGGGTCCTTCATCGCCTCTGTATTACCGATTATTCTGAGTAAAAATCAATTCTTCTTCTTACTCATTTAACCCTAACGGGTTGTGACAACGGGTACGAATACGTTAAATATAAAACTCAGGAAGAGTTAAGTTTCAATATTGGTTCTACCTGTAAATATCTAAACAAAGTCGAAATAGTGGCCGCACTTATAAATCTGCGACTTGCAACGACTGACGTCATACGGTACGCGTGGAAATAAAGTAAATATTTTCGTATAGTCTGCACAATAATTGTAATAGCCCTGAACTCACACTATTGTACGAAATTATTTCTTGTAAAGAGTTGAACACAACCTGTGCCTAGCATTATGTCAATATTTAGTGTTAACGTACTCACGGAAAGAATCGCGAAAGGAAAACATTTTATTCGACGCATCACACAACTTTCCTTGCAGATATAAGGGAGGGAGTCAATTGTATGACTAGTGTTGACACACACTTCTCAAACTGCTGTTCTAAATTGTATGGAGTCTCTCGTGACTTGATGGGCACCTGGTTGAGAGGAATGCCAGATTTGCGTTCAGTTCGCGTATAGTTATGTATAGCATTCTGACTGTCCCTCAGGTGTGATATGTACCGCGGCCAAACGACCTATTGCGCCAGTCCAAATGACTCACAGGTCGATGTCTAGCCTCCTAAGGAATGCCAAGAGTCTTCTTTGATGTCCACCCGGGGAGAAGTAGTACCAAAGACCACCAGAAAACGCCCCCGCTCAAGTCTCCTCATCCATGTGTTTGTTCATTTTGTGATGATCCTCACAATCTGCCTAAAGTCCTTCCTCGCCATCCTCTGAAGGTTCTGTCTTATCTCCCATGTCTGCTCGCTCTGAGATGAAAGGTCCCTTACTCCCGCAGCCTGACCATGAGCAGCCTCAACATGACTGTTAAGGCAGTGGCAAAGGTAGCGCCGTAGGTGGCCTCGGAGCAATTGTGTTTAATGCGTGACACTGTTGGGATGCAAATTACGAGGATTTCTGAGTTCATAATTGAAACTTTCTCCCTATCTCTCGGCTCATCAGATGCGTTCTTCAGAGCATACGAGCATTTTCGAGCGAAACAGTGTCAGGTTCGAAGGTAACCACAAATTTTCCCGGCGTTGGTTTTTGTAGAGACTCAGCTCTTCATATCTTCATCCAGCCGTCACTTTCACTTCGAAAGAAGCGCCTTTTTTTCAATCATCGCGGCAAATGCGATCCATTCGTCGATAACCCCCTTCGTTCGTTTCATTCACGTACTTCCATTCAGTTCCTCGACCGTTCCACGGTTACGCAAAGGTCAGTCAGTACGTTCCTTTTGATTACGTTAGTAAAAACCGGAAGAACAACGCTGCCTATCTTCCGAAGTCTGGATCATGAGAACGAAAGAATCTTTAGCGCCTGGATGCAGCGTTGATGAACTTCAGGCCGCCACGGGGCGCGTGTTGGAGGATTTGGCAAAAAATCGGGAAATTCACAAGAATTAGGACACAAGTCGGAGCCATGTAATGTGTACAGGAAGGAATCAAACAATATTCCCTCCGATTCACAAATTGATATTTACACATACGCAATTTATTTACGTATTTAAGGGAGTACCTTCTCTGTTAAACAATGAGAAGAACGCATAGAAATAGGTGGGCAACAAATAAAATACGAAATCAAAAGTAAACAAACAGAAGAACTCCGAAAATGAAAGTCAAAGATGCAAATAGCGTTCAATGAAGCAGGATTTCAGCGTAGAGAGTGAGAGTTTGAGGATTGATGGTGTAGCAGGAGATGAAGTGGTTAGCAGTACAGGGGAAGTGACAAATCCGGCGGTTGAGCTTGTTATTCTTGAAAGAAAACGACACTGGTCAAAATTCGTGTGAACTTAACGCCGATGGAGACACACGTAAGCGGTTCAAGTCAAGACACAGAGGCATTCGCATGACCAGGAACCCCTACTACAGTACATTCGTTAGCAGGAGGTGGTTGAAGGAGGGGAGGGGGTGTAAAGATGACGTGCTATAACGTGACTGGTTAGTGGGAGGAGCAAACTGAGGGAGAGGTGGACAACTTCCAAAAACTGTGGCAAGAGGTGGAGGTAAAAAAGGTTGTACAACTGTACGATTGGTTAATAATTATGGTGGAGGGGGTAAAGGGGTGGGGTGGAAGGGATAAAAATGACGTACTACAACGTGATTGGTCGGGGGGGCGTGGCCAAACCCTCATACTATAGTGCGAGGCGTGGTTTTCTTGCCCCACTACAATTGAGCCAGAACCATCGTTTCCGGTTTCGCTCTCTCATTTCCCCCCTACTCGTGCACACAGGTCTGTTTCCTTATTTGATGACTGTTCCTAAAGCCTCGACGAGGGTTATATCAATCATGGAAGTTGCTGTTTCGCTAAAATGCAAGAGGCCGGCCCATACAGCATCCACCAAGCTCAGACCTGGTTCGGCAGGTATTTGGCCATTAGCCAGTCTCCCGGTAGAGAGCTGTTGCCCATGTGTGACCTGATCTAACTATTTACTTATGGTGCAAGTTTTATAAGGACAGATCAACTGCGACCACGTTTCTTATCACCTTCTTCGCAAATTTGGAAAATGGTTATAGGCTTGCTTTGTAGCAGTCAATGCTGCTAATGTTCGCCTGCTCTCCCAACACCCACCATCCACCTGCCACCCATTCAGGGTCCTTAGGCCGCTCAAGGTGCAGCCAAATAGAAAGGGTACCACGGGGGCTTCAGCTGTTAAAAGCGTGGCACTTTCGGCCGTGAAGCGATGGGATTGGCCTCGTGGGGACCATGGTTTCGCTGGAAATTCCCCCCCCCCCCCAGAGAGATGATAGGTGCTGGCTGGAGATGTGTAAAGGCCGTGAGGCTAGGCACCCTCTCCAATGCCACGGGTAACACCCCAAGCACAACTTACCATGCCCTCCCAACAACAATCACTCACTGATGTAGAAACTACATAGACGCGCACTCAGGTTTCCTCCTCCCCGCCCATCACCACGACTTTAGTGACAACTCCATCCGCCAGTGGGCGTCTCCGCAACCTAACAATCCACCCCCCCCCCCTCGTATCCCATCACGCAAGAGCCGGCAGGGAACACACTGACTTATTCATTCTTTCCACTCCTCTCCCACCACAAGCACAACAAATACAAACAGGCGCTGCGGGGAGGTTCCTACCTTCCACACATCCCCTCTACTGAGCAGTGCATGGTTTCCCATTTCTTCTGCACTAGAGGCAGAAGACGTGCATGATGGAGAGAGTCTTTGAGAGAAAAGAAGTAGAGCCGCGCATTAAAGTCACCATGTCCCGTGAGGAACTAGCTCGTCTAGTGGTCTGGCTCAACCCATTTTCTTCCAAGACGTTCACGGATGTTGGGGTAAGAACTCATACGTGTCACGACCCTTGAACAATGATTCCCATCTCTGCCGTCTTTCTAACGTCCCTTTGGCGGCAAGTTTCCATTCTGTGGTGAGATCGGTACAGAGTTCAGCCCAAAGCAAGGGAAGCTACCGTTTCACTCTCCACTTGTCAACCATGCACTCAACGGCCAAGTCAACTGGTAACTGACCAGCTGACCTGGAGTGCTTCTGTTGATACAGTCTTATAGGCCTGGTCTTTCGTTGCATTTCATTGCGAGACAGCTCAAGAATGTGTGGTACTTCGTTCGATATGGCAACTGTTGGGCAGAGACCGAACGACCGAGGCACACTAGTTCACACAGAAGGAGACATGATAGGCTTCCATTTGAGGAACCCCAGGGCTGGAACAGCATGAGAGGAAGCACGACTGGGCGTCTAGAAGGCCACACAAAGCACATAGGTTAATGAAGCTGGCCATGAGGCACTACATAGAAGACACACTCTCTCATCTGGATTGAAGAGCAATTTTATTGTAGAACAAATGATGGGAAATCTCGTTGATGATGAAAAAGACAATTGGAAGGCTCAGTTCTGCGCAGTTTCAGCATTTGTTCATAAAAACGCTTCTACTTTACACTTTATTTTGCTCTCCTTGAGAGGAATGCCTTTCGAATTTCCAACCAGCACTTGTACTAGCTCACGGTTAGTAGACTTTAAGAGCGCAATGTTGGAGGAAGATTAGCAATAAAAACCAAACTGACTGATAAAAGTAAAAACAACGTGCAACAGGAGCAGGAAATGTAATATCGCATAAAACAGGAAAAACCAGCGCGTGTTTTTTTTTTTTTTTTTTTTTGTTGGAATCTGCTCGGGTTTATCTTCCCCTGCGTCACATGAGCTTCATTAGTGAATCATTCCGGCACGCGCTTTCCCCAACAGCCATCAACATACTGAGCGGGGTTCGGCAGAATTCTCGGAGGGCCCTTCCCCACCAGTTGCCTCGACGAGGAATGCCGTTTGTCAACTGAACGTCAGCTTGTCCCGCGGACAATAAGAGCAACGCGTAGCCCTGGAAAATAATGCCCGGAACCTCTGAAGAGATCCCTCGTAGCGAGCGACGAACTATAAATGCGTTCGAGGTAAATTCTGTTTCAATTTCAAATTGAATTGCGTCGAATTAAATCGCTCTTCGCAGGAAGAATTTGACCTCTTGTCTTCTTTATTGCCGAGGAATACAATCTTTAAGGCTGTCAGCTTCAACGAGCGAGAAGGTTAATAAATTAGTTCGTAATTGACCCAACAGCAAAACTGCCTGATTCGTCCATTCCTTTTTATCCGGTATTTACTATTATTTCCAGCAGTTTTCAATTTCAGGACAGCGCTGCAGAGGTACGAGTGCATAATGGATCTCACTCTCAGTTTGTATTCGTTATAAATCTCAAACGCGTATAACGCAACAAAAAATCAGCCCAATAAGCCATCTGTAGGGTGCAAGATTAATAATGGCCATAAAATAATCAGGGGAAGCCATAGAAATTCCCATTTTTTCTCCCAGTCTTTGCACCCCCCCCCCCCCGCTCATTATTGTGTTGATAGCTTCACGAATCATCTATACGTTCCGATTTTGAATGAAGTTCGTGATATAAGTAGCAGCATCCTAGTAAATTTCAGAGCTTTAAGGGCAACATGGAACGTGAAGTTATGTTTTACCTAATTCATGAGAACTGTATGAAAAATAAGTTGTATTAGTAGGTAGAGCAATAACAATTGAGTTGTATGGTGAGGGACTGACGAAAGCTGTAACGTACTCAAGGATTTATTTGTTGTTTTATTTAGTTCATTATTTAGATGAAGGTGCCGAGAATCAACCTCCAACTATAAAATAGAGCGAAGAAAATATTCGAAGTAAGGAAATATTGGGGAGTAGGCTGAAGTTAAAGGGATATATCAAAAGAGTCTATGTTCACACTGTCATTACTCAATCACATTTTTAAAAGGAAGAAACAAAATTTATTAAACAATATTCCTGTTATCCGTGGCTACTTTTCGCGACCAAGTCTAAAGAACCTTTTTGAAATAACGCATCTCATTTCAATACCTCAGCCCCCACGCTCGGCTAGTGTTGGGAGCATGAATGGGGGAGTTTGAAATTGTGACATGAGGGGACGTGGTGAGGACTGTATTACACTTGACAGAATAGTGTTATCAGTTTGAGTGTGAGTATATAAACGCGAGCAAGGGGACTCTCAATACACGTGTACTGGTTGCGTGGGAAACTAAGTGGAGAGATTAGCCCGAGAGCTGAGAGATGAGTTGTGAGACTTCAAAGACGAATGAATTGGGAGAACTGGGAGACAACTGTCGTTCGGGAGAGCTGATAGATAACTGACTGTTAGAAAGAGCTGTGTGTTGTGGAGAGGAATGTAAAATTGATGGGCGGGAAAAGGATATTTTGGAAAGTCCAGAAAAGGGAGAAATCCTCTTTCACGCCGAAATAACTGCTAGCTGGGCTTTCCACTGGTACAAAAAAAGGTTGTGATCACAAAGGTGTGTGGGGAAACAATGACTTACCGTAGGGCCAGTGAGTACCGAAATGTGAACGTTTGGAGGTTAAAAAACCCAGCTAATTCGGCCTGCACCAAACAGTTGCGCTATTGTTTAAAAAATGGTCTAATTGTGAAATGGGTAATCTTTCTAAGATAAAACGTGGTGAGTGTGAGTGAGGACTGTAATATACTTGACTGAATAGCGTTATCAGTTTGAGTGTGAGTATATAAACGTAAACAAAGGACTCTGAATGCACGTGAACTGGTGGCTTGGAAAACTAAGTAGGGAGAGAAAAAGATAGATAGAGCGAGAGAGAGAGAGAGCGAGAGGGAGAGAGAGAGGGAGGGTTGAGTGTGAAGAGTGTGAGAGCTGAGGGACGAGTGAGTCGCGATACTTGAAAGACGAATGTATTGTGTTATAGGTTCGTTTCGGGTAGTCTCTCAATAATAAGGCCTTCCTTCCAATAAACCAATATATTCCTTTGTTCCAAGTATCGAATCAAGCCCACAGGTATAGAATGAAAGAGGAGCGAAGTAGAGCCGTTGGAGTCCGGAAGAGAAATAGACTGAGTGCCTCGTTGCGCGCTGCGGTCCCGATTTTCTTAACCTCCCGATCGCGGCAACGCGGTCCCTCCCCTCTCCCTGTTCATCAGCAGCTATCTTCCTCTTCAGATTTAATCGGAGCTGCTTCAAGTGGCTCTGCCCGATAAAAAGAAGCTCTGGAGTTCCGAGTCACAGCTCATTCCGATCGTGCCCGTAACAATTGCAAGAACTGGGAGACGACTGTCGTTCTTGAGAGCTGATAGATAACATAATATTGAAAAGAGCCGTGTGTTGGAGGAATGTAAAATTGAGGGGTGGGAAAAGAATATTTTGGAAAGTCCAGCAAAGGGGGAAATCCATTGCCATACTTTAATAGTTGAGTTGTGAGTGGCCCGAGACTTGAGAGACGGAAAAATTGGCCAAACACGGATGACAATTGTCGTTTGCGAGTGCTGACTTGGAAGGAGCTGTTTGTAGGAGCGAAGAAGAGGAATCTGAAATTGAGAGGTGGGAAAAGATAGTTGGGGAAAGTCAAGAAATAGGGTAAATTCGTTGTCAATTGGAAATAACGTAGCGGGCTCCCACGGGTACAAACGAAAGGGTTGAGGTAGAAAAGTGTTTGGGAAAACAATGACTTTCCATTAGGATTAGGCCAAAGACCCTGCTAATTCGGCCTGCCAAACAGCCAGCAACTTTCATACCTTTAAATTCTATTGGTCCAATATATTTTTCACTCAGTTCATTCGAACCTTAGGAAAAACACTAAACACTTTTTAGGCAGAAAGTGCTCCTCGCTTAACGCTTCGGAATTTATTGACGTGCTCCTACTCATACCACAACCATCAACGACCAATCATTCCACAGGTAATTTTTGATACTGTCAAAACGAATTTTCTAAGGAGAATCGTGTCATTGTCTCATAAAAACTTAGCAACTGAAATAGCGGTGGTTTGAATTCCAGAATTTCTGGGGCCGTTAGTAATTAATTTATGAGCATTATTAAACGCTCATTTCATAGATAGTTTATTGGACTATCGACCTAAGCTTATATAAAAAATAAAATGCGCTAAAACCGATTTCTTCTGAATCTTTGTTAACTTATGGCGCTCCTCTCTTCATTTCCTTTTGAATAATAACTTTAAGATATTGTGGGGTTTGGATTTGTTCACACAAACAACAAATTGAACGCAAATCGTTTTTGATAACTATAACACATTTTTTTCTTATTTTGGGCTTCTCCTGGTGTATTGCAGGCCAGGCGCGACATTTGAGTCAACGTTTCAACCGTTTTCTCTCAATCGCGTTCACTGGAATACATACAATTTTCCCAAACGGTGTTTTGTCTGTCTCGGTGGCTCTTGACGCGTAAAGATCTGAAGAAAACTCAAAAAAGCCGATTTCATAACTTTCTTTTCCACGCCGTAAGGCCTAAGGAAGTAAGCACGCACAAAATTATGTTGAAAATGCGCTTAAATTTCTCTGAAAAACGGAAGAAGGAACGTTCACACATCATGTCTTCACGCGTTTCGAAGAGAGGAAAAGTGGGGTTTTGAGGGGTTTTCGTCCCAATGTGCCCCAAAATCGACGAGTTTCCTCCTGGGGCGATTAAAGTTGTGCGACGTTTTCATCGCGTAAATAGAGTTAACGCTTTTAACTATCCGACACCTCATAAAATACCCGTAAAACGCGAATAATTGAAGCAACACGAAGGGAGGGCTCTTAATTATTCTAGCGACGTCGAAGAATGTTCGTTAGCTACCGAATAGAAACCCGAAGCTTTTTACAACCCAGTTCTACAAGAAATCCGAGGTAATCGCCGTTCATTCTCGTCTCAGCTGAGTCACGGGGCTTCTCGCCGCTGGGAAGATCCTGGTTTGCATAATCGGGTTCTGATAAACACAACTTAGTCACTTCATTCACCTTCCGGACGGACGGGGAAAAAATGAGACGAAATTGTCTGAAAGGTTATCATTAATATCGACGCAAATATTAAACTGGACTTCTTCAGTACGAGGGAGACGAGAAATATAAACCAATACGAGCGAACAGTAGCAAATGCAATTACACGATAACTACTTCGTCGAACAATAGATACAACCACGAACGATCGCTTGGAACAACAAAGAAATAACGTATTACATAACAGCAGATGCGAAGAATGCGACTGCTGCGACTAAGAGTCTTAGAAATGAGCGGGATTAACGTCATTTGCTACAGTTTCAACCTCCGTCGTAATAACACAGATCCCATCTGGAACTCGCTAGCGAAACCGATGATCATCGAAAGTGATCTCCAAGGACAACTCGATCCAACTTAACTGTCAATTGCGACTGAACTGCACCTGTCGTAAATTTAAAAAAACCACGGGTTCCCTTGACAAGAAAACGGATGTGTTTGTCGTTTATTGTGAGCAGAGAAAAAAGGTTGCATTCAGCAACACAATATCCGTAATTTTTCTTTTTACGCGGAACACGAAACAAAAAGAATATTTACGACGCTCTGAACCACGGCGTTCGCTCAATGTTCGTCTTTACTTTTCCTATCAATGGAAGAAGCGTTATCAATATATTGAATGCTCTACGAGGGTGTTTTGCTCAGGTTAGACTTGAAAGAATGACGGACAGTCGGGTTTTACTGTAGCACGAACTTGTAATATGAAGAGTTGAGAGATCCCAACAAGATTCGAGCATTTACATGTTCAAACCAGAAGTGCGTTCGACGCAAAACGCCTCAGTATGGAGTTTTTTGAACTCAGAATTCCCACACCTGCCCTAACAGGACTCCCTGGCCCTTAATGGCAAAGTCATTGTTTCCCCGAAAACCTTCGTCCACTGGCGCTTATTGTTACCTACGGAAAACGGGAATCAGAGACGGGTTTTAGTTGAGCGTGAACTTGTATTTGAAGAGTTGGTATGTCACGAGATTTGGAGACTTAGCTGTACAAGAACGAATGAGTCGAGTATCTAAGCGCGAACAAGTAGGGCTCTGAAGGCGTGAAACTGGTTGTACAGGGAAGAAAGGAGAAATCCGAATTAGAAGTCGATGAGAGGTGAAAAAAGTGTCCGTTGGGAGAATTGGAGACGACTGTATCGCGAGAGGTGTTACATGACGGTGTTGGGGATAATGACTGACTGCCGCGGGACTTTGAAGGAGAATGAGTTTGGGAGGAGCTATCTGTTGTGGAGAGGAATGTGAAAAGGAGGGGAGGAAATGACTTTTTGGAATCCCAGATGAAGCGGGAACTCCGTCGCCGTTGGAGTAACTGCAAAGGTGGGATTTCCGTAGGTAACAATAAGCGCCTGTGGACGAAGGTTTTTGGGGAAACAATGACTTTGCCATTAAGGGCCAGGGAGTCCCGTTAGGACAGGTGTGAGAATTCTGAGTTCAAAAAGAAGAACTGAGAATTCTTGTTTGAACATGTAAATGCTCGAATCTTGTTGGGATATCCCAACTCTTCATATTACTACTGGGTTCGTGCCGACTGTCCGTGATTCTTTCAAGTCTATCCTGGTCGAAACATAATGACTAGAATAGGATATGAGATAGAGTATTCATGTGCGAACAAGGGGCCTCTGAATACGTGTACTGGTTGTACGGGGAAAGATAGAGGAGACCAAATTAGATGTCGGGGAGCTGTGAAACGAGTGTCTATCGCGAAAACTGGGAATATCTGGGAAGAGCTATGTGTTGGGGAGAGGACTGTGAAGCTAGGAGTGAAAAGATTTTGGAAAGTCTAGAAAAAGGAGAAATCTGTTGTCACTTGGAAATAACTGAAGATCCGAACATTCCCACAACTACAAAACGAAAGGGCTTGCAGTCAGGAAGGTAGACATGGCATTCGTGAATGCTCCAAACGATGACTCCCGTTAGGGGCGTGAACGGACGTTCTGAACTCAAAATCCCAACTAACTCGGCCTGCGCCAAACAACCCCTAAAGGGGCAAAAAGTATCCACGATCGATTCTTCATTCAACCACTAGATGTCAATTCAAAATCAGGTCTATCGACTCTGTGTGCATTCAGAAATTTTGACACTCGTGCAACCACTTTAACCTGTTTTTCACTAAAACCCATCCTGACGTCCCTTGAAGAAACTGCCGGTGCTTAACGCTCAGAAGTTTATTAGTCGGCCCCTAACTGTTTCACCACTTTCATTGAGCAACCTTGCATAGTTGATTTACTGGGATCTGAATACAATTATTAAATTTCCGTCGAAGAGGTAGCTCGGTGGACTACCGATACAATTTTTGCCACATGAGTGGGGGTTTTTAAAGTAAAAATTACACCAAAAACCTTTTTTGATAGTTTTTCGTGCTGTTTCTGTCATTTTCCGATAGACGAAAGTGTTATTACGAATTAATGTACACGGGGAACGCAATTTCTGCTTGGGCGCCTTTTCTTCCCCATTTTACTGAGCTCAGTTCCCGTGCCCCGTCACGAACTGAGTGAGGTAAAAGTGAGAGTTGTCGTTATGTGTAAATGTACTTATCTTCGTTATGTGACTAGAATTTTACACACACTGACGAAAACGTTAAAACCGAGGATTCGTCAGGAAATTAATAAAATAAATTCACAAATTCATAGTTGAGCGTTTTTGTTGTAAAATGTTGTAACGTATAGCGTAACACTATACAATCACGAAACGTTGGGAGTTTTTAGGGTTTGGCCCTAATAATCTCTAGCGTGATGTTGGTCTCGACCATTAATCTTCATTTAATGAATCTCTCACGTTGTCATTTATAAACCTCAGCTCTTACCGTAGGACGCTTCTTTCCGACATCACCGGATCGGCACGCGCCTAGTTATTCGCGTCCGATGAAGTCAGATCTCCAGCGTTACGACCAGTCTGTCTCAAATTGCGTGACATCATTTGACAGACGCCAACACAATCCACAACTTGACACGCTCGACCTCGCGATAATTTAACGTTTAAATAATCAATCGAATTGAAAAGTTTGATTCGACCTTGAACCTTTTCCCAGTAACACGTATTTATCTCAGCCGTTCTGAGTAACCGATTGAATATTCCTCTCACCTACGCCTGTCTCGCCGCGTCTTGCTAATCGGCTCTTTGGACGACTTCCAAGACCCAGCAACGAAAGTGTCGCCTTGAATTACAATCCAAAATCATAAAGTACATCACTGAAATTCAACTCCTTGACGGGCCTCGTTAAATTGGCCTCTTCCTTTACATCTGCAAGAGATCAAGAGCTCATTCATTATTCTACCGGCGGTTGATGAATACACAAATAAGTTGTGCCAAGCTTTGGAATCTTATCCTTTTGATTATTACACTTTATTCATAGCCTGGTGAGCATCATTTGAAACGTTCGTGCAGCCATACTAAGCAGTTCAAATGATGACGTCGTTAGCCAATTGTGTTATAAGCTCAACAGAACAATTACGTTTCGTTCGACTCATCTATTAACTATTTCCGTAATTAACCAAAGCGCCTTAGGTATGTGGGCGCACGAATGGGGGAGCTTGAAACTAAGAAATAAATAGACGTGGTTCTTTATATTGGGCGCTATTCTAGTGGTTTACTATTAATGCACACTTCTGATACCCATGTTACGGGGGGGATTAATATTGTAAGCGATATCGCACTAAGAGGGTTGGGGAGTTGGTACGATATCAAGCCGAATGCAATTCGAACACAGAGTTTTGTTCTCAATTACATTCGAGGAAGTTTTACCACCACAGACAGGGAACTGATTGGGAGCGAACGCGAGCGCGGGCGACACGGTGATGAGGGAACCGGCTCGGTTACAACTGACGGCAGCGAAGTCTCGAGAGGATCGGGGCATTTGAGGTGCCCAGTCAGCATAAATGCCCCGGACGAGCCTCAGCTGAATTGAACGTTTTGATTCGTCCCATTACACCCACATTGCATCGCGCTAGCTTAGTGGTCCCCAGGATCGTGGCTTTAGATTTGGCAGCACTTATCGTCATTCCATGATTCGCACCTTGACACCACACGTGCCAACTCTTCATTTACAATCTTGACTCCTCTGACATGCAAGACAACGGTAAGCTTGTATAAAGCTGTAGGTCATCCGCGTAAACCATACACTCGCACTACGTAAAGAGACGAGGCAGCTGGTCTGACAAAACGATGAATAGCCTAGCTGACAATACAGAACCCTGGGGTACCTCCACTTCCAAAATACACCTTGTTGATAAGGTACCTTGTGTTCAGAGTCCTTAAATTCAGAAATGAGCATTTTACCTGAAACTCCTATTGACTCTAGTATTGCCAGCAGGAGAGTGTGCTGCACTCGATCAAAGGCTTGACAAAAGTCAATCATCACTAAAATCGTGACCTATTTTCGTCCATGGCATTCCTCACGTCATCGAGCACTCTTATTAGGGCAGTTTCTGTACTACACAACCTACACTTGTATGCTGACTGCTTGTCGTTCAAGATATCGTTTTCACGCACGAAATCATTGAACTGCTGGTAGACACACTTGTCAAATATTTTTGCGGGGACGCACTTATTTGGTCTGAAATCGCTCACACCCAATGGCTTCTCTACTTTTTTCAAAGGAGAGGGAGAGAGAGACATGAGAGAAAGAGTGTTGAGTTGTGAGTAGCACGAGCTGAGAGACGAATCATTGATAGAACTGGGATACGGCCGACTTTCACGAGAACTCGTAGGTGAACGAGTTTGTGAGAAGCCGTCTGTTGTCGGGAGAAATGTAAATTGTGGGGAAGGGAAAAGGACATTTGGGAAAGACCCAAAGAACGGGAAATCAGTTGTCACTTGGGAATAACTGAGGAGGGGGACTTTCTACAGGTACAAAGGGGGTTCATGCTGGAGGAAATCATCAGGGTCAATGAGTCCCGTTAGAGCAAGTGCTGACATTTGTGGGGAGATCAATGGTCCAGCTAATTCAGCCTGCCAAACACTAACCAATGCCTAACTTTCATTCTTCTTGAAAAGCCTGCGAGTTAAGATACAGGCATGAGAAACGACATTTTGTCAACTTTTCGAAAACGCTGTTTAATTTCTTTAAATTTAACCAAATAACTCCTTAATTAGTTTTTTAAAAATATTGATGGTGTTTGGTTTTGACTAATTGCTTGAATGACTTTATTTGTGCTAGTGGCAATCACTTTTCCAGTGCCATTTGGATCAACATGATTGTCGTTGCGAATACAATATTTACAATTATACAGATGGGTTCTTTTTTAAGCAGACTGTGTGGAAGCAGATTGTACACAATCATCCCTTTGTGAACAAATAGTCTCAGCGCTGTTATCCTCGTGCAAGTCTTGATGCAGTTTCACATCTCTGAAATCCATCCCATTTGACTCAGAAGTGAAAAATACTAATAAATGATACAAAAATTGACATTTCTAGGTGAAGTTTGGTGATTGGCATTACGTGACTAGTCGAACTGACAGGCGGTTGAAGTGAGACGGGAGGTAGTGGAGGATAACTTTCTATACTGTCCGCGAGTTCCCTCAAGTAGTTGAATTTGCCTCGCTGTATTAGCGTTGTTTCATTGTAGTCAGCATAGTTTATTACTAGTTTTCCATTCTGAATCGAATGGTATAAGTCTCGAAGGTGTGAGATTGTGTCAATCCGTGCAGTCACGTACAAAATAGTAAACCGTTGACATAATTTGAGCGTTTTTCAAGTGGTTTTATTCCCCATCAAGTCATCAATTCTGACACCAAAAACAACGATACAGGAAATGACGACCAAAACGTACCTAAAAAAGGGTTCATCGAATGTTTTCGCGCTGTTTGCTATTCGCGCGGTAGCAAGATGGAGACGTTTGCTGTGGCACAAACGGCGAGGACCTGGCCCCAATATGGGCGGTAGCAGTACAGTTAGTGGGTATGTAATAAATAAGAAAAGACTAAAGAATCTCCGTCCCAGCCATCCAAATCCCTGACGCCGCCAAGAGGTCCAGACCAGGAGGTATGACGAAAGTCAGGAGGGCAGGGGGACATGCTGTTTCCCAGGCGTGCACGTTTCCCAGGAAGGCACGTCACTGTAAAGGGCAAGGGTTCCTTTACAGTCAAAGAGAAATGGGGTGACCGGAGAGCCAAAGGAAAGGATGAGAAAAACACGAAAGCGGCCACTGAGGTGCTGATGGGTTATTATGGGCCACGTATGAGGCCTAGATGCAACCGCCTCCCCCCGGTCAGGAACAGCAGGTTCGCTATTAATCTGATTAACCTCACACCACGTCAGGCGTATATTCGAACAACCTAAACTTCCACAAATCCACAAATGTTTCTGTAACCTCCCGTTCAACACCCTGAAAAGTGAGCTTTGCGTTAGGTGAACTGCTCGCCAATTTTATCAAAAACGATAAATATTTTGAACAAAGTTACGGAGTTCAGCTAACTACGAGCAGTACCTGCTATTTGTTTGCTATAAACGTTTACGTTGGAGTGCCCGTATATTAAGCATGTGGTTTATTCGCGTTTTCGTGTTTATTCTTGTCCAGAACGACCTGAGCCCGACTGATTTCATTCATTTGAAATCTAATCACAGGCAACGAATTCTATACTTGTAGCTACACCCGTTACCCATTGAAGAAGCAATTTTCTTTTCAGGTCGAGATAACGAGAGAAGAATGTGCGTGGAATACAGTCGCTCTTATATCGAACAAATCCTGCTGCTCGAACGATTAAAAAAAAAGAAGCTTTACGCGCTTCTCAGTACCCTTGTCAGCCGCGACTATCTCGAGTGGCAAGTTATCGCTAGCTATCGCGGTCTTGAATTGAAACCTCTTAAGATCCTCGAAAGCTTTTAAAGATTCCTTTCGGCGTCAGCTCCTCGGAGAAAAAAAAAATGAGCGTCCGAGACGTCGATCTGAATCCAAAAATGTCAACGCAGCTCTTCGTACGACATTTACGACGGGCCGTTTTACTATCCTCGTCTCCAAGGGCAATGAATAGATTGCAGGAAGACCAAATTAAAGAAAGGTCTACTTTTCATCAGATTGTGAGTCGGCTTCCTGAAAAAATATCTGGTGCGTTGCAACACACAACTTTCCTTAGCTATACAATTGACTTTGTACATGGCTAATTCTATTTAATCAATACATTTATCACTCGGTTAATTTGAACTTAGTCAAAAATGCTTTACGGCCGCGGCAAGCGGTGGCGCTTACAGTTCTGGAATTTATTGTGCGGCTCGTACTCATTCCAGGATCATTATTGAGCAATTGGTACACAAATAATTAATGAGCCTGTAAACACAAATTTTTTGAAGGATAGTAATTACTTTTGCAGAGCTATCGGGTAAAAACTTTTAGAACGGCGGTAGACGGACTAATAGTAAGCGAAACGGCAGTTGTTGAAATTCAGGAATTTCTGGAGTGACCCCCATGTATCTCATGTGCGTTTTAAAACACTCACCCTTTAGGTATTGGATTGGACTACGATACCAATTTTTTTTAACATTCTACAAAAATTCCAGCGGAGTTTATCAGGAAAAAAATGCGCTAAAAACGCTTTTGGTCGACAATTTTGATAATTTATTGTGCCGCTCTCGTCCTTTTCCCCCGAATGGGAATTTTATGGTATCATTGTCTTATTGAGAGCTATCAATATAAAAAATTCAATCAAAATCTTTTTGAGCGGTTTTTGAGAAAAAAATTTGGTGTTTTGATCGCTATGATAACTATAGTTAAATTTCGGTGGATTATGTCCAAACCCTTATTTTGGCGTTCCATGGTAACCTGCAGGCTAGACATCAAGTTTGAGCTGATTTGGTACGGTTGTTTTCTCTAAAAACCACGCTAAAATCGATTTCGTCGAAAATTTGGATAATTTATTGTGCTGCTCTCGTCATTTTCCCACAAATGGGAATTTTATGGTATTATTATCTTATTATTTTTAAGAGCTACCAATATAAAAAATTTAATCAAAATCGTTAGAGCCGTTTTTTGAGAAAAAAAATATTTGGTGTTTTGATCACTATGATAACTATAGTTAACTTTCGGTGGATTTTGTTCAAACCCTTATTTTGGCGTTTCATGGTAACCTACAGGCGAGATATCAAGTATGAGTGGATTTGGTACGGTGGTTTTCTCTATTTCTCCAAAAATCGTTCACAGACACACACAGACCATTTTCCCAAATAGTGTTTTTCGGACTCAGGGGGGTTTGAAACGTAAAGATCTGAAGAGAACTCAAAATTTTTTTTTCAGCCGATTACATAACTTTCCTTTCTACTTTGTAGAGCCATGAAAAGTAAAAAGCTTCGTGTATCGTGTGTCTTGCCGTCAACTTTGTGGAAGAACGATTGAACAGACTCTGCGCAATAATAAATAACTTCTTCCTGTAACTATTCGTTGAGGTAGATCCAATGTGATTTGCCGAACAATTGTGGTAGGAGGCGTCTTACTGCGTTCATATGTTTTAAATTCCAAAGAGATAACTTGCAACTTGTCAAGTGCTTCTCTCCTTTCGGCTTAAAAGTGGAATTTAAAACATACGGTGCCTCCCTGTTCAGGGATTGTTTCAAGAAATGACGTTCGAAGGTGACAGCTTCCCCGTTCTACCGAAAAATCGTAATATTATTCTACTGCTGTCAGGCAGTGTCTACAATTTATAATAAAATGAACAGTACGATGACATCAGACAACCCCTTTTTGGGTGCCGAGGAGAAATCTTCGTACGAGAAGACAAAAAAAAACAACATCCTTGCCTGTTATTTTAGTCCCCAGAAATAACACAGTAATAAAAGCCGGCAGGTATAAGTGATAATATTTTTCTTATTGCGCTCGACTCTTCTGAGAGCAAATAAAAATTGTTTGAGCTCGCTCAACATCGTATCATAAAAGCGGTTCTTTTATCGGAAGATAAACCGGAGGATTTATCAGGCGCGTCGAGCCTTTTTCAACGTTCCCTTAAGAGCCTCTTGAAAATACTTGACGCAATATGCGCCGAAGAACAAACGACAGAATCGTCCGAATAACCTTCAAGTTGGACGTTTTAATCTCTGAAAATAGTCGCGCTCATTAACGTAACGATTATGCGGTTGGCTGCCTGAAGACGTTAATCGCGATTGAACTAGACTACTTGCAAAAGTCGGCAAAAAGGTGATTGCGAAAGCTTTGAATGCAACCGCGACCGCTCCACAATAGTAATTGACCTAGAAGGAAGTTTTGAGCGTTCGAATAATAAATTGAACGGCGCTACCGCTGTTTAAGCCCGGGCGATCAGTCGAAAAAAGTTTATTTCGAGAGCGAATCTTCAAACGTCCGCGTTTTTTGCTCTTCGGACTAAAGGGTTACAGTGTCCTGATGCGTCGAAACACCTGAGTTAGTGGGGTTATCTCATTGTGTATCTTGACATCAAGGAATAGATCCAGAAATAGTTGCGGGGGTAGCTAGAAGACATTCCGTCAGGTTGATCAAATCACGCTTGCCAGGCAGGATACCTTCACATAATTTAAAACTTTTATTTGTTTTCCGTAAGCTTTCCTGAATCAGGAGGTCAAGTGGAGGTGAATAAATGTTAAGGACGCGTTACACCACACAGAAGTAAATTAGCGCTGAAATGGTCTACATCAATCTGACAGTCACTGCACGATTTTTAATAATTTGATTCCATAAATAATGGACGAATGTGCCGAAGAACAGAGGTTCCAAAACTTACTGTCGAAGAGGTCGAACTATGGTAGGAGCATTGAGCCCTAAACTGTTTCTCATTTATGTCATCAGTCGCGAACTAATTGTAGCTTTTGATGATCCACAAAGGGTAATGCAGGGGGTGTGGCCAACCTCAATACACAAGAAGGAAAAACCCTGCAAATTATTACACAACGGTTTATTATTCTCATGAACAGCTCGACCTAGTATTACTGCTCCGAGACCCATCCCATTCGATTCAGCATCGAATACTAGTAAACCATACGTAACATGACCTGACTACAATGCAATTACGGAAACTAAATATTCCCCCGGCGCCAGGCGCCCATAAACGTCTAGGCATTTATGATCCGATGGAGGGGTGTGCGGAGGAAGTGGCCTTGGCGCCCTGTCGGGCAAAAAGAGTCGGGGAAGTTGGGACGGGGGCTTCCAGCGAACCCTCGCTCGGCAATTGGCAGGGCATTGCGAGTCGAGCGGGCCTTGAAAACGATACGAAACACGGCTTATTTGCGATTATACTGCGTTTCGTTAATTTGTTTAACCATTTTTTGCCCATAACAACGATGGGCTTCGTCCGATCGAATTGCCCAGATGGCAGGCACAACTAGATACCAAATGGGATTTTTGGGCACAAAACAGCCAGGACGGGGGACGGCGGACGGACATTGCAGATTTCGAATCCCCATGTCTTGAAACGTAAAGTATCAAAACATAGGGTTATTATTCAGAATGAATAATAAACCAAAACGAGAAAAAAATAACGGAAAATCGATCTGGTGGACGGCGAAGTCTTGGTCATAAACTTGGGACCTTTCACTACGCTGAGTCTGAAAGGGAACTGGCTTCGAGTCGGCTGGACGTGTTGGGGTTGATCTGAATAAGGTAAGGGAGATGTCGACAGGTCGTCGGCGTCCGCGAGGGGGAGGGGGTCTCATTTGTCGACTACGTGCCGACAGCCACAGTGAACGTGTAAAAAGGGTAAAAGTAAATTGAGGGGAGGGGAAAAGGATATTTGGGAAAGTACAGAAGAAGAGGGAAATCCGTTGTCAATCGGAAATAACTGAAGAAGTGGACTTTCCATAAGTAATCAAAAGAGGCTTGAGGACGAAGGTCTTCGGGGGAAACAATTAATTTCGTTTTGGAGGTCAAAGACTCAGCGGGAGATCTGTTTGGGTTGGACTAGTTGGACGTCTCTACAAATTCAGTTCGAAGGATTCAATTCGCAAAGGACCCTGATGGACCATTCATACTAAAATAATGAGAAAAGTCTTATAATAATGGTCGACAGTAGGTGGCTGTCATACTGATAAGAATTACAGCGCACTTCTAGAATTTCCGAGCGACTCGACTTTCAAAAAAAAAGGCCAACTCTGGGGTTAAAGAAAAAGCGAAAATGGTCCGACTTGAATACCAAACAAACTACGAACTGCGGAATACGAACGGAATAACACATTAAGGCAAGAACCAGACTAATTGCGTTGTGGATCGAGGGCAACTCCTTCGAAACGGAGCACGCTTCACTTCGAGAGCCGAGTGAATCTTCCGTCGTGGCTGCTTCAGTCTCAACTCGGATGATTGCTCATCGTCGTTGGATAATTGTACAGCTACTTACGTGTTCTACTTCTCTCCTTTCAACTACCAACAGACCGCAGGAGCTGCAACAATCAACGAGCTTTTCGTAGTTTCGAAATTGGTTTGTGTTCAATTGAAAAAAATGAGTGCAAAACGGGCTGCAGCACTCACCACTTCTAACACCAGTGTCATTTGTTTACTTTCCTTAGCCCTGCGAACAGTGTTGTAATCGGTTGGAAAAAGTAAAATCATCTTTACGCAGGCTCCTGAGATCAACTTTCTTAGCACTAGAAGTACCTCCTCATGTCCTCCCAGTTCCTGTGGAGCTGGTGTTCTCTGGTGCAGCGTCCCCACCATTCTTGGACAAAACGCAAGACAATCTTGAAGTCCATCCCTGTAACCTCCACAGCTGATGAGCCCCAAGTACTCTGTAGCCAGCTCCTCACACATACACGGTACATGTTTTGCAGATTCCAGCTCTACCTCTGTACCTCTGACTTGCCAATCTTGGCCAGTCGGTACTTTAGTGGACCACATACCATCCGTACTCACTCTCCAGGCTGAGGATCTCTCTCGTTTGCTCCCTGGAGAGTCTGATGAACATCCTCCCTGATCTAGTGGCACTTGGTGGTCCCTACGAAGGGCTCAAGTCCCACCGGGAGAAGCGCAGATCCTTCCCTCGCCAGTTAGTCGACCTCCTCGTGCCCTTCTATTCCTGTATGACCTGGCACCCAACACAGTGTTAATGTTTTAGGCCAGTCAGTCATTCGCAAACCAGCCCCGACGTGATGGTATAGGAACCCAGGGCCTCATGTGCATCCTGATTGTCCGACATAATGTATATTCTTTCCGCTTCTGGCCCTTACGCAGGAGGTCACAGTGAAGAGCTCGGCTTGGAAAACTGGTCGCCAGCACTGTGTGGTATTTCTGACCGAACCCCCTCACTGATTCGTCTTTATAATATACCATGTCCCCAGACTCAAGAGAGCGACCTCTCCCTTCCCTCTCGGATTTTCCATGGATTCGTACCTCGAAGGGATGCTCGAAGTTAAACTTCGTTTGTATCCAGTCCCTGACATTCAGAGCGGGCCCCTCCGCACGCACCTTATCCAATATCAGGTATCGCGGCGCACTTGTTCCCCGCCTGACAAGACCTAATTCCATCATACGAGCCGCCTGTGGGTAGGCAGCTATCTTCACATGAATGTGGAGAGGTACAAGACCCTGCAGGACCTCTAGCGTAGCCGTGGGGGCTGTCTGCATACAACTCGTCACAGCTACTATCACTGCGTCACCTCCATAAATTGAAAACGATAGACGCGAACCACCCTGAAAAACCCTGTTGACAGCCCCATCGGTTGAGTAGTGGCGGTTTTTCAACTAAGGTCGTGGTATAATTATCTTCAGCCACCACTTTACAGTGTTAACAGCGAACAGTTAGTTCTCTTGAGGCTAGGGACATGGTATATTAACGCTTAACCTACCAATTGCAGCCGACTGTCACAATTCAAATAAAATACTTTTTTAAGCGTCACCATTTTCTGGACGATTTGGCGTTCCACAATGAAGGAGAAGGCCTGCTGATGGCAAATTGTTACACATGAAACAATGCATATTTTAAAGTTAACGTACCTGTTAGGTGAGTCCGTCTCCTCTGGCTTGTGAGTTACTGTGGGCAAGCGCTTTCGATGTAAAGACATCATCGTCTGGCCGTTTAGTCAGTACTGGAGTCAGTCAGTTGGTCGTGGTCTTTATATACAGAGAGAAAGGTGAAGGGAGTGATGGAGAGTTGGGGAAGGGGCATATTTTATCCATTCCGAATTTTTTAAATATCCGGTGATAACGAATCACACAACTTTTCTCAGACCCTCAAAATTTGACAGTTTACGTTTCAAGGAATCGGAATTCCAAATCTGCCATGTCCGGCGGGCCGTATTATGGCCTTAGTTGTGTTCGCCTGCTCGGGAATTCGATCGAACGAAGCCCATGGTTGTTATGGGCAAAAAATGGTTTAAAAAAATTAACAAAAACGAAATTTTGGCAGTTTTATCGCAAATGCGTCGCGTTTTATATTGTTTTCAAGGTATTTTTAGATGCATTAGAGTATTACAGGTGTACAACTGGGTATAGATGGAAATCAGTGAACTTACAGTAATTATAATGAGCCTAATTCTAACTCGCGGGACAATATAGCGAAAGTAAACGTTTCATCACTTTTATTTCCTCCCTCTCGTAATTAAAACCGTGGCCAGCTCGACTCGCCAAGTCGTGCCAATTGCCTACAGGCGCCAACAATATGTCATTTTCGTCGTTCCTGTGTAGTCAGAGAAAGCATCGCATGATTTCCTGGTATTTTTCGATGCTGAATCGAAGGGGATGGTGTTCAGAAATGTGAGACTAGGTTTTCATTCGAATCTGGCAAAAACAACGACGTTTCGTGGTAAAGCGTAAAGTTCCGTAATTTATTGAGTTCCTCGTACTCGTACCTGACCATTATTGAGCATTCAACATGATTTTTCTGAAAACGTTGGCGCTTCATGTCTTGGCATTATCGGGTAAAACCTGTGAGACATTGCAGTAAGCGAAACGACGATGGTTTGCCTTCGAGAATTTCGGGAGTTGCTCCTAATTATCTTATGAATTAAACTAAACTCTCGTCGTTTAGGTAGTAGGAATGTTACGGTTTTCTGAGAATGTTACCCGTGGGATTAATGTGGAAAAATCTGAGCTGCCCAGAAGGTTTCGTAATTAATTCTCCTTTTCTGGTTATTTCCCCGCAAATGATAATTTGATGGTACTTTCACGTTATTCAGAAATGTCTGTACAAACAATGTAATCAAAATCGTTGCTGTTTTTAACAACAAAAAAAGATGTTTTGACAGTTGCGTATGCGCTCTTCCTTGCTCGTTCATCTACACACAGTTATCGCCGAAGACGCAGCTTCCATGGCAAGCTCCTTTAGACAGTTATCTCACTACGGAGCGTCTCTTGTACTCGCAAGTCATCGCCTTTTTGTACAAGTTCTGTTCTTGCTCTCTCGAACGAGCTCTTGATGACTGGTGTATTGAGCCGCGGACAGTTCTTCCGGAAGATGACCGCACATTTGCCGCTTGTTCTGTTGTTATTTCGAAACTTCCGTTGACGAGCTGTCAAAATTAGGCGGTTAGTTCTCATTTTTATGTTTTACGCGAGCGACGTAATTTGGGTGATTTTGAAATGAAAGATTTAAAGATATGGAAAGTAGGTCGTTGAAGGTTATTAGAACAAAAAAATTAACAATCCGTGCGTATTGACAACAATAAACGACCAAGTGGATCGTGATAACTTTGCGGTTGCACGATTTGGTTCTTTAAACGTTACGGACATCGTACGCTCCCTTTGAGCACGCCCCGAACAGTTTAGTCGGAGGGTCTGAAGAAGATTAAGCGACGTCAGGGCTACTTGTGGGGCTTGGCTCTGGAATGCACTCCGGAAGGGAAGCCGAAGGGCAGAAGGCAGAGGGCACAAGCTCTCCGGGGCACAAAGGAGCGTCAAAGGAGCTAATGGACTGTTAATCCTAGAAAGGGGGAAGGCTAAGCGATCGTTTTTACACTAGACTGGTCAACAAGAACATCCGTTAGGTGGGAAGTAAGGGAGGAAGCCGGCTAACTTGGCCATCTCTTCTCCCCTTCCTCCATCATCGCTCTCACTCTCCTTAGCCCTGCGAGTGAAGTCCTTATTGTGCTCCAAAACAATGTTTCCTGGCGCAATTTAGTAACTTCGAACTGGACTTTTTTTAAATCAGGACCCTTTTTGAAGCGTTGAACGAATTTTGGCACAATCGCAGAAAGCTGAAATAATATTAGCTTCACGAGAGGAAACTTCCTGTTTATTTTCCCGAAGGATAAAGAAAATGCTTATCAATGACTTGAATATCTGGTGTGAAGCATCCGCTATTTCCCTAAACTCAATGCTTGTATCTTCAATCAACCCATTCTTTTTGAATAACAAAATGTAGCTACTGATTAACTGAAAGTACCCCGTGCGTTTCATCGATTCCTCACGCTACATGTACGTTCCGATGTATGGGGTGTGCTGAGGCAGTACCGGCCTCTCGGCCCCAACCTGCTTCCGCCCCATCGGGCAAAAAGAGGGAATACGGGGACGGGGACAACCTCCAGTGAACCCTCGACCACTGCGATATTTGCAGGACCCCATTGCTGGATTACTAGGGATTGGCGGATCACTCCGCCTTCACCCTAGCGTCCTGCAGAGGCATCCATCTGGCTTGGGCCTTACCTTTCGCCACAGGCTGTGCACTCCCGCAGTACCATTTCGGGAAAATATCCCTTGAGGCTAGAATAGAATGGTCACTAACCCGCCCAGACTTGCATCCAGACTTACGGCTCTGGAGACCTCCGCCTTGGAGGGGTTTGGACTTGCCCATCGTTGACTCCTTGCCCGACGTTTGTAAGAGTGCTAGGCACATGCCCATGGCGTTGGAGAGGGTTCCTAGATTGGTGGCCTTTACCCCTCTCCTGCCAGCACCGAACAGCTCTCTAGGGGAATTTCCAGCGAATCCACGCCCGAAGGAGACCTATGCTACCGGCCGTGGGCAGAAGCCCCTGGGGTACCCATGCGACTTGAGCAGCCTATGGACCTGAATGGGTAGCAGGCCCCGGTGCCAGAATTGCCAAAAGGCGTTCCACCGGCACCTACGCTTTATCTCCATGGGGATTCCAGGGATTGGACTTTCCCCCACACTTCTCTTGGAGAAGGGTGCCAGGCCATCTTTAACTGTTGTCTGAGGCTGCGATCTCCTGCTCAACGTGCTGAGGGCGAACTAATCGATATATGGCTGCTTTCGATCATGACCCATCCCACCCACTCTAACCTCTAACCTACCACTATCACACTCACACAATAAATACCTTGTACCCTTAAACACATACACACATTTTCGAAGGTCCAGGGGCAGACTACTCGATATTCATCCCACCTAGCACCACCTCTACATAACACACCCTACCCTAACAGACGCTAACACATACACATATACTTGTGGTCTAGGAGTGGGCTACTCGATATTCGTCCAACCCCCTCAAACTCCCCCTCCCCCCCAGTAGCAGCGCACATTTCCCCACAACCTAACTTCTTCCCTACCCGGTAAAACCTTTTCCCCTAATCATTTCCACCTTCCAAAACTTCCCTGCTCCATAACCATCATCGTATACCACTGACCCTCGATTCCCAATACCTCAGTCCTAGCCATATCCCTTGCCCTACATGTACATTCCAATATACGGGGGTGTGCGGAGGCAGTACCGGCCTCACAGCCCTGACCTGCCTCCGCCCCATCGTGCAAATCAAGAGGGAAAAGGGACAGGGACCACTGCGATATCTGCAAGATCCCATAAATGGGTACTAGGGATTGGCGGGTTATCCGCCTTTACCCTAGATGCCTGCAGAGGGATCCACCTGGCGTGGACATCCCCATGGTGCTCCGGCTTGCGCTACGGGCTGTGCGCCCCGCAGTACCATTTTGGGAAAAACATCCCTTAAGGCTAGAATGGTCGCTAGCCCACCCAAACTTGCGTCCAGACTTACGGCTTCGGGGACCTCCGTCTCGGAGGGGTTTGAACTTGCCCCTCCTAGCCCACCTACCAGTGACACCCAGCCGCCAGATGGTGGAGACTAGCCCCGCAATTCCAGTTTTCCGTCCCATTGGTAGAGGCGACCAGCCCCGCTAGCCCCCTCCCCTGCCCCTATCCACCCACACAACCTCCCACCCACTCCCAATAAATTACAGACACTCTATACCATTCACATACTAACCTAATTACTCACTCACTCAATAAATTACATTCACCCAACCCTCTTCCACACACCACATTCACACCTGCCGGCTGGGGGGGGGGGGGGCAACCCCCAGCTGGCCACAAGCCCACCCACGCATAATCCCTTGCCCTACAGTAAATTCTTGTTACATGCAGACGTGGCGTGTTCGTTTGACATATTTCTACGGTTTATTGATTCCAAACTGTAGCCACTAGTTCGCTGGAAGTTAACAATAAAAGATTCTTACGGCTAGAAAAATCTCCGTATTGTCAGAACCGTTCTGTGATTGTCTCTCCACAGATTTTTTTCATTTTAATTTTTTGTTTTTGTTTTTCTCGGAAATTCGGCAGAGGACTTCAACCTCCACCACGCGAACGAAACGTTTTCTAACCCCAATAAACAGCGAATTATCAAGTGGGCGGCCTTTAGATGACGTTCAGTTAACGTTCCCAGGCCCGAAACGGCACCCACATGTTCCTTCTCATCAGAGCCCTGCGCGCACTTGTAACGGCCGTCATTACGGCTTCGAACGCTTCATTCGGTCACAAAAGCCTGTCATTCAAAATCCTCTCTGGCTTCAAGGATTTCGCTTTTTATTGTCAAGACGCAGGTTGCTCAAGGCCTGGCCGTTCATTATCTATGGGAAAAAGAGCCACTGAGTTCACAACAACAACAAAAACATGATGAAAATCCGCAGTCTCGACTCGCTCTGGCCTCAAATTAGGGGCGGCCTCGTTCGATTTTTCTATCGAGATTTCGATTTTTTGCCCCCCCCCCCCCCGGAATCCCATCACCTTTTAGTACATCGCTTGACAGGGGAGCGGGCTGCTTTAAATAAAATGAAATTCTTCGGAGCGATCTCGGCGGTGGTTATGACGCAAAGTGTATTTGTAATTCAAGAGACCACTTGCCAATAGGACGATATCCGAATGAGTAAAAGACGGCTTGAATCGGTTATGCCGAATTCGCCTAATGTGCAGCACGATCTCCTCATGTATACCGGTGCCAACCGAGAAAACCCCCGCTGTTACCTCATATGGTCCTAATTGTTCGATAACGTTCCCTTTTGTCGACAAAAAAAAAGAAGATTGAAAGGTAAAAAGCTGCCGAATACTTTACGTAACTGCAAAATAACATTAAGCAATCAGTTTTGGACAATTTGTACTTTTTTTACTTAACTTTTACAGGCCCCACCCCATAAAATAATCCCATACTCGACAATTGACGAAACCAAACCCAAAAATGTTTCTCAAATTAAAAAAAATTTACAAAGTCTCGAGATTACATTATGAATATGTCATTTATAGCCTAAGTGGCAGTCAATTGTGATTCCCAAATATTTACGATGATCATTAAAGGGCAATGAAACATTTTTCTATTGAAGCAGGACAAATCCTCATGAATTGCAATGTTATGGTATTTTGGAAAACTCTGTTTCTTCTAGAAATTCGAAGAATGAAGGTCTTTGTTAACGTTAAACCAATTTTTAACCCAAAAAAAGAGCATAACTTACGGAATTAACACAATGGTAATGACACAAAGGCTTTACAATAGGTATTCCCCCAAAATTAACGCGGCATTAACTGATATCCAGATTCAACGAGCAAAATAGGTTCCAACACGATACCCTGTGGTACTCCTCCGTTAATGGCAATTTTCCCACTAAGAGCTTGGACTTGAGGCCGATTCGATAGAAAAAAAGCTGAAAAACGTGAAGAGGTTAAGAGGCACTTATTCCATAATTGTGCTTTTTACTTAGAATGTCATTGTTAGCTTTCTTAACATACAAGAAGACCCCAAACATGTATCAAACCTCATCAAGTTTATCGCCCCACACTGATTACCGCTAATAATGCAACTGTTCGGAGCAGGCCGAATTAGCTGGGTTTTTTAACCTCCGAACGTCCGCACTTAACGGTACTCACTGGCCCTACAGTAAGCCATTGTTTCCCCAAACATCTCTCTGATCGTAACCCTTGTGGAAAGCCCAGTGAGTAGTTATTAAAGCGTGGCAGTGGATTTCCCCCTTTTCTGGACTTTCCAAAATATCTTTTCCCCACCCATGAATTTTATATTCCTCTCCACAGCACACAGCGCTTTCCAACTGTCAGTTATCTATCAACTCTCAAGAACGACAATCGTCTCTCAGTTCTCCCAATTCATTCGTCTCCCATGTCTCGGGACTCACTCATCTCTCCACTCTCGGCGGGCTACTCACAACTCTACGCGCTCTCTCTCTCTCTCTCTCTCTCTCTCTCTCTCTCTCTCTCGGCGAGCACAACACATATGTTTATGAGAAAATTATTTATATGATAATGCAGTTACGTTTGTTTTCCAGGGGGAATGGAAGAGAGGGCCTAATGGCCCCAATTCCCCCTGGTCGTTAAATAAATAAATCATTCAATTCTCCCTTTCTCTCTCTCGCTCTCTCCCCCCTCCTTCTCTCCCTCCCTCTCCCTCTCCCTCCCTCTCTCTCTCTCTCTCTCACTCTGTCTCTCTCTCTCTCTACGCTACCAGTTCACGTATATCTAGAGCCCCCTTGCTCGCTTTTTTATACACACCCTCAATGTGAAATCACTATTCTGTCAAGTGTAGTCCTCACTCACACTCACCACTTGCGCCCAACAGCAACTATAGTATTGTTAAGGGCAATCAGATGCCTACCTTCAGCTAATGCAAAATTGAAAATAAAAGAATGCGGATCACCCGAAAAATCAGCGTAATGTCTCAAAAAATAATTATTCTTACTATTAGCAACAAACGAACGACAATATTTATGTTTCATTAAGTGACCAACCTAAGGAATCAACAGGAGAAATTGAACAGTTTGTAAACTTGCTAGAATGCAAAGTAGCAGTCTTTGTTTCCAAGATTATTCTCAATTCCAGTACCAACCGAGGATGAATTAATACTACTAGCAGGACTCTCATCACCAATTTAAACCCTTTATCATAGTTCAGGCAGATACACCACTTTTAATTTAGCCTGAGTTACATTAAGGAGTGTTTTATTTCGTTTTGATGTGTGACGTCATCACAGCGCCATCATCAGCTTCATGCGTCATTTTCTTGTGTAGGCTCATTCCAACCATCGTTGCAACGGCTGACATAGTTTAACCCTTTGCCATTTCCTCACTTTTGGTTTATTATTCATTCTGAATAATGTTTTCGGTCACGCAAAATGTTTTACAACCCTCCCTCAAAATTTGATACTTCACGTTTCAAGACATGGGGATTCCAAATATGCAATGTCCGTCCATCGTCCCCCGTCCGGGCCGTTTTGTGCCTTTAACGTGGTCTAAAAAATTCGTTCTTTCGCACGAAAATCCCATTTGGTATCTAGTTGTGCCCGCCATCTCGGCAATCCGATCGGACGAAGCCTACGGCTGTTATGGGCAAAAAATGGTTTAAAAAAATTAACGAAACGCAATTAACGCACGTGTTTCGTATCATTTTCAAAGCATTTTTACACCTTTTTTTTTACATCCTGGGTCGAATGGAATGAGTATCAGACGTGTACAACTGTGTATAGGGAAATTACAGTAATTATTAGAGTCAACTAATTGCAAGAACTCATCAAAACCACTCGCCCGCTCAACTCGCAACCTCGTGTCAATTGCCGAGGGTTTGCTGTAGTCCCCGTCCCAATTTCCCCGACTCTTTTTGCCCGACGGGGCGGAGGAAGGTTAGGGCCACTTTCTCTGCACAGCCCTACATCGGATCATAAATGCCTGCAGACGTTTACAGGCGCCGGGGGAATATTTAGTTTTCGTAGTTCCATTGGTCATGTTTCGTATGGTTTATTAGTATTTTTCGATGCTGAATCGAATGGAATGGGTCTCGGAGCAGTAATACTAGGTCAAGCTGTTCATGAGAATAATAAACCATTGTGTAATAATTTGCAGGGTTTTTAGTGCTAAGTGTACCTATCACGCTATCAGCAGTCTCGTCGGGTCGCAGTATCCCGAAAGTCGCTGGAAATCAACACAGTTCGAGACCGTCTGCCAGCGTCATACGTGGAAGTCATACTTCGACATCTACTATAGCCATGTCCTGGACCAGAGGCCTATTACACTCGAACTTTAAGCTTGGAAAGTTGTTCCAAGCACCCGTTTAATTTCTATCTTTTTCGAACTTTTCACACGCAGTTGCTTTTTATTTTCTATTTATATTTTATAAGAGCTGAACTTTTTGAACTTTTTTTTGCTTAACTTTTTGAATAATTTTCTTTCAAATTAGACTTCAGTGTGCAAAATCTGGCTAGATAATTATTTCACCACTTAGCTCAAAAGATCTATTTAATTTTTTATTCGAGGCCAAAGTCGCCGTGTACTGAAGAAGTTAATTTCTACTGCGTGATAAAAAACAGCTTGGACCTGATGCGCCGCCCTTCGTAACGACATGACGACAATGAAAAGAACGTAAGTGTAACATATGCAAATCAATCCCGTTCTGGAACAGTACAATCTCGGACGACGCTCATCGATAATTTTACTCACCGCTAGTTACCCCGATTCGCATGCAGCCGAAGATGGCGCAGTTTCTTATTATTTCTCGCGGCCTTTTCCCACGAAGACTAATTAGCCACCGAGTAAAGTTATTCACTGCCTCAAGGAGCGTTCTCACCTAACCTGACTGACCTACAGAAAAACCTTCATTGAAAAAAAAAAAAAAATGGAAATATTAAATAACGTTAGCATTATTTTGAGAAGCAGCTACGCTCTCGTTCACTACAAAATGATGTGCAGTGTGTACACAGTGTTCACGTCGCAATCGTACATTTCAATAAAGGACTGAAAGTTGTTTTATTGACGATTCCACACAAAACAGCTTCGATGGTCAGTCTCGTCAGATATGGCCCTAGAGCACTCCCTTGAGGAACTCCAGAGTAAACTGCGTAAGTGGGAAGCCCAGAAATGACTGTCAGATTAGGGATGTTTGACTTTCACAAGCAGGCTTTCGTGACAAATTCTATCAAAGGCCTGGTAGTTGTCCAGGAAAAGTCCTAAAGTAGTCTTGTCTTCAAAATCCTTCGGAATATCTAGCTGCGTGTCAGAGGTTGTGAAGATGCGGGCGGAGATGAGCAAGGAGCAATCTGTCAAAAAACCTATAGCTATTTCTAGCGGCGCGTTATAAAGAAGAAACAAATTTCAGCTGAATCACAAAAATAAAACGCCCCAGGAATTCGCCCACAATCGTCGTTTTCCTTTGAACTTTCCAACAAATACCGACGCGACCTAATCCGTTGTCAGGGGACGACCGAACATAATCTTCGGTTGATGCGCTTGCATTTTATCTTCCACTGACTGACTCAGCGAGTTTACTTCTGGGGTTTGTGGACGAGGAACCCGCGTAGATTCGTGCGTTTGTCGCGGACAAAAAAAAATCTCGTTTAATTTCATGGGAACTGATTTGGGAGCGAACGCGCGGGCACGAAGAATTTTCTCGCTACGGACGTTGGGCGATGAAAGTATAGTGTTCCATTAAATTCGAAGGGCAAGGGCAAGCTCTGACTCACGTTCGTGAAGTATTTAATGATAATCTCTAAGCACCTTATGCACTGAGCTCTACTGTGGTATTTTGAGACCTTTCGCGTGACGGTTCTTATTGTTTGATGAAGATGTAAGCGTCAACAGTTCGATGCCCTTGCCCCTTTAAGCTTCTATAAGATAATTCCTGATAAGCATTTGAGCTCCTCTCGTTTTCGTACAAGTACTGAACTCGGCCGAATCTTAGTGATCGGAAATACGAAAGTTAGATGAGCAGTCTGTGTGCGCGTGTGTGGAGAGAGAGCGGCACTACCGGGTTGCCTCTGGAGAAGGACTAAGGCCTGGCATCGCCGCCGGTGGTCTCCACCAGTCTGCGGTGATCCTGGATATCCAGGTAGTATCTGGCAGCCGGGATGTTGAGCTAACTTGCCAATTCAAGAATCGCAAATACGACAGGACGGATCTTCGTATGGCGGTGTCAGAAGCTCGTGGAGTGGGGGCTGGTTAGGGCTGCATCAGGGCATTGACTGTGTCCAGGCGTGGTGTGTGGTACTATAAACGGGCATCGGCTGGGTGTGTCAGCAGCGTGTTGCTCGGGTCGTTTTATCATGGTGTTGTGACAAAGTGGTGAATGGTTATCCACCCAGATTTTGACCTGGTTCTGGGTTATCTTCCCAGGAGCATGCCCATGCTACCAGGCGCGACCACGGGTTGTGGATAGTGGAATGGCCGCGGCATTGTCCCCAGGGGCATGTCTGCGGCCAGCTGTGAATAAGGACAGCATGCTGACTGAATAAGCAGCCGCGAACAATGGGCAAAACCCAAGAGATCGCAGAAAAGATCCTGAACAAAGGGCTCAAGGGCAAGCGGATCTACATTTTCTCAGACAGCCAGGCCGCCTTAAAGGCCATCACAGCCTATAGTTTTAGGTCTAAGCTGGCATGGGAATGCCTACATGCGCTCAAGCAGCTCGGCGCCTGTAACAGGCTCTCCCTTATTTAGGTGCTGGCTCACAGGGGGCATGAGGATAATGAAAAGGCTGACCGCCTTGTGAAAAGGGTTACAGAATCCCTACCCATCGGGCCTGAACCACACGTAGGTATGACGAAAAGTCACCGTCCGGTTGCTCGATGGGGGGTACAGGAAAATGGCGCCCATTGGCATCGCCAGCCACAACTAAGACAGGCGAAAAGGCTTGTCACGCCTTCCTGTCAAAAGGCGAAGGCGATGCTGACACTCTCTAGACAAGATTTGAGAGTAGTGATAAGCTTCCTCACCGGGCACTGCCCACTCAGATATCACCTCAACAAGATAGGCATCTCAGAGGCAGTGGAATGCAGACTCTGCGGTGAGGAGGACGAGACAGCAGAGCATATCCTGTGTGAGTGCCCTGCCTTGGCAGCAAAACGCTTTGAATACTTCGGTCAGGGGACCACTGAACCCCAAATCATGGCGGAATCTGCGGTGAAGGACATACTCAGCTTCCTAAGGGGGGCGGGTATGTACGACGCCTTCTACTAAGAAAGGGCCGTCACAATAGGCCCATATGCGGCCGCAGTGACAAAGGGACTTGTCCCACACGCCCTCGGGTAAAAAAAAAAACAAAAAAAACAGATTTTGCTCACAAAATGTTTAATACAAACAAATGGTGGAAATAAATTTATCGTTGAGCTAGCAGAAAAGTTACTGCTTGTGAAAAGTCTGAAACGAAAGTAAATATAAGTTCGGCTGTATATTAGTCCAGGTATGGTGCTGGTAGACGTGTATTAGTCCAGGTATGGTGCTGGTAGACGTGTATTGGTCCAGGTATGGTGCTGGTAGACGTGTATTGGTCCAGGTATGGTGCTGGTAGACGTGTATTGGTCCAGGTATGGTGCTGGTAGACGTGTATTAGTCCAGGTATGGTGCTGGTAGACGTGTATTGGTTCAGGCTGGTAGACGTTGAGTGCAGGACTTGCGGGATACTGCGACCCGAAGAGAATGATAACTGCCCATTAATGATGAAGTGCACTGCAAAGTGAGGAAATGGCAATGAATAACTAATATAAGCAGTTTTAACGTGCACGTGGCGGTACGCAGATAGGTAGAATTGGAATGGAAGAAAATGGCGCATGGAGCTGGTGTGCTGACGTTACTCACATCGAAACGAAATAAAATATAACACTTCTGATTGTAATTAAGTGGATATCATAAGTGGTGTAGCTGACTGAACACATGAAACATCCCCTTATCCTTCTTTCCTTCCCCGTCTCAATCCTTCTATCACCGTCCCGTTTATGGACCTTCGGAAAATAAATACAGCTAATACTAGGCAGAACAGTGAGCGTCTGGGGACTTGCCGTTCCATCTCTCTCTACCACTATTCCGTTCTTGAGCCAGATGCTTCCTTTACAGACATCGAGGGGAATCGTCACACACGCTGTGGTTGGTTTTGGATTCGTTGTGGTGTGACACGTCGACTTCATCTGCCCCTAAGCCCAGCAAGTCTTCGGAATTTGCGGCTGCTCTGCCTGGTTTGGTTGACAGATGAGAACTCAGGAAGACTCCCGACTTCCCCTACTCTTGGGTGTGGCGAGGCGGGCTTCAGAGGGTATCCAAGGAAGAGATTACCGACACTTTCACGTTATTCGTGCGACGTCACTGCCTACAGAAATGCAATGTACAAGTAGAATAACATTGTGGATGCTCACTGTCGCGCCTGTGGCAATCATGTGGTGGAGGCTGCATCAAGCGTCATAACGCAGTCTGCCACTGAGTTGCTGGTGAGTTGACATTCGTAGGCAGAGAGGTGGAGTGAGAGCAGCACTACCAGTTGGTCTCTACAGAAGGACACTGCCGCCGTTGGTCCCAGTCCTTGCGCAAGCCAAGAAACGCGTGTATGGCAGTGTCAGTGGAAGCAAGCAACACCAGAGTTGCAGCTTTGGCCGTGTCCTGACGTAGTGTGTGGTGCAAGAAAACAGGCGTTTGAGTGGTTTCTGAACTGCTGGTCATTCTATCGTGGAACGTTCTATTCTTCTTTCCTTCCCCCTCCTAATATTTCATTTGCTCCCTCTCCGTTTCATTAATTTTTATTTATTTAGTTTCCTTTTTTTTGTGGTCGTAGATCGTTTCAATGGAAGGCCTGAATGGGGGGGGGGGGGGGGCTAGAACCAAAATGTTCCGCTACGACATTATTTGAGGAACAAGACCGAAAGAACAAGAATTCCACTCCCCCCTCAAGATCCACCAGGTGCCGAAATTCTGGCCAGACACGATTATTACCTCGTTCGCGATCAAACCGACAACTCCCGTCTATTTTTACTTTCCTTGGCTCTACGAAGTAGAAAGGAAAGTTATGTAATCGGCTGAAAAAAAAATTTTGAGTTTTCTTCAGATCTTTACGTTTCAGACACTCCTGAGTCCGAAAAACACTATTTGGGAAAATGGTCTGTGGGTCTGTGTGTCCGTGTGTGTGTGTGTGTGTGTCTGAACGATTTTTAGAGAAAACCACCGTAACAAATCTGCTCAAACTTCATATCTCGCTCGTAGGTTACCATGGGACGCCAAAATAAGGGTATGAACAAAATCCACCGAAATTTAACTATAGTTATCATAGTGATCAAAACACCAAATATTTTTTTTCTCAAAAACAGCTCTAACGATTTTGAATTAATTTTTTATATTGGTAGCTCTCAATATGGCAACTATACCATAAAATTCCCATTCGTGGGAAAATGACGAGAGCAGCACAATAAATTACCAACACCTTCGACGTAATCGATTTTAGCGCGGTTTTTAGAGAAAACCACAGTACCAAATCAGCTGAAACTTGATGTGCAGCCTACAGGTTACCATGGTACGAAGAAATAAGGGTATGGGCAAAATCCACCGAAAGTTAACTATAGTTATCATAGTGATCAAAACACCACATTTTTTTTCTCAAAAACGGCTCTAACGATTTTGATTAAATTTTTTATATTGATAGCTCTCAATAAGGCAATTATACCATAAAATTCCCTTTCGTGGGAAAGTGACGAGAGCAGCACAATAAATTATCAACATTTCCGACTAAAAGCGTTTTTAGCGCAGTTTTTTCCTTATAAACTCCGCTAGAATTCTTGTAGAATCTAAAAAAAGTCGATATTGTAGTCCAATCCAATACCTAAAGGGTGAGTGTTTAAAAACGCTCATCAGATACGTGGGGGTCACTCCAGAAATTCCTGAACTTCAACTACTGCCGTTTCGCTTACTACCAGTTCTAAAAGTTTTTACCCAATAACTCTGCAAAAGTAATTACTATCCTTCTCCAAAAAATTCGTGTTTACAGCCTCATTAATTATCTGTGTACCGATTGCTCAATATTGGTCCTGCAATGAGTACGCGCAGCACAATAAAATCTGGAACTGTAAGCGCTACCGCTTCCTGTTGGCGTAAAGCGTTATTTGACCAAGTTCAAATTAACTGAGTGATAAATGAATTGATTAAATAGAATTAGCCATGTACAAAGTGAACTGCTGTAGAGCTAAGGAAAGTTGTGTGTTGCAACGCACCAGATATTTAAAACATCAAAATAACAGAAACGTGATTTCCATCCGGTCGAATATTTCAAAATTAACGATTTTATTCGACTTCCAGCCGTGTTCATCTCACCAGTACAGGCCAAGGTGAAACAGTCGGTCATTTCCTCTCTCGTTTAGCCCAACAAGCAACGCAGGTAAAAGGGTCAGCCACATGTTCCAGGATGTTCGTATTGTAGCCGAACACATGTTCTACGCAGGATTTCCGCCGTGATTTCAAACAGGTTTTGTTGTTTTTTTTCGGAAGAGGGTTTTCCTGAGCGGTTCGTATTAATGGGGCATTTTTCTCGTCAAACTCATCGCCTGGTTCGGCGGACCTAAACTGACTTCAAGATTTGACTATAGATAGGTGATATATCGCCCTAATCGCCTTTCAGTGCACTTTACCCCTCTGTACTGAACAAACTAAAATTTATTTTGCTCTCACTGTAGGCAAAAAGCAAATCATATACTGCGTGGTTGAAACTATACTTGATATTAGCCCGTTTGGTTTATTATTCATTCTGAATTATTCACTCTGAATAATACACCAACATTTTCGGTCGGGGACATATTTTTACAACCCCTCTCAAAATGTGATATTGTTAAAAAATTAACAAAAAGATACTGGGTCGAATGAAACAACTCTCAGAGGTGTAGGACTGCCTCCAGACCGAAAATAGTGAAATCACCAGCTCGACTCGCAACATCGTGCCCGTTCGACACAAAGTGGCGGTCGTCGCCCTATGGAAATCCCAGTTAGTCGGTCATTTCCATCGGCGGTTTTTCCACCCTTTTAAGATTCCTCTTGACGACTGAGCACTTCCAAAATTCATTCCGCTTCCAACTGCCTAGTGACTTCTTGCTCTCCCATATGGTTTCCCTCGCCAGTTCACGTGTTCCGATTACTGTCCATTTGTACCTCAATTTTATCTCAACTCATTTCCACACGTATATTACAGTCCTCCTCATGCTCACCGAGTTTCATTTTTTGATCCTCAAGCTCCCCCTCTCGTGCACCCAAACAGTGCAAATTGCCTACGCATATTTAGTTTTCTTCGTTCCATTGTAGTCAGGTCATGTTTTGTATCGTTTACTGGTATTTTTCGATGCTGAATCGAAAGGGATAGGTCTCGGAGGTGTGAGACGTCGTCAAGCTATGCAAGGGGATGATTTGAAGCGTTTTTTCTTAACACATTCCGGCTCCGTCAAAAACCTTTTAGCGTTCAGATTTCCTTCGCGTCTAGCCACTATGGGCTCAAGTTGCCCAATGCGATTTAGAACATTTCGGCGAAGCCTAAGAAGTCTTTAGAAAGATCTGACGTCCCGCAGGGGTGAGTTGTGGATTAACACGGGCCCCTTGAGAATTTCCCGTGCTCGAACGTAAAAAATTCTGGTATGACATCGTCCAACACAATATTTGTTCACTTTTGTCGAAATTCTAAAGAATCGCGGGCATCGGGCGTAGTATACTAGCTTATGGTTGTGATTCATGGTCTGACGACTTACGGATTAACGTGGAATAGCCTCGTACTGAAGTAACGACGTGGATTAAGCGTGGGGGTCCCTTTTCATAAAAACGGGAGGATGATGACCGAAAATAGGAAAAGATTTTACGGGAAGGGACTCCCACAGGAAAGGAATGTTGAAAACTTCTTCACTCTCATTTGGCCCTTTTTTCTTTTACATCCTTTTTTGAGTTCTTTCCGTTCCGCCTGGACGCTCTGTCCTAGGCCTTTTTCCCTTCTTTTCATCGGAGACGGCAGAAGAGGCAGAAGGAAAATTCCTTCTCGTACGGCCTATCACACGCCTTCTTCGGCCTTGACCGGCTCATTCAACAGAACGTCAGAGGATCTCCGCAGTAAACCGCAAGTATCAGTTTCCCATTCAGGATGTGGTGGTTGGCCGTCGAGAACGTAAGAGGCGGCTCTATCTCGAGAAGTGGGGAAGTGTATCGTGGGAATAGTGTTCGTCGATTGTTATAAGATGAAGTGTATAGTAAACATCCAATTCATACATCTCTGGGGTGTATTAGAAATATTGCACGACCAAAGTAGGAATGATGGGCTATTGCTGTGCAGTGGAGGGCACCTCAATCAATCCAAAGAAATATAGTCGACGATAATGGTTTTCCAGAATGGTAGGAGAAGAAGGGCGACTGCGCACTGGAACTTTGGTGGTGAATCAATTGAGATCGTGAGTAGCTACCAGTATTTGGGAGTTGAACTCACCCCCGTCTTTCCTTCACCAGGCGCGTAGAAAGCGGAAGGCCCAATCTGCCAAGTTTGCCCTCAATAATGTTTGGGGAAGATCCAATCCGGCTATCCTGTGCTATGCTTCACCATGCTGGGGATTTCAGGAGTATGCAAAGGCGGAGGGAGTGCAGCTGATGTACATTCGAAAGCTGTTCCAGTTGCCGAGGTTTTCCCCGAATTACATTTTACATCTGGAGACTGGGGTGGACACCATATCATCTTTTAGTCTTGAAGCCCATCTAATGTACTTGAGGAAAGTATCTTGTCTCCCTAAAATAATTGCCATGGATGCGATGAAAAGCAGAGTGTCATGGGCTGGGCATCTTGGCCGCCTCGCCACTGGATTGGGTGTCATAGATGGGTTGGATTCCTGGTCCTTTGAATCTATCCGACTTCATGCAGCTGACATCCTTGAGGGGTTTAGGGAACACAAAAAGCAGTGGTTCTGGCAGAGGGCTATGGACTCGGAGAAGTTCACGCTATATAGGGAGCTTGACACCCGCTTCAAGGCCGCGAGCTTGGTCATTGAGCCAGTGAGAACTGCTACATCTCTTTAATAAACCTGTCCTTTCACGGAATGAGGCTGTGGCTTCGTTGGATGGCTGTGGATGACCTCAACTGGCGGCTTTTAGTAAAATAGCCTGGAGATATCGCTCTGCGTTGGTACATGAATTTAATTTTTAATTTCCTTTTATTTTATTGTAGGTTCTTTTTTGTTTTCGTACTTTTTCTAGTATAACCTGCTGACGCCCCCGACAGACGGTAGGAATTCCCCCAAGTTATGGGTTGCGCTGTGAGACAGCATTTCAGCCGAAGGTAAACTAGCGGCATTAGACGAATGGGCGTAGGATAGGCAAGGAAGATGGTAAAGCGGGACGTATGTGAGTTGACGCCATTTTCACTTTTTCACTCTAAACGTCCCTCCAGTCCACATGCTTGTACTTCCAAAGTATCTTCTATAACTGTAAGGAGCCTCTGTCAAATGAGTAGCAAAACCTCTCAGCCCAGACTTCTTCAAGCAAGCCTATAAATGTTTCCCCCCGACACACTTTTTTAACAAAAGCGCACAAAACTAGTGAGAAGGAAAAGAGCAGACAATGAAGGTACAAGATGTCTGGCGTGTTAACATTCCTCCTCGTGGGGCAGAACATGCACACACCTCTTTCGGGTTACAGTGCGAACACCCAACAACAAAATATCTGCTGTAACGTGTGAAGGATATAGCCTTTCTGTCTGCCGGTTCTCCTTCCTTTGCTCTGTCCGCTATTTTCCCGGCTGGCTCTAGAACGAGTTCCGCTTTCCGCGAGGCAAATTGCTATGGATTCATTCTGATTTTCCACGGGCCCTGCGACGTACTGATTGAGCCTCTCTCTAATCAGCCCGATTTCAAATTATGTGTTTCCATTCCCCTCGCTCGAATTGGATAAAGATCGGCAAATCCCTGTTTATTAACCCCTTGTCTCGTTATCGTCTTCAATCCGATTCGAGCAGTTGGGTTACTTTGATTGAATATTGAAAGGAATAGGATTGATTCATTTTTAGGTTTATGTGTTTCCATTCACCTCGCTCAAATATTGTTGGATAAAGATGGGCAAATCCCTGTTTATTAACCCCTTGTCCCGTTATCGTCTTCAATCCGATTCGAGCAGTTGGGTTACTTTGATTGAATATTGAAAGGAATAGGATTGATTCATTTTTATGTTTATATGTTTCCATTCACCTCGCTCAAATATTGTTGGATAAAGATCGGCAAATCCCTGTTTATTAACCCCTTGTCCTGTTATTGTCTTCAATCCGATTCGAGCAGTTGGGTTACTTTGATTGAATATTGAAAGGAATAGGATTGATTCATTTTTAGGTTTATGTGTTTCCATTCACCTCGCTCAGATATTGTTGGATAAAGATCGGCAAATCCCTGTTTATTAACCCCTTGTCTCGTTATCGTCTTCAATCCGATTCGAGCAGTTGGGTTACTTTGATTGAATATTGAAAGGAATAGGATTGATTCATTTTTAGGTTTATGTGTTTCCATTCACCTCGCTCAGATATTGTTGGATAAAGATGGGCAAATCCCTGTTTATTAACCCCTTGTCCCGTTATCGTCTTCAATCCGATTCGAGCAGTTGGGTTACTTTGATTGGATATTGAAAGGAATAGGATTGATTAATTTTTGTGTTTATGTGTTTCCATTCACCTCGCTCGAATATTGTTGGATAAAGATCGGCAAATCCCTGTTTATTAACCCCTTGTCCCGTTACTGTCTTCAATCCGATTCGAGCAGTTGGGTTACTTTGATTGAATATTGAAAGGAATAGGATTGATTCATTTTTAGGTTTATGTGTTTCCATTCACCTCGCTCAGATATTGTTGGATAAAGATGGGCAAATCCCTGTTTATTAACCCCTTGTCCCGTTATCGTCTTCAATCTGATTCGAGCAGTTGGGTTACTTTGATTGGATATTGAAAGGAATAGGAT